>OZ020504.1:14205153-14947688 GCA_963971365.1 Lasioglossum villosulum | reverse complement strand
GGTCCTTGGAGACAAGTTTTCAAATAATGATAGCGGTCCACGTCATTCAGGCCTGTGAGTTTCCCGATGATAGACGTGAAGAGGTCTTTGAGGCCGGCCACTCCACGTACTTGCCGTTAAATTGAGGGTGTTGGATCCTCGGCAAAGAGACTGACCCGGATGCTGGGTCTGCATGAGATTGGTCCCGGCTGCTGGAACTTCTCTCTCGTCGCTCTGCCTCTCTGCACTCCAACAGCATATCTTCGAGAATGCCTCTCTGCTGAGCGTACGTGTCTTCGGCTGTGTCAGAGAACCGTTTGGTGACGTACTCGCAGTCCTTGAACGTGTCCCGCTTCTGGTACATGATTATGTCGTGGTTTTTTTGAAACTCATTTTTCAAACTCAAATGTTTTTCCAGAATTTTTATTCGTGGTGGTTATGGCTCCTTCAGTCATCATGAACGTGGTCGCAACCGATTCTTGAAATTGTCGATGCTTCGACTCATCACCCCTACTAAGTCAAGCTGCTTTTGTAGGAGTGCCTCAGGTGTGATTTTCTCCATTGTAACGTGAGTTAGTATTCTCGAACTGATCGATTCCTTGTCTCACTATTCCACTTATCACTAGCACTATTCTTTTTGAAGATATTCGGCTCGATGGACCAAATGTGCGTGTTCCCAACGAAAAGCGGAAAACTAAACTGTTTAGTTTGGTTGTCGGGAAAACGCAGAGTTGCAGATTTGCTAGGAGAGTGGACTGTATGAGTGAGCAACGGTTGAATTTGAATCTGGAGTGCAAGTTGAGAATAAATGTGCCGGAAACTGAATGAGTGGAATCTGTTAATATATATTACTGTATTTTTCACTTTAACTGTGGTCAAAACTGTACAATGAAACTTGATGTGTATAATAAAACGGTGCTTAAGTCGCTGATCGAAATCAGCTGTTCGCCGTAGATGAGCCGTTAAAAGAGCGCATGGCGGACGTTCTCTCTCTCTTTTATTGTCTCGATCTACCTGGAAGTTCTTTCTATCCCGGTGGTTCCGGTGAGGTATTTTAGAACATTCCAGATAGATCGAGAAGACAAGTGACCAATCAGGCGCACGATTTCTCGCCCGCGCGAGTCTCGACGACACACGCCTTTTGTCGCACTCGTGGCGGGATCGCGTCGCATTGGTTGCAGTGCTTTGCCGTGGGTCGGACATGGCGCCGGAGCGCGCCGCTTTCGAACATGACTCTTTTTGTCGTCGCAGCACCTGTGATAGGATTAGTTTGATAAACTTCGAAATGATATCCGTCTTCTCCTCGTGGAAACAGTATTGGATATTGAAGAGCATCGTACGATCGGTGTGTTTCAGCAACTTGTTGCTTGGTTTGATTTCGTCTGGTGATAACAATATCTCGGCGGGTAATCTCTGTTCCGACAATTACTGCTGCTACTTCCGAAGCCGTTGGAGCATTGAAACGTCTTTCATGCTCACTCAATGGCATTTTGTCTGCCCTAATAATGACTTTTAAATCATCCGCTCTTACATCCTCTAATGCGGATTTGAAATCTCGGACCAAACAGTTATGTTCGTGGAATAATGCTCGTAATTCAACAATAATTCTCCGATCTGTTACTGCACTAAATGTGCATCGTCGATCAACCTCTTCTTCCACATTGTCCATGAAATAAATTTGCAAAAACTGTGGATCTTTGTCGGTTACTGGAAGAAGTGAACCAATTTGATGATACACTTGTCCTTGGACTTTGAATGTGGGCATGAAATGACCATATCTTACAATATTCGTTGCTCCAAACGATGTCATTTGAAAGCATGAGTTGTATTTACGAATATGTTGGAGAAAGTGTTTGGACTCCCGAGTAACTCCAGCCACATAAGTTAAAAGTGGTTCTGGGACCTCAGCTAGTGGTGGCAAGTTGACTTTGCCATTGGAGCAACACATGCCAGGCGTTTCTTTCTGAAACTTCAATGCGCGACAATGGATGCACAAATTAGTCATTGGTCCGATGGCAACATCGTGATGCATGATGTAATCATAGTTTTTATTGTAATTGAACGCCGCTTTCTTGAGATCGTTTCTCGTTCTTGATCGTTTCTGCCGTAAGCTTTGACCTTCACGTCGTGTTTCTCGCTCTTCATATGTTTCTTCTGCTCTTGAAGTAGTATTTCGCATTCGCAAGCTTTCAATTCGTGCTATTCGATCTTCAGTTGTTTCAGCTAATCTTGAATTAGTAGCTCGCATTCGCAAGTTTTCTATTCGTGCGTCTCGCTCTTCAGATGTTTCATTAGATCTTGAAGTAGTAGCTCGCATTCGCAAGTTTTCAATTCGTGCGATTCGCTCTTCAGATGTTTCAGCAGCTCTACTGCCTGACACTTGCCGCGCATGTTTGGTTCTTCTTCCGATGTTTGATATTTTGGAGGGTATTTCAAATAATTTTCAGTGCTTTATTTGTCGTCAACATGATGGCAAATTACAACAAAGTGGATAGCGTGAAAATATTCCTCGTGCTCAAATACCTATGTATACAAACTTTCATAGTGATAGGTTAAACGGTATAGAAGTTTGTTGAGATGGTGGTGACTATATTGTTGTGGGTCACCAGCAGGCTCCAACACCTGCAGGACGTGTGGTCGAGGAACCGACGTAGAAAATAGCGACTGCGTGCTATGAAAGGGACTCGGCAAACACCGAGCGAGTTTATTGAAAAGATATAATAATGTTGAGGTGTGATGCCTAGCGTCACGTGGTTGACTAAGTCTGTCTTCGACGACGAATATAAACCGACTGGCGGTCCAGCCGGTGCGCACACTAGCACCGGAAACGAAAGCGCGCGAACGGCGCTGAGCCTCGCGGCTTCCGCTGCGCCGTGTTGCTGCGCGCGCGGTCTAGGGAATATGCGCAGAATTCCCCACAAGTTGATATATTGCAGCGCCATCTACAGCGGCGAGTTACAACAAAACTGCCCAAAGGAGGCCTGAACAGTCGTACTTGGTCTGTTTGTGACGGCATCAATTGCGAACGGCTAAACGTAGAATGTTGCGTTTTGAAATTTTAGACGCGGCGTTTCTTCGGGAAGGTTCTAGAGAAAACCGCATTCGAAAAAGTTTATTCGTTGAACAGTTATAAGTAGAAACGTGAGCAAAAGAGAGCGAAAAAGTTGACATGTGTTTTGTGACGTGGCAGGTTTTTCCGACGTCCCTCCGGCCCAATCCCGGAGGACCGAGCCCACCTCCGGCAGTGTAGAAACGGGAAACACGTGCGACCGCTCTCCCTGGGAAGTCCGAGTACCAACGGAACAGATTTATCGCGTTTTTGAACGTCGCGCCGACGAGGGAAACGTATCCTGAGAGTCGACCACCCGCTCGACCTCATCGCCGCCTCATCCGGGATAGGATACTGAAAACAACGTCCGGAGGGGCCCAGGACCATTCCCAGGCGAGCCGCGGAAAACTGTGCGGACACCTTGAAATTCGAACAAGCTGTCACAACCATGGGACATGGGATACAAGATCCGTCTCTGCCGCGAAACTTCACTCGATAGGCCCGAGCGTCGCATTGGCGGAATTAGTTGAGGGAGTAGGGGGAAGCCTCGCTTCCGCGTTACCGAGCCGGCTCGAAGTGGGTCACTGTGCCAAGGGACGCGAAAAGCGAAAGTCGCGGAAATAGTAACTTAACGATCGCTTCTAGTCAATTAGTTTTTGCGACTGCCAGAATCGAGGGGACTCAGACTTCATTCTGGTAAGTGCCGGTCAGGCCTCACTCTTAATTAAAGTGCAGTGATTCACTCGTGTTGGCTCGCGAACGTTTTGCGGGTCGAAATAAATTCGCGTCGCTCACCACGTGCCCGCCGACATTGCCGAAGATCGGGAGAAGCTGTCCCGGGAGGCACGAGGGGCCGTGGGCCGCCACGCTGCCGGTACGCTTGAAGAAAGAAAACCCGCAGCGTGCGATTTTCGCGTTTCCTTAAAATCGCTTCGTGACGTTCCCCGGTAGAGAGTGCGCGTCGTGCCCGTTTCGTCCCGTTTTCGCGATTTCGTCGTTGTTCCCGCCCGTCGGCCAGTCACCGGAAAAGACGCGTTGTTCCACCTGAGCTCGGTAGATTCGTGCCGTTTCTCGGTTTGTAAATACACGGGAAGTCCTGTGACTACCGAGCTCGACGCGAGGGTAAAAGGGAATCGAACGCGCGAGCGACCGTCGATCCTGTTGCCATTATTGTACGCGCGCGGCAACCTGTTGACCGCTGTCGGCTTCCACCGATCGCTACTGACCATCCGTCTAATAAAGAGACATTGTTGCCGAAACTCTCGTTGTTTATTAGCCTGTGAGAAAAGTTCCCGCCGCGGGGAGCGCCCCTTCCTTCTTCCGCGTAGAATCATGTGCCTGTTCGAGAGTAGTATGTCTAGGCGGGTTCTAAATAGTAGTTATCATTGTAGGCAAATTCCTACCTTACCGGCAGTTTACCTTATAGCGCGACTTTGTGTGGGAGGGGGGAGGGGGAATTAGCTTATAACAGAACCAAATTTTGCGGGGGAGGTGGACGGGGATTACCTTATAGCGCGAGCATATTTTTGAGGGGAGGGGGTATTAAAGTGCAGCGTCAGCTTTTTGGGGGTAACCTTGAACGTCAGCTTTATTTTTGCGGGGGAGGGGGGTATCTCGCACGTGCAAAAGTGCAGCGTCAGCTTTTTTGGGGTAACCTTGAACGTCAGCTTTATTTTTTAAGGGGGAGGGGGTATCAAACTGCAGCGTCGGCTTTTTGGGGGTAACCTTGAACGTCAGCTTTTCGGCATTTTACCTTACAGCGCGACTTTGTGTGGGAGGGGGAGGGGGGATTAGCTTATAACAGAACCAAATTTTGCGGGTGAGGGGGAGGTGGAATTACCTTATGGCACGAGCATATTTTTGAGGGGGAGGGGGTATCAAACTGCAGCGTCAGGTTTTTGGGTAACCTTGAACGTCAGCTTTATTTTTTAAGGGGGAGGGGGTATCAAACTGCAGCGTCAGCTTTTTGAGTATCTCGCACGTGCAAAACTGCAGCGTTAGCTTTTGGATAACCTTGAACGTGTTCGAACGTGTGATGAGTCATGCGTGATGAGTCATGAGTCATGACTCATCATCGCGGTATTCAGAGGTATGTAATTTTGATACCCCATCGCACGTGCAAAACTGGAACGTCAGGTTTTTGGGTAACCTTGAACGTCAGCTTTATTTTTAAGGGGGAGGTATCTCACACGTGCAAAACTGGAACGTCAGGTTTTTGGGTAACCGTGAATGTCAGCTTTTTTGAGTATCTCGCACATGCAAAACTGCAGCGTCAGGCTTTCGAGTAAACTTGAACGTGTTCGAACGTGTGATGAGTCATGAGTCATGACTCGTCACCGAGGTATGTAATATGATACCTCTTATCAAGGGCAGTTTCCTGGGATAAATAGGGCGCGATGGGCCGCGAATGCCGACATACGCGAACGTTCCATCGTTGTCGTGTTAAAGTTATTCTATACCGTGTGTTAACAACCGTTCGATAGCAAGATGATCGAAACGTGTAAAAAAATGTTGAAGTGTTTGACACGCATGTCAATGTTGGTGAAAACCATGGACGAGTATCGCGAATGGCATCGCTCGTACATCGAGTCTCTACAGTGTTGCGTCAATTATCTATGCCATGCAAAAGATGAATTGCCAGTAGGCAAGAAATTTAGTTTAACATCGACGATGTGTCGTATGAAAACTTTGAACGTTTCGTTGAATCAACGTGTTTCCTCGTCGCGCGTCGGTAGATGTTTATACGATCGCAGGGGTGCGAGAGCCTCGACGCTTCGTTGGGAAAATGTCGAGTCGGCTTTTAAAAATCGCATATCGACCGGCATCGTTATCAACGTTGAACATATCGACCCGAAACAATTTTTACAGCACGCGAAACGAATGGTCACAGGACGCGTGACGGAATTTTTAAACGCGCATTCATCGTTGAAAGCTAGCGTAACGTTGGAGGCTGAATTCATGCAGCGCGCCAACGAGGTTTCCGTGAAAAGTTTCGGCACGCGGAACGTTGCATTGTTTCGGACGAGCAATCTGCGACAGTGGTACCAGAAAAACGTTGTACCGACGATTTTGACATCGTTGGAGGAGTTTCAAGAGCGAGACAGCGGGTGGGCGCTGTCGAAGATACTGCATTTAATCGTGAACTGTAGCAAATACCAGCCATTGCAAGCCGGCTGCCCCGTTGCAATCGACGTGCCTCGAGCGATACAGCTGAAAAGAGCGGTCGTGAACGTGAACAGCAACGACGATGCATGCTTTTTCTGGGCGATCGTGGCAGGTCTCTACCCGGCCGAGAGAAATCCATCGCTTTTGTCATCATATCCAGACTACAAAGAGGTGCTTCCAAAAACCGAAGGTTTCCAACTGCCTATGTCGTTCAAAGATATCCGAAAATTTGAACGAGAAAACGACGTTTCCGTGAACGTGTTCGAATGGGTGCGCAAGAAATGCGTAACGCTTCATTTGACAGAGAAGAAACGGGAGGGAAGACACGTCAATCTGCTGTTTCTACAGAATGCCGCAAAGACGCATGGCCATTTCGCGTGTATACGAAATTTGTCACGATTGGTTTCGTCACAGCTTAGCAACAAGAAAAATCAGAAGTATATCTGTGATCGGTAAGTTGCACGTTTTATTATTTTTTAAATTGTGTGAAGCAAAAAGACATAATTTTTCCCTTTCCACAGGTGCTTGCAATATTTTTCCACGCCGGAGAGATTAAACGTTCATACAGCCGACTGTGAACGGATGAACGATTGCGCTTTGATGCTTCCCATATCAGAAGAAGACAAGTGGCTGAGGTTTAAGAACTACGCGAACAAAGAACAGGCGCCGTTTGTTATCTATGCTGACTTGGAATGCCTGCTGCTGCCGGGGGAACAGGACGGACAAGGCCGTGCGGCACGCGTACAGTATCAGCGTCACCACGCGTTTAGCATAGGATACTACTTGCATTGCCGCTATGACGAATCGTTGTGCGAGTATCAGGTTTACCGCGATAAAGAGGGATGCGCCGCGTGGTTCGCGAACAGGTTGCACGAACTCAGTCGTAAATTACAGCCGATATTCGATAAAACGGTGCCGATGGATTCGCTAACCGAAATGGAAAAGTTAAATTTTCGTACGGCAACACATTGTCACATCTGCGAGGAACCGTTCGACACTTCCGATGCGACGAGGGTGCACGATCATTGTCATTTCACGGGCACGTATCGCGGTCCGGCGCACAACGATTGTAATTTAAGCTATCAATCTTCATACGTAATACCAGTGGTTTTTCATAATTTATCAGGCTACGATGCACATTTCATCATCAAAGAATTAGCAAACTCGTTCGAGGGACGAATAGATGTGTTGCCATTGACGAAAGAGAAGTATATCTCTTTCACAAAAACCGTTCATATCGAGGGACAGCCGGGTGAAGAGCGTAAGCATGCAAAATTGTTGAAATTCCGCTTCATCGATTCGTTCAAGTTCTTGAACTCGAGTCTGGACAAGCTGTCGTCATACTTGGATGAAAGTAAATTACGCATCGTACGAGGTGAATTTGCACATCTTTCCCACGATGATTTCAAATTATTGACCAGAAAAGGTGTTTTCCCATACGATTATCTGACGTCATACGATAAATTAAACGATGCACGTTTGCCACCGCGCGAGGCATTTTACAATCGGTTGAATGGCAGCGAGATATCCAACGTCGATTACCTTCACGCGAATACGGTTTGGTCGCGTTTCGCTATACCAACGCTTGGGCAGTACAGTGACTTGTACTTAAAATTGGATGTGCTGTTGTTGGCGGATGTTTTTGAAAATTTTCGCGATGACTGTCTCGAGAATTACAAGCTCGATCCGGCGCATTATTACACGCTCCCCGGTTTCGCGTGGGACGTGATGTTGAAAATGACAAAGATCGAATTGGAGTTGTTGACTGACGTTGACATGCTTTTGTTCGTGGAGCGAGGAATACGCGGTGGATTGAGCCAGTGTTCGCACAGATATGCGCATGCAAACAACAAGTATTCGTCTACACACGACTCGACCAAGCCATCCACCTACTTAATGTATTTCGACGTGAATAATCTGTACGGTTGGGCTATGTCGCAACATCTGCCGTACAGAGATTTTCGATGGGTGGACGTGGACGATTTCGACGTCGAATCCATTCCGATCGATAACCCCGTGGGATACATTTTGGAGGTGGATTTGGAGTATCCGCGCGAAATTCACGATGCTCACGCGGATCTTCCGTTTTGCCCCAGTCACGACTCAGCGACCGACTCGAGTACGCAGAAAAAGTTGATGGCAACACTTCGCGATAAGGAGCGATACGTTGTACATTATCGGTACCTCCAACAAAGTTTGAAACATAATCTGAAATTGCGAAAAATTCATCGAATTCTAGAGTTTCGACAGTCGCGATGGTTGCACGGCTATATCGATTTGAACACGAAATTACGCGCCAACGCAACCAATGATTTCTCCAAGAATCTGTTCAAATTAATGAACAATGCCGTGTTTGGAAAAACTATGGAGAACGTTCGAAATCACGCGATCGTGAAATTACTTTCTCGATGGAGTGGTAGACACGGTGTTGAACGATTGATAGCTAGACCAAATTTTCACAGCTGTACAGTGTTTTCCGAGGACTTTGTCGCGATTCAGTTGAAAAAGATGCTCGTTAAATTTTTCAAACCAATCTACGTGGGCATGTCCATATTGGATATTTCAAAATTTCATTTGTACAGCTTTCATTATGATTACATGTATCCAAAATTTCAGCAAAATTGCAAGATTTTGTACACGGACACGGACAGCCTGATATACGAGATCGCTTGCGATGACTCGTACGAGGTGCTGATGAAAAGTGATATCCATAGATACGACACCAGTAATTATGCCGCGAACAACGTTTACGGTGTTCCTATCGCGAACAATAAACAGCTCGGTTTGATGAAGGATGAGAACGGCGGTAAAATTATGACTGAGTTCGTGGGACTTTGTTCGAAAATGTATGCGATTCGCGTGCACGGTGATCAGGACACTAAAAAGATCAAAGGAATCAGAACAAACGTTACCGCACGGGATATAAGTTTCGAAGATTACGTTGAATGCCTTCGTAATCATACGGAAAAGAGCGTTAGCGGTAATCGCATAGTGTCCGTACGGCATCAGGTGTATTCAATGTCGGAAAAGAAATTGGCATTGAGTCCGCAGGATGATAAACGATATATTTGCAGTAATTTGATCAATACTCTTCCTTGGGGACATTACAGCATTGTTTAGAAAAACTGAGTCATCATTTTTTTATCCCCGTAAAAGAAAAAAGGAAGTGGTAGAGAGAGATTATTACAAGTCTGTAACTGTCGGGGAGGGGATTGCTGATCTTATTTGTAAAAGAAGTGGTAGGGAGAGATCCTATAAAACGACGTATTCCGGGCGTCAAGCTTCAAATCGAGACAACCACCGCTAAAAAACGTAGACAGCACCATGCAGTACAACCGTCATCCATCCGCCGAATGTAATCGTTCGAACGTTGAGGGGCCGTACAAAAGGAGGAGACTAAATAATATGTAAGTAGAAAAACATGAAAAAAATTGTGAAAAAGAAATTGAGAAAAAACGTCTAATTTCTTAAATCTGTTTGCAGGGTTTCTCAACAGCAGTCCATATCACGATCATCAATGATACAGCCGTCGTCGTGCGATTCTCAACAGCAGCCCATATCACGATCATCAATGATACAGCCGTCGTCGTGCGAGGGTTTTCCCAACAACAGCAGCTCCATTTCACGATCATCGATGATGATGATGCAACCGCCGAGGAGTTTGCATAGCGCACGGGTCTTAAGTCGAAGATACTCCATAGCCGGCAATTATTTTAAATATCTCGAAATTGGCGTGCGCGTTGGTGATGACATTTGCGTGGAACTAGCTATAGGGGATAACCGTGGTAACGAGATCACGTTTTTCTTGGATGCATGGACAGAGTTATTGCGCACAAAGGAGTGTATTTCTGATTTACTTTCACCATCTATGCAGAAAGAGTGTCGAAAAATGAGTGATGATTTAACATTTCAAACAGTTAATCATAATGGTATGAATCTAGTGAAATTATCGAATCAGTTCGTAGCTTTGTACATCACGGAAAAACTATGTATAACTTGTACAACCTCGAATTCTGCGTGTACAACATGTATTCGTGGCTGATCGACAATGTTCCCACGATTGCTGCTAAATTTATGAATTTTGTCGTTGCGGTGAAGGATAGCGATGCAAAGAATATCGTGAAAGCGATCGTCGAGAGCGAATCTTTCGATCAAAGTTCATTGACCGATTGTGAACTGCTGGCTTCGTGCGCCGATATCATCGCAGCTGAGGCGTTCGCGCAAAAACAGATAGGTTAAAAACAAAATATAATGTGCGTAAAAATTATTGGAGGTCTTTTGTAAGGATATATTATTTTAAAAATAAAAATTATTTAAGAATATCTCGTTGTATTTTATTTGATTGTAAAATTATTCTTTTGCAATTCCTATAGAAAAATTAATTACCACAATTTCTACATATAAAGTATAGTCGTTTTAGAGAAAAAATGAATTATCATATTACCATCCCTCAACCACATACTAATATGTCAACGTCTAAGGAGAGGGGTTCTCGTTTAGGCTGTTCATCGCGTACAAAATCTTTCAGCAGAACTAATGTTTCCACCCTGACTTATTGATACGAATGTATTTCGATACGCATTGATTCACCTTAAGCAGAAAAGATAACTCCTCTACAGTTGATGACTTGGCCATGCACATAAGAACCCAGACCAACCAATTTAGAATTTCTACCAGTAAACGGTACAATGTGGACGGTCTGGGTTCTTATGTGCATGGCCAAGTCATCAACTGTAGAGGAGTTATCTTCTAGTAGACGGTTGAGGAGGGTATATATGCAAAATCGTCGACGGATCATGTTCTAGCGAGAAAGGATAGGAACAACGTCGCTATCTTGTGACGAGGGTAGAAAGTTAGCCGATACACATTACTCGACTGCAAGAAGTTTATTTAAATGTTGTATTTTATCGCAAATTACATTTTTCACAATTCCTATAGAATAAAAGAATACAATTAAAAGAAGAGAAAAATTAATTATCTTACATATAAAATACGAGTAGAAATACAATTAAAGTATATTCGTTTTAGATATCCATGAATTATGTGACGCATCCATTCCCAACCATTTTACGTATACCTTATTTCCTTTTCTGCGCAATATTTTTTCAACTAAGTATACGTCAGGATATTTTGCCGCGCGTATCTCGTGCTCGTAAAATCCTCCAGCGATAGGTTTGCTCCTCGAGTCGGCCAAGAGATACGTGACAGGATTCGTTAGTTTCACCGCGGTAATCTTGAATATTTCTGTTGACCAGTTCGGCGTGTATCCTTTGTCAAATAGAGTTTTGAACTTGCTGACGCGCACGTGATCATTGACCTTGAATTTGGCAGGACCAGCAATCTTCACGTTGTTGTACACGGTGGACAGAAGGTGTCCGGCATTTTTACGGTTCACGTCGGCGGGTCGCATACGAATGGTACGATGTTTTCGATTATTGTAGTTCTCGGTCAACGTGGGAAGCGCATCGATCCAGCGATATTTTCCGCTCAACGAGAAAAATTTCCACATGCTGTTCTTCAACGTACGATTGAAACGTTCCACGACCGATGCTTTCATAGGGCTAAACGTTGAATAATGGTTGATGTTACGTTTCTTCAGATATTCTTGGAACGTTGCATTGTAGAATTCTTTCCCCATGTCGGTCTGCAAGTTGTTCGGAGCTCTGCCGTCCTTCTCCAACGCTGACGCGAAAGCTTTACACACGTCGCTCGCATTTTTACTCTTCAAAGGAACCGTCCACGCGTATTTGCTAAATACATCGATTATTGTGAGAATATATCGATGCCCGCGATTGTTTCGCGCGTAGTTTTGAACTTCAACGAAAGGGTCGGCTTGCCAAAGATCATCGAATCCTCGCACGATCACACGTCTACGCGGGTAAAAACGTCTCGCCGGAGCATGCAGCTCTTCCACCACGTTTTCTTTACTCATCCTCGCTGTTGTCTCCAGTAATTGAAGCGTCGCGCTCTCGCTCCTCGATATGTCGTATCTGCACGTATACTTATGTGAAACTCGGTGATATATCCCTCCCTCATTTTTCCATACAGGTACAGGTACAGGTACAGGTACAGGTACAGGTACAGGTACAGATACAGGTACAGGTACAGGTACAGGTACAGGTACAGGTACAGGTATAGCGGTTGCACAGTACGCAGTATGACTGTTGTACAGTATGCAGTAATGGCTGTTGTACAGTATGCAGTATGGTTGTTGTACATCTATCCATAGATTTCTCAAGATCGGACGGTCATGAAAGCTTATTCCAAAGTTCTCCAGCCGATCGTCATCGACGATGTTGTTCATATCGCTTTTTTACCTTCTCCTTCTCGAGCATTTGCAACTCATCCGAATGATCGATTTTCGCGTCGATCTCATGGACACGTGAATCCATTGATCTCATATTTTTGCCTGCATCGTATCCAACGCCTTGTATCGTAGCCAGTATTTCAGACTTTATCATTTCTTTGACAGTTTTCAGTTTTTCATCCTGTTTAGCTAATATTTCAGACTTTATCGTCTCTTTAGCGGTTTTCAGTTCTTTGACCAGCGTTTTCATGATCTCGAACTCGAGCTTCGCGTTAAGCGTGTCCACGTATACTTTGGTTGCTGCGTGATCGTTTGCCTCAGGATTCGCCACGTGCCCGATCCTCGTACCTTTCGCATCGTACAATTTAGCGTCATCGTTCAAACATATAGCGTTATCGCACACATAACTTTTCAAAACGTCAGGATAGAAAATTGAAGAAACATTTGGCTCGCTTTTGTTCGCTTCGCGAAGCACTCTACCAAATTTGTCGATAGACATTTTTTCGCTCGAGTTAGTCTTCTTCTTCTTCTTCTTCTTCTTCTTCTTCTTCTTCGTCGATTATCGCCAACTCGTATCGTTTGCACAACCGTTTTACCTGCTTTTCTATCCACAGCATTCGTTGAAATATCTCATCCAGTTTTATCCTTAGACTTTGAAATCTCAACTTCCAGCTTTCACCGTCGTCGTCTTCTCCCGAGGATATCGTTTGATTCGTTTCGCAACAATTAAGACGAACACGCATTTTTATCGATCGACATTTCATTCATCACTGACTCGACGAACGCACGCGCTTTAATTTATAATTATACCGGCTTCGCGAAGTTCTTCGATTATCGACATTATTTCGTTGTCATGGTTGGAATGGCCGGCGTTCTTCGAAGCGGTTAACAATTTCAGACGATCGACAAGTTCGTTTGGATCGTCCCAATGCACGTAATCGATCGGATGGTCGGTCACACGCATAAAAGTTGGAAGTTCAATCCCTCTCCCACCTCGCGATGAAAACATCGGTCCTATAATTCTCCTATACTTGAATCCTTTGTTTCCCATTATCTGATTCCCGCGTCGATGTGCATGCGTAAGAGTGAGAATTCTTTTGTATGCGTTCTTATCATCCTCGGTGTACAGCTTCTCATCAGGTATTCTGTTGAATATCAATTCGTAAAGACCGCGAGTCCCCTTGTACCGTACCCCCTTAACGATGATATCATCGTTGCTGTCCACCTCGAACGTTGAATTTCCCAGCATCAGCTTATCATCTTTCAAACATACTCCGTACACGTTGTCAGAATTTTTCGTCGGTCCGGTAAAAAATTTTTCTAAATATTCACGCGCCAAAGGTCCAAGATTCTCGGTTAGACGTTGATTTTCTTCTTGATGAGTTTCAGGATTTTCAAAAATATTACGCATTGAAGATTCCAAAGATGGCGTGCGCGGTGATTCGAAGGTATCTTATCGTGGTACCATACTCGTCGATTCGAAGGTATCTTGTCGTGGTACCATGGTCGTCGATTCGATCTCATCGTGATCATAGTTGTCATCATCATCATCATCATCAAGATATATTATTTTTTTCGAGGCGCGCGTTACATCGGCTGCGTCGTTCTTTTCCCTATTTCCATTCTTCTTTATTCTTCTTCTTTTTTTCATGGAGGACGATGGCGTTCCCCTAATATCCGAGAATCTTCTTTTTTTTCGTAGGAAGGACGACGGTGATGTTTCCTTGATATCTGATAACGCGTTGTCGTTCGGTTTGACAGCGGTCGTATTTTGAACTATCTGTTTCAACGGTTCAACGATTGGTTGTAAAGTCGTTCGCAAATTCGTCTCGGCCGTCAGTTTCCCAACTTTCAACGCTAAATACTTTTTACGTATGATATCGCTGGTCTTCGCTATTTCGTTCACGATTGAAGCTCGCAGCTTCTCCTTCTCTTGGGCTGACATATTGGTTATGCAAGAGATATTTTACAACCGCGATACAGCACCGACGACTCTTATCGAGCAACTGTATTCGCTACAGTACGACAAACTCGTTAAATCCACGTCTGTAACGACCACGATTCGCAGGGCTGTCTTTATCGATTACGAGAAATCCATACTTCGTTCGCCAGCAATTCGCACATAACGCGCTAAACGTCTCGAACGACATATCGGTATTTACATGATCCTGATGAACGTGACGTAAATTCATG
This sequence comes from Lasioglossum villosulum, assembly GCA_963971365.1. NCBI lineage: Eukaryota > Metazoa > Arthropoda > Insecta > Hymenoptera > Halictidae > Lasioglossum > Lasioglossum villosulum. Next base: position 14,932,995 of record OZ020504.1, on the reverse strand, counting down.
GTATCCTGTTTGAACAGAATCAACAGATTGGCATTGTCACGAATTAAATGTTTAGGTATTCTCGCGTACGACTGACCCAGGTAGAAGCAATCGACGTGCGAATGTCTACCCATCGCGAAATACTCTCTCATGATATCCTGCTCGTCGCACGCCACGTCGTCGAAGATAAAAATCGAATCGGGCCGTGCCTCTGTGGGGGGGATTACGTCAGCGTTATCCGCGAACGCGAAGTATCCTACATCCTTCCCCACGGATGAGAATAGTTTGCTCAAGTATTGGTATTTTGGTTGACACAGAGATTTCGAATACACGTAGACATTGGCGAATCGTAGCCCGTTCGCGCTCTCCAACAGGCTAATCATAACGTTCGTTTTACCACATCCTGACGGGCCGCTTATGACGCATCGTACATTGCCTGGTAATAATGATCCATGTTTCCGCATCGTTTCGTCGCAATCGTCGAACGCGCGACTCGTTGGAACACGAATATCCAAAGATTGCCTCGCAAAACGCATGTTCTGATTGATTCGATGAGGGGGTGGGTGGGGGAGTATTTATACGACAGCCCGAACACCATTGGTATCAGTCGCTCTAAAGGGTTCGTTTCTTTCCAAAGCGAGAGAGAGAGCAGAAAAAGTAGCTTATGCGTGCGAATCATCGTTCACAACGGTGCCCCGGTTCGCATACGGGTAAGGGATTCTTAAACAGAGCTATAAACGCGTTGCCGGTCGAATTACATATACCCGGTTATCAATTCTGTGGTCCTGGTACGAAACTGACCGCTCGATTAGCTCGTGGGGATCGAGGAATCAATCCGTTGGATGCAGCCTGTCGCGAACACGATATAGCGTATTCACGGTACAAGGATCTTGGAAATCGTCACGCAGCCGACAGCGTTTTGGCAGATCGAGCGCTGCATCGAGTAACGTCTGGGGACGCAACTTTGGGAGAGAAGGTGTCCGCGGCTGCAGTGTTGGCAGCCATGAAAGCTAAAACGAAATTGGGCATGGGCCGGATAAAGAAAAAAGGTGAAAAGAGAAAAAAACAACGAATTCTCCCGATCGCCAAACGCGGTGGTTTTCTGCCGCTGCTGCTGCCTGCTTTGTCGGCTATAGGAGCATTGACGGGTGGTGCCGCAGGAGTAGTCAAAGCCATTAACGCTGCGAAAGCTGCAAAGAAACAATTGCAAGAAGCGGAGCGACACAATCGTGCCATGGAGGGTCGTGGGGTATATCTCGCACCGTATAAGCATGGAAAAGGTTTGAAGAGGGGAAAAAAAAACAACGAAGAAAGACAACACGACGACAGACGTCGAATTGATGACCTTCTGTAAAGAATTACCATACTTTCGCGGAGTTTTTATGCGTGACGATTTGCCGCCGCATGCGTGGGTAAACGAGCGGGGTATAGTCAATCTAGACGATAGTCGTGGACCGGGAACGCACTGGGTCGCCTATATAAAACACGGCTCGCGCGTCAAATACTTTGATAGTTTTGGAAATCTTCGACCGCCGATCGAGTTGATTCGCTATTTCGGTGCGAACGCGACGATCTTATATAACCACGAATGTTTTCAAAACTACGACGAAAGCGTGTGTGGGCAATTGTGCGTGAAATTTCTCCGAGAAACTACGTTATAAATTCTCTGGAAAGAGTCTCTCTCTCTCTCTCTCTCTCTCTCTCTCTCTCTCTGCACGATGCATGCGAAAAAGTCATTTACGCTCACGTTGTCGGGGAGAAGCAGCATACTGTCGTCCAAGTACTTTCCACCCATAGATCTGGCCAATGGCGAATACGAGCTGGGATTGCTCGATTTACAAACTTATTACACGATACCGAACATCAGCGCCAACATCGGAAACAATCGATTCTACTTCGGTGAAAAAGACGAGGAGATCGTCATCCCCGACGGATCGTACGAATTGGAAGCGATTAACGCATACTTGAGGCGTGAAATACGCGCGCGGTATCCCCCAAAAAATGTTGGCGAGTCGTCCACCGTCTCCGATATCGAATATCCGCTGGTCCTACGAGCGAACAACAACACCATGAAAAGCGAAATTATAAGCAAGTATCAAATAAACTTTACAAAGCCTCGCAACGTGGGATCTATTCTGGGATTTTCCTTGAATCGTGTTTTGTCACCGAACGCGTGGCACCCGTCGAACGCACCTGTGAATATCATCAACGTGAATATCGTACGAGTGGAAAGCAACATAACCACTGGATCGTACGACAATGGCAAACTCGTTCACACGATACATGAGTTCGCGCCCCAGGTACCACCGGGGTATAAATTATCGGAAACGCCCGCACGAGTCATTTACCTTCCGATCGTTGCACGAGTAATTGACGATTTAACGATTCGCATAGTTGACCAATCCGGACGTTTGATTGATTTTCGAGGTGAAGAAATCACGGTGCGACTACACGTGCGAAGAAGCAATGCTAATTCATAACAATACGGCATTCCATACGTTGAACAACAGCAGCACATTGATTCGCAAGAAACTAACTGTGGAAAAAAACGTAAAGTCAGCGATACGTAAAAAATTAACCGTGGAAAACGCAAAGTATCTACGATCTTTGGGATTTATTGTTAGAAAGTGAGAAGAAAAATCATGTTCGACGACATTTTGAACATCTCTGAAGCGCCAATCTCCGACAATCGCATAACGAAGATTGAGCTGCACACGTACAATCCGTACGCCAACACGACGTTCGAAAACAGCGATGAAGTACGGATACCCATTCAACAACAAGACCTGAAAACTTAGTTTACCGGGAAAACTCGAATTACCGGCTGGAGCAGGAGAATCACGCATCGATACGGCGACTCTCGAGAACAATGCCGTTGCGTTTATGTTCGAGGAAATACGCTACGAATTGAATGGAGTGGAAATCGATCGGTCCAGAAATCCTGGTGCAACGACAACTCTGAAGAATTACGTGAGTCTATCCAGAACGAGAAGCGACGCGTTATCCAACGCTGGCTGGCTGTATGGTGATGATCGACAGAAGCAAACGGCGACGACCACGGCTGTGATAAATTTCAACTTTTGTGTGCCTATGAACGTTTTATTAGGCTTCTGCGAAGACTACAAACGCGTTGTGATAAATGCTCGACATGAATTGATTTTGATTCGCTCGCGTACCGACGCGAACGCGTTGTTCAGTCCTTCCAACAACGCGAAACCTATTCTGGATCTGTACAAAATTCAATGGCGAATGCCACACGTTGCATTGGATGAACTACATAAGCTGTCCATGTTACGTATTTTGGACAGCGACAGACCGATTGGCATGAGTTTTCGATCGTGGGATCTGTTCGAATATCCTCTGCTACAGACTACTACGAAGCATACATGGGCGATAAAAACGACTCAGCAAATGGAAAAACCGCGATACGTTATATTCGCTTTGCAAACCAATCGAAAGAATAACTTAACGAAAACGGTCACGCGATTCGATCATTGCGCATTGTCAAATATTCGGCTTTACTTGAACTCGGAAACCTATCCGTACGATGATTTAAATATTGATTTCGAGAAAGGTAAATACGCATTGCTCTACGACATGTATGCAAAATTCCAAGAATCATACTATGGAAACGGCGAAGCGCTACTCGACGTCTCAGATTTCCTGCGATATGGTCTATTCGTTGTTCTCGATTGTTCCCGGCAAAACGATGCGTTAAAAAACGCTACGATTGATGTGCGAATCGAATTTGAATGTCGAACCGACGTCCCCCCATCGACAACAGCCTACTGCATGATGATACACGACCGCATCGTGGAGTACAGTCCATTAACGAATATTGTTCGAAAAATTACTTGAATCGCTTATACCGATAAAATATATATACAGGGTGTTTACCTACAGGTGGGAGAAAATTTAAGGGGTGGTTCTCGACGATAATATAAGACGAAAATAAAGAATAAAAAAATTGCGATTTCGACTTCGTTAATTAGATATTAGCAATTAAAAATTGACCCAAAAAGCGGCAACATTTCGACACAGATGTACGTTGCGTACGTCACACAGGCGCGCGACACTCTCGTATCAAGTGACAAACGCATGCAAACCTTGGTTCTCATTTGGGGCCCCAGCAAGGTGAAAATATTTAAAAAATCGTTGGACGACATTGAACCTACCTACTCGTTACAATCCACAAGGGCATTTTTATTATCCGCCCTATGGAATTATCGAGTAGAAGGGGTCAATGCCCTTTCACTTTGAAATTCTTCTCACACAAATCCACAAATCCTTATCCTGCACTATAATTGTTCACAACACCGTACATAATACACTGAAACAAATCACTTTAAAATGGTATCCATTGGGTCCATAAATGTTGAATAAAATCCTCACAAATGCAAGTATCCAGAAAAATGCACATACATACAGGAATCGTTCACAGCTAATTCACGTTTGATGCACGTCAATTTGACTTTCTCACACAAAAATAAAATATCAGTGAAATTACTGTGAAGTACACCCACTTAATTAATACCCTAATTCCATGTTTTAAGAAAATGTGTTTCTGCGAGGAGACAGCTGACGTGATGAATGTCACACACATGAGACATTTGGCGGTCACAGACAGAATGAGAAAGAGTCACGAAATACATGAAAACAGGATAGAGAATGTATTGGTATAGCAACACGTGATGTTTCGGCGGGAATTTGCTGTAGATCTTCATTTGTTTTATCGATCTGGCATTGACCTCACAGCTGTCTTGAATCAGTGTGCATACGAACGTGAACGTGTACAAATGATTCTCCTCGCAGAAACACATTTTCTTAAAACATGGAATTAGGGTATTAATTAAGTGGGTGTACTTCACAGTAATTTCACTGATATTTTATTTTTGTGTGAGAAAGTCAAATTGACGTGCATCAAACGTGAATTAGCTGTGAACGATTCCTGTATGTATGTGCATTTTTCTGGATACTTGCATTTGTGAGGATTTTATTCAACATTTATGGACCCAATGGATACCATTTTAAAGTGATTTGTTTCAGTGTATTATGTACGGTGTTGTGAACAATTATAGTGCAGGATAAGGATTTGTGGATTTGTGTGAGAAGAATTTCAAAGTGAAAGGGCATTGACCCCTTCTACTCGATAATTCCATAGGGCGGATAATAAAAATGCCCTTGTGGATTGTAACGAGTAGGTAGGTTCAATGTCGTCCAACGATTTTTTAAACATTTTCACCTTGCTGGGGCCCCAAATGAGAACCAAGGTTTGCATGCGTTTGTCACTTGATACGAGAGTGTCGCGCGCCTGTGTGACGTACGCAACGTACATCTGTGTCGAAATGTTGCCGCTTTTTGGGTCAATTTTTAATTGCTAATATCTAATTAACGAAGTCGAAATCGCAATTTTTTTATTCTTTATTTTCGTCTTATATTATCGTCGAGAACCACCCCTTAAATTTTCTCCCACCTGTAGGTAAACACCCTGTATATATACTTTATTATTTCTCTACTTTAATTGTATTGGAAATGTAAGAAAGGAATTGTAAGAAAGGAATTTGCAATAAAATAAAATACAAAAGAGATATTTTTTAAATAATTTTTATTTTTAAAATACCTTGTGGGAATTACAGGAATTGTACAAAAGGAATTTGTAATAAACTACAACAGAGATGTTCTAAAATAATTTTTATTTTTTAAAGTACCTGCTGGAAATAATTTTTACACACACATATATACAATTAAAGCAAATAACATTAATAATATTATTCCCTCTCGCAATAGAATGAGGGTGGGGGTATACAGTATAAATTGTTCGCCGCAAACGTTAACAATCGCAGTCGCTGTACCAAGTTATATCGCGTGTATAATCTTAATCTACGACAACAAGTACAATAAAATTTCTTCGACAGTAAGTACAATCATAAAAGCTACATCTTTGAATTTTCCCCCGTCAAAACCGCAAACGCGACACATCCTTTTACATTTGATTTTTACACAGAGTATCACAATGATCGCGAAATCCGAGGGAACCGTCGCAACAATCGATCACGCAACACCACCCGATTACCGTCTCGATCGCGACAGACTACAAAGTTTTCACAATTGGCGTTACTCACACGTCATTGAGCCGGAGAAACTCGCCGCCGCAGGATTTTTTAATCTCGGTGATGAGGACTGCGTAGAATGCTTCGAGTGCCGTGTTCGTCTATGCCGATGGGAAGTCGACGATGATCCCGTGGAGGAACATCGCGCCTGGTCCAGATTCTGTTGGTATATCCGCGGGCTGGACTGCGGCAACGTACCGATGGGAGTCGATCCAGATGTAATTCCGCCAAATCCTCGTGGTGTGGATACCTGTGGAATCGCGAAAGAGTTTTCGCTCGAACGATAATAAAAACTACTATATAAACGACGCTGTTCGCGGCGATTTTGTAATGTCGATCGTATCATCGTGAAGGAAGACGATAATCGCGTCATGTAGATATATATGCGAGTCTAGCGAGCGGTTCAGGGGGGTCGCGATTGACAAGCAGGCGTTGTCGTGAAAATGGTTGCGAACAAAGAAAGAGTGTGTTTAGAAAAGGGGTTGATTTTGCTTGACGGAGTGTGAGAGTCGGCTCGGGTCCTTCATGTGAAGATTCGTAGTTGTAAATTGGGTTACTTTTTGGGTTTGAGTGCTCACGCGAGTGATCCCGGGTAATAGGAGATTTGGTTTCGCACTCGGTTCGGCAATACTTGAATCCTCCCAGGCCGGCTCACAGATCCAAGGGCATTGGCAGCTTTGAAGCTCCTTTCCAGTGAATCCCGAAGCTGGGACGGATTGCAAGGCTAGCCGTAGTGCTGCCGGCAGAGGAGTGCCCTATGGGCCAGCCGGCAATTGTGCAGAGTTCCAGTGGAACTCTGCTGTGGATCACTACGCGCAGAGACTTGATTATTAACGGTAAGAGAGCTCTCTTAGTTTTAGAGTAAAGTGTCCTTTAGCATGTAAATTCCTTGAAACGCCGAATTTCTAACCGCGTTAGCTATTTTTATACACTATTTGATACTGAGCTTTCGTAAGGCGACATTCTTGTAGTTACTTGATTGAATAAATTTATTACATCTTGTTTCGGCTTTTCCTCGTAATCCGTCGAGGTTTTTATGCCGAAGCAAGACTTTGTTCAACCGGGAAATTGTGTATTTTATTCTAGTATAAGTTCGAACATTGTTTAATCTGAACTTCTATGAATCCTGTCTTTTTAAAGGATTGAAAAACATTTTGGTGCCCCGGGTGAGGAACAATGTTCGAGTTTATCGGGATTGAATGGTTATATTCACTGGATACTTTCAGATACTTTCATTCGATTGTGAAGTCGAGTGTGTTTGAGGAGTCATTGCAAGAGTCGTTAATTATATACGATATTAGTTGGCTGTCTTCATTTCGATGATTCAATGTTCACGTTGTGATGCATATTCAAGTGAGATTTCTTGTTGTTTTTTGATCGGCGATTTGTTTTCAGTTTTCGTGTTTTGTTCAAATATCATTGACGATACGAATTTCATTTGGTCGAGTTTATTTTTTTGCTCAGTCGTGTTAAGAGAGGATAAGGTTAGTTTATAATAGTTTATATTATTATATTTAAGCTTTTCTTGAGAAGTATTTTAGCTGTATATTCTAATTTACAGAGTTTTGGTTGCATTTGATAACAAGGTTTTCTTTTGCAATGGCTCCTACGTCGTTACGAAGGCTCATTGCGCTACAGAATTCTCGCTCAGCGGAAATTGAATTGACCAGTAGTCGATTGAGAGAGAGATCTCGCGATAGTTTGAATTCAAACATTATTTCATCACGAGTCAATTCACTAACTGAGATTTGGAGCAAGGCGCGCGCCACACATGAAGAAATTGTCGTCCGAGAGGATGCCCTGAACGATGTCTACATCACGGAAAATGTGTTTGCTCGTTTACAAGCAACATACGAGGACGCGCTTGATTTTCTTCTCACCACAAGGTCAGAATTAGACAGCAGTTCAAGTAATACCGGAACTTCAAATATCGCTTCTGCAATCAATGATGATACACGCCCCGCGAAGTTACCAAAATTAGATTTACCGACATTTGCGGGTCGTTACGAGGATTGGGAGAATTTTTGCGATCTGTTTACTACCCTAGTTCATAATGCGCCGCGTTTATCTGACGCCACGAAATTACAATATCTTAAAAGTTGTTTGAAAGATTCTGCCGCGGATCTGGTGAAGGATGTTACAACTACCAACGCGAATTATGCGACGACTTGGCGGTCTTTGAAGGCGCGTTTTCATAATCCCAGACTAATAGTTTACAGCCATTTACGAGCGTTAATGAATCTTTCTCATATGAAAGGGGAGTCTGCGAGTGAAATGCGTTTGCTTGCGGACGAATCTCAGCGTATTGTGCGTGCGTTATCAAATTTGAAAATGCCAGTTGATCATTGGGATGTTTGGTTAGTGTACATAGTAGCTTCACGTCTGGATCCCGATTCGCGAAAGGCTTGGGAAATAGAGTTAAGTAAGAAGGATCGTCAGGTAATTTTAAATTATGATGGGAACTCGACCGAGGAGGATGCTCTCGATAGGTTTCCAAGGTTTTCCGATTTAACGGAGTTCTTAGAGAACCGTGCACAGACACTCTGTATGCTCACTTCTGAACAGGGTGATAATGTCAAGAAAGCAATTTTATCTAAATCGATTCCACGATCTCGAAAGGTATTTCATGCGTCTACGTCGTTTCCAACAGACGGTAAATTTAAATGTGTGTTATGTTCTGGACCCCATCGCATTTTTAAGTGCAATAAATTCAAAGCTAAAAACGTTTCTGAACGTCGCGCTGAAGTACTTCGCTTGCGGCTTTGTTTTAATTGTCTCGGTACTCATAGAGTTGCTAATTGCTCTTTTTCTACCAGATGTTCGAGCTGTAAGGGAAGGCATCATTCTTTGCTCCATTCTGACAAGGCTTTCACCAGCTTTACTAAGAATTCAATTCCGGAATCGAAATCAAGTAATTCGGACGAGTCTAAGACTGGAGTTTCAGCAAAGGTCTCGAGTGTACATGTGCACACTGCGAATGTGATATCTCGTAAGCGTTCAGTTTTATTAGCGACTGCTCAGATAATGCTGATAGGGCCACAAGGTTCACGGACACGTGTTCGAGCTTTGCTTGATCAAGGTTCGGAGGCTTCGTTTGTTTCTAGCTTTATCACAAATCTCTTAGGATTAGAGAAACGTCGTGTCAATATGTCGTTGGCCGGGCTCGGAGCCAGTTCAGCAGGAACAGCTAAGGCTGCAACGCAGTTAATATTTCGGTCTGTTGTCGATCCGTCAACTAAGTTTGAAGTCAATGCCTTTGTTTTATCAAAATTAACGTCGCAGCTTCCAACACGTAGGTTAATGGAGATCGATATTGGAATGTTTGCTGGTTTATCTTTGGCAGATCCATTGTTCTATGTTCCTGATTCTGTAGATATTATTTTAGGCGCAGATGTTTACGGACAGCTATTGAAGTCAGGGTTGAAAAGATTTTCTGATTCATCTTTAGTTGCCCAAGATACAGCGTTAGGCTGGATAATTTCCGGTACAGTGTCCGCGGATATTTCACGGCGGGCGGAAACTTCTGAGCACCTTCAGGCGTATCACAGTGTTCGGGAAGATGACTTAGATATATCGTTACAACGTTTTTGGATCCTCGAAGAGTTACCACCAATAATTGCGACTCTTGATGCTAAAGATGATGCTTGCGAAAGATTGTTTAGGGATACACACTTTCGAGATACCAATGGACGTTATGTTGTACGTCTACCTTTCAATTCAGATCCTCCAGAAGTCGGAGTCGAGACTCGATTTATGGCTTTGAAATGTTTAGCTTCAATTCATCGACGTTTTGATCGTGATCCTGACTTAGCAATCGCTTACCGGAAGTTTATGAGCGTTTATGAGGATCTTGGTCACATGGAACGCGTCCCGTTTAATGAAATTAACAACTCGAAGGCGTGGTATTTTCCGCATCATGCGGTGGTGCGATCAAAGATCCGGGTTGTTTTTGACGCATCTCGGAAGAATAAAGAAGGACGTTGTCCAAACGATTTCCTTATGAAAGGCCCTGCTCTTCAACGCGATTTGTGTCTAATTTTATTGAATTGGCGTCGATACCAGTTCGTATTCACGACCGATGTTGTTAAGATGTTTCGTCAGATTTATGTTGCGTCGGAACAGAGAGATTTTCAACGAATCGTATGGTCTCCTAGTCATTCGGATCCCCCTGTCGATTATCGTCTCACAACAGTGACTTATGGTACAGCATGTGCTCCTTACCTTGCGATTCGCACACTTCAGCAAGTAGCAATTGATGAGGGTGCTCGATTTCCACTCGGTGCTTCATGCCTGAATTCTAATACGTATGTAGACGATATTTTTGCCGGAGCAGATGATCTCTCTGATGCGTTAAAAACGCGTCAAGAACTAGTCGAAATGCTACGTACAGCAGGAATTGAACTCGACAAGTGGGCCGCGAATCATAATGATTTGTTGCCTACAAAATCTTCGCAATATGAGAACATTGACCAAAAAAGCATCGCAGACGACGAATTAGTAAAAACTCTTGGTATTCGTTGGAATCCAACGTCTGATGAATTCAGCTTTGTCGCTGTAAACTTCGAAGAGCTGGTTAAAGCAATGACGAAACGAACTGTTTTATCAAACATCGCGCGTTTATTTGATCCTTTGGGGTGGCTCGCGCCGATAACGGTTACAGCTAAAATTTTAATGCAGGATCTTTGGATTATAAAATGCGATTGGGACGAAACGTTACCTATAGACCTTCGAGAACGATGGCTCCAGTATTGCAGTTCGCTTTCTGAGCTATCGAAGTTGACCATTAACCGATGGTTAGGTGCATCTTTAAATTCACATGCACAGATTCACGGATTTTCTGACGCTTCATCGCGGGCTTTCGCTGCAGTTGTCTATATTCGAATGATTGACAATAACAATCGCGTACATGTTTCTTTGTTAACTGCCAAATGCAAGGTATCGCCTGTCAAAACTGTGAGCATACCGAATCTTGAGTTATGCGGGGCAGTGTTGCTCGTAAAACTTTTGCGTTATGTAAAAGGTTTGGAATTTTTGCAAGGTTTCCCAATGTTTGCGTGGACCGATAGTCAAATTGTTTTGACTTGGCTTCGAAAACATCCTTGTAGCTGGAAGACCTTTGTTGCGAATCGGGTATCCTATATCCAGACTGAATTACCTAATGTTATTTGGGCACATGTACCGACTCGTGAGAATCCGGCAGATTTGGCGACACGAGGTTGTAAACCCTCCGATTTGATCAATTATAATTTATGGTGGAACGGGCCTGATTGGTTAGTGAAAACCGACGAGCATTGGCCTAAGATGGCATCGTCTCCTCAAGTATTACATGTTAATCAAATTGTGAGCGAACCAGAACTTTTCTGTAGATTTTCCTCCTTTTCTCTGTTAATTCGTGTTGTAGCATATTGTTTACGTCCATTCAATGTTCTTAAGAGACGCAAAAGTAGTTTAACTCCACTGCCTGTTTATCTCACAGCCATAGAATTAAACGAGGCCCGAAATGTTGTGTTTAGATTAGCTCAAAATCACGCATTTGCATCAGAAATTGAACTCTTATCACATGGGAAGCCGTTACCTAAACGCCACGTTTTATGTAGTTTAAATCCGATGTATGATGAGACGGATCGTTTATTACGGGTAGGAGGTCGTCTTGGAAATTCAAGTTTACCTCACGAAAAGAAACACCCGCTGATTTTGCCGCGAGATTCGACACTTAGTCGCTTATTAGTACGGTACGCGCATCGGAAATGTTTTCACGGGGGACCAACACTTACTTCTAATATTGTGATGCAATATGCGTGGATTTTGGGTCGAAATCGTTTAGTTAAGACTGCGATCAGGAACTGTATTGTTTGTCAACGCAACAAACCACGTCTAGCTCATCAGATGATGGGTAATTTGCCTGTCTCACGAGTGACTCCGGCTCGACCATTTTCGACGTCAGGTCTAGATTATGCCGGTCCCTTTCAAATCAAAAGCTCTAAGGGTCGAGGGCACAAATCTTATAAGGGATATATAGTACTTTTTATCTGTTTTGCGTCGCGAGCGATACATCTTGAAGCGGTTAGCGATCTTACAACTAAGATTTTTCTCGCCGCTTATAAACGTTTTGTGAGTAGACGCGGAATTTGTACGCATCTTTTTTCTGACAATGCAACCACCTTTCAAGCTGCTGATAAAGAGTTGCGAAGTATGTTTAAATCTAGTTCTGAATTTTATAAAAGCGTTGCTGCGTCTCTTGCGAATGATGGAACATCTTGGACATTTATTCCAGCGAATTCTCCTCATTACGGAGGTTTGTGGGAGGCTGGAGTAAGATCTGTGAAGTACCATCTCAAGCGTGTCCTCGGTGATAGAATATTAACTTTCGAAGAGTTTTCTACAGTGCTCGCCGAAATAGAATTGTGTCTAAACTCACGTCCAATATGTCCTTTAAATTCTGATATTGACGATTTACGGGTTTTAACACCTGCACATTTTTTGATCGGCGAAATTCCTGGTTTAATTCCTGATAAAGATTATTCCAATGTACCGGAAAACTGTTTAGAACGTTTTCATCTGCTTCAAGCCATTCGAAATGATTTTTGGAAACGGTGGTCATCGGAATATATGCAACATTTGCAAGAGCGTTCAAAATGGCGAGGTCAAACTAAGAATTTCGCAATTGGACAATTAGTTTTATTACGCGATGATCGTTATCCACCTTCGAAATGGCCTTTGGGACGTGTGATAGAGGTTCATCCCGGCTCAGACGGGTTAGTTAGAGTCGTCACCGTTAAAACGGCTACGTCAAATTTGCGACGACATATCGCACGCCTGTGTCCTCTTTTTATTCAACACAATTTCGAAGAGTCGAACGAATCGACTTGTGGGAACAAAGACAGTTGAGTTAGCTATATTTTTGTATTGCGTATAGCATTTTAATTTGATTATTGTATTAAAATTATATACCATGCAGAATAAAACTGTATTTCGTTGAATCAAACCGAGTTGAACGATGTTCTCAAATTATGGTGTGTAATTCGTCTGATGACGAAGGCGGGCGGTGTGTTCGCGGCGATTTTGTAATGTCGATCGTATCATCGTGAAGGAAGACGATAATCGCGTCATGTAGATATATATGCGAGTCTAGCGAGCGGTTCAGGGGGGTCGCGATTGACAAGCAGGCGTTGTCGTGAAAATGGTTGCGAACAAAGAAAGAGTGTGTTTAGAAAAGGGGTTGATTTTGCTTGACGGAGTGTGAGAGTCGGCTCGGGTCCTTCATGTGAAGATTCGTAGTTGTAAATTGGGTTACTTTTTGGGTTTGAGTGCTCACGCGAGTGATCCCGGGTAATAGGAGATTTGGTTTCGCACTCGGTTCGGCAATACTTGAATCCTCCCAGGCCGGCTCACAGATCCAAGGGCATTGGCAGCTTTGAAGCTCCTTTCCAGTGAATCCCGAAGCTGGGACGGATTGCAAGGCTAGCCGTAGTGCTGCCGGCAGAGGAGTGCCCTATGGGCCAGCCGGCAATTGTGCAGAGTTCCAGTGGAACTCTGCTGTGGATCACTACGCGCAGAGACTTGATTATTAACGGTAAGAGAGCTCTCTTAGTTTTAGAGTAAAGTGTCCTTTAGCATGTAAATTCCTTGAAACGCCGAATTTCTAACCGCGTTAGCTATTTTTATACACTATTTGATACTGAGCTTTCGTAAGGCGACATTCTTGTAGTTACTTGATTGAATAAATTTATTACATCTTGTTTCGGCTTTTCCTCGTAATCCGTCGAGGTTTTTATGCCGAAGCAAGACTTTGTTCAACCGGGAAATTGTGTATTTTATTCTAGTATAAGTTCGAACATTGTTTAATCTGAACTTCTATGAATCCTGTCTTTTTTTTTTTTTTTCCGGTTTACAAATACAAATTAACGGTACATACAAATTAACGAATAGGTACTCGGACGAATATAAAAAAATCTAATATACTGATATATATAAAAAAGAATTTATTAAAAAATGAAAAAAAGATACATAATAATAATGATAATGATAATGATAATATTGATAATCAAAAATTGAAAATAATGATAATATTTTTTTTTAAATAATTCTTGATAGTTGAGTCTGCAACAAATAAAATAAAAAATGGTATTAAGTTTTAATTTTAAAAAATAGATATATACAATTATTTTAATTTTACTTACCATGATTATGCAAATAGTGTCACAACCCCCTCGATGAATTCTCCCCCCCATTCTTCGAGCTCGATGCGATGGAGACGCATCGCCTTTCGCCATGCTCGAACGAACGATGCTCTATCTTCATCCGACACGAAGTTCTGTTAAAACATATAAAATATGATTATAAATTTTCCACCAATCATGTTGGATTACATAGTACATTTCTTTGTACTTACCAAACTGTTCAGCACCACATCTAGTGGTTTGTTTGGGTCCACCAGATAATGTAAAGTTGTGGCAATGTATACAAACATTTTGAAACTTTTGTATGTCAACTGTGCTTCACGTCGACGACACCCATTCTTATATACAATGTATCCCCACTAGAAAAGAGGTAACAAAATCTCTCCGCTGACGAGAAAATCTCCGCTCGCGAGATTAGAAAAGATGTTCATTGCAGTAATTTAAAACCTGCATAATGCATTTTTACAATTAGCGCAAATCGGGGGAGAACTGATAACAATGGTGTGTCCAGATATCTCGCGGCTTGGACAACTCGATACCCCAAAGCATGAAGGGATACCGTTGCTACAACTCGCTAGATTAGATAAGTTCGACAGGGGGAAAGGACTGTGTGATGCGACGCGTGTCTCGGCCGAGCAACTCGACACCAGCCGCGATAGGATGCTGCTACTCCAGATTATGAGAACGCACAACATACATCTTGAACGATATAAACAAATAAATAAACGATAGTGCACGTACGATTCCACGACTCTATCTTGCATCGTGAACGGTCTCTCTCTCTCTTACATTTAAAGAATGCGC
The DNA here is from genome assembly GCA_963971365.1 of Lasioglossum villosulum. NCBI lineage: Eukaryota > Metazoa > Arthropoda > Insecta > Hymenoptera > Halictidae > Lasioglossum > Lasioglossum villosulum. The sequence goes on along the minus strand of OZ020504.1, from coordinate 14,917,922 downwards.
AAATGCATCGTGGGTGTGACTTCGTCATGAAATATTGCATTTTAACCTGATGCATTCGTCTGCGGTACCCACGCTGCCTCCGTGACTGTTTATCGTGAACGATAAACCAAATCATACTGGGTGTCATATTTGTGACGCTCGCGTTCAGACTAGCGAAAATATGGTCCGCTATAACGTGAGAAACTATCCTTGAAGAAGTACCCCATCCCACCCACTCTCAATAAGTAAAAAATTTGAACACGTTCAAGGTTACCCAAAAACCTGACGCTGCAGTTTGATACCCCCTCCCCCTCAAAAATATGCTCGTGCCATAAGGTAATTCCACCTCCCCCTCACCCGCAAAATTTGGTTCTGTTATAAGCTAATCCCCCCTCCCCCTCCCACACAAAGTCGCGCTGTAAGGTAAAATGCCGAAAAGCTGACGTTCAAGGTTACCCCCAAAAAGCCGACGCTGCAGTTTGATACCCCCTCCCCCTTAAAAAATAAAGCTGACGTTCAAGGTTACCCCGAAAAAGCTGACGCTGTACTTTTGCACGTGCGAGATACCCCCCTCCCCCGCAAAAATAAAGCTGACGTTCAAGGTTACCCCCAAAAAGCTGACGCTGCACTTTTGCACGTGCGAGATACCCCCCTCCCCCGCAAAAATAAAGCTGACGTTCAAGGTTACCCCCAAAAAGCTGACGCTGCACTTTAATACCCCCTCCCCTCAAAAATATGCTCGCGCTATAAGGTAATCCCCCTCCACCTCCCCCGCAAAATTTGGTTCTGTTATAAGCTAATTCCCCCTCCCCCCTCCCACACAAAGTCGCGCTATAAGGTAAACTGCCGGTAAGGTAGGAATCTGCCTACAATGATAACTACTATTTAGAACCCGCCTAGACATACTACTTTCGAGCTATCCCAGGAAAAAGATCGCGCAGTTCTCGCAGCTCCGGTGTTCCGATTCGAATTTCGCGGCTTTTCGTGATTTTCCGAGAGGCACGATAACGTGCCTGGCGCCCGAATTGTCCAATGTTAGCGTAGGGGGAGCGAGCCGATTCCGAAGCTGCGAGGATCTGTTTGTCGCGGCCGGACCACGTGTCGCGCGGCCGCGCGTGGCCCGGCTACAAGGCCTGTCAAAGACCCGTAGCCGCCTGTTTTTCGACCGCGAAAAATAGACGGCGTGACAAATTGGCGCCCGAACAAAGACCTCTCGCTGCAAAGCGGTTTGAGGAAAGGGCTTTGTGAAAGGGATGCGTGGAAAGGTTCGGGGCTCTCACAGGAGATAAATTTTCGTTTTACGGTGGCAAACCGACGGGATCGTGAGAGTACGAACGTGGCCGACGCGTAATACCGGGACATGACCCCCGCGCGAACGAATTTTTTTTTGTGGACTACGAGCCAACACTCGAGCCATACCATGTATTGAATATTGAATATTGACTATTGATGTGTCGAATCTCAGGCTATAGATTGTGATTATGAAATTGATGTTTTCCTCCGCGAATAAGAAGTCTTCCTCAGGAGTCGCGTCGGAAATTGAATAGCGTCGCGAAATAATTACCGAATCGCGAACCGCGGCCGGGCGTCGAAATTCGCACGCGAACGCGCGGAGTCTACGAATCCTTCCGACTCGTACGACCGCGGATTATTCAGCGCGCGTGGCGAGTCGATTCCCGTCGGCGATCGGACGCGAAATTCCCGCGACAGTCCCGAAAATCCGTCGCGCCGTCCACCTGCGTTTCGCGAAATTCCGCCTCAGCGGAGGCGCATAAAATCCCGACCACCGGCAATTTCGCGGACGGTACAGAACGACGAACGCGCTCCGCGAACGAACATCCGTCGCAAAAGTGTATAAGGAGCGCGGGCTCCCGGTTCGCGGCCACGTGGCCGCCCACCTGTAAATCCGGACGTTGAACCAAGTTCAATAAATGACTTCGAGCCTATTTCGTCTTGCTTACTGTCGACCTGCGTGATTCACCCTGTCGCGAGGGTAGTCCCCGTTATTCCCTGTGTCTGAATTCCTGGCCGTTCGCGTCATTCTTTCGTTCGCGCTCCGCGGAGGCTCTCTTCGGATTCGGTTTCCCCGAATCCCGGTGCTCTGTTGCCTTTCGTGCGGTACTCCCGAGTACCTGGCGCCCGAACTCGAATTTTTGCGTCTCGATTGAGCCTCCCGGAGAAGCACTTTGTCCCGAGGGGACCGTGCCCGCGCGGCCGCGCACGGCCCGGCCTCAGAGCCCGTAAATCCCCGGGGTTGACCCTGTTCGACGGCCATAAAAAGTCGTTCGCGCGGGGCAACGTTGCAAATTGTGGCCAATGGTTTTCCCGGGGCGATCCTTGAGCGGGCGCCTTTCGGTATTTCTTCTCGGCCAATCGTGCCCTCGGCACGTCCCTGAAACGTTGCCGTACTCGGCACGCACGATAGATGGCGTACTCGGCACGCACGATAGATGGCGTTAGTCGCGTGAATATTTTCGGAAGTCTTTCCTTCAGGAGCGCTCTTGTGTCGACGAGTGGTTTCGTACTCGTTTGAGGTCGGTCCGGTCCCTTATTAACGGTTATGTAACCGTTTTTATAAAACGGGGTGACGTCGCAAACTTGCAACGTCACAGTTTCGTGTACCATTCTGCCAACACGGTGTCGAGGTTCCCCCTTTGTTTACATCGTTGGAATGTCACTGAAACCGTTCCACGTGGTAATTTTCGCCTTCGAATAGTACGGGTGCTCAACCATCTAGGCAATCGGCTGTAGTCCCAGGGTTCTCAAACCTTGGATTCATTAGTTGTTGATGATTTCGGGGACTGTCAAACCCCTGGAATATTAATTAACAATGATTCCGACGGCACTCAGTACGCTTTAGAGTTCGTCACATGCCCTTCCAGTCGGTGGTCGTTTTCAAAAAAAAATTTTTTTCCCTGTTATCGATTTTATTTAATTTATTTATTACTTCCGCTGCAATGGAATTTTAAGACATTGTTGTTGTTCTCTATTTATTGGTCGTAGTAGTCGAGTCATATTTACTACCGAGCTACTGCCTTTTAATTTGTTTCCGGGATGTCGAATTCTTTTTATTCGATTTCCCGCTGTTTTGTTGTTTTATTTAAATTATTTATCAACGCTAATTATCGGATCAAGTATCTTGTATCATAGAGAGGATATTATTTCTTCACTTTGTTCGCGATTAGCTCACCGTTGTGAGCTGTTTGTCTCGCGCTCCCTTCGCTCCGCGGTGACGTCACCCACCGAACGCGAGTCCCTCGCGACGCGAGTCTTCGTTCCCCCCCGTCGCGATTTTCCGGATCTATCGACTGTTTCCCCAATCCTCGATCCCGTGTCGTCGTACGATCCGTGACGCACGAATCGCGTCACCGGATTATCGCGTGATCCTCTTTCGGCCTACCCGCGATCCTGGATCATCGCGTGATCCTGAATCGGCCAATCAGCCGATTCCTAGAATTCGGAATCGCGGTGGTTCCGAGAATCGTGATTCATTCTGTCTCGCACTGTTCGACCATTTAAACCTTCTGTTGTAACTTCTTATCTACCTTCGCTCGTTCGAGTTAATCGCGTCGTCGACGTAATCGCTTATTAAAGCAAACTTCAAAAAAAGTAAAGGTTTAAGCGAGTTTAATTGTACCATTTATTCAATCTTTCAAAAATACAGTCCACTTCTAGTCGTTCAGTCACGTGTTCAACCGAGTTCTTTATCGCTCCTTCAACTTCGCGCACAGCGCTGTGCGATTCCGGCTCCTCTCTCATCTACGTATCGTTCGGTCATCGGCCTAATCCGATACACACTTAGTGTCTCATTCGTTTTATTTTATAACATTTTTCGTATTTAATTGATTCGGTCATTTTTTTTTCTTTTTGTTATTTATTCCTCGTACCTCACCGGCTCGAAGAAGACTTTTTTTTATTGCCGGAATTGGGGGAATGGTACACACCCGATTCATTTGCCGTGTTAAAAATTTTTTTTTCGGGTGTATTAACTCACGGTTGCGAGGCCCTGATCGTACCGTTGGTGTGGTCGGCCTGCGACTGGTAGACATTTCTATTGTATTTTTTAACTTCCCGATTCATAGGGAAGTTACTGTAATTACCCCGAAAATCGAAAATCGATTTTTTAGCAGATCTTCACGTTTCATGGTTATTGAAGTCATTTTAGACTATTTTTATCAAATTGTTAGTGTGTGTGTGTGTGTGTGTGTGTGTGTGTGTGTGTGTGTGTGTGTGCGCGTATGGCCGTTTTTATGTTATCAAATTTTTCGTTAACGTTTTCTGAAAAAGTAACAATGCGATCAGAATGATGAATGATGCAATCGATGTGCCCCATCGTAACTTAGAGCTGATTAGATTTTGGTCCATATTGGTCAAGTAGTTTTTTAGATTTTTTAGTTTTTTTAGCTTTTTTCGAAAGAAGTTCATTCAAGAATGCAATTTATACGAGAGGATGGAAATTTTCCACCGAATAAACAAACATAATTATATTTTATATATATTTCATTTTTATTTGAAAAAAATTTTTTTTTAATTTAACCCTTTGAACTCGAGCGGCGCCGACACGGCACCTGGCCGATGTGAAGTGTCAAGGATGCATCTTGGCTGTTGTTTTACTAAGTATCACACCAAAACTAATTACAGATTGTAATATTTATCAAAATTTGTTGTTTTCGACATATAAATGAATAAACTGGTGAAATTTTTTATTTTTTTTATTTTTTTTAAATTAAATGTTTTTGAAGTACCTGTAAAATGTTCACCTAATTTGGCCGAAATCGTCTCGAGTTGCTGGTTCGCGCAAGCGAAAAAGGCCTTGAGTTCAAAGGGTTAAAAAAAAAAATTTTTTTTAATTTAAAAAAAAATTTTTTTTTAACTTCCTGATTCATAGAGAAGTTACTGTAATTTAATTATGCAACTAATGCTAATGTTACCGCTTAGAATAATCAAAAAATATCCCAATGCAAGAGTGAGTTATTCATCTCTGCTGCCAAGAATACATCTCGAATTATATAAAATAGTTCTGTCACGCTAAAACGCCGAGCGGGTTGCCTACTGAAGGGGAACCGAAAATTGAGAAGCGGGTTGCCTACTGAGGGGGAACCGAAAATTGAGAAGCGGGTTGCCTACTGAGGGGGAACCGAAAATTGAGCGCCGTGACAGTGTGTATCTTTCAGAGAGGAAGAGAGAGCGGGAGAGAGAGAGAGAGAGAGCGGGAGAGAGAGGGAGAGCGAGAGATAGAGGGAGAGCGAGAGAGAGAGAGCGGGAGAGAGAGAGCGAGAGATAAGAGTAACTTAGAGCTGATTAGATTTTGGTCCATATTGGTCAAGTAGTTTTTTAGATTTTTTAGTTTTTTTAGTTTCTTTCGAAAGAAGTTCATTCAAGAATGCAATTTATACGAGAGGATGGAAATTTTCCACCGAATAAACAAACATAATTATATATATTTCATTTTTTTTTAAATTATGCAACTAATGCTAATGTTACTGCTTACAACTAACGAATCGGGAAGTTCTTTGTGTGGCTCGTGGAGAGTCACACACAAAATAAATAAAAAAACCAGGAAGAGCTGTATGCCCCACTAGCAATGTGTACCACTAACCCTTTCGCAACAACAACTCCACCCGCGAGCTCGCGAAGCGAGCGAGCAACAACAACCCTACCCGCGAGCTCGCGAAGCGAGCGAGCAACAATAACCAGCTAGTTTTCTATGTATGATATTTCAAAATATTAATGAATAGTGCCCTGTTGTAAATGTGTCTCCAAAAGTCGGATCCCACCACACATTTTTTTTGTCCATGTTTTTTTTTGTTGTGAAGGAAAGTATGGTTTCGGGTTTGTGCCGTCGTAGTGACTAGACGAGTACCATTTTGCGAAAGATTTTTCTGATCTATTTTGGCGATTTGGCGATAATTTGCGAAGAGGCAACAAGAAACCCTCTACGTCAGAGAAAACCGTCACCGAACGGAACAGCGCGGAGAAAACTGTTCCGTTTGAAATTTTTTTTGGTCGTTGGACCAAGTGTATTATATTGTACGGTCTGCTGGGGAAAGCCACATTAAGAGTAAGAGAATTTCGCAAGGGGATTTAAAAGCGCCTACCGAAAATAAATTTATGAGAGTCACGGTCTGACCGTCGCGTCGTGGTGATAAGACGTGTTTACCTTTCGAGAGTTCGTTTTCGTGTTTTCGTTTTCACGTGTTCAGTGTAGTTATAATAGTTAATTTGTGTTTCTTTGTTAAATAGTGTCACATAGTCTTCTTTTATATTTCCTTTGATATAGTAAAGGGTGCAGAATGCACCCTTTCCCCTCTCCCTCTCACTCTCGTCTGAATTTCTGACTACAAGAGTCAGACGGTACCTTTAATCTCAACGACATCATCTACTCAGAATTCATCACCGTCATCATCTCAAACTACCAACTACGCTGCTGCTGTGAGAACATCTATTTACCCTACTAGAGATCAAGCCATTGTAATAGATGCCTTGGAAGGTATACCCATCAAAGAATATGTGAAATCAATTGGATCAATAATTAACCCCTCTGACATCAGATTTGCATCAAAAATTTCTCTAAATAGAATTTGTATATATTTGGCAAATACTACGATACCCAAGAAACTCACTGACTCTAAACATGTCATTATCATCGACAAAAAGGAGCTTGAAATTCGCCCACTAATGTCAAAATTTAAAAGAGTAATACTGTCTAATGTATGTCCCATTATCCTAGACAATCTTCTGGAGAATCTACTCTTGAATATGAACATCAGATTTGGTTCTAAAATGACGTTTCTACGCGCTGGTTTTCCTGATCCTGGTTACGCTCACATCATGAGTTTTCGTCGTCAAATATTCATCCACCCGGATGATATAAACAAAATCCCAGAATCATTGAAGGTTGAGTTCGACGACACAACCTTCTGGATATATTTATCCTCTGACTCTGTTACACGTTTCAATTGTAAACAGTCGGGTCATCTGGCCAAAAACTGCTCCTTAGATATAACCGCTGATCGTACTGATAATACTGATATAACAAACACCGTTTCCCCCGCTCCAGTTGTGGAAACCCAACCGGCTCATAACATTATTTCTTCTCTAACAGAAAATAACGATTCTAATTCTTCTTTCTTACCTCCTACTGGAAACCATAAAAGACCACTTTCTACATCGGATTCGAGTTCTAATTACTCACAGAAAATTATCAACAAACCCAAGGATTGGAATGACTCTTCAGATAACTTGTCTGATACCTGTACCAAACAAAAAAAAAGTGAAGATGACAGGGTCATTACCCCTAGAAAAAAGAAAACCAAATCTGAGCCACTTGATTTAGACGCCCATATGTTAGCAAATAAAAACATTTTTGGATATAACTAAAGACCAAAACTTCCTGCAATATATACAACTTAAGAGTTTCATTGATAAAGCAACTGGTTGTGCCAATATAGAACCTATTTGCAAAGAATTTGGGGACGATTTAAAAAAAATATCAAACACCCTTCGGTCTACATATCCTCTCCTCAAAGAAAGAATATTGAAGAACAGATTTAGCCGACTCCTAAAAAAACTGAACCTTATTGAAGCCGGAGCACCTGATGAATTCATGGAAACTGGTACCTCTGACGATAATTTTGAAGATTCAACTTCTCTATCTCCAATTGTTGTGGACAAGGAAAATGACTGAATCCATCCTACAATGGAACATTAGTGGTTTTTTTCCTCAAAGAGAACAACTAGATCTACTGAAGAACAACCTAAATCCTAGTGTCATTTGCGTTCAAGAAACTAATTTTAAGGCTACGTATTGCCCGACAATTAAAGGGTACCGTTTTTTTAATAAAAACCGTACAACTGCACTACATGCAAGCGGGGGAGTAGCTACATTCATAAAAAATAATATCTCTAATCAAACAATTCCTCTTATTACTAATTTCGAAGCTATAGCAAATTCTGTATTACTTTCTTTTGGATACGTCTCCATTTGTAACATTTACATTCCACCCAGCCAAGTTTTCTCCATCTCCGATATCCTCCACCTCGTAAACCAACTACCTAAACCTATCATTCTTATTGGTGATTTTAATAGTCACCACTATATGTGGGGTTCCAATAAAAATGACACCAGAGGACGTATATTAGAGAGTTTTTTGGACGATCCTAATTTTACCATTTTGAATACATCTCAGCCAACGCACCTCAACAGTAGCTCTAAAACGTTTAGCTTTATCGATCTATCCATCTGTAGTTCTTCTATCGCATCTCATTTTTCCTGGAGTACAAACCGAAACCTTTGTGGTAGCGACCATTTCCCTATATCGTTACTTTATTTAGATTCTCCTAATCCAAATCGTAACTCGAATACTCATTGGCTCTTTAAAAAAGCTGATTGGCCCAGATACACTAATCTAATATCAAAAAAATTTGATAATTTAAACTCTCTTACTTCCCCATCTTATGAATCTAATCTTGATGATAAACTATCTTTCTTTACCGAAACTTTAATAGACTCTGCCAATAAAACTATACCAAAAACATCAAATAGATACCATAAAAATCAAGTCCCCTGTTGGACCGACGCATGTCAAGCAGCTTTAAAAGCATATAAACGTGCTTTCTCTCATTTTAAACGTCATCCCACAAATGATAACTTCATACTATACAAACAGCTTAGATCTACAGCCCGTCGCATCTTCAAAGAAAACAAAAGAGAATCCTGGACTAATTTCGTTAATTCTATTCATCCTTCAGCCACCTCCTCGGTTTATTGGAATAAAATGAGGAAATTAAATGGCTCTAAAAAATGCCACTCTATTTCCTCTATCATTACTTCAGATAACATAATCCTATCATCTCCTGATGATATAGCTAACTACTTAGCTTTAAACTTTGCCAAAAATTCTAGCGACGATAACTATTCTAATGATTTCCGTGTATTCAAATCCTCTTCTCAAATAAACACTTTACCTTTTATATCTCCCTGTACGAATGATACTCATCCCCTTAATGCACCCATGCAACTTCATGAAATTCAGAATAATATAAAAAACCTTAAGAATACCTGCCCTGGTCCGGATGGCATTTTTAATTCATTCCTTAAATACCTTCCTGTTTCTGCTGTTGAATTTCTTACTGAAATTTACAATGATATATGGTCTTCCAATTATTTTCCGTGTATTTGGTAAGAAGCTATTATCATTCCAATTCTTAAACCTGACAAAGACCCTTGTAGAGCGGAAAATTACAGACCCATTTCTCTTACATCCAATATATGCAAGCTTTTTGAAAAAATTATTAATAAAAGACTGATATGGTTTCTTGATCAATGTAACTTCTTCTCACCCTATCAATATGGGTTTAGAAAAAATAGAAGTTCTACTGACTACCTTCTTAATCTTGAAGCTATAATTTGCAATGCATTTGCGACTAAACAACATACTATTGCGATAGCGCTAGACATTGAAAAGGCTTATGATATGGTTTGGCGTGAGAGAATAATACATATACTTCGTGACCTAGGTATTGATGGTAAAATTCTGAATTTTATCGCTAATTTCCTAAAAAATAGAGTAATTTCCGTAAAAGTACTCAATAGTTTATCACAGAGGGTACACGTTCGGAATGGTGTCCCTCAGGGTTCGGTTTTGAGCGTCACTCTCTTTCTCATAGCGATTAATGAAATCTCCTCCATTATTCCCCATCCGATTAAATTCTGCATTTATGCTGATGATGTTACTATACTTGCCTGTGGGAAAAACCTCCACACTACACAAACTATTCTTCAAGACACTCTTACTAAAATCCAAAAATGGTCATCTGATACGGGCTTTAGATTCTCAAGTAACAAATCCAAATATATTCTTTTTTCTAGAAAAAATATTACTTCATTTCGTATTAAACTTTCCTTAGATAACCATGAAATCAAGGAGGCACACCAAATCAAAATATTAGGTTTAATTTTCGATTGCAAACTCTCTTGGTCTGCTCACATAAAATACCTAAAGAGTAAAACTGTACATAGACTAAATCTCATAAAAATGATTTCTGCAAAAAAATGGGGGGCTGACAAAAACATGATAATTCTTACATACAAATCCTTTATCCGCTCCAAATTAGACTATGGGTCGGTAATATATAATTCTGCAAGAGAAACACTTCTCTGTTCTCTTAACTCTGTTCAGAATACAGGACTAAGACTAGCACTGGGTGCGTTTAAAACTAGTCCTATCAATAGTATTTTAGCTGAAAGTAACTTTTTACCCTTAGAATTTAGGAGAAAACAGCTATGTCTAAGTTATGTTTCTAAACTGATTTCTACACCTACCAATCCCACATATTCATTCCTATTCTCTAACCATCTTGATTATTTATACTCTTCTTCTTCACTTAGACTCCCTAAACCTCTTTCTCAACGTATTTAAATCTTTCCCAAATTTATTCCGTACTGTTCCTCTAACTGATCCTCCCTGGACTCTCCTCCCCCCAAAAATAGATTCTACCTTACGTGAATTTCTAAAAGATCGAACTAATCCTATTATATTTCAAAATTTATTTCATGAGGTACCACTAAAATACCCTTATCACACTCATATTTTCACTGATGGCTCCAAATCTTCAGAGGGATGTGGATGCTCCATTATTTTCCCTAATTATCAGAAACTTTTCAAACTTAAAGATTTTTGTTCAACTTTCTTTTGTGAAACTTATGCTATTTTACAAGCTGTTCTAACCATTATCTCTTCTCAAGAAGATAAATTTATTATTTTCACTGATTCTGCCAGTATCTTAGACTGTTTATCTTTGCCGGAAAATCAAAATCCCATAATTTCTTATATATATATATAATGCTCTAATCAAAGCAAAGAAAAATAATACAGAAATAATTTTTTATTGGATACCTTGTAACGAGTCCGGAATTCTCGTTACAACCGGAACTCTCCCTCGTTGCTGAATGGCTCGCCGAGCTAGGGTTCGCGGCGAGGGGGCGGTCGGGGAACGACGGGTCGGGCAAAATAAAACACTTCGAGACGGCGTTACTGTTTACGTCTCACTATGCCGCGGATCGCGAAGACGCCGATCGCGGTATCCCCACGGGTACGCGGTTCGCGGGTCCGAGTATCGGTGACGGGCACGGTTCGTCCAGGCACGTGGTGGGTCGGAACCGGCGGCTCGCGGTCGGATTTGTCGGGGCGATGACGGCGGGGTTCGTTCGACGGTGCGTTGAGCGGACGAGGAAGCAGCGGCGCGTTGCAATGGGTGTTCCGACGGCTCGCGGGAACGGCGACGGGGCTTCGGCGCGAAGCGGTACTGCGGGTCGGTTCGACGGCTCGTGGAACGGACGCGGATGCAACCGGCGCGTTGCAAAAGGTGTCCCGGCGGCTCGCGGGAACGGCGGCGGGGACTTCGGCTCGAAGTGGCGACGGCTCGTCGGGGTAAGGCGCTTACCGATGTTCCGATCCGTTTGGGCGGCTCGCCTGCTGGGCCCGGAAAGAGATCGAGTCTTCTTCCGTGCTGCCTCTTATAGGCAAATTCGGTGGTGGCTGCGGGATACGCGGGTTGCGGTGTGCGCGTAATTCGCCGAATTGTGCCTGCTTCGAGGCGCGAAAACGCGGGAAGGCGCGTGATACTGTGTCGTGCCTGGTTGCGAGGCGGGAAATCGCGCGGTACGGGTTCGGGTTCGGTCGGGGTCGTTCGGCGTGTTTCGGTGGTGCGCGAGTCTTCGCGTTCGTAACAGATCTGTACTGAGCCCGCTGTACAGGTCTGTTACACCCCCCTCCGTCCTCGGGATGGCGAACGAGCGGAAGTAAGACCTTTTAATGAAAATCCAAATTACATATTATTTACTTAAGAATTAGCGCAGTCTTAACCTATGGTACGGGGTCGGATCAGGCAAAACACAGGGGGTTTGGAAAAACGGCACATTTTATTTCTCTTCTTAGACGTTGTATAAAAATATTATATAAAATAGTATGAAAAAAGAAAAATTGTTATTGCTATTGGTAACGACATCTCAGTTTTGGCGTACGTTTGCCCGGCTCGGGTGTAGCCGTCAGTTCCATGACGGCTGAAAACAAAATAATAATGCTGCTTGTGGCAAGCGCGCGTAACAAAAACAAAATTCCGAATGATCACGGCTATACTTATACTATCAGTCTGGCTGGCCCGGCTCGGGCGCAGCCGTCAGTCTTACTACCATAATACTCCCGTTTGGAGTCGTCCATCTAAAAAAAACCAAAAGAAAACTTGAACGAAACTCTGGCGGCGTTGTGGCGCCCACCACGAAAAACGGAACAAAACTAAAACGGGCGTGATTCTAGCCTTCCTTGTTGTGGAGGCAACGGAACACATACGTATATTTACGTATCCATAGACTTGGCCTAAAATTACGAGTAACAAAACAACAACAAAAAATACTATCAGATTTGTACTTTCGCGTGGAACCCTCGGCTCGAGGGTCGGTCGCGGCGCGCGATCCTTCCGCTGGTCTCGCGGTGAGACCTACACCCTCCGCTTACACCGGCGAAGGTGGCCATCCTTTTTAAAAAAGAGAATCCACCTTTCCTCGGGGGTGGATGCCCGGTACTGCCCCGTCTTGATGTAATAAGTCGGGACTTCGACTCGACGGCCCGTCGGTAGCTGGTACCAGGCGGTAGGGCCTGGTACGGGCTTGCCGTCGTATGGCAGTGACGGGGGAGCACCGGGGAGGCGGCCCCGGACGATGTCGGGCGTCCCCCATTTCCGGGTTGTTCGGAATCGGCCTGTAGGGAACCGGGTCGTGGCGTCGTCGCTGGTTTGATCGCGGGAGCGGTGGTGGTGACCCTCGGTGTTCCGCTTGGGGCCGTGGTGGTCGTGGCCCCCCGTGCCTCAGTGGCGGCCTTTCGTGACGGTGGCGGGCGTTCGGAGACGAACACCACGTCCGGCTCCTCGAGGAGTTTTTTCGCCCGTTCGGTCCGGTGCGGCCGCGCCGGCGCGGCGCGGCGGCCCTCCTTTGCCGGGCGGCGCTTCGGCCTGGCTGGCGGTGTCACCACCTTGTCCCACCAGGTGGGTGGCTCGACCTTCGCGCCGGAGCTTGGCACCGGGTCGAACGGGCCAACCCGTGTGGGCGCGGCCTGTGACGGTCCGGGCTCGGCGTCTGTCCCAAGTGGGCCAACCAATGTGATGGTGAGTCGGGGCGGTCCGGGTTCGGTATCGGTCCCGAGCGGGACGGCGGGTAGCCGTTTCCTGGCGGCCTCTTCCAGGTCGGCCTTCCGCTTCATGAGGCCCGGCAGCCAGGTCACCGGACGTATGGACCGCACCCGTGGGCCCCGGCGGCGGTGTGGCGACGGTCCCAGCGGTGCGGGGAGCGGTGGTGCGGGCGCGCGGCACGGCGCGGCCAGCGCGGCGTGCGGTTCGTCCGCAGTGGCCGCCGATGTGGCCTCCCGGGTCGGCTCGACCGGGACGGCCTCCAATTCGGGCAGCTGGATGGTTGGCGTCCGGGGCCTCTCGTTTAGGTTTGGCTCGGCCAGCAGGTCAGCCAGCTCCTTTACCCACGGCTCCATGGTTCTTGTTACACAGATCCTATTACAGAAAGAGACGCTCGGAATTAGTTTACGGGGTCGGCCTCGGCAACGAGGGGCTGGTAGGGTGGCGGGGTCGGGGGTTGGTGGGGGCAGGCCGTCCGGTTCCGTTTCGTCCCCAGTTGGGGTCGCGGCTCGCGTTTCGATATCCGATTCCACTGCCGGTTTCAAATCCTGGACATGGATGTGGCGTGTCCACTTTCGGTTATCGCCCCGCAAATCGACAATGACCGGGGACACGATTTTTCCGACGGTGTATGGGCCGCTGTACTTGGGCGCGAGCTTCGCGTTGACTCCGGCCGCTTTGTCCGACAGCGTATGTTCGCGTTTCCAGACGCGGTCTGCGACGACTGGGCGCCAGTCGCGGTGTCGGAGGTCGTAATGTTTCGCCTGTCGTCCGAATGCACGCGCCAAGTGCAATTTCGCGAGCTCCCGCGCTTCCCGGAGATTCTTCCATCGCTGGTTCGGCGGCTCGCCGGAATCTTCGGTTGGTGGACGTCCCGGCGTTCGGAGTTCTCTTCCTTGGTTGAGGTACGCCGGACTGTACCCGGTTGACTCGTGCTAGGCGGTGTTGACGGCAAAGCGGGCTTCTTCGATCTTCTCGTCCCACTGGTTGTGCCGGGCCCCGGTGTATTGTGCGAGCATCGTCTTCACTACCTTGTTGGCTCGTTCTACCGGGTTGCAGTGGGGCGAGTACGGTGGCGTCTTCCTGTGTGTGGTCCCGGCGGCTTCGAGCAGGGCGGTGAATGGCCCGCCGATGAACTGGCGGCCGTTATCGGTGATGACCACTTCAGGTGCCCCGTGACGGAGGATGACTTCCTTTTGGATGGCAGCGGCGACGGCGGAGCTGGTGGCTTTTCGGAGCGGTACAAGTTCCACCCACTTAGTGAAGCGATCGAGGGCGACCAGCAGCCAGATATTTCCTTGGCGTGACCTTGGCAGTGGTCCGACGAGGTCGATGGACACCGTATGCCATGGTCTGGTTCCTGGGTTGGCGTGGAGGTGCCCCGCGGGCTGCTGCGGTGGCGACTTGTACCGCTGGCAGCTGGCGCAGCTGCGAACGTAACGGGCGGTTTCCCGAAACATCCCTGGCCAGTAGAATCGCTGTGCCACGCGAACGATGGTCTTGGCGACCCCCAGGTGTCCGGCGGTAGGGTCGTCATGGTATTTTCGGAGTAGTTCTTCTCGCTCGGCGATGGACACGCAGATCTTCCAGGCGTCTCCCGGCTCGGGTTCGTTGTAGTCGAGCTGGTGCAGTACGTGACGTTGAAGCTTCCCGTCCTGGATTCGGAAGTCGGTGACGGATGACGGGTCGCTCTGGACGGCCTCGAATTTCTTCTGGTACCACGTGTCGGGGCGCTGCTTCGGTCGGATCAGGTTAACGCCCGCCGTGGGTGCGTTACGGGACAGCGCGTCCGCCACGTGATTCAATTTTCCGGGCCGGTATCGGACGTCAAAGTCGTACTGTTGCAGCTCGAGTGCCCATCTTGCCAGTCGTCCGGTCGGGTTCTCGATTTGACGGAGCCATCGGAGCGCCTGATGATCGGTGACTACGGTGAAGTGGTAGCCCTCGAGGTACGGCTTCATTTTTCGTATTCCCCATACGACTGCGAGGCACTCCTTTTCCGTGGCGCTGTACTTCCGCTCGGTGGTGCTCAGCGTGTGACTGGCGTAGGCAATGACGTGCTCATCGTTCTCTTGGCCTTGCGTGAGCACGATTCCTAGGCCGTTGTCACTGGCGTCCGTTTGGAGCGTGAACGGCTGCGTGAAATCCGGACAAGCGAGAACCGGCGCGGTCACAAGTTTTTCTTTCATTGTCCGGAACGCAGTTTCTTCTTCCTCGGTCCACCTCCATTTGGCATTTTTCCTGGTGAGCTTCGTCAGGGGCTCCATGATCTCGGCGAAATTCGGCATGAATCGCCGATACCATGCAGCCATGCCGTGAAATCGACGGATATCCCGGATCGTTTTCGGAGCTGTCAGCTGCGCTATTGCGCTCGTCTTCTCGGGGTCGGTCCGGATTCCTTGCTGGTCCACGATATGGCCGAGATAGCGTAGGCTGTCGACGCAGAATCGGCATTTTTCCGGGTTGAGACGCAGGCCGGCGGCGCGGAGACGGTGGAAGACCTCGCGTAGGTGGCGCCGGTGTTCGCTGATGCTCCGACTGACGATGATGATGTCGTCGAGGTACGCAAACGCGTTCGGCTCCATCTCCGGGCCGATGATTTTATCCAGAAGTCGCTGGAACGTGGCGGGTGCCGAGTGAAGGCCGAACGGCATCACCGTGAATTGAAATAGCCCTCTTCCGGGCACGGTGAAGGCGGTGAGTGATCGGCTGGCGACGTCTAGCGGAACCTGCCAATATCCGTTCTTTAGATCTAATGTTGTCAAGAACTTGGCCCTTCGTAATTTGTCGAGGGTGGCCTGGATGTGCGGCAGCGGGTACGCGTCCTTTTCGGAGCGGTCGTTCAGGCGGCGGAAGTCGACACAGAAACGTGGTTTCCCGTCCTTCTTCTTGACGACGACCACCGGCGAGCTCCACGGGCTGCTGGATCGTTCGATGACTCCATCTCGCAGCATACGGTCGACTTCTTCGTCGATTACGGCTTGCATCACCGGGTTACGGGGCCGGTATCGTTGCTTGAGCGGTGTCTCGTTGAGCAACTTTATTCGGTGATGCACCAGCGTGGTGCGCCCGGTCACGGAAGAGAACTTCGCCAGTTCCTGCTCCAAAAATTTTTGGAACGGCTCGCGTTCGTCCTCCTTTATTTTTCGGAGTCCCGTCTGGAGGCAGGGTTCGGCCAGACAGTTCGTGGCCCAGTTGGCTACCTCTGCGGGCGGTCGGACGATCAAACGGAGCGCTGCGATGGCCTGTATCCCGAGCAACACGGGGGGGCCATCTGCGGTAGTACGGTGAAGTCTTCGGCCTGCTCGACGCTTCCCACGCGGAACGTTAGACGGACGGTGCCTGCTGGACGCATCTCTGATCCGTCGGCGAGGCAGATCCGCTGGTATCCGTCGGTGGGCCGAATTCCTTGTTCGCAGGCCGATTCCATGGCCTCTGCGTTGATGCACGAGAGCTGGGCTCCAGTGTCCAGCATGGCATCAATTTCTCGTCCGAGCATGACGATTGGCAGAAGCGGCCTGGGCATGTAACGGATCGGCGGGCCCGGGTTTACTGGCGCCGGCTCGGCGACGTCGGGCCCCGCGGTCCGTTTCCCGGCGGATGACAGTCGCGAGTTAGCACGTCGTCGCGGCCACATCGCGAACAGAACTTCCTATAGATGTTCGTGCACTCGGAGCGATAATGCCCGCGCTGCTTGCATCGCCAGCAGTGTGTCATCGGGTCATACGGACCCTCGGGTTTTTCGGAGCGGCTGGGTCCCGGCGTGGTGCTGAGACGGGCAAGCCGCGCTTCAATCGGCTCGGTGACCGCGATGCTCCGTTCGGCGGTCTCTGCCGCGTGAATAGGCACGGCACGTGCTGCGGTCCTTCGGTACGTAGAGTTTTCCTCGGTGTCCTCGGATGCCTGCTCGATCTGTTGGACGCGCGCCAGGAGATCTCGGGGGTTCTTCACGTCCGGCCGATAGATGAGTTTTCGGTGCTCCGGCCGCATGTTCTCAAACAGTAGATCCAGGCGGTGGTAATTGTCCATCTGGGCCCGTCGCATGAGCGTGGTCACCGAGTTCATGAACTCGTGGAAGGGTTCGTTCGGGCGTTGGCGTCGTGTTCGAGCCTCGTTCTCTTGCTGGAACCGAGAGCGATTCGACGCGAATACTTGTACGAACTCGTCGGAGAACTCCACCCAGGTTTTGATGTCGGCTCGACTGTTGCGGTACCACACCTGGGCCGATCCTCGCAGTAATTCTGGCACTCCACGGAGCAGGTCGGCGTCGGTGAGATCGTACGTGCTTTGGAGCTCGGCCATTCGCTCCAAGAACGACAGTGGATCCTTGCCGTCGGTGACGTTACCGGATTTGCGGAGTCGGTCGATGCTCCGGTACGGATCGGCTTACTCGGTGACAGCTGTCGCTCTGTCACTGGTGGCCGCCATGCTCCTGGTGCTGACGCCGTCCTTCGGTTCCGTCATTGCAGTAGGATCGTTGGTCTGCCGCTGGATGTACTCGGTTAACCGTTGGCGCAGTTCTTCCGCGGTCCCGATCGTTGACAGATTACTCCGTTGTAGCTCGGCGATCAGTTGCTCCTTTGTCAGGCGAATCCGCTTCATCCAGTCCGGTCTTCCTCCGGCTGAGCTTAGTTCCGTCGATTGCCGCTAGGTGGCGGCACTGGTCCCCGTTACGCTCTGCGATCGCGAGGCACGATTCAATTTTCACTCGTCGTCACTAGGTGTCATTCAATGTTGTTCCGCGACACTTCGCGCGGTCCTTGTTGTCACTCCGCGCCACTGGATGGCGCGTACGGCGCTATTCGCACGTGTCACTTGTCACTCGCGATCGCGTGGTCTTCCGATGTTGTCACTAGATGGCGCGCGTAACGCGCGTCTTCGATGATGAGTTAACCTCGAAGCCACGTGGCCGTTTAACCTAGAAAATTCGCGACGCGCCACGTGGTTGGCACTTTACGCGATTTTCGCACGAAGTCCCTGTTCGGGCGCCATGTAACGAGTCCGGAATTCTCGCTACAACCGGAACTCTCCCTCGTTGCTGAATGGCTCGCCGAGCCAGGGTTCGCGGCGAGGGGGCGGTCGGGGAACGACGGGTCGGGCAAAATAAAACACTTCGAGACGGCGTTACTGTTTACGTCTCACTATGCCGCGGATCGCGAAGACGCCGATCGCGGTATCCCCACGGGTACGCGGTTCGCGGGTCCGAGTATCGGTGACGGGCACGGTTCGTCCAGGCACGTGGTGGGTCGGAACCGGCGGCTCGCGGTCGGATTTGTCGGGGCGATGACGGCGGGGTTCGTTCGACGGTGCGTTGAGCGGACGAGGAAGCAGCGGCGCGTTGCAATGGGTGTTCCGACGGCTCGCGGGAACGGCGACGGGGCTTCGGCGCGAAGCGGTACTGCGGGTCGGTTCGACGGCTCGTGGAACGGACGCGGATGCAACCGGCGCGTTGCAAAAGGTGTCCCGGCGGCTCGCGGGAACGGCGGCGGGGACTTCGGCTCGAAGTGGCGACGGCTCGTCGGGGTAAGGCGCTTACCGATGTTCCGATCCGTTTGGGCGGCTCGCCTGCTGGGCCCGAAAAGAGATCGAGTCTTCTTCCATGCTGCCTCTTATAGGCAAATTCGGTGGTGGCTGCGGGATATGCGGGTTGCGGTGTGCGCGTAATTCGCCGAATTGTGCCTGCTTCGAGGCGCGAAAACGCGGGAAGGCGCGTGATACTGTGTCGTGCCTGGTTGCGAGGCGTGAAATCGCGCGGTACGGGTTCGGGTTCGGTCGGGGTCGTTCGGCGTGTTTCGGTGGTGCGCGAGTCTTCGCGTTCGTAACAGATCTGTACTGAGCCCGCTGTACAGGTCTGTTACACCTTCCCATGTAGGGATATCGGGAAATGAGATTGCGGACTCTGCGGCAAAGGAAGCTTGTAAAGGAATTCTTGATGATTGTTTGTCTTCCCACAGAGATTTAATTAATCTAATTAAAAAAGACATCGGAGTTGAATGGAATGTTAGATGGTCTATTTCCCCTCCCTCTAAATTATTTTTGGTAAGGCAAGACACCTGTAATAACGATTGTCCCTTAATCGATAACAGAAGAGATCAGGTAGTTGTCACCCGACTCCGCATAGGTCACACTAACCTAACTCATATCCATAAAATATTAAAAAATCCCCCTCCTGTATGCTCTAGATGCAATGTTATACTTTCTGTTGAACACATCATCCTTCATTGCCCACTTTTTTCCTTCCATAGACGTAGATTGGATATTAGTAATAATTTAAGTGATTGTTTAAACATTCATAAGAACATTATCCAAATCTTATTATTTTTAAAAGCTATAAATATATACAATTCTTTGTAAACTAATTTATGTACAGCGTATCTATAATGAACATTTCGCCAAATTGTTAATCTTTATTAGTCCTAAATCCAATTATGAACTTCTGTAATTAAATATTGTAACTATTGTGGTCGCTAATGACCCAGATGTTGATGCGACCTTTATAAATAAATAATTAAAAAAAAAAATAAATTTATCCTAAAATCCCGTATAAAGAGCGGCCAACATTTCGTTTATCCTGCCGATTGTCGCGATATCGGGGGGCCCGAGAAAGATGAAGCATTCTCTCAATCTACCGATGCTCAGACCGGGGCGCGACGACGGGGGGGAGAGATCCGAATATGAAAGTGCCGCTGAGGAGGAATGGATATCGAATGCGATATCCTCGGATGAGGAAGCGGAGCAAAGATCTCCTCCGCTAGACATCAAAATTCCGATTCCTCAGAACTGGCGATCGGCACCGCCCTCCCCACGCCGCGACCCGGACGAGGGGGCCGCGAATTTCCGAATTATCCGGGAAGCCGACATTCCCGTACGGCGCGAAGGAAAACCGCGCGCGATGTACTACCGGGGGACGCCAATTGCGGAATTAATGAGAAGATGGCGATTGAAGTTTTCAGGGGAGCCCGGAGAGGACTCCGAGGATTTCCTTGACGACTTGAACCGCCAACGACAATATACCGACATCTCCGATCGAGACTTGATCCGTTGTTTACCGGTCTGCCTGGGGGGTATCGCGAAACATTGGTATGAAGAAGAATGTACGGGCTGGGAAACCTGGGAGGACTTCGTGGTCGCGTATAGGAAATTTTTCGGGGACCCCGACTATCAAGGCACCTTAGAGAGGAACATTAAAGACCGACATCAGGGCCCAGATGAGCCGATAAGGGATTATTTACTCTACATGTCCGCGACGTTTCGTCGTTTACAACCACCGTGGCCAGAAAGTAAGAAGGTGAGACGCGTCTACTGGGGCGCGAGGTCGGAGTTGAGACAGTCAATTAATTGTCCCACAGGAATAACCTTCGCGGAATTGAGGGAGCAATTGCTAGAAGCAGATCGTGAGACGGACGAGACAAAGTTACGGAATCCGAAACCAGCTGAAATGGCCCACCCTAGCTACGCGTACGTTCCGGGGAAATACACTCGCCAAAAATTCCCGGGGAAGGGCAAAAATACCACCCTGGGGTACGCGAACGCCGTAGCTGCCGTAAGGGGCCCGGACGACGAACAAACGCGCGCGAACAACCCCAATCCCAACCGAAATCAAACACGAAGCGACGAAAGGGGGCGCAACCCGCGAGTTGCGAGCGCGGATAGATTTGCAGCTGCCGGACCACGGGGAAGCGCCGAATCGCAGACCGCGTTCAAAAACACGAATTTGAAGACCCGGGAAAAATCACGGGACCCTCCTAGAGAAAAGAAAGATCTCACCGCAACCGTGACGACGAGGCACTGGACGCCGCGCGATAAACAACGCACGAGCGGAGCGGACCTGCTGCAATGTTGGAATTGCCGTAAGACAGGTCACGTGTCTCGGGAATGCCGCGAAGAACCGAAGCTGCATTGTTACGGGTGCGGAGCGGAGGGAGTAACAATCAAGCGATGCCGAAGATGTAATAGAACGTCGGGAAATGGGGAGAGAAATCGCTCAGTAGGGCCAGAGAGACTTCGCCCGAATTAATATCGGCCCGCATAGCCACGAAAGAGAATAATTACCGACCGCTCGTATTAACCATTGACGTATTGATCGGCCAACTGCCGGCACGTGCCCTAGTGGATTCGGGTTCGTCACTAACATTCGTGAGTAGAGACGTGCTCGAAAAAGTCGAAAGCGATTTAATTAAATTAGAAGACACTGAACGACCGTGTTACTTCCTGGTGGCCACGGGGGCGTTAGATCGTGCCGTACAACAGGCGCGTTTCGCGTTAAAGATAGGGAGGGAAAAACGAAATGTTTTTGCACGGGTCCTCGACAATCTGGTGACCCCTTTGCTTTTGGG
Source organism: Lasioglossum villosulum (assembly GCA_963971365.1). Lineage (NCBI taxonomy): Eukaryota > Metazoa > Arthropoda > Insecta > Hymenoptera > Halictidae > Lasioglossum > Lasioglossum villosulum. Next base: position 14,896,425 of record OZ020504.1, on the reverse strand, counting down.
AACGGACACGATCGCGAAGTTCGGGATCATGGCTGAATATCATAATGCCGTATGGTATTTTGCGAGTCGACCCGAGGAGAGGTTTCCCTTCACAGCCACACCCCCTTCCACCGTGTGCTGTGGTCTACAAACGTTAGCGGATGCCGAAAAACGGCAATTAGAGAAATACCTCGAGACCAAACTGCCGGAATTTAAAGAACTAACTGGCCTAACGGATCTGATCAGCCACAAAATAGATGTAGGCGAACATCCGCCAATAAAACAAAGGTACTATGCCGTCTCTCCGAAAGTACAGGAGGCCATTTATAAAGAAGTCGACACATTATTGACGGACGGCATAATTGAACCTTCTCAAAGTGGTTGGTCAAGTCCAATAGTAATGGTTAGGAAGTCAAATGGCAAGTACCGTTTCTGTCTCGACTTCCGTAAGGTAAATGAGGTCTCGAGGAAAGACGCGTACCCACTACCGCTCATGACACAAATTCTCGATAAATTACGAGCGGCCCGATACATTTCGACACTCGACCTGAGTCAGGCGTATTTCCAAATCCCGTTGGAGGAGAAAAGTCGCGAGATTACAGCATTCACGGTCCCCGGAAAGGGTCTTTATCATTTCCGCCGCATGCCATACGGACTGACAGGGGCTCCCGCAACTTTTCAGAGATTGCTAGACCGGCTCATTGGTCCAGAAATGGAACCAAATGCATTCGCTTATTTAGACGATATAATTATCGTTACAAAAACCTTCGCGGAGCATATGGAATGGCTCGATCGTGTATTAAATAAAATCAAGAACGCCGGACTAACAATCACTCCTGAAAAGTGCGAATTTTGCCGACAGGAAGTCAGATACTTGGGTTTCGTGGTAAGCCGAGAGGGATTAAAAGTGGACGCGGAGAAAATTCAACCTATAATATCGTACCCTCCGCCGAAAAATATTAAACAAGTGCGGCGATTCCTGGGGGTGGCCTCCTGGTACAGGAAATTCATTCCGGGATTCGCCACACTTGCAGAGCCGCTAAACGGCCTATTACGTAAAAACCGCGACTGGGAATGGAAAGACAGCCAACAAACTGCTTTCGAGGCCTTAAGAGACGCGATAGCTTCGGCACCAACCCTCTCGTGCCCAGACTTCGAAACCCCCTTCATCTTACAAACGGATGCGAGCACAGTGGGATTGGGCGCGGTTCTGACTCAGAAGGTAGAAGAGGTCGAAAGGGTCATCGCTTTTGCGAGTAGATCCCTCACTCTGCCGGAGAGAATGTATTCCGCTACGGAATTGGAGTGTCTGGCAATAGTCTGGGCGGTACAAAAATTTCGACCCTACTTTGAAGGGTATAAATTTACGGTAATAACAGCTTACGGTGGCTCCGAAAACTCCAAAATCCATCGGGGAGGTTAGCGAGATGGGCCCTACAACTACTGGAATATGACTTCCAGGTAGTATATCGGCAAGGAGCCCTTAATAAAGTGCCGGACGCACTATCGCGTGTTTTTGAGGGGGAGGAAGAAGGCGAGGGAAAACCTCATATCGTAGCGGCCATACGCGCAGGGTGGTATGAGGAGAGATTTAGAGAAGTAGAGCAAAACCCGGAAAAATTTAAGGACTGGTCCATTAAGGACGGGGAATTGTATTGTCGCCGAACGGATCCCCTTATCGCGGAGACGTTAGGGTCAAACGGAGACGAATGGAAACTCGTGATCCCTGAGGAACGTAGGACGGAGATCCTGCAGGAGGCGCACGACAACCCACAAGCGGGGCATTTAGGAGTCGAAAAGACTTACCATCGCATTGCAGCCCGATACTACTGGCCAGGCATGTACCGAACAGCGGTCGAATATGTAAGACGCTGTGAGACCTGTCAAAGTACTAAAGTGGAGCAGACACTCCCTCCAGGTTTGATGGGCCGGCGCCGAGTAGATATGCCGTGGACAGTGGTAGCAGCCGATATAATGGGCCCGTTCCCTCCTAGCAGGTCCCAACACGTCTACCTCTTAGTAATACAAGACCTATTTACAAAATGGATTGAGTGCGCCCTGCTCCGGCGTGCGACCGGTCCTAAGATTGCCGAGGCTCTAGAAGAAATGGTCTTTTGCCGTTGGGGAACTCCGGACGTGCTGTTGACCGACAATGGCACGGAATTTGCGAATAATTGTCTATACGATCTTGCCGAAGAATACGGCATTCGGATAACTACTGTCCCCCCATACCATCCACAAGCGAACCCAGTAGAACGCGTGAACCGAGTCCTTAAGACAATGATAGTGTCGTATATCAAACGGGATCACCGAGATTGGGACCTCAATTTGCCGCAGTTGCGATTCGCGTATAATACCGCGAATCATTCGGTCTTGAAGGCATCTCCAGCTTTCCTTAACTTCGGGCGAGAGCCGAAACCGGCAAAATGCGTAAGGGCGAGCGTAGAGCCCCCAGTCGATCTCGAAGTAACCGCGAACGACACCTGGAAGAAACGCGTTAGCCAATTGCCAACGTTACGGCATTGGATTCTAGAAAACCAAGAAGACGCGTACAATAAACAGGCACGGCATTATAATCTAGGGCATAGGGACACGCAGTTTAGGGTGGGAGATAAAGTAATGAAACGACAACGAGTCCTTTCGTCAGCAGCAAATCACATTGCGGCAAAACTGGCGCCGAAATACACCGGCCCGGTAATAATAAGGTCAGTAGTATACGGTCTCAGTACAGAAGACGGTGCTGATCTCGGCAAAGCGCACATCTCGGATTTGAAACCATACTTTCCCCTCACCACTCAACATAACGATTCTAATTCAGTAAGGACTACCCTACAGCTAAAACGCAACCCAAGACGAAGAAGATGAGCGACAAATGGAGCGAATTGACCCAAAACCTGGAGGAGCTGAGGGCCGAGGTGCAAGAGGAACGGCAGGCGAGAGAGAAGGCCACAGCAACAGCACAAAAACGGGCCGAAAAGGAGGCCGAAGCACCAACATCGAACCAAAAAAAAGGATGAGCAAAGATATAAAACAATGGAAGATATATCACTTACAACAGAAGAAGGGGGCTGGGTACGCCGCATAGCCAGTTTCGGCAGAGGGACCGACATTAGAGCAGTACGGGACCAATTTATAGCGGACAAGAAAGAGGCCGGAAGGAAAACGGCAGAGAAGGTACCGGGGGCGGCAGAAAAGGCCAACACCCGCCCAAGTAAGGCCCAAACCGAAGTAAGGGAGAAAATGGAACTACCGCTAAACCTGGTCAAGGAGACGCGGACATCAATCTCCACCCGGATGGAGCGAGTTCAGTGGGAGAGACGCACCCAAGCAAACACCCAAATAATGGAGGGAGGAATAAAACGGGCCACGATAACAACACCCCTGCCGCCAGCCAGACTCCAGCCTCGCAAAAGAAAACAAACCGCAAGACAGCAAGACGAAGTCGAAAAAGGTTGCTGGCGATGCCGCGACCTAAACCACGTACACTCCCGATGCCCGGAAACCCAGAAATGGGAGTACTGCTATCGGTGCGGGCGGCCGGGCTACACGGTGAAATCGTGTCCGGAGTGCTACCGGAAGTGGAAAAGCGGGGGCCCACACCACCCATGGTAGGGCAACCACGGAAGGATGACAGAAAGGAGGAGATAAAGGACAATAAGAAAACACAAGAAGAGGAATGAAGAGAAAAGAAAAGACTGATTAGTTTTATTTTTTATTCCCAATTTGTTTGTCGACCGAGTAGATTAATTATTCTTTCTTTTGTTCTGGTTGACCAATTTTGGGGGTTGCGTGCGCAGTATTTTTTTTGTTGTTTGTCGAAATAGGAGCGTAACCCTAGAAACGTACACGTTTTGTTATAATGCCGAAGAGGTAGTAAGAAAAATAAAAATTTTTGAGTTGCCGTTAAGAAGGAAATAGAATTCTTTTCGCTACCATTAGAAAATAACCCACAAACAGGTGCCGTACGAGAAAGAATCGATTTTGTTTTATAATAGGTCGCGATAAGAAGCCCCGCCCGAAGCAGAATACTGTAAAATAAGTAAGTACTCGTCTAGTTTTATGGTGATGGTCATGTCTGTATCGGTTTGAGTTTTATCGTTACGGAGGGACGTCCGGGGTAGAGCGTTCGCCAACGAGCCCGCGAGTGACCTGACCGGTAACTGCCATCGGTGTCCTCGGTCTCGTTTAGGGGGGGAGGAGTTGTGACGTGGCAGGTTTTGCCGACGTCCCTCCGGCCCAATCCCGGAGGACCGAGCCCACCTCCGGCAGTGTAGAAACGGGAAACACGTGCGACCGCTCTCCCTGGGAAGTCCGAGTATCAGCGGAACAGATTTATCGCGTTTTTGTCGCTGGGCGCGACGCGAAGTTACAGGACCGTAGCCGGATTCCAGAGAGGAGCCCGGTACCTAATCCCGCCACCAATCAGCGTGAAAACATTAAGTAAAGGCGCTCAAAGGACCTATCGCGGATCAGCGTTCGTGCCGAATCATCGGGGATTGGACGGGGCCCGGGTCAACGAACTGGAGGCGCCGACGAGGGAAACGTATCCTGAGAGTCGACCACCCGCTCGACCTCATCGCCGCCTCATCCGGGATAGGATACTGAAAACAACGTCAGGAGGGGCCCAGGACCATTCCCAGGCGAGCCGCGGAAAACTGTGCGGACACCTTGAAATTCGAACAAGCTGTCACAACCATAGGACATGGGATACAAGATCCGTCTCTGCCGCGAAACTTCACGCGATAGGCCCGAGCGTCGTATTGGCGGAATTAGTTGAGGGAGTAGGGGGACGCCTCGCTTCCGCGTTACCGAGCCGACTCGAAGTGGGTCACTGTGCCAAGGGACGCGAAAAGCGAAAGTCGCGGAAATAGTAACTTAACGATCACTTCTAGTCAATTAGTTTTTGCGACTGCCGGAATCGAGGGGACTCAGACTTCATTCTGGTAAGTGCCGGTCAGGCCTCACTCTTAATTAAAGTGCAGTGATTCACTCGTGTTGGCTCGCGAACGTTTTGCGGGTCGAAGTAAATTCGCGTCGCTCACCACGTGCCCGCCGACATTGCCAAAGATCGGGAGAAGCTGTCCCGGGAGGCACGAGGGGCCGTGGGCCGTCACGCTGCCGGTACGCTTGAAGAAAGAAAACCCGCAGCGTGCGATTTTCGCGTTTCCTTAAAATCGCTTCGTGACGTTCCCCGGTAGAGGGTGCGCGTCGTGCCCGTTTCGTCCCGTTTTCGCGATTTCGTCGTTGTTCCCGCCCGTCGGCCAGTCACCGGAAAAGACGCGTTGTTCCACCTGAGCTCGGTAGATTCGTGCCGTTTCTCGGCTTGTAAATACACGCGAAGTCCTGTGACTACCGAGCTCGACGCGAGGGTAAAAGGGAATCGAAGGCGCGAGCGACCGTCGATCCTGTCGCCATTATTGTACGCGCGCGGCAACCTGTTGACCGCTGTCGGCTTCCACCGATCGCTACTGGCCATCCGTCTAATAAAGAGACATTGTTGCCGAAACTCTCGTTGTTTATTAGCCTGTGAGAAAAGTTCCCGCCGCTGTTCAAGCTATCCCAGGAAAAAGATCGCGCAGCTCTCGCAGCTCCGGTGTTCCGATTCGAATTTCGCGGCTTTCCGTGATTTTCCGAGAGGCACGATAACGTGCCTGGCGCCCGAATTGTCCAATGTTAGCGTAGGGGGAGCGAGCCGATTCCTAAGCTGCGAGGATCTGTTTGTCGCGGGCGGACCACGTGTCGCGCGGCCGCGCGTGGCCCGGCTACAAGGCCTGTCAAAGACCCGCAGCCGCCTGTTTTTCGACCGCGAAAAATAGACGGCGTGACAGTTTATATATATATATATATATATATATATAGAAGAATATATATATATATATAAATGTGTGTAAAATTATTGGAGGTCTTTTGTAACGATACATTATTTAAAAGAATAAAAATGATTTGAGAATATTTCTTCTATATTTCATGTTTATTACAAAAATACATTTTTACAATTCCTATAGAAAAAATGAATTATCACAACTTCTACATATAAAGTCGTTTAGAGAGAAAAATTAATTATCTTACGTATAAAATACGAGTAGAAAATACAATTAAAGTATATTTGTTTTAGATATCCGTGAATTATGTGACGTGTTCATTCCCAACCATTTTACGTAAACTTTATTCCGCTTTCTACGTAATATTTTTTCAACTAAGTAAATGTCAGGATATTTTGCCACGCGTATCTCATGTTCGTAAAATCCTCCGGCGATAGGTTGGCCTCTCGAGTCAGCCAAGAGGTACGTGCCAAGAATCGTTAGTTTTACCGCGGTAATCATGAATAGTTCGGTTGACCAGTTTGGTGTGTATCCTTTGTCAAATAGGGTTTTGAACTTGCTGATGCGCACGTGATCATTGACCTTGAACTTGGCAGGACCAGCAATCTTCACGTTGTTGTACACGGTGGACAGAAGGTGGCCGGCATTTCTACGGTTCACGTCGGCGGGTCGCATACGGATGGTACGATATTTTCGATTATTGTAGTCCTCGGTCAACGTGGGAAGCGCATCGATCCAGCGATATTTTCCACTCAAAGAGAAAAATTTCCACATGCTGTTCTTCAGCGTACGATTGATACGTTCCACGACGGATGCTTTCATTGGGCTAAACGTTGAATAATGGTTGATGTTACGTTTCTTCAGATATGCTTGGAACGTTGCATTATAGAATTCTTTCCCCATGTCAGTCTGCAAGTTGTCCAGGGCTCTGCCATCCTCCTCCAAGGCTGACGCAAAAGCTTTACACACGTCTCTCGCATTTTTACTCTTCAAAGGAACCGTCCATGCGTATTTGCTAAATACATCGATTATCGTGAGAATATATCGATGCCCGCGATTGTATCGCGCATAGTTTTGAACTTCAACGATATCGGCTTGCCAAAGATCATCGAATCCTCGCACGATCACACGTCTATGCGGGTGAAAACGTCTCGCCGGAGCATGCAGCTCTTCCACCACGTTTTCTTTACTCATCATTGCTGTTGTCTCGCTCTCTCTTTCTCTCTCTCTCTCTCTTTTAACCGGTTATTCACTTTTCAATCATGTCTTTCCAGTAATTGAAGCGTCGCGCTCTCGCTTCTCGATACGTCTTATCTGCGGGTATACTTTATCGAGTTTCACATATATACTTTTTCTTTAAAAAGTCTTCAAAACTCAGTTATACATCCCTCCCTCATTTTTTCCATACAGGTACAGGTGCAGGTGCAGCTTCAGGTGCAGGTACAGGTGCAGGTACAGGTACAGGTACAGGTACAGGTACAGGTACAGGTACAGGTACAGGTACAGGTACAGGTACAGGTACAGGTACAGGTACAGGTACAGGTACAGGTACAGGTACAGGTACAGGTACAGGTACAGGTACAGGTACAGGTACAGGTACAGGTACAGGTACAGGTACAGGTACAGGTACAGGTACAGGTACAGGTACAGGTACAGGTACAGGTACAGGTACAGGTACAGGTACAGGTACAGGTACAGGTACAGGTACAGGTACAGGTACAGGTACAGGTACAGGTACAGGTACAGGTACAGGTACAGGTACAGGTACAGGTACAGGTACAGGTACAGGTACAGGTACAGGTACAGGTACAGGTACAGGTACAGGTACAGGTACAGGTACAGGTACAGGTACAGGTACAGGTACAGGTACAGGTACAGGTACAGGTACAGGTACAGGTACAGGTACAGGTACAGGTACAGGTACAGGTACAGGTACAGGTACAGGTACAGGTACAGGTACAGCGGTTGTACAGTACGCAGTATGGCTGTTGTACAGTATACAGTATGGCGGTTGAACAGTATGCAGTATGGATGTTGTACATCTCTCCATAGATTTCTCAAGATATGTCGGTTGGTCATGAAAGCTTATTCCAAAGTTCTCCAGCCGATCGTCATCGGCGATGTTGTCCATACCGCTTTTTTACCTTCTCCTTCAAGACCTTGAGCGTTTGCGACTCATCCGAATGATCGATTGATACGTGAATCGATTGGTGAAATCAACGAACAATGAAATCAGCTCCATTAGTATTTTTACTATGTCAGTGTATTGTAGCTAAATGTATTAAACACATTGCCAACAGCTCAGTTGGCTCAGCGCGTTAGGCGTTCGACTGTTGACCTGCAGATACAATGTTCGCGCCCGGCTACGTCTACGTTTACTTGATTATTTCTTTTTTTTGTCTAACTATATAATAATCAATGGTATTTTTGTAGATTTCTTTTAGAAACAATATTTAAATATTTAAAAAACATTTTAAGGTAAAATTCGCAAAAAATATTTTGGAGCAATTGTTATTATCATCAATTTTTAGTTATGCATCTTCTTAATTGTGGTAGTATTAAATATTTTCTGCAGTAAATCTATATATAGATTTATATGTAGATCTATATATATATATATATATATATATATATATATATATATATATATATATATATATATATATATATACAGGGTGTTCGACTACAGGTGGGAGAAAATTTAAGGGGTGGTTCTCGACGATAATATAAGACGAAAATAAAGAATAAAAAAATTGCGATTTCGACTTCGTTAATTAGGTATTAGCAATTAAAAATTGGCCCAAAAAGCGGCAACATTTCGACACAGCTGTACGTTGCGTACGTCACACAGGCGCGCGACACTCTCGTATCAAGTGACAAACGCATGCAAACCTTGGTTCTCATTTGGGGCACCAGCGAGGTGAAAATGTTTAAAAAATCGTTGGACGACATTGAACCTACCTACTCGTTAAAATCCACGAGGGCATTTCTATTATCCGCCCTATGGAATTATCGAGTAGAAGGGGTCAATGCCCTTTCACTTTGAAATTCTTCTCACACAAATCCACAAATCCTTATCCTGCACTATAATTGTTTATAACACCGTACATAATACACTGAAACAAACCACTTTAAAATGGTATCCATTGTGTCCATAAATGTTGAATAAAATCATCACAAATGCAAGTATCCAGAAAAATGCACATGCATACTGGAATCGTTCACAGCTAATTCACGTTTGATGCATGTCAATTTGACTTTCGCACACAAAAATAAAATATCAGTGAAATTATTGTGAAGTACACCCACTTAATTAACTCCCTAATTGAATGTTTTAAGAAAATGTGTTTCTGCGAGGAGAATCGTTCGTACACGTTCGCGTTCGTATGCACACTGATTCAAGGCAGCTGTGAGGCCAATGCCAGATCGATAAAACAAATGAAGATCTACAGCAAATTCCCGCCCAAATATCACGCGTTGCTATACCAATACATTCTCTATCCTGTTTTCATGAATTTCGTGACTCTTTCTCATTCTGTCTGTGACCGCCAAATGTCTCATGTGTGTAACATTCATCACGTCAGCTGTCTCCTCTCAGAAACACATTCTCTTAAAACATTGAATTAGGGTGTTAATTAAGTGGGTGTACTTCACAGTAATTTCACTGATATTTTATTTTTGTGTGCGAAAGTCAAATTGACGTGCATCAAACGTGAATTAGCTGTGAACGATTCCAGTACGTATGTGCATTTTTCTGGATACTTGCATTTGTGAGGATTTTATTCAACATTTATGGACCCAATGGATACCATTTTAAAGTGGTTTGTTTCAGTGTATTATGTACGGTGTTATGAACAATTATAGTGCTGGATAAGGATTTGTGGATTTGTGTGAGAAGAATTTCAAAGTGAAAGGGCATTGACCCCTTCTACTCGATAATTCCATAGGGCGGATAATAGAAATGCCCTCGTGGATTTTAACGAGTAGGTAGGTTCAATGTCGTCCAACGATTTTTTAAACATTTTCACCTCGCTGGGGCCCCAAATGAGAACCAAGGTTTGCATGCGTTTGTCACTTGATACGAGAGTGTCGCGCGCCTGTGTGACGTACGCAACGTACAGCTGTGTCGAAATGTTGCTGCTTTTTGGGCCAATTTTTAATTGCTAATACCTAATTAACGAAGTCGAAGTCGCAATTTTTTTATTCTTTATTTTCGTCTTATATTATCGTCGAGAACCACCCCTTAAATTTTCTCCCACCTGTAGTCGAACACCCTGTATATATATATATATATATATATATAAATCTATATATAGATTTACTGCAGAAAATATTTAATACTACCACAATTAAGAAGATGCATAACTAAAAATTGATGATAATAACAATTACTCCAAAATATTTTTTGCGAATTTTACCTTAAAATGTTTTTTAAATATTTAAATATTGTTTCTAAAAGAAATCTACATATTTGTAGTTAGACATACAAAGAGAAATAATCAACTGTTTCGGCTTGAACGATGTTCGAATGCCTGATGCCGGGACCACTCAGAATTGAGCGCTGAGGAACGTGGTTAAGGTTGGAGGCGAGAAAGTTGAGCTCCGTTTGTCCAACACAACAATTTATTTAACAAGTCACTAAAACTGGTTTAAACCGAACACGGACTGGTCAACAACTTTACAAAATAGCGACGACGTCGCGAGAAGATTGGATGTGCAACGAGAGTTGCGATAAATCAGCGATCTGTGCGATACGTGCAAGCGAAAGCTGCGAGATCGTAACGACGAGTGATTCGGTTGCGCGCACGGTAACGCACGAGCGACAGAGCCGGTTGAAAATGCTCTAGTTTCATTGGTGAGTTCGATTTCACCTTTGTTAGCGATTCAAACGGAGGTGTTCGACGTTGGTGACTTCTACGCGGACAAGACCACTGTTTTTGCAGGTCGCGCACTCGTGATACGAAAACAACACGAAACTGATCACCAACGATCGAAGCACCTTTATTTGAATCGCTGGCAGTTATGTCAATCCCGAAAATCAACTAAAAGTATACGTAGCCGGACGGGAACATTGTGTCTGCAGGTCAACTGTCGAACGCCTAACGCGCTGAGCCAACCGAGCTGTTGGCAATGTGGTTAATACTTTTACCTACAACACGCTGACATAGTAAAAATACTAATAAAGCTGATTTCATTGTTTAATTATTTTTTACAAATGTTCAAGGTTTATCGGTGCCTGATAGACTTACAGAATGAATAGAACGCAACAATTTGAAGGTTAGCTTAATTCTTCGCGGGAAAAACGTCGAAAAAATCGGTTTTAATTTTTTTAACAACGGCGCACCAAACCAAACAATCTGAAAAAATTCATGGACAATACCTATAACAATATACTGCTACTGTAAAAATATAAATATGGACTGTGACGTTGCAAATCAGCGACGTCACTTCGCCATTATGTGCGAGCACATTTTTAATAGTGCGAAGGACCGGACCGTGCAATAACGAGACGCGAGACCGGGAAACACAGGATTCGAGAGCGTTCCGCGAGGAATTTCCATAAATTAGAGCGCGCACTGACACCTAGCGTGCGCGCCGAGAACGGCAAGTTTCAGGGCCGAGCAGCGGACCCGGAAACGGAGCCCCGACCTTCGACATTTTCCTAGGCGAACGATTTCGAGGCAAGAGGACGTCCGACGATAAATAAATGGCATGAATCGAAGCCCCGTGCACGGGCCATCAACGGACTATCGAGGGCACCCGGTCAATCGACTTGGAGGCGCCGAAGGGACAGGAACCCCTATCGACCATCATATCATTTCGCGGTCCCGACGCCGCCTCATCCCGCCATAAATAGGGTTCCAGCGAGGATGGTGCCACCGAGAAGCCAGTACGAGGCACGAGCCTCCCCCACGTCTCCCGAAAAGTGAGACGGTTTCGCGTAAGGGTCCAGGAGCCGAGGACCCCGTCGAGACGCCCCTGCTACTGGAACGTCGCGCGTGAAACGGAGCCCTAGGAAATTCGGCAAGGAGGCCGGGTGGGGGGAACGAGAATCGATGCGGCACGCGACCGAATATCGATGAATCACTGTCGCGCTGGACGTCACGTACGTACGACTTTGTAACAAACACGCACGCCAAGCGAATATCGCCGCGAGAACTAAAGAAAGGCCCGGTCTCGCGAAAGTGAAGTAGGTGCGAGCGATTACGGACGCGCCGGAAAACCTTGGCCAGTTGGGGAAGGTTACGGAGGAGTCGCCCGTCGAGAAACGGAGTAAACGGTAAGCCGACCAGTGATCTTTTCGAATTTCGGTTAGCGTGTTGGCTCGACGATTATCGCGCGAGGACGACCCTTCGTCGTTTCGTCCTCGATATTTCGCGCCGGCCGAGACGCCAAGCGTCTCGTGCCGTCGGCTCGGGCCGTAGCGACGGCCCTTTGAGCGGTATTTCGCGCAGAGAGTTCCCCCTTAGAATCTCGCGCTCGGAAGTTTCCTCGGAGGAATCGCGTCTCGCGAATATTTCGTCCGACGCCTCGTAAAAGTCTCGAATCCTGTGTCGTATTGCGTAGCGAACGCGTTTCAACTCCGTCGCCGTTCGTATCGTCCGTCGTGTGCTTTGCGTACGCGCGCTATCGCGACAGTCTCGTATCGCGCCGTCCACCCGCGCTTCGCGCGATCCCGTCCGTCGGGAAATCGTATCGTCGGTACCGGTCATCCGTATCCTTTCGCGCGATCTTACTCAACGACAACCGCGCTGCGACCGACCAACCGTCCGAGATTCTGTATGAAGAGCGCGGGCTCTCGGGTTGCGGTCACGTGGCCCAATTGTACAAACTGACTATCGAATAAAACACCCACTCGAGACCAATTACGTTGTCGTTCATTCCCCGTGAGATCCGTCCTGCCGTAAGGGCTGTCCTCGTCCTTCCGTGTTCGAACCACCGGACCCCTTCGCGTCCTCGTTACGATCCGCATGCTTCGAAGGTTCGATTTCCGAGTCCGAAATTCGTGTCGTGTTTCGCGTGACACTTTTCACGGTGTCTGGCGCCCGTACAATCTCGCGGAAATTTCGAGCCTTCGGACGTCCTTTGTCTCGGGCGGACCACGGGCATACGGCGGCCCGCGGCCCGGCCTAAGGGCCTGTAAAAGCCCGAAAGTCGCTCTATCGGAGGTTTCCTAGCCTCCGCTCGTGAGCGACGTGACAAATTGGCGCCCGAACAGGGACCTCTCTCTCGAAGGGATTATTGTCCGAGAACGGAGACAGGCACGTGAAGGGCTGAGCATTCTCACAGGGTTACCCGCGATACGGGAAAGACGGAAAAATCCGAGAGCGCGTAAAAATCGGCGATAGAACGAGACACGAATTCGAGAGTCGACGAGATATTCGCGACGGACGACGCCAGGAGAAACCCGCTCAACCACGTTCGTTACGTTTAGCGATTTTCTCCGTGCGTTCCCCGAAGGGAAAGAAATAAAATAGCGAGCCAGCTACGCCTTGTTCTGGAAGTTGCATAACTTATGAAATATTCTTGTGTTCGTCCTAATTTATTATATTGTAAATTTTGTGGAATTGTGTAAAATTGGTAAAGAGTGTACGTCTTCAGGTGTCGTGAACGTAACGGCGGTTTCGAAAATCGAAACCGTTTCCCTTTGTCCCGCACGAACTCGAATTCCTGCGTGTTTGTCGCGTAGTTTGAAAATTTTTTTTTGTTTTTTTTTGTCATATCTCGCGCGAGTTCGAGACAAAGGAGAGCAAGGTCGCTTCGACCGATTTGCTTATTGATTTGTGGTCCAAAGTCAGCGTTGTGTGGTACGGTACCGTGTTGCGGCCGTGCGAAACATCGCGGCAAAATTATGCCCCAAATTCAGCGGTCCCTTCGTAGTCGCGAAAAAATTGTCGTCGGTGGTCTACCAACTGAGTACCACCAAAGGGGTAGACGCGGGAAAGGCTCACGTGAGCGACCTAAAGACGTACACTCCACCCAGTAGCGGAAAAACAGCGAGCGACAACGACCCAGAAAATTCAATTATTGCAGATGTCGAACCTCTGGAGACAAATGAGCGTGGAGAGGTCACGCGAAGAAATAGCGGACGAGCTGGGGCCCGTCATCGAAGAAATAAAGGAAATACAGAAGTATTTCCAGCAGGGCCCGAGGGAGGGGGCGGAAATAAACGCGCCAGAGCGTTTCGGACGCTTAGCGTATGAGCTGGGGAAGGCGGCTCGCAGCTGCGAAGCCCTCCAGCGGCTGATCCGCTTTCCGCCGATCCCGGCCGCCCGATATCGGGAGGTAACCCCCGTGGCCGACCTCCTCGGGCCCCTCGAGGAAGGGGTAGACAATCAACCCACGCCGTCGGTAACGGACGCACTTTGGGCGTCCAAACAGCCACCGAATAGCCAGGGGTGGCTGATCACCTTATCGGAGGAGGACGAAGCCCCCCTAACACCGCCTCAACCAGAAAAGCCAGGAGAACGGGCAAGACCGTCCGCGGAGGCCTCGCGGACCACCGTTGCGGAGGAGAAAACGCCACAGGAACGACCACCACAGCGATCGCCGGAAGGCCTACGGGAGACATCGCGGAAGCAGTTGCCACTGCACCACCGCGAGCCGAAAGCCACACCCCCGACGGGGAGAATATCGCCCAGCAGGCGACAAGAGACGGAGAGGCGGAGCGGGGGCGTCACGAAGACGCGACAAGAAAAGACTGCGAGCTGGGGCCTGTACGAGAGGTGGTTGGAGGGTAAGCCCCGAGGCATGTTGAGGGACCCGGATGCCTGCTGGAACTGCGGGAAATACGGCCACACCCGCAACCAGTGCGACCAACGGGTGAGGCCGCTTTGTTTCCGGTGCGGAAGACCGGACGTGTCGAGGAGGACCTGTCCTACATGCGGACCGACATGGGAGGGATCCTCGACACTTCGCCAAGGTTCCAGCGGGCGCACCATCTCGTGCAGGCCGGCGAAATAGATCGCTGACCGCCCGCCCTCTCAGTCGTAACGTACGCCTGCCAGTCGCCGCGTACCCTCTCGCGAGGATGAAACATTTATTTACTTTCGGGAGTAGTTTTTCCTTTCCTTTTCGCTCCATTTATGTTCCCGTACCTACCAGTCGCCGCGTACCCTCTCGCGAGGATGAAACATTTATTTAATTTCGAGGGTAGTTTTTTCCTTTCTTTTTCTCTTCAATTATGTTCTTTTTTTAACTTCCCGATTCATAGGAAAGTTATTGTAATTACCCCGAAAATCGAAAATCGATTTTTTAGCAGATCTTCACGTTTCATGGTTATTGAAGTCATTTTAGACTATTTTTATCAAAATGTTTGTATGTGTGTGTGTGTGTGTGTGCGTATGTCCGTTTGTATGGTATCAAATTTTTCGTTAACGTTTTCTGAAAAAATAACAATGCGATCAGAATAATGAATGATGCAATCGATGCGCCCCGCTGGAACTTAGAGCTGATTAGATTTTGGTCCATATTGGTCAAGTAGTTTTTTAGTTTTTTTAGTTTTTTTAGTTGTTTCGAAAGAAGTTCATTCAACAATGCAAATTATACGAGAGGACGGAAATTTTCCACCGCAGAAACAAACGTAACAATTATATATAATTTTTTTTTAGTTTTAAAAAAATTTTTTTATAATTTAAAAAAAAATTTTTTTTTTTAAATTATGCAACTAATGCAAATGTTACCGCTTACAATAATCGAAAATTATCCCAATGCAAGAGTGAGTTAATCGTCTCTTCTGTCGAGAATACATTTTCAAAGAATATCGGAAGTACCAAAAAAAAATGTATATTACAATCTTTTAAAAAACAATCAGTCAAAACGAATTATTAATTGAGAATAAATTGATAATTAATATAAAAAACAAGCAGTTCAATACGAATTATTAAGTAAGATGAAATTGAAAGTTAATATAAAAAAATGGTTAATGGAGCATGCGAGCAACGAGCATACGATGTTGGTTTAATGCGACGCCATACAGCAAACATTTTGATAAGTTGAAAACTATTGAACTTCCCTGAGAACGTATAATCTTCCTAAAACGTACACTAAATAATGATGATAATATACTGCAACTAACGAATCGGGAAGTTCTTTGTGTGGCTCGTGGAGAGTCACACACCAAATAACATCCGTACTACTAACCCTCTCGCGAACTCACAAAGCGAGCTACAACACCCCCACCCGCGAAGCTCGCGAAGCGAGCGAGCAACAATAACCAGCTAGTTTTCTTTCTATCGTAGGCGCTACCGTACATTATAAAAATATTATAGATTATTATAAGGCCGAGAGGCATAAATAAAAACAGTAAAAGAGCATATTCTCAAAATTATTTAGCGACACCCGACACCCTGTAGGTCCGCCGGAGCACGAGTCTCGTCCGAGATTCAAGCAGACGATACATCTTCCGTCAGGGATACTAGGGTACTGTTGGAGGGTATCTCATTTAGTTTTTAGTATGTTTGTTAACTTCCCGATTCATAGGGAAGTTACTGTAATTACCCCGAAAATCGAAAATCGATTTTTTAGCAGATCTTCACGTTTCATGGTTATTGAAGTCATTTTAGACTATTTTTATCAAATTGTTAGTGTGTGTGTGTGTGTGTGTGTGTGTGTGTGTGTGTGTGTGTGTGTGCGTATGGCCGTTTTTATGTTATCAAATTTTTCGTTAACGTTTTCTGAAAAAGTAACAATGCGATCAGAATGATGAATGATGCAATCGATGTGCCCCGTCGTAACTTAGAGCTGATTAGATTTTGGTCCATATTGGTCAAGTAGTTTTTTAGATTTTTTAGTTTTTTTAGTTCTTTTCGAAAGAAGTTCATTCAAGAATGCAATTTATACGAGAGGATGGAAATTTTCCACCGAATAAACAAACGTAACAATTATATATAATTTTTTTTTAGTTTTAAAAAAATTTTTTTATAATTTAAAAAAAAATTTTTTTTTTTAAATTATGCAACTAATGCAAATGTTACCGCTTACAATAATCGAAAATTATCCCAATGCAAGAGTGAGTTAATCGTCTCTTCTGTCGAGAATACATTTTCAAAGAATATCGAAAGTACCAAAAAAAAATGTATATTACAATCTTTTAAAAAACAATCAGTCAAAACGAATTATTAATTGAGAATAAATTGATAATTAATATAAAAAACAAGCAGTTCAATACGAATTATTAAGTAAGATGAAATTGAAAGTTAATATAAAAAAATGGTTAATGGAGCATGCGAGCAACGAGCATACGATGTTGGTTTAATGCGACGCCATACAGCAAACATTTTGATAAGTTGAAAACTATTGAACTTCCCTGAGAACGTATAATCTTCCTAAAACGTACACTAAATAATGATGATAATATACTGCAACTAACGAATCGGGAAGTTCTTTGTGTGGCTCGTGGAGAGTCACACACCAAATAACATCCGTACTACTAACCCTCTCGCGAACTCACAAAGCGAGCTACAACACCCCCACCCGCGAAGCTCGCGAAGCGAGCGAGCAACAATAACCAGCTAGTTTTCTTTCTATCGTAGGCGCTACCGTACATTATAAAAATATTATAGATTATTATAAGGCCGAGAGGCATAAATAAAAACAGTAAAAGAGCATATTCTCAAAATTATTTAGCGACACCCGACACCCTGTAGGTCCGCCGGAGCACGAGTCTCGTCCGAGATTCAAGCAGACGATACATCTTCCGTCAGGGATACTAGGGTACTGTTGGAGGGTATCTCATTTAGTTTTTAGTATGTTTGTTAACTTCCCGATTCATAGGGAAGTTACTGTAATTACCCCGAAAATCGAAAATCGATTTTTTAGCAGATCTTCACGTTTCATGGTTATTGAAGTCATTTTAGACTATTTTTATCAAATTGTTAGTGTGTGTGTGTGTGTGTGTGTGTGTGTGTGTGTGTGCGTATGGCCGTTTTTATGTTATCAAATTTTTCGTTAACGTTTTCTGAAAAAGTAACAATGCGATCAGAATGATGAATGATGCAATCGATGTGCCCCGTCGTAACTTAGAGCTGATTAGATTTTGGTCCATATTGGTCAAGTAGTTTTTTAGATTTTTTAGTTTTTTTAGTTCTTTTCGAAAGAAGTTCATTCAAGAATGCAATTTATACGAGAGGATGGAAATTTTGCACCGAATAAACAAACGTAATTATATTTTATATATATTTCATTTTTATTTGAAAAAAATTTTTTTTAATTTAACCCTTTGAACTCGAGCGGCGCCGACACGGCACCTGGCCGATGTGAAGTGGCAAGGATGCATCTTGGCTGTTGTTTTACTAAGTATCACACCAAAACTAATTACAGATTGTAATATTTATCAAAATTTGTTGTTTTCGACATATAAATGAATAAACTGGTGAAATTTTTTATTTTTTTTATTTTTTTTAAATTAAATGTTTTTGAAGTACCTGTAAAATGTTCACCTAATTTGGCCGAAATCGTCTCGAGTTGCTGGTTCGCGCAAGCGAAAAAGGCCTTGAGTTCAAAGGGTTAAAAAAAAACATTTTTTTTAATTTAAAAAAAAATTTTTTTTTAACTTCCCGATTCATAGAGAAGTTACTGTAATTTAATTATGCAACTAATGCTAATGTTACCGCTTAGAATAATCAAAAAATATCCCAATGCAAGAGTGAGTTATTCATCTCTGCTGCCAAGAATACATCTCGAATTATATAAAATAGTTCTGTCACGCTAAAACGCCGAGCGGGTTGCCTACTGAAGGGGAACCGAAAATTGAGAAGCGGGTTGCCTACTGAGGGGGAACCGAAAATTGAGAAGCGGGTTGCCTACTGAGGGGGAACCGAAAATTGAGCGCCGTGACAGTGTGTATCTTTCAGAGAGGAAGAGAGAGCGGGAGAGAGAGAGAGAGAGAGAGCGGGAGAGAGAGGGAGAGCGAGAGATAGAGGGAGAGCGAGAGAGAGAGAGCGGGAGAGAGAGAGGAGAGATAAGAGTAACTTAGAGCTGATTAGATTTTGGTCCATATTGGTCAAGTAGTTTTTTAGATTTTTTAGTTTTTTTAGTTTCTTTCGAAAGAAGTTCATTCAAGAATGCAATTTATACGAGAGGATGGAAATTTTCCACCGAATAAACAAACATAATTATATATATTTCATTTTTTTTTAAATTATACAACTAATGCTAATGTTACTGCTTACAACTAACGAATCGGGAAGTTCTTTGTGTGGCTCGTGGAGAGTCACACACAAAATAAATAAAAAAACCAGTAAGAGCTGTATGCCCCACTAGCAATGTGTACCACTAACCCTTTCGCAACAACAACTCCACCCGCGAGCTCGCGAAGCGAGCGAGCAACAAAAACCCTACCCGCGAGCTCGCGAAGCGAGCGAGCAACAATAACCAGCTAGTTTTTTTTAGAAATTTTCAGGAACAAGGTACGCGTAGAATGCTGACTCATTATTCGTGGGTAATTCTCCTGGTGACGGTTCCTCGTATTGTAAAGGAAAACTTCCGAAGGGAACGCTCCCTCACGCCGAGCCAACGGATCACTGTGTCGACGAATCCGTATCGGTCCGGTCCTTTTTTAAAGGGGGGGGGGGAGTTGTGACGTTGCAAATCAGCGACGTCACTTCGCCATTATGTGCGAGCACATTTTTAATAGTGCGAAGGACCGGACCGTGCAATAACGAGACGCGAGACCGGGAAACACAGGATTCGAGAGCGTTCCGCGAGGAATTTCCATAAATTAGAGCGCGCACTGACACCTAGCGTGCGCGCCGAGAACGGCAAGTTTCAGGGCCGAGCAGCGGACCCGGAAACGGAGCCCCGACCTTCGACATTTTCCTAGGCGAACGATTTCGAAGCCCCGTGCACGGGCCATCAACGGACTATCGAGGGCACCCGGTCAATCGACTTGGAGGCGCCGAAGGGACAGGAACCCCTATCGACCATCATATCATTTCGCAGTCCCGACGCCGCCTCATCCCGCCATAAATAGGGTTCCAGCGAGGATGGTGCCACCGAGAAGCCAGTACGAGGCACGAGCCTCCCCCACGTCTCCCGAAAAGTGAGACGGTTTCGCGTAAGGGTCCAGGAGCCGAGGACCCCGTCGAGACGCCCCTGCTACGCGAACGTCGCGCGTGAAACGGAGCCCTAGGAAATTCGGCAAGGAGGCCGGGTGGGGGGAACGAGAATCGATGCGGCACGCGACCGAATATCGATGAATCACTGTCGCGCTGGACGTCACGTACGTACGACTTTGTAACAAACACGCACGCCAAGCGAATATCGCCGCGAGAACTAAAGAAAGGCCCGGTCTCGCGAAAGTGAAGTAGGTGCGAGCGATTACGGACGCGCCGGAAAACCTTGGCCAGTTGCGGAAGGTTACGGAGGAGTCGCCCGTCGAGAAACGGAGTAAACGGTAAGCCGACCAGTGATCTTTTCGAATTTCGGTTAGCGTGTTGGCTCGACGATTATCGCGCGAGGACGACCCTTCGTCGTTTCGTCCTCGATATTTCGCACCGGCCGAGACGCCAAGCGTCTCGTGCCGTCGGCTCGGGCCGTAGCGACGGCCCTTTGAGCGGTATTTCGCGCAGAGAGTTCCCCCTTAGAATCTCGCGCTCGGAAGTTTCCTCGGAGGAATCGCGTCTCGCGAATATTTCGTCCGACGCCTCGTAAAAGTCTCGAATCCTGTGTCGTATTGCGTAGCGAACGCGTTTCAACTCCGTCGCCGTTCGTATCGTCCGTCGTGTGCTTTGCGTACGCGCGCTATCGCGACAGTCTCGTATCGCGCCGTCCACCCGCGCTTCGCGCGATCCCGTCCGTCGGGAAATCGTATCGTCGGTACCGGTCATCCGTATCCTTTCGCGCGATCTTACTCAACGACAACCGCGCTGCGACCGACCAACCGTCCGAGATTCTGTATGAAGAGCGCGGGCTCTCGGGTTGCGGTCACGTGGCCCAATTGTACAAACTGACTATCGAATAAAACACCCACTCGAGACCAATTACGTTGTCGTTCATTCCCCGTGAGATCCGTCCTGCCGTAAGGGCTGTCCTCGTCCTTCCGTGTTCGAACCACCGGACCCCTTCGCGTCCTCGTTACGATCCGCGTGCTTCGAAGGTTCGATTTCCGAGTCCGAAATTCGTGTCGTGTTTCGCGTGACACTTTTCACGGTGTCTGGCGCCAGAACAATCTCGCGGAAATTTCGAGCCTTCGGACGTCCTTTGTCTCGGGCGGACCACGGGCATACGGCGGCCCGCGGCCCGGCCTAAGGGCCTGTAAAAGTCCGAAAGTCGCTCTATCGGAGGTTTCCTAGCCTCCGCTCGTGAGCGACGTGACAGGACACTCTAGAACTTCTTTGTGAAATCTGCATTTTTTCGATTTTTTCAGGTTTTTGATTTTTTACAAGCAGGATTTTAACTTTAAAAATCTGAAACAAATTGCAAAGTATGTATTTGGGTTCTTGACATGTATCACATTTTTTCAGAACTTCTAAACATTAACTGTGGAATATAGGCCAAAAACTGATTTTTCGATTTTACCCCATAACTCCGGATCGAGATACAGGGTTGAAACTTAGCACAGTATGTTTTTTCTTGGTGCTCTATCAAATGGCACATCGTCAATAAAACGATACAGTAATCTCACTATCTATGACCGGGGATGCCTTTACGATCTATGACACGAGCTTACTCATTCCACTGCCGGCCAACGCCATGCCGCGTCGCAGAGCGGCGATGATTTATCTCGGCTCGGGTATATCGGTGTGAGCACCACACATTGACCCGAATGAATCGAATTTTCAAGGCCCTTAATTTTCATTATTTTGTTATAGGACTTTCACTATCTTATTCCTGGCATTTTTCTGATTACAACAATACCAAACACGATATAATTCCAACTTTATTTAGTGGTTTAATCGACGATGAAAATTTTACTTACAAGGAAGGACAGCGCGTTGGAAAGAGAGAGGCGCGAAGAGTCGCCGTCCCCGGCATAGATCAAAGGCCCGCGCGTTCTCACAGTAATATTGCAATAATAGAATTGTTTATTTGCCTTTATTTGTTTAAAAGGCTTTCACTAACTAATTTCTGGCATTTTTCTGATTAAAATAACACCAAACACGATATAGTTTCAACTATATTTAATTAATTAATTGAGGATATGGAGGATATGGCTTATTTGAGTATATGGAGTAACTATAGGATATACAAGACGATAGTGGGTAAAAAAAAAGAGAAACTTTATTGTTTAAAATATCAATGCTTGCTAACAATTTTATTAATTCTTCAAGAACTTCTTTGGTCTTCTTGCATCGTTATAAGAAAATTTTATATAAATTATTCCCTGTAACCTAAAAAAATGTTGTGTTATTATTCGAATAATATGACGTAATATTTATTAATTAACTATTTCAATAGTTTTACCTAAAAGTGATAATTTCAGTCCCTCCAAATGGCATCGCGCAGGAGGTGGAAGACATTGTTTTAGCTCCTCTTCGTGTTTAAAAAACGCTTCACAGACTTCTTTTAATTTTGGAGATAGTTTGGGGGCATATACCTCTGCGGCCCTTCCTTCGTTTCCTTCGTCTGCGGCCCTTCCTTCGTTTCCTTCGTCTGTAGCCCTTTCCTCTTCTTCTTCGTCTGGGGCCCTTCCTTCGTTTCCTTCGTCTGCAGCCCTTTCCTCTTCTTCTTCGTCTGCAGCCCTTTCCTCATCCTCTTCCCCTGCATCTCCTTCTGCTTGTGACACCGACAATCTTTCTTCCTCCTCATTGCATGCAATGAGATAATTGTCAATGTCTCGGACTGTCATCTCCGAAATCTGCGATCAAACTTGGTGCAAATCACTTGAAATTGTGTCTTCTACTTCTTCAATTGCTTGCATGTTTGGAATGATGTTTATCCACGCATTTTTTAAGTCATTACATGACAGATCATTCCAAGCTTCACTAATCGCGTCTATACAATCTTTAATGTTATATTTTAAAAAAATTCCGGTATGGTGTATCCTTTTGCAATCAGATGCTGCGACAATTTGTATCGGAATATCCTCTTTAGTTTTAAAATCACTCCTTGATCCATTGGTTGGATCAAGGATGTTGTGTTAGGTGGTAAAAACTGTATTGTGAAGTTATCATCGTGTTTATACCCCTCCGGAAGTTTGTGACTCGAACAATTGTCAACAAGTAAAACCACTTTTCTGTACAGCCTATTTTGTAACTGATGTTGACGTACTTCCTTTTTAAAATGATTTTCAAACCAATCTACAAATATAGTTTCGTTTATCCACGCATTACGTTGTGCTTTATAAATAACCGGAAGCCTGTTTATCAAATTTTTCAGAGCTCTTGGTTTACTAAATTTATGTATTACAAGAGCCGTGATTTTGTGTGTCCCTGTAGCATTCGCACATAATCCTACCGTCACTCTGTCTTTACGTTTTGTGTGCCCACTCACAGCCCCCTCAGTATCACACACCAACGTTCTTCTTGGCAAAGCTTTCCACAATAATCCAGTTTCGTCTATATTATAAATGTTTTCTAAATTAATATCTTCTTCTTCAATATATCTTTTAAAATCATTAACAAATAGATCAGCTCCATGTTGATCGGCACTGGCTTTTTCACCATATGTGTTAACTAGTCGAATATGGCGACGTCGTTTAAATTTTGCGAGCCATCCATAGCTGACATTAAAATTTGAGCACGCTTCAAACTCCTCTTTCAATTCGCGTGCTTTTTCTAAAAGTAGCGCATCCGATAGAAAATCTCCTATGGCTCTCCTCTCAGTAAACCACACAAACAACCGGTGTTCCAACTCTTCATACCTCGGTTTCCTTACATTTTTCCGACGTTTTTCCAATTTCCCTTGTTCTGCGAAGCTGTGGATGTCCGCAGCATGTTCTCTGATGCGTGTAATTGTTCTTACATTCACTCCATACTTTTCAGCGACACTTTTAACAGAGCATGTCTCCAAGTCTTTTATAACATTCACACGTTGTTGCATAGTGAGCACAACCGTTTTGGGCATTTTTATCACTTACACTAACACTGACGACTAATGTATACACTAACAACTTTGGTAGTTGGTTATCGGAAATATGAAATTCTCCAATATAGGTAACAATAACAGTTTATTAAACAAAAACAATGAATAACGATAACGAAAACAACGAAATAACAATAACGGTAGCTCGGTGTACAAAGTAAAACGACAAGACGGCGACGCGGGCGATTCGTTAGCAGGGATGCAACGACTGTCCTTGCGTCCGTAAAAATACGCACTTATATACACCCCGGTGTCCCCCAAAAATTTCCTTCAAACAAGGAAATCTCTGGAGTGGGGTTGTCGCTTTCCTAGACGTACCCTTTGGAGAAAGTTCGTGCCCTTGGACCGACCACCCGTATCCAGGCGAAAGTCGAGGGTTGGCGGCCAGATGTGCACGCCAAGGAAAGCCCGAACCTGGTCGCCAAATGTGCACAAGGTCCCAGCCAGCATGTAGTAAGTCTACCTGAGCCCGACTAACTTTTCTCCAAGAGGTCCGCTACACAACTGTAGGAATCGACTTCGTATATATTCAAGGACCTCGGATCGTTGCGAAATATGTCGAAAGAAAATGTCATACATCACTGTGTACATATATAATAATCACTAAAAAACTAAAAAATAACACACATAATGAGTACATAAAAACGTCTTTTATTAACTGTGAAGCGCCCAAATACCGCAAATATCTACAGTATGCAGGTCATTTTGTGCAAGTTAATTTGTAAAATTCAAGTCTGATTCGTTGAGAACATATTTTCGAGATGTTACGTTGTTCGTTTAAACCTATGCTATGTATATCACATGTTGAGTTTATGATAAATTATAAATTGTGGAGTACATGTAGATTAAATATGGGTCAAATTATATCGTGTTTGGTATTATTTTAATTAGAAGAATGCCAGAAATTAGTTAGTGAAAGCCTTTTAAACAAATAAAGGCAAATAAACAATTCTATTATTGCAATATTACTGTGAGAACGCGCGCGCCTTTGATCTATGCCGGCGACGGCGACTCTTCGCGTCTCTCTCTTTCCAACGCGCTGTCCTTCCTTGTAAGTAAAACTTTCATCGTCGATTAAACCACTAAATAAAATTGGAATTATATCGTGTTTGGTATTGTTGTAATCAGAAAAATGCCAGGAATAAGGTAGTAAAACTCCCATAGAAAAATATGTAATTAAACATGGAATGAACAAAGCATTTTTAAATGCCATTACATTGTGAGCACACGCGGGCATTTAAACTGCGTCGACGACGGCGGCACGCTCGGTCATCCGATCCGTGTACCGTTCTGTCCTTCTCTATGTTCGGCAGTCTTTAGAAAGTCACGGCGCGATCGATTCCGAGAAAAAAAATAGCGTACCCTTTACGATCTATGACACTTAAAACCCCTGGTTTCTCGTCATAGATAGTGAGATTACTGTAGACATTTTTTACTCGAAATAGTCTTCTTCTTCTTCTTCTTCGATTATCAGCAACTCGTATCGTTTGCACAACCGTTTTACATGCTTTTCTATCCACTGTGACGTTGCAAGTGTGCGACATCACCCTGTTTTGCGAAAACGGTTAAATAACCGCAAATATTGGACCGGACCGACCGCGAACGGGCATGAAATCACTCGTTAACATGAGAGCGCTCCTGAAGGAAAGAATTCCCAAACGATACAATCAATTAACGCCATCTATTGTGCGTGCCGAGTACGGCGACCTTTCAGGAACGTGCCTAGGGCACAATTGGCCGAAAGGAATACCGAAAAGGCGCCCGCTCAAGGATCTTCCCGGAGAAATAATGGCCACAATTTGGCGAAAATCCGGTACCGGTACATTTGGAAGAAATCTCCACCCACGGAGACGACGTACCGGGACTAAGAGATATGAGTGGTCCGGCCGTCGTCTCACCCCGTTCGCACTGAATCCCGGCGGGGGTGGCAGGAAGAATTCCAGGGGAAAGAATGGTTTTTTCCCATTCGCCGAAAGGGCGATTATTTGACGTTGGATACAGGTCTGGGGCCCAAGGACCTGTCCGAGGATGCGATCCCCGATTTTTCTTCGTGTTTCGCGTGGTACTTTCAAGTACCTGGCGCCCAAACAGGAGTTTGGCGTGTCGATTGAGCCTCTTCGGGAAAGCGCTTTGTCCCGAGGGGACCGTGCTCGCGCGACCGCGCACGGCCCGGTCTCAGTGCCTGTAAAACCTTGGGGTTAACCCTGTCTGACAAAAAGTAAAAAGTCGCTCGAACGGGGACAACGTTGCACCACAGTTTGCGTTGAATTATCTCATCCAGTTTTATCCTTAGACTTTGAAATCTCAAGTTCCAGCTTTCACCGTCGTCGTCGTCTTCTCCTGAGGATATCGTTTGATTCGTTTCGTAACAATTAAGACGAATGTGCATTTTTATCGATCGACATTTCTCTCATCACTGACTCGACGAACGCACCCGCTTTAATTTATAATTATACCGGTTTCGCGAAGTTCTTCAATTATCGACTATTCACACTTTATTGTGGTGGTTGGCGCTGTTTGGCCGTTACAATTCGTTAATATCCTCTCGCGATCCTCGTGAGCGTCCATGCACGTCACTTGAACGTCTGATCACCGCTCGCGACAACGGCGCTAAGCGACAATGAGAGGGATCACGTGACCCCCTTCTTAATTAGGGCGAATCCCCAAGATACTTTCCGCAGTTATTACGTACAATTCTTAACATTCCGCCCACCTCTCTTCGTAGAAGAGAACACTCACAATGCCTCTATACAACTATTCTTAAAACTAAATATACGTGGACTGTACAATAGATATTTACTATTTATAATTATTGTTCGCTAAAGCATGAGTTTGTTTTAATGAGGCACGATCACTCCAGTTCCTCACTGCATCTCAAGAGAATCAATTTTGTGATGGGCCTCTTCAACGTTGTCGATGCTGTTCGTAGTGAGGCTACCCTGGGTAGACCATCATCCCCAGTATGTACCTGGATGATCCTTGCTAATGGTCATTGAGATGGTGGTGAAGTTTCATTCCGGATAAGAACTAGGTCCCCAATGGTCATAGGTCGACTAGGCAGCTTCCATTTGTTCCGGTGCTGTAAGGACTGCAGGTATTCCTGAGACTAGCGTTGCCAATAGTCTTGCAACATCCGCTGTACAATTTGCCAACGTTTAACTAGTGGGATTTTATCCATGAGGCAGTTAGGCTCCGGAACAATATAAGAGGGTGACATTATTAAGAAATGTGCCGGTGTGAGTGAGGTTAAGTCGGACATAGCCAGGAGAGGCCGTGAGTAGAGGCACGCTTCAATCTGAGTTAGCAAGGTGTAAAACTCTTCAAACGTCAACTTCGCCTCGCCAATAACCCGGCGTAGGTGATGTTTTGTCGACTTGACAGCCGCCTCCCAAATCCCTCCAAAGTGTGGGGCTGCCGGTGGGTTGAATTTCCACGTAGTTCCGTGCTCGGCTAGAGCTTTCGATAGTTGATCAGCGTGCTGACTTGATTTTTGAAAGAGTCGGTCAAGTTCGGCAGCCGCTCCTACAAAGTTAGTGCTCTGATCGCTAATAAGGGTACTGCAGTGACCGCGACGAGCACAGAACCTCATAAATGCAGCCATGAATCCGTTGGTAGTATAATCGGATACTGCTTCCAAATGAACAGCTTTTGTAGACAAGCAAATGAACAAACAAATGTAACCCTTGTAGGCTATACGCCCGCGCCCGGCGGCAGCTCGCATGTGGAATGGACCCGCATAGTCCACCCCTGCCACACTGAAGGCCCTAGCTGGACGTACTCCTGTCGATGGCAAACTTGCCATTTGTTGGTAACTAGGTGTCGCCCTATAACGAATGCAAGTGAGACATCTATAAATCACCGACTTTACTCTTTGACGGCCCTTAATCAACCAATACTTGTTGCGTAATGTGGACAACGTTAATTCAGTACCGCCATGTAGGGTTCGAATATGAGAATCTTGGATCAATAGATCTATGAATTTTCCCTCAGCGGGGAGGATTAGTGGGTGTTTCTGATCAAAGTTCAGTAAGGAGTATCTCAAACGCCCACCAACTCTAATCAATCCCTCCCTCATAATTGGATTAAGGCGAGCTAAACGGTTGCCTTTCTGTAGACACTGGTACTTCAGTAGTTGCAGCTCCTTAGGAAAGTATGTTTTCTGAACAATATAAATCCACACTAAGCAAGCTCTATCAGTTTCCCAAACCGACAACTCCCTTTTGTGAGTAGGTCCGTCGCTAAGGAACCAATTCTGCAGGAAAAGCGAAGACGTGGCATGCCAGTTTTTCGAGGTTGTTGCCTCTCGAAGTCTAGTAACGAAGCGCAGCATATAGGCTGTGATTCGCAACAGTCTCCGAAGATTTGAGCATCTTTCATTCAGCAAGTACCAAAATGCACCGTTCTGTATGCTCGTTCCTCTTCCCTTTAAATTATTTCGTGTGACTGCTATTCTATTCGTAGGCACTACTGTATGACAAGAGACACCTTCAGGTGGCCTAACCTTTAATAAAGTGGGAGGCCACTAAATGGACTGGATGCTAGTCCATAAGTAACCGTATTCAATTTGTAGGTTTGAATCGGATCTGATGAATTGAATCTCCAAAATATCAACTGATACAACCTATCTTCCTCAGATAAGAGTATTTGTCTAAACATTTGTTTAATGTCTGCGACGAATGCGTAGCGGTATTTGCGCCACCTAATGACAAGATGAGATAAGTCAGGCAATAAGTTTGCTCCAACATGAAGACAATCATTCAAACTGACTCCAGCTCTCGTTTTCATGGAGCCGTTGAAGACTGTACGTAGCTTAGTCGACGAGCTACTCTCTTTGAGTACCCCATGATGGGGCAAGAAGCAACAGTTCTTCAAATCCAAATGAGGGGTGGACATTTCTGACATATGTCCACTTGCAATATAGTCAATATAGCATGAATTCTGAATAAGCCTGTTTGAAGGCTAAATCTGCATCAAAGCGTCTTTCCATTTTTGCAAGCATTTTCTGTGCTGATCTATGAGTGCCGTGGAGGGGGGGGGGGTGTTCTACTAATGCAGAAAGGCAATCTGACAATATATCGCCCATCAGGCGTCCTCGAGTGCGTTTCAATAAAATGTCGTTCACAGGCCTGCTGATCGGGAGTTACAAGCCGCACAGGAGGAAGCTCCTCTTGCAACCAGAATTTTTGGAGGAGCTCATTAACATCCTCCTCTATAGTGCAATGCAGCACAGCTGGTCTGATCCGTTGGCTTCCACCGATACAGCTCGTTCCCCCCGATATCAACCAACTCAGACTCGACTGCGTAGCAATAGGTTCATGAGTTTTACCTTTAACTACGCGACCTTCCACAACCTCAGCGTGTACATCCGCCCCTAACAACAGGTCTATGGAGCCGGTCTCATGGAAGTGCGGATCTGCTAATTCTAATTCTCTCAGGTGGTTCCACCCACAGTCACTTGCGGAGACAACCGGCGTATAGCCGCTAACTTTTCCTACCACGTATGCGTTGACTCGGTAGCTGAAAGTAGACGAGAAATGAGGCTTGATGGTAAAGGCATTTTTGCTCTTACAAGTAGTTAGCGAGCTATCACACAATCCCGTTATGGGTAATCTGCACGCGATTCTGTCTAACCGCAGTCTCTGACACAAAGATGTGATAATGAACGAAGACTGAGAGCACTGGTCTATGATTGCTCACGTGAGGCATTCTTCCCCTCGGCTATTTACTACATATACATAAGCAGTAGCGATAACTATAGTATCAATACTACCGGAATGACCTTTGACCATATGTGCTACCGTAGCGGATTCAGAAGTCAAGGCTTCAGAATTGATCTGATCTCTGAATCCTTCTTTTGGTAGACTCTGATGTAATTCGTAATTATTACTAGCGGGACCTGAGTTTCGATTAAGATGCAAGATAGTGTGGTGTTCACCATTGCATTCCTTGCATCGATTTTTCGAAGGACACGAGTCTGCCAAGTGGTTTCCTAGACAGTTGTAGCACAGCTCCTTTGCTTTCACATGACTAATTCTTTGAGGAATAGTTTGTGCTCGAAATATATCACACTGTAGAAGGAAATGAGGCTTTGAACACAGAGAACATTTTTGAATGAACCGCTCACTACTTGTAAATTTTAATGCCTTCTTGGTGACATGAAACGTCTTGGCTGATCCTAACTTATTATTTTGCTGTTTAGGATGATTACGTGAACTGTTGTCCTTTGAAGCAGAGGCAGACGAAGCGGCCTTTGCTTTCGCTTCACTTTCCATGGCCTCTAATGAAATAATTTGAGAAGTAAGAAAGCTCTCGAGCTCGGCAAAGGTAGGTGGTTCAAGGGAGTCACCTAGTGATGACTCCCACTCCTTTCTAGTTGTTGTATCTAATTTACTAGCAACCAAAAACACAATGATATCATCCCACGTCTCAGTCGGACGACCAAGCGCCTTTAATGCAGCTAATGGGCCTGTAACCCCCAGCAGGACTCTCCTCAGTTCGACAGATGTTTCCGAGGAAACATCCGTCACTGAAAGCATTTCCGCTAAAGTTACATGAATCAGACGTCGTTTATTCTCAAAGTATTTCACCAACTTCTGCCAAGCGACTGCGAAATTTCCTTCAACTATTGGAATGTTTTTAATCTCGTCAAATGCAATGTCTACTACACATGACTGCAAGTAATGAAGTTTAGCAACGTCAGACAGCCTGGATCTATCCTTTACTAATGAGGTAAATAGATTTTTGAATGAGGGCCATCCCGCATAATCACCAGAAAATGTAGGTAAATCGATTTAGGGTAACCGGGCTTCCCCTTGGTCATGAATTACAGAAGTCTCAATTGAATCGTTAGCCTTGACACTTGAGTGGGTAGCAGCTAGGTCGTTCAAGTGGTCTTGAAACTCCCCGCGTCTTTCATAATACAATTCTTCCATCGCATCAAATGTTTTAGATTTGAAGTACAAGTGTTCCTTATTCGCCCCTGCGAGTTTTAATAATTCAGCGTGATTTGCTCGGTATTGATTCCAGTGGTCTGTGATTTTCTCTACTTGGAGCGCAGTTGCTCCTTCGGTCATTTTGGCTCGACCTTTTTTCTTAAAGATAAGGAGAGATCTCTCAACTTTATCAAATAATTCAGTCTGTGACTCTACTATCGCATCCATAGCTGTTTGAGACAAATCAACTAGCGCACACGAATCAATCACGAAACAAGCAGATCACCAGAGTGAATAACGAGTAACTAGCTCAAATTACAATAAGGCTAAATTACGCAAATACAAGAAGGCGCTAAAGATCCAATCAATGCTGAAATAACGCAATCACATTAACAATGGATGACAGATTTTATAATGATTGTTCTCGCAAATACCAAGTAAATTGACAAATGTCTCCTTAAGGTAATTGAATATGAAAGTTAAAGTTACAGGCGACGAACAACGACTGTAATCGTTAAAGAAATTCGCAATGTAATGTTCAAATCGCTCAGTTACAAAGGTCACGATTGTTGTGGCCGCTGCCTGTAGAAAATCGTAACAGAAACATTATCTTTATCGTGAACGCTCAGTAAAGGTTTTCCCACAGTCAATTGTCGATTACTGGCGATTGTTTAATCTCCGGAGTACGCGACTCAGAGGTTGTAATAGAGAGAAATGGAAAGAACTCACCCAAGACAGTGTACCGAGCAACGGAGCCTTGTTAACCGTCTCAATTCCAATTACTGACTTATTTCAATGTGTTTTCATCTGTCTATCCTTGTTATGGTTGTCTGTCTCACTTTCCTTGTTATGTCTGTTGACCACGCTCAAGTTCAGCGGTGATCAACTCTCTTCCAACGAGCCCAATATGGCCGCCTTTTCGTCTCGTTTCTCGCCACGTGGTAGCGAACAATTTAGCGAACAATTGATGATGAATGTAAGGCGCTAACGCACCAAATCTGGCGTTAGCTTAGACAGTTTAAAGGAAACTTGCTCAGTTTGCACCTTTAAACTGTACGAGAATCGACACAAGAGATTGTAACGTGATTTATACAGATCCGGTACCACGTGCGTTTTCTTATGCACCCATTTCCGAATCAACTCGATTTACAACTTGATAATCTGCCAGAGCGAAATCCGGCTCGAAGGACCAAATATTCACACTTTATTGTGGTGGTTGGCGCTGTTTGGCCGTTACAATTCGTTAATATCCTCTCGCGATCCTCGTGAGCGTCCATGCACGTCACTTGAAAGTCTGATCACCGCTCGCGACAACGCATAGTGTAACGTTTCGATCATTTAGGGTCGTTTAATTCCGAAATTGAACATTTTTTAACTTCCCGATTCATAGGGAAGTTACTGTAATTACCCCGAAAATCGAAAATCGATTTTTTAGCAGATCTTCACGTTTCATGGTTATTGAAGTCATTTTAGACTATTTTTATCAAATTGTTAGTATGTGTGTGTGTGTGTGCGCGCGTATGGCCGTTTTCATGTTATCAAATTTTTCGTTAACGTTTTCTGAAAAAGTAACAATGCGATCTGAATGATGAATGATGCAATCGATGTGCCCCGTCGTAATTTAGAGCTGATTAGATTTTGGTCCATATTGGTCAAGTAGTTTTTTAGATTTTTTAGTTTTTTTCGAATGAAGTTCATTCAAGAATGCAATTTATACGAGAGGATGGAAATTTTCCACCGAATAAACAAACGTAAGTATATATATTTCATTTCTATTTAAAAAAAATTTTTTTTAATTAAAAAAAAATTTTTTTTTAATTAAAAATGCAACTAATGCTAATGTTACCGCTTACAACTAACGAATCGGGAAGTTCTTTGTGTGGCTCGTGGGGAGTCACACACAAGATAAATAAAAAAACCATTAAGAGCTGTATGTCCCACTAGCAATGCGTACCACTAACCCTTTCGCAAGAGCAGTCCTATCCGCGAGCTCGCGAAGTGAGCGAGCAACAACAACTCTACCTGCGAGCTCGCGAAGCGAGCGAGCAATAACAACCCCACCCGCGAGCTCGCGAAGCGAGCGAGCAACAATAACCAGCTAATTAAAAATTACGTATTTACTCTTACCTTGAAAGCAATACCTCCGTAACCCAGAATCGATATTGTTTTTAACTTTTTATCGCATTCAGATATGAAAAATAAGCCTCGAATGAACTCGACTGCCTATACAAATGGTGAAAATACATCAATCCGCAGCGATACTTTACCTAAATAAAAGTGTGTGTATTTGAACTTCAATTTTTATAATATTTATTTTAGTGATTACTCAATCCTTTGTGGTGTGTTACAATATTTTTCGTTTTTAAATATTATACATATAGTCTATTATGATTAATAATCATACGAACTCGAAGAACTTTTCAGTATGTATCAATGTTCTACAGAGTAAAACTTTCTTATATGGGCGAAT
This sequence comes from Lasioglossum villosulum, assembly GCA_963971365.1. NCBI lineage: Eukaryota > Metazoa > Arthropoda > Insecta > Hymenoptera > Halictidae > Lasioglossum > Lasioglossum villosulum. The sequence continues at coordinate 14,863,198 of OZ020504.1, read as the reverse complement.
ATGGACTTCAAACTATATAGTATGTATACATTGAAGTCTTGTCTAGTCGGCTATGAAAAAAAATTCTGCGTTGGTCTGCATCTTTGGGAGTTTTCATTTGTTTTCCACAGCCATACGCAGTATAACCTCGTGCAGTCGCTAGTCGTCTAACACAGTTTATCCGAGCAAGAACGTGTTTATAAGCCGGCACACTATATTATTTTAGAAGTGTTAAACTGTGGATTTGCTATAAATGCCAACAAATTTGAACAATATGGCAATGATACTTCAAGTTTATATTTAAAAATGTATTCTTGGTATTACATGCCAAGTACCGTACACGAAGTGCTATATCATGGAAAAATTGTAATTGCCTCTTGTATTATTCCGATTGGTCAACATTTGGAAGAAGCACAAGAGGCGAGAAATAAAGATAATAGAAGATTCCGTGAACTTTTCACGAGAAAATTTTCAAGGATTGCCACGAATACAGACCTTATGAATAGGCTGCTCATATCGTCAGACCCTCTGATTACCAGTTTAAGGAACATTCCCACAAGAAAAAAAGGAATTCTTACCCGAGGAATACTACAATTACTTGCAGTGCCTAAATTAAATAGTACAGAAGACGATGGTGATTGTTCGTCTGAATACGATGAAGTCGACTCCTGTTCTGACAGTTGAAAAGAATAGATACATATGTATCTGGTGTTGTAAATGGAAAGCTCTTGTTTAGAGTGTATTTCTCTACATCTATTTAGTTTATTAAAACTTTGAATATGTTTATGTAAAACTGTGTTTGCAACTTCCTTATATCGTTTAAATTAAATACCCATTCACGCAGTAATTTGCAAGAGTTAAAATACATATTTTCGGCCAATACAACAAAAATCATGTTAAAGTTATTAGAAATAATCATATTTCGAGTAATTTTAACAAAATACATGATAAAAAAAAGAAACAACACTATTAAGAATTAAATGCTCCTAAATGTTCGAAACGTCACACTGTGCAACGGTGCTAAGCGACAATGAGAGGGATCACGTGACCCCCTTCTTAATTCGGGCGAATCCGCAAGATACTTTCCGCAGTTATTGCGTACAATTCTTAACATCGACAATATTTCGTTGTCATGGTTGGAATGACCGGCGTTCTTCGAACCGGTTAACAATTTCAGACGATCGACGAGTTCGTTTGGACCGTCCCAATGCACGCAGTCGATCGGATGGTCGGTCACGCGCATAAAAGTTGGAAGTTCAATCCCTCTCCCACCTCGCGATGAAAACAACGGTTCTATAATTTTCTTATACTTGTAACCTCTGTTTCCCATTATCTGATTCCCGCGTCGATGTGCATGCGTAAGAAGAAGAATTCTTTTGTACGCGTTCTTATCATCCTCGGTGTACTGCTGCTCATCAGGTATTCTGTTGAATATCAATTCGTAACGACCGCGAGTCCCCTTGTACCGTACCCCCTTAACGATGATATCATCGTTGCTGTCCACCTCAAACGTTGAATTTCCCAGCATCAGCTTATCGTCTTTCAAACATACTCCGTACACGTTGTCAGAATTTATCGTCGGTCCGATAAATAATTTTTCTAATTATTCACGCGCTAAATGTCCGAGATTCTCGGTTAGACGTTCATTTTCCTCTTGATGAGTTTCAGGATTTTCAAAAATGTTACGCATTGAAGATTCCAAAGATGGCGTGCGCGGTGATTCGAGGGTATCTTGTCGTGGTATCATACTCGTTGATTCGAAGGTATCTTGTCGTGGAACCGTAGTCGTCGATTCGATCTCATCGTTATCATGATAGTTGTCGTCATCATCGTCATCATCATCGAGATATATTTTCTTTGAGCCGCGCGTTACATCGGCTTCGTCATTCTTTTCCCTATTCCCATTCTTCTTTTTTCATGGAGAACGATGGCGTTCCCCTAATATCCGAGAATCTTCTTTTTTCGTAGGGGGGACGACGGTGGTGTTTCCTTAATATCTGAGAACGCGTTGTCGTTCGGTTTGACAGCGGTCGTATTTTGAACTATCTGTTTCAACGGTTCGCCGATCGGTTGTAAAGTCGTTCGCAAATTCGTCTCGGCCGTCATTTTCCCAACTTTCAACGCTAAATACTTTTTACGTATGATATCACTGGTCTTCGCTATTTCGTTCACGATCGAAGCTCGCAGCTTCTCCTTCGCTTGAGCTGACATATTGGTTATGCAAGAGATATTTTACAACCGCGATACAGCACCGACGACTCTTATCGAGCAACTGTATTCGCTACAGTACGACAAACTCGTTAAATCCACGTCTGTAACGACCACGATTCGCAGGGCTGTCTTTATCGATTACGAGAAATCCATGCTTCTTTCGCCAGCAATTCGCGCATAACGCGCTAAACGTCTCGAACGACATATCGGTATTTACATGATCCTGATGAACGTGACCTAAATTCATGGTATCCTGTTTGAACAGAATCAACAGATTGGCATTGTCACGAATTAAATGTTAGGTATTCTCGCGTACGACTGACCCAGGTAGAAGCAATCGACATGCTCTCATGATATCCTGCTCGTCGCATGCCACGTAGTCGAAGATAAAAATCGAATCGGACCATGCCTCTGTGGGAGGGATTACATCAGCGTTATCTGCGAACGCGAAGTATCCTACATCCTTCCCCACGGATGAGAATAGTTTGCTCAAGTATTGGTATTTTGGTTGACACAGAGGTTTCGAATACACGTAGACATTGGCGAATCGTAGCCCGTTCGCGCTCTCCAGCAGGCTAATCATAACGTTCGTTCTACCACATTCTGGCGGACCGCTTATGACGCATCGTACACTGCCTGCTAACAATGATCTATGTTTTCGCATTGTCTCGTTGCAATCGTCGAACGCGCGACTCGTTGGAACACGAATATTCAAAGATTGCCTCACAAAACGCATGTTCTGATTGATTCGATGAGGCGTGGGTTGGTAGTATTTATACGACGGCTCGAACACCATTGGTATCAGTCGCTCTAAAGGATCCGTGTTCGTTTCTTTTAAATCATCGTTCACAACGGTGCTCCGGTTCGCATACGGGTAAGGGATTCTTAAACAGAGCTATAAACGCGTTGCTGTTCGAATTACATATACCCGGTTATCAATTCTGCGGTCCTGGTACGAAACTGACCGCTCGATTAGCTCGTGGGGATCGAGGAATCAATCCGTTGGATGCAGCCAGTCGCGAGCACGATATAGCGTATTCACGGTACAAGGATCTTGGAAATCGTCACGCAGCCGACAGCGTTTTGGCAGATCGAGCGCTGCATCGAGTCACGTCTGGGGACGCAACGTTGGGAGAGAAGGTGTCCGCGGCTGCAGTGTTGGCAGCCATGAAAGCTAAAAACGAAATTGGGCATGGGCCTGATAAAGAAAAAAGGTGAAAAGAGAAAAAAACAACGAATTCTCCCGATCGCCAAACGCGGTGGTTTACTGCCGCTGCTGCTGCCTGCTTTGTCGGCTATAGGAGCATTGACGGGTGGTGCCGCAGGAGTAGTCAAAGCCATAAACGCTGCGAAAGCTGCAAAGAAACAATTGCAAGAAGCGGAGCCACACAATCGTGCCATGGAGGGTCGCGGGGTATATCTCGCACCGTATAAGCATGGAAAAGGTTTGAAGAGGGGAAAAAAACAACGAAGAAAGACAACACGACGACAGATGTCGAATTGATGGCCATCTGTAAAGAATTACCATACTTTCGCGGAGTTTTTATGCGTGACGATTTGCCGCTGCATGCGTGGGTAAACGAGCGGGGTATAGTCAATCTAGACAATAATCGTGGACCGGGAACGCACTGGATCGCCTATTTAAAACACGGCTCGCGCGTCAAATACTTTAATAGTTTTGGAAATCTTCGACCGCCGATCGAGTTGATTCACTATTTCGGTGCGAACGCGACGATCTTATACAGGGTGTCCCAAAATTCCTTGGGTCATTTCAAGCACCATTTTCCTTTACGAAAATGTCATCCGAGGCTTCGTTAAGGAGTTATTAACGAAAAACACGGACCAATTAGAGCGCGAGCTAGACGCGTATTGTATCGTTCCGCGCCGCGCGCCATCAGCTGAGCGTTGGTAGCACGCCGCGATGTTGTACCGAACAAGAGTTTCTCAATGATGTAAAGCCTCTCCGATTTCAATGAGCTTCGGACACCTTCTCAAAACCACGATTCTGAACAACATTTCCATTTACAGTTCTTGTCTGCTGGTATTAGTTTAGGAAATACTCTAACAATATTTAATTGAAAATCATGTATCGTCGAAACCTCTCCAACATGGAGAAGTTCCGTGTTTCAACTTATGAATGGGATATGATTGTAGAGGAGGATTAATAAATAAACAATTGACGCAGAATTGAGCCGAAATGATAATAATTAATTTATTGGCTCATTGAGGAAAAAGCCTTGCGGCATAAAAAACCCCAGAAAAGAAGAAAAATTACATATAGGTGTGAACATTAAGACGATGGTTAAGCGCAATTGATATCGTTATGTTGTGCGACATGCACAATTTGTTAAATGTATTAGTTAGTGTGTGCCATGCACGACCTGGCGGAATTATAGTTCCGCGGACTCTTTTGAGCGTGTGTGAATGTGTGCTGAGCACGACCTGGCGGAGAGTGTGTCTCCGCGGGATCCCTTCGTGGGATCCATTGAATGTATGTCTAGGTGTGTGCTAGGCACGACCTGGCGGAGAGTGTTCTCCGTGGGATCCCTTCCTGGGATCCATTGAATGTATGTTTGGGTGTGTGCTAGGCACGACCTGGCGGAGAGTGTTCCGCGGGATCCCTCATGTATGTAGTTGTGTGCTTCGGCACGACCTGATGGAGACTGACTCCGAGGGATCCCTCATAATTGTATTTTCGCGTCTCGAGCATTGCCGGTACTGCTCGTACACCGCTGCACATCACAATATCATTCACGATATATCGCACTCGTCGCCGCGATCCGAACTAACACAGATTTGTCAATCTTGTGGGGAGAACCACTCGTTGAACCGCATTCGCACGAGAGTTAAAGTCTACTGCCTTATCGTCATTCTATACCCTGGTTAAAGTGTCGGGAAAATTCGGCGCCACGCAGTCGTCCGACAGTTTACGTTATACCCGACACGTGTTTATCCTGGGACCGACCCGCACCAGGATATAGACAAAGGGGGTCCTGTCTTAACTGCGTTCCGAGACTCAGTCCCTTCTCGGAATCTCCATTCTGATCGCTTGACATGAACCAGACCCTCTTCGTCGCGACAAAGTTTCGTTCGCGGCCGAACATGCTCCCCCTGTTGCGAGTGGTACGAGTAATAATTCTAATGTATAGATCCATATTCGGACTGTTCCGATCAAACAAAGAGTCAAACACAAACAGTACAAAAAAACAGTTCGATTTCTCGTCACGCGTGCTCAGTCAATGGACACAATTGCGTAATATTCCGCTTAAGGTTGCCGTTGCTGGTCTTGATTGTGGCGACTCGAATTTCGCCGTCCTCACCGGGGTGGACCTCCATTACTCTGCCCAGCCTCCATCGCATACAAGGTAGATTCTTGTCCATCAGGATTACAATCGAGTTAGTCTTGATTTCGCCACGGGTTTCGAGCCATTTTTGACGCTTTTGGAGTTCATTAAGGTACTCCTGATACCATCTTTTCCAGAAATCTTGGCGAGCCTTTGAAATTACTTCCCATGAAGTCAGCCGGTTTTCTGGAACGGAAAGATAATCATGTTCCGGTAACCTTGTAAGCGGTCGGCCTACCAATACATGCGCTGGTGTTAACGCGATCGGATCGTTCGGATCAGTCGAAATAGGACACAACGGCCTCGAATTCAAAATAGCTTCGATTTCTATCGCGAATGTCGTGATTTCCTCGAAAGTAAAGAGACGTTCGCCGACAACTCATTTAAAATGGTGCTTAAAAGATTTCACCGCAGCCTCCCATATGCCTCCGAAATGTGGTGTTAACGGTGGATTAAAATGCCACGTTATAGACTTGCTTACCGCAAATTCGTTTACGGTTTTTTCAAATTCGTGAGAGTTAAATAACGCGTACAATTCGCGTAGCTGATTATTTGCGCCGACAAAGTTAGTGCCATTATCAGAGTATACGTGCATAGGTACAGCTCGGCGCCAATGAAACGTCTGAAGGCGCCGAGAAAACCCTCGGTTGTGAGATCGCTGACGATTTCAATATGGACAGCCTTGACAGACATACAAACAAACACGCAACCGTACGCCTTTACACTGTTCCTATTGCGATGCTTCTTCTCCTTAATGAAGAATGGGCCGAAAAAATCTACACCGGTATGAGCAAAAACCGCTGCTTCTTCGACGCGCGATTTGGGTAAATTTCCCATTTTCCCTTGCAATGGAGACGGTCGAAAACGGATGCAGCGGATGCATCGTCGTACTATTTTTCTTACTTGGTTCTTTCCATCAAGGAGCCAGAAACGATGGCGAATTGTGTATAGAGTAGTCTGAATACCGGCATGGAATGCGCGTTCGTGTACTTCACGAATAATCAAATCAGTGACGTGATGATAGGATGGTAAAAGAATCGGATGTGTTTGTGAGTAAGGGATTCCAGCGTTCTGTAACCGACCGCCGACGCGAAGAAGTCCGTATTCGTCTAGAAACGGATTAAGCGATGCGAGTCGACTGCCTTTTACTCCCTTCGATGTCGCTATACGATTAATCTCTTCGGAGAATTGTTCTCTTTGTAGAGTTCGAATTATGACGCGTTCCGCGTTGCTTATTTCTTCTATACACAATTCGCCCTTATGCGTATTCGATCGAAGCAAGCGTAAGCAACGAGCGATCACACGTGTAAGGTTTCTGTACGAAGAAAAATCATGAAAAATTTCACATATATTGTGGCGTAATGCTAAACATGTATTTCTTTTCAACCCGGCAGCTCCTTGATGGTAACATTCAAACTTGCCGGCCAAGTAGATTCGTGTTTGCGCAACCAATGGGGACCCTCGAACCACGAATCGTTCTCACGGAATGTCGCGGGTAGTTGTCCACGAGACAATGCATCGGCTGGATTATCTTTCGTTTTGATATGCCGCCACTCTGCTTCCTTGATGGTTTGAATCTCCGCAACGCGATTTGACTCGAAAACCTTCAGCACGGTCGGGGATTTTTTCAACCACTGTAATGCTATGGTAGAATCCGTCCAGAAGATAACGCGATTAACCGAGAATTTAAATGCAGCCCCGGTCTCTCGATACAGTCGGGCCAACGTTAATGCGCCGCATAGTTCGAGTCGCGGTATCGTCGTTTCTTTAAGAGGTGCGACTCGTGATTTGGCACATGCCAGACGAACGAGAACACGATCCTCTGGATCACAGGAACGGATGTAGATGCTCGCGCCATATCCTACCTTACTCGCGTCACAAAATCCATGGACTTCAATATTAGTCGAATTTTCGAGCAAAAGTTTTCGATCTATGGATAGGTGGTTTATGCACGGAAGTTGATTTGAAAAATTTAACCATTGTGTATGTAATGTTTGCGGAACCGATTCGTCCCAATCGAGTTTTGCCTTCCAGCATTCTTGCATGAAAATCTTCGCTGTAAGAATTATCGGTCCAAGAAGTCCGAGAGGGTCGAAGATTTTGGCGATCTCGGCCAAAATCTCGCGTTTCGTCGACTTCTTGGAAGACTCTGATGAATTTACAGTGTAAACTAGTTTATCCCCCTGCGCGTGCCATCCGATGCCTAGAGTTTTTATGACGGGGTTCTTGTCTGTTGCGTAGTCTGTTCCGAGGACCTTTTGGTTTATTGAATCGAGAACGTGATTGTGGTTTGAGGCCCACTGTCGTATGTTGAAACCGCCGCGCTTCAAAAGACCGATCACTTCATCGCGGATTCTTAGAGCCTCTTCCAAAGAATTCGCACCTGTTAAAAGGTCGTCGACATACAAGTCACGTTTCAAAATTTCGGAAGCATATGGGACGTCTGCACTTTCGTCGTCTGCGAGCTGTTGTACGGTCCTAATAGCAAGATACGGAGCGGACGATACGCCAAATGTAACCGTGTTCAATTCAAACGTTCTTATTCTGTTTTCGTGATACCAAAATATGCGTTGGTATTTACGGTCTTGCGGATGGATTAAAATTTGTCGATACATTTTTTCGATATCGGCCGTCATGACATAGGAATGTGTACGGAAACGTAACAGATGTTCGAAAAGTTTGTCCTGTATTGTGGGACCGACCATGAGTTCATCGTTTAACGAAATGTTATTAGGTGACTTAGCCGACGCATCGAACACGACGCGAGTCTTCGTGGTTGCACTTGTGGCCTTTACCACGGCGTGATGTGGCAAGTAATATCGAGTAGATGAATCGTCGTTAATCAACGACATATGCCCAAGTGAAACGTATTCGTCCATCACCTTGTGATACTCTTCTTTAAGAGCTGAATTTGTATTGAGCTTCCGCTGGAGCGCATGAAATCTACGTAAGGCAATCCGTCGCATGTCGCCGAAATCTCTACCACTAGTGCGGAACGGCAACCTTACTACGTACCGTCCGCTATCATTGCGTGTCGTATTCTCGCTATAATGTGTTTCGCATAAGGATTCTTCTAACAAGTTCGACGTTTCCGCGTCCACGTTTTCGATCACCCAGAACTTCGCGATTTGTTCCTTCAGTTCGGACAAATTACACGAAATAATTCGATTTCCGGCGCTGTTTACTATACCGCCTGCTACTACCCATCCAAGCTGGGTTTTTGTAAAATTAGATCACAGTCGTCACGAGATAAATTTATCTGTCCTATCGACATCAATGATAAGGTAGCTCCAGAGCCAATCAAAATATCGACGGGCCGTGGTATATGGAATTCAGGGTCGGCAAGATGTATATTGGCAGGAATTTTTAATGATTCACGCGGAAATACTTCGTCGGGTACCGAATCTGTAATTCGCGAAACTGTCAAGCATGTTAATGTCTTCTGAAAATCGCTATGAAGTGCTCGGAATGTAATCTGAATTAGATCTCTCGACATTGTGCTCATCTCATTAATTGTGTTGATCGGAATCGAACATGGTTTGGTGGGTAGTTTTAATCGTTGTGCAAGATTTTCCGTCATAAAATGGGCCGTCGCGCAGGTATCGAGAAGCGCTCGAGCTTCAATAAACGTTCCGTCGGATTTTCGGACACGAACTATTGCGCTCATCATTAATTGTGAGCGAGGAACACGACACGCGGCGGTTAAGGCGACCTTGCTTAGTCATGCTGAACCCGGCTCAGCTGCGTCCTTCGCGGACTTTGGCACCGTCGTAGCCTGTACAGTGGAGGATTGCCGCTCACCGAAATTGTGTAACATCGAATGATGGGGACGTCCACAATGCTTACATTGTGACGACCGGCATCTTCCTTTATGGGATCGTAAGCAATTTCGACACAACCCTTTTCGATTTATGACATCCCACCGTTGGGATACGGATAATTTCCCAAATTCCGGGCAACTGTACAAAAAGTGATGTCTGTTGCAATAAGTACAAGTGCGCACGGTAGCGGTAACGAGAGCGCGCGCGCCGGTCCCAATTTTACGCGTTTTAACAGTATGGGATTCTCGCTCGGACCGACGTTTAACTCCCGTCTCGGTATTGTCGCGAACGGCGTCTTTTTCAAGGGTGAGTCGTCGGAATTTCGTTTCATTCACGAATTTATAAAATTCTTCCAGCGTAGGAAGAGTATCTAAATTTAGAGTTTCTTCCCATTTCTCTCGGATTTCGCTGGGCAATGCTCTTTCTAAAAATCGTATGATTAAAGAACTATCCGGGGTGACATTTAATGACTGAAGCATATTTAAATGTTGGCGAACATCATCGATGATTTTCACGAGCCCGTTAGATGTGATTTTACTTGCCGTACCTATGTCGATAATGGCGTCCAGGTGTTTTGAAACGAGAATACGCCGCTTTTCGTATGAATCTACCAAAAGACGCCATGCATGTTGATAATTGTCCGCGCTTACGTTGAAAACTAAAATCTTATTTAATGCGTCACCTACCAGCGAATTTTTCAAATATATAAATTTCTCTAAATCGGTTATATCAGTACGCCCGTCTATCATAGTTAAAAACGTATTTTTATATGAGAGCCACTTTTCCAGGCTTCCGTCGAATTTCGGTAATTCAGCGACCGGCAATTTCAATGTGCGCTTTCGTCCCTCCGTTAGGGTCGAATTCAGGTACGCGTTGCCGAGCGTCTCGTTTACCTGCGCGGACGACGGTTCAGCGACTTCCATAGATTTAATTTTGCTTGCGATGTCATAATACCGATCCTGAATTTCATTAATTTCGTCCAAATGACTGTTCGTAGGATCAAGGATCGCGAGTTCGTCATTTAAATCTTCATATGCGTGAAGTAATTCGGTAACGCGATTCAGTCGCATTTGGAAATTAGTTTTATCGTACCGACCCGCCGCGACACAGTTTTCGAGCTGTGTTAGCTGTCGTTTAAGCGACGTACGCTTTTGACCAATTATGCTACTCCTATCCATGATTAATATGCTAAGTATTCACACGCACCGTGTATGTGATCAACTCTAGTCTAACTTTACGAAAATATACGATTAAGATTACAGTGAACAATTGTTACTTATCTTTCGCTGATGGACAAGGTCTGCGGCAGGAGGCAGTTGACGTTCGTTCACCATGGAGTTCGAAGTACAATCACTGAGCACTGTTGTGTCTCTATATGTATGTCACACGCGCTGCGTAACAAATGTTCGACGAAATTGCGGACACACGATAGCACGTATCTAAATAACTTGTATATTAACAAGCGTTAATAAATGTCAATACTTTAGAAATACGGTATCTCGAAAGCACGGAGGAAATTTCCCTACTTGACTCGGGAGCACGTTGCTACGTTCGTAGTCAGAGACCAAGTCCCCTTGACCGCGCGTTTTCCTTCAAGGGACCGTTTTTCCCCCTCCAAGGGAACCGCCTTGACTTCGAAGGACCCTCCCTCGGAGACGGAAAACGTCTCACTCCCTTGCCCGTGACTAACTTCAACGGGCAGTTGCGCTCAACCTTCTGCATTTTGTCACACCTTCAACGTTTTAACGTTCACACCTCACAGGAGGCACCATTAAATGTATCGTCGAAACCTCTCCAACATGGAAAAGTTCCGTGTTTCAAATTATGAATGGGATATGATTGTAGAGGAGGATTAATAAATAAACAATTGACGCAGAATTGAGCCGAAATGATAATAATTAATTTATTGGCTCATTGGGGAAAAAGCTTTTCGGCATAAAAAACCCCAGAAAAGAAGAAAAATTACATAAAGGTGTGAACATTAAGACGATGGTTAAGCGCAATTGATATCGTTATGTTGTGCGACATGCACAATTTGTTAAATGTAATAGTTAGTGTGTGCCATGCACGACCTGGCGGAATTATAATTCCGCGGACTCTTTTGAGCGTGTGTGAATGTGTGCTGAGCACGACCTGGCGGAGAGTGTTCCGTGGGATCCCTAATGTATGTAGTTGTGTGCTTCGGCACGACCTGATGGAGACTGATTTCCGAGAGATCCCTTATAATTGTATTTTCGCGTCTCGAGCATTGCCGGTACTGCTCGTACACCGCTGCACATCACAATATCATTCACGATATATCGCACTCGTCGCCGCGATCCGAACTAACACAGATTTGTCAATCTTGTGGGGAGAACCACTCGTTGAACCGCATTCGCACGAGAGTTAAAGTCTACTGCCTTATCGTCATTCTATACCCTGGTTAAAGTGTCGGGAAAATTCGGCGCCACGCAGTCGTCCGACAGTTTACGTTATACCCGACACGTGTTTATCCTGGGACCGACCCGCACCAGGATATAGACAAAGGGGGTCCTGTCTTAACTGCGTTCCGAGACTCAGTCCCTTCTCGGAATCTCCATTCTGATCGCTTGACATGAACCAGACCCTCTTCGTCGCGACAAAGTTTCGTTCGCGGCCGAACAAATCATTCGATGTACCAATATCTCATCCGATTTCGATGAAATTTTGATACGTTGTCAAGACCCCGATTCTGAACAACATTTCCCTTTACAGTTTTTGTTTGCCGGCATTCGTTTAGGAAATATTCTAACAATATTTAATTGAAAATCATTCGATGTACCAATATCTTATCCGATTTCGATGAAATTTTGATACGTTGTCAAGACCCCGATTTTGAACAACATTTTCCTTTACAGTTTTTGTCTGCCGGCATTAGTTTAGGAAATATTCTAACAATATTTAATTGAAAATCATTCGATGTACCAATATCTTATCCGATTTCGATGAAATTTTGATACGTTGTCAAGACCCCGATTCTGAACAACATTTCCCTTTACAGTTTTTGTCTGCCGGCATTAGTTTACGAAATAATAGTGCAAAAACTAGTGATTGAAAATCGATCGATGTAAAAAATTTATGTTAATTAGATATTTAATTCGTGGAATTTATAACATATTGTATCTCAAGGTGATCGAAATCGGTGAGGACCCACATCATCGGCAACTTTACCCGAACTGGAGAAAAAGCATAAATTGATTAATTAAAAAACTAACCTATTCAGTCGTTAATCCATTTGCATGTTACACCAGTGAAGCACGATACACCACACTTTCACACAATTGCTCAACACTACACGTAGCACACTTTTCAAACTCGGAACGGTAGCAGACGAAATTCCATACTCCGACGCGGCGCGGAAAGAGATCCGTGTTCTTCGCGATTTCGCGCGAAACTGTGCTCTCAAACAATGTTGTCGATGAAGGCAGATTGTTCGAAACAAATGAAATCGTTGCCTTGAAGACATGCCTCCACAATACAATAATAAAGTCTGAAATTTTTATTGCATTAGGCTAGCCTAATTTGGCTGTTAGGCTCTAATGGGGCATGTAACGCGTATGAGGCCCGACTTTTTTTTCAATTAGGCTAGCCTAACGCAATAAAAATTTCACTTTATTATTGTATTTTAGAGGTTCCCGTCCATGGCTTCGTTCTATGATTCTCGAAAAATCAATATTACCATATGATTCGCGAAAAATCAATATCTTCAAGGTAACGATTTCATTTGTTTCAAACAATCTGCCTTCATCGACAACATTGTTTGAGAGCACAGTTTCGCGCGAAATCGCGAAGAACACGGATCTCTTTCCGCGCCGCGTCGGAGTATGGAATTTCGTTTGCTATCGTTTCGAGTTCGAAAAGTGTGCTACGTGTAGTGTTGAGCAATTGTGTGAAAGTGTGGTGTATCGTGCTTCACTGGTGTAACATGCAAATGGATTAACGACTGAATAGATTAGTTTTTAAGTTAATCAATTTATGCTTCTTCTCTAGTTCGGGTAAAGTTGCCGATGATGTGGGCCCTCACCGATTTCGGTCACCTTGAGATACAATATGTTATAAATTCCACGAATTAAATATTTAATTAACATAGATTTTTTACATCGATCGATTTTCAATCACTAGTTTTTGCACTATTATTTCGTAAACTAATGCCGGCAAACAAAAACTGTAAAGGGAAATGTTGTTCAGAATCGGGGTCTTGACAACGTATCAAAATTTCATCGAAATCGGATAAGATATTGGTACATCGAATGATTTTCAATTAAATATTGTTAGAGTATTTCCTAAACTAATACCAGCAGACAAAAACTGTAAAGGGAAATGTTGTTCAGAATCGTGGTCTTGAGAAGGTGTCCGAAGCTCATCGAAATCGGAGAGGATTTACATCATCGAGAAACTCTTGTTCGGTACAACATCGCGGCGTGCTACCAACGCTCAGCTGATGGCACGCGGCGCGGAACGATACAATACGCGTCTAGCTCGCGCTCTGATTGGTCCGTGTTTTTCGTTAATAACTCCTTAACGAAGCCTCGGATGACATTTTCGTAAAGGAAAATGGTGCTTGAAATGACCCAAAGAACCTCCCATTTCCCGATGCTGAGGGAATTTTGGGACACCCTGTATAACTAGATATATTTTAGATTGAACAGAAAGTAGAATATGAAGTAAAATATACAGAGGGTTGTGTCGGCGAGGAAGGAGATGGACAGTTTGTGACCAGATGGCCAAGACAGAAACTATCACGTCGTGATAGACGAAAACGCGTTTGAGTCGGAATGTACGTAATAATTCGATATGCGACAAGATCGAGACAATCCCTCGATCGCGTAACGAGGCTGTATTTATACCGAGGTGGGCCATCGGTTTAGGACAGAACAAGGAGAAGGGATTTCGAAATTAACGGAAGAGCCGACACCAACGTTTGTTGGGGCAACGACCTGGCGAGGGAACTGACGACGAAGACGAAGGAAAAAGGCAGTGAATTTGACAACGAAACATACGAGACGATGGCCCGTGCGGTAATAAACAGCGGGGGAACGTACCGTTGGCGCAGCGAGGTTTACATATTAGATCGTTCACCCGGTCTGTTATCGTCGACTGCAAATAGCTGAGCTCATAGGTAGGGCAAAAACTGTCGCGACGCGCTTACTATTATGGTTCGATAATCCGACCAAATCCGAGGTTATTGCCCGGGAACGGATTCGTGCTAAGGCAATAATCGGACTTGATCGGTTTTTTGAACAACGCGTGACCGATCATCCGATCGATTACGTGCATTGGGACGATCCAAAGGAACTCGTCGATCGCCTGAAATAGTTAACCGCTTCGAAGAACGCCGGTCATTTCAACCATGACAACGAAATAGTGTCGATAATTGAAGAACTTCGCGAAGCCGGTATAATTATAAATTAATGCGCGTGCGTTCGTCGAGTCAGTGATTGTGCGAAATCCCAACCAGGAAGCAGGAAACTAGTTGGATTCAGTTTCAGCTGTCGGGAAGGCGCAGGAAATTGAGATAGGAACAGAGAGTGGACTGTATGTATGTGGGCAACTGTAGGATTTGAATGTGGAATGGAATGTGGGTGTGAATGCGTCGGAAAACAGAATGTATCGGATCTACAAATAAATTACTGTATTCTCACTTGATTGCAGTCAAATATATACAATGCCTTAACAATGTGATTTTAAATTAAACGTTTGACGGAGATCAGCTGTTCGCAATGATGAGCTGTTAGACAAGAGCGCATGGATGACTTCCTTTTGGATGATTCGTCTCTCTTTTATTGTCCCGATCCCCCTGGAAGTTCTGCATGCGCCGATGGTTCCGGTGAAGCGTTTTTCGAACGTTCCAGAAGGATCGAGAAGGCAACCAGCCAATCAGGCGGACGGTTTCTCGCCCGCGCGAGTCTCGACGACATGCGCCTTTCGTCGCGCTGGTGGCGGGATCGCGTCGCATTGGTCGGCATGCTGCATTGCGAATCAAGCATGGCGCTGGAGAGCGCCATTCTCAAACAGTGATGAATGAATTGTCGATCGATAAAAATGCGCATTCGTCTTAATTGTTGCGAAACGAATCAAACGATATCATCGGGAGAAGACGACGACGGTGAAAGCTGGAACTTGAGATTTCAAAGTCTAAGGATAAAACTAGATGAGATAATTCAACGCATACTCTGGATAGAAAAGCAGGTAAAACGGTTGTGCATGCGATACGAGTTGGCGATAATCGAAGACGAAGAAGAAGAAGAAGACTAACTCGAGAGAAAAAATATCTATCGACAAATTTGGTAGAGTGCTTCACGAAGCGGACAAAAGCGAGCCGAATGTTTTTTCGATTTTCTATCCTGATGTTTTGAAAAGTTAAGTGCACGATAACGCTATATGTTTGAACGATGACGCTAAATTGTACGATGCGAAAGGTACGAGGATCGTGCACGTGGCGAATCCTGAGGCAAACGATCACGCTCCAACCAAACTATACGTGGACATGCTTAACGCGAAGCTCGAGTTCGAGATCATGAAAAAACTGATCAATGAAGTGAAAACCGCTAAAGAGACGATAAAGTCCGAAATATTAGCTAAACAGGATGAAAAACTGAAAACCGCTAAAGAAGTGATAAAGTCTGAAATACTGACTACGATACAAGGCGTTCGATACGATGCAGGTAAAAATATGAGATCAATCGATTCACGTATCAATCGATCATTCGGATGAGTCGCAAACGCTCAAGGTCTTGAAGGAGAAGGTAAAAAAGCGATATGGACAACATCGCCGATGACGATCGGCTGGAGCACTTTGGAATAAGCTTTCATGACCGACCGACATATCTTGAGAAATCTATGGATAGATGTGCAACAGTCGTACTGCATAATGTAAAACAGCCATACTGCATACTGTACAACAGCCATACCACGTACTGTACAACAGCCATACTGCGTACTGCACAACCGCTATACCTGTACCTATACCTGTACCTGTATGGAAATTAAACGAGGCAAGGAAATATAACTGAGTTTTGAAGACTTTTTAAAGAAAAAGTATATATGTGAAACTCGATAAAGTATACGCGCAGATACGACGTATCGAGGAGCGAGAGCGCGACGTTTCAATTACTGGAAAGACATGATTGAAAAGTGAATAACCGGTTAAAAGAAAGAGAGAGAGCGAGACAACAGCGACGATGAGTAAATAAAACGTGGTGGAAGAGCTGCATGCTCCGGCGAGACGTTTTCACCCGCATAGACGTGTGATCGTGCGAGGATTCGATGATCTTTGGCAAACTGATATCGTTGAAGTTCAAAACTACGTGCGAAACATTCGCGGGCATCGATATATTCTCACGATAATCGATGTATTTAGCAAATACGCATGGACGGTTTCTTTGAAGAGTAAAAATGCGAGCGACGTGTGTAAAGCTTTCGCGTCAGCGTTGGAGAAGGACGGCAGAGCTCCGAACAACTTGCAGACCGACATGGGGAAAGAATTCTACAATGCAACGTTCCAAGAATATCTGAAGAAACGTAACATCAACCATTATTCAACGTTTAGCCCTATGAAAGCATCGGTCGTGGAACGTTTCAATCGTACGTTGAAGAACAGCATGTGGAAATTTTTCTCGTTGAACGGAAAATATCACTGGATCGATGCGCTTCCCACGTTGACCGTGGACTACAATAATCGTAAACATCGTACCATCCGTATGCGACCTACCGACGTGAACCGTAAAAATGCCGGGCACCTTTTGTTCACTGTGTACAACAACGTGAAGATTGCTGGTCCTGCCAAATTCAAGGTCAATGATCACGTGCGCGTCAGCAAGTTCAAAACCCTATTTGACAAAGGATACACATCAAACTGGTCAACCGAAATATTCAAGATTACCGCGGTGAAACTAACGAATCCCGTCATTTATCTCTTGGTCGACTTGAGGGACAAACCTATTGCTGGAGGATTTTACGAACAGGAGATACGTGGGGCAAAATATCCTGAAGTATACTTAGTTGAAAAAATATTACGCAGAAAAGGAAATAAGGTATACGTAAAATGGTTGGGAATGGATGCGTGACATAATTCATGGATATCTAAAACGAATATACTGTAATTGTATTTTCTACTCGTATTTTATACTGTGACTTGGCGTTTTATCCAACGCCCTCCGGTACCGAATAACAGAAGACCGGGTCAGTTGCCGCTGCCGGAAATGCGGGGCGAATATTGGCGAGCGCTCTCCCTGGGCACGAACGGGACCCATGAGCGACTTTTTCATATTTTTGAGCGCGATTGGCGCGACGCACATTTGCAGGACCGCCACCGGGTCCCAAGGGGACCCGGAACACTTTTCCCCGCGGAGGAATCGAAGCGGGAGGCGCCGGCGAAAGTACGAGTTACTCAAGGATCGACAAGGCCCAGGACGAACAACTTGGAGGCGCCACCAAGGAGCTGGAACGGCCAAGAAGATATCTCAGCCACTTTGGCGTCGCCTCGACCGGGAAGCAACATGGCCCACTGACGGATTGGCCAACGTCGATCGCCTCAGAAAGAAGCAGCGAATTCACGCCAGCGCTGCTGGAGTAACCGCTAATCGCCGGACGCCAGGGACCGCCGTGCAGAGCGAGGCCCTTGCCGAAATTTGGACCGAGATAGGGCGAAGCGTTCCGCGGGGAAAAGCGTGCGGAAAGGGGGGATGCCTCACTTCCGCGTTCCAGAGCCAACGCGTAGAGAATCACTCTCTCGTTAGAAATTGTCGCGACAGGCGCGATTAAAACTCGCGAGTAAGATTAATCCTTGGCGACGCACGCTGCCGGAAAAGATCGTGGCGAAACATCTTTCGCAGACGAGCGAACCCTATTGTAAATTTTTGTCGGATTCTCCTTATTTAATGAGTGATTTCTATTTTGCGTTGGCTCGGTGTGCGTGACGGGTTCGCGATCGCATCGCGGGAATTCGGCATCGTTTTGCGGCTGCCGGCTGCAGTCAGTCCGCGAGCGAAATCATCGGCCGAGCGGACGACGCGCGGGGAAGATTATTTTGCGAGGGCCGAGCCCTATATTTCGGTTTTTCGAGGATCCGCGCGTCTCCGTAATTTCCACGTCAACCTCGTGTCGTCCACGGTGAGACGTCGTATTCGTGTAATCAGTGCCGGTAACGAGGAGTCAGTCGAAACGCGTATTCCATCGCAATCCGGGCATGAAAAGCGTTAATCGCGTACGCAACTAACGCTTCCATCGCGTGTTGCCGGGTTCTACGTGATTGCGGAGAAGTTCGGAAGGACAGGGCGCGCGGGCGACCACCATCCGTCGTCGAGAAATTGTTAAATGCGCCAGTTAACCGTATCAACGCTGCCGGTGTCGATCGATCTTCAATAAATTCTAGTTGACCAAATTTCATTGAGTCTTGATTTCATGAGAAACCTTCCCGCCGCGGGGAACGCCTCGTGGTCGTTCTGCGTAGTATCCTGGGCCCGATCGCGTAAGATCTGCGTATTTTACTGGTTGTCGCAGACTCGTAGACGCGTCGATCGAGTAACAACGAGCTCGAGTATTTCTAGCGGCACCTTCCGTGCCTGGCGCCCGAATATTCGCTAAGTTCACGTTAAATTGAACATGGTCATTCGTGTCATTTTAGACTATTTTTATCAAAATGTCGGTATGTGTGTGTGTGCATATATCCGTTTCTATGTTATCAAATTTTTCGTTAACGTTTTCTGAAAAAGTAACAATGCGATCGGAATGATGAATGATGCAATCGATGTGCCCCGTCGTAACTTAGAGCTGAATAGATTTTGGTCCATATTGGTCAAGTAGTTTTTTAGATTTTTTTAGTTTTTTTCGAAAGAAGTTCATTCAATGTTTAAGCAACGTTTATGGAGAAATAAAAGCGAGCACGCTGTATTTCAATTACCGTTCACGGCAGTTTATTTTAAAACGTGTCAGTGTACTCGACCTCAGGTGTATACAATAGAACAAATAAACTGTGAAATATCTTGTATCGAATTGTACTCTTATTACTAATTAATTAATGAGCTACCTGACTAGCACGAGATCGCGAGTGTAGGTTTTAACCGAGCGCGGTCTCGAAAACGCTCGAAATTATCGTACCGAGATCGGTGACGAGAGTCGTTAATTTTACGCGTAACCGAGCACGGTGACGTGTTGATGCGAACAGAGCGAGAGCGAAGCATCGGCCCGCCGCCGTAGAGGAACCGCCGAAGATGACGTCACACATCGACAAATAGGTAATTTCGGTGGTAGATGGCCTACCATGTACCTCTACGGCGACAAGCCCTCACGCGTCCCGCCGCTGTCCATCGGGCGTCGCCGACTCGCTCACCCAATCCTGAACATTCCCGCCCGCCTCGTCAGTGTAATTGACGATGGTAAACCGAAAATGATTATTGCGACGCAATGTCGGTCGCCGTACGCAGTGCGTAGCAGGTAGTGGGGAGAGCAGATCGCCGACGCCAGATGTTGTGCCGCGAAGTGATTCAGTATACGTGCGTCAGTGAGATCGGATACATCTGCAAGAACGTGCGATTAGTACTAACCTACACAATGCAACGCAGGTAAGAAAATATCTTATAATAAAACGGACACAGAAAACGGAAGTAACATTAATAGTAAAATTAATAGAATGCTTATAATTGTTGATTAGAATTCTAACCGATCTGACGTTTGTAGGTTAGGTAATAATATGATCTTGTTTATTGGCCGTTGCAGGCGTGAACTGGTGGTCTTAAGTGTGACCACCCTTACCAGGACGTCGGGGCCGGGGTGTGTCTCGACAACCCTAGCCAGTGGCCAGCGATTGGGTGGCAATAGTTCGTTTTTAATGAGACACAACGCACCGACCTCGACGGCTACTCGTGGTTCGTGCCACTTGCTTCGCGTCTGCAATGTATTGAGGTACTCCTTCGACCACCGACGCCAGAAATGCTGCTGGAGCTGTTGCACCAGTTGCCATCGTGACAGCCGGTTGACAGGAAGGTCTTCTAGATCGGCCTCAGGTAGTGCAATAATGGGGGCGCCTACGAGGAAATGACCCGGTGTCAGCGCTTCCAGGTCATCGGGGTCGTCCGTTAATGCCTGGATTGGTCGAGAGTTTAGGCAAGCTTCGATGCCTGCCAAGAGTGTGGCCAGCTCTTCGAAGGTGAGTCGCTGTTCGCCTATTTGCCTGCGGAGATGGTGTTTTACAGATTTTACCGCAGCCTCCCATATTCCGCCGAAATGGGGGGCTGAGGGTGGATTAAACTTCCACTCGATCCCCTTGTCGGTTATCGCGTCGAAAAGATCGCGGTTGTTACTGTCGGCGGTGCATACAAGCGCGCGTAATTCGCGATCAGCCCCGACGAAAACCGTACCGCAATCGCTATACATTTCGGCGCATACACCGCGACGTGATGTGAACCGCGTCAGTGCGGCCAAAAATGACGTTGTGCTGCCATCGGACACTAGCTCCAGATGCACAGCTCGCGTCGCAAGACAAATGAAGAGCGCGATATACCCCTTTTCGCATCCCTTCCCCCGCCCTCGGCCAGTGCGAACCAAGATTGGCCCTGCATAATCCACTCCTGTTTTTAGGAACGGTCGCGTCTGGGTGACCCTGGCTGGTGGAAGGCTGCCCATCAGCTGCTCCAACGTACGTCCTCTCCAGCGGACGCAACAGTGGCAACGGTTGATGCAACCCTTGACGACGGCACGACCTCGAAGAATGCAACATTCTTGGCGTAGTGTGGCCAATGTGAGCTGGACTCCTCCATGCAGCGTCCTTTGATGTGCGTCCTCCTCCCACAGCAGCGCCATAGGTGCCTCGTCCGGCAGGATCAGGGGATGGGTGCGTTCGTAGGGAAGTGCCGCACGCTGGAGACGGCCCCCTAGTCGTAGGACTCCAGGACCATCTAAAAAAGGAGCAAGTTTGATGAGCCTGCTTTTGCATGGGAGCCTCTTCTTTTGTCGCAAGCAGTTGATCTCGGCTGGAAAGGCTTCCAGCTGCACTGCTCGTACGAGTCTCGTCCTCGCAGTCAGCACTTCCTCAGCGGTCAGATGCGGAGATCCTCGTCCAGTCGACGACCGCAGCCAGCGGCAACACCAAGCCGTGACCCTGCATAGCCGTTGGAATTTGGAGAACCTCTGGCAGTACGCTGTTATCTCTGCGGTAGGCTGCTTCTGGATGTGGTGGCTCCGCACTCTCTCCTCCTGGGTGTCTTCCTCCAGACCGGGGTCGGCCGACGGCCAGGGCCCGTCGGTGGCTAACCAGCAAGGGCCAGTCCACCAAAGTGAAAAATCGCGTAGTTCCTCCGGGGCCAGACCACGAGAAGCGCAGTCAGCCGGATTTTCCACGCCTTTAACGTAATGCCACCTCGCCTGCGGCAGTAATCGTTGGATCTCTGCTACGCGATTGGCGACGTAGGTCTTCCACTGAGACGGATGACCTCTGATCCAGCTGAGAGTGACCAACGAGTCCGTCCAGAGGTGCACCTCGATGTCGTCCCATCCCAGCACTTCGATCATGTGCTGGGTCAGCCGCGCGAGCAGGCACGCAGCGCTGAGCTCCAACCGAGGCAGCGTGACCTTCTTCAGGGGTGCCACCTTGGATTTGGCTGCGCCCAGGGTGACTCGTCTCTCCCCCTCCGGGGTGACGGTACGCACATACACCACGGCCGCGTAGGCAAGTTGAGATGCGTCAGCGAACCCGTGGAGCTCCACGGCGGTCGTCCGCTCTGCCACCCCGAGCCACCGGGGTATCCTCACGCCGTCCAACTCCGGCAGCGCCTCCATGAATCGGCGCCATTTAGCCTCCTCCCGGACAGGAAGTGGTGAATCCCAGTCAGCCTTGAGGAGCCACAGTGCCTGGATCTGGATCTTCGCGGCCACGGTGACGGGAGCTAGCCACCCCATCGGGTCGAACAACTGCGCAGTCCTGCTGAGCACCGAACGTCGAGACGTAATAGCCAGAGGTGGTGACGCTGCTACGGTCACCTGAAAACAGTCCACACTAGGCACGATCGTACAAGAATCCGTTTGTTCTCGTACTGCTCTTCCAGGATAGTCCACGCTCGCTCGTAGTTGTCGTTGGTGGTTGGGAGATCCTTGATGTGGTCAGCAGCTTGACCATGGAGACTGGTTTTAAGGTAATGTAGCCTATCTACCTTGCTCAGGTGTTTATTTCGTTCCATAATTGACGTAAATAAATCTTTGAATGCAGGCCACTCGACATATGCCCCATGGAATTCGGGCAGTTGTATCCTGGGAAGCGGCGCAGAACCTGCCCCTGTCACCTGATCCGATTTGGCTGCCTCCACTGAACTTCTCACCGATGAATTTGAGCTGCTCTCAGTGAAACGGCTGACCAAATCCAGCAGCCGTCCTCGCTGCTCCATGTATGCTTCCTCTGTCACGTCAGCATACCCGCACTTCATGTATTCACTGGATTTGATGGCATCCTTGTGTCTAAATATCAGGATGTCGTGATTACCTTGAAACGTGGACCAGTATTCTTCAAGGCGTTGGAGTCGTGACTGGACATCACCTCTGGTCATTTTGGATTGAGAGGTGGACTTTTTGAAGTTTTCAAAAATGCGGCTGATCTTTCGCCCTACTTCGCTCTGCTTGGTGAGCAATTCGTCGAGTGAGAATTCCATTTTGCTGCGTGGTTGGATCGCTGGATGGACTTCTCACAAGTGGAACACTTTCACCTTTGATTCTCACTGGTTTAGTTGTAAATCCGGCTCGAAGGACCAATGTTTGAAATGAATGGTCTTGATCGACCAGAGTGAATGGAATTTCCTTGACTTGGTAGGAAACGTTGCGAGACAGGATCGCTGGATGGGAAAATGAACAATGGTGTGATGGATTGTGTGGAGTATAACGGAAGGATTTGAACGAGGATGTGTGAGTGAGAATAATTGGGTATAAATCCGGATTTTACAATAAATAACTGTAATTTTGCACTATAATTGTACAATAGTCTTAACTGAAACTGTAGTGAGAATGTATAATGAGCGTGAAATAAAAGCTTTGAATGACGCGCGCGATTTTGCTTGATCAGCTGCGAACCTTTTGAAAAGATAGAGATCAGACGGTTCTCTCTGTCTTTTATTACCTCGATCCTCCTGGAAGTTCGTTACGTATCGGTGATTCCGGTTACGCGTTCTCGAACATTCCAGAAGGATCGAGAATGCATCTGGCCAATCACCTGCCTGAGATATTGCCCGCGCGAGCCTCGTATACAGACGCCACGTGCTGGTTTTGGGCGGGATTGCGTGCTACGCGTTCTGACGTCACGCGGGACGAGCAGGCTAATATGGCGCTCGGGCGCGCCAGTCTTGAACACTTCAGAATCATACGTTCAGAAACGTATGTCCCAATTCGTTAGCCACTGTGTTCGCCGGATCTGTCTCCGTTGGATTTTTACCTTTGGAGATATGTTCAATCCGTTGTACATGACAGAACCACGAATAATGTTCAATAACTTTGGAATCAAATAACAAATGAATTTAACAGCATAAAAAGAAACACTCTAATGATGGCAACAATGAGAAATGTAATACAAAGAGCGGATCTCTGTATCGTAGAAAAATGAATCGCAGTTCCAACATCTGATGTAACTTGATTTATTTTGTAATAAATAAGTTTTCATTATAGTTACGTTTGCACATCTTTGTATATGTATGTATTCATTTTCATTTTTTCTGATTTTGTATTTTTAAATTTAATTTTGTAATTTATATAAATACCTCTTCTTTTACTGATATATTTTTTTAATTTTATTTATTTTCTTTCGCACATGGTAGGTATGGAAAGACGTATATCTCCAATACATCTCTGTAATAGATTTAATTATATTATTATGTTAATCAATGCAAACGTAGTTGCTCGTGCTTTCGTAACATAACCATGTAATTATAATATTTTTTAAATGTAATTTTGTAATTTATATATTTAAATGTAATTTTGTAATTTATATATTTAAATGTAATTTTGTAATTTATATACATACCTCTTCTTTTACTTATAAATTTATTTATTTATTCTGTTGCACACGGTAGGTTTTGAATAAATACTGTTACGTCCCAAGTAAGACAAACAGAGATTCACTAGAGATTTTGATAGATTTATATGATAGGGATATGACGCAGTTTCGAACCTACCTGCATTCACCGGCTTCGGTTCGGGAAATTGAGGGTTTTTATGATGTTTATGTGGCTTTATTATAAATTATTGGTCACGAAGAAATCGAAGTTGGGTATGCGAAATGAATTTGGAGAAGCTGATATTTAGTAGAAATTAAACAAGTGTATTTAAACAATAATTTCAGAATACATTTGAGTTTGCGAGTAGTCGGTACGAGAGTGAGTAGTTGTTATAAATGTTAGTAATTACCGTTACGCTGGTTCGCTTTTCGGTGGTTGTTAATCCAAATTCCGCCTTGATATTAGTCGCACACACACTACTTTCTCGACTAAGATTGGTTCGCAATGCTGTTTCACTAGACTACCTTCTTTTTTTTCGATTACTATTATTCCCGATGTTCACTCGTTAGACTGGTGGGTTTATTGCTACTGCCTCGCTGGCGAGGTGTCGTCGTTTTTATATTTTCTTCTATCCTTTGTTCTAAGCCAAATCCTTGTGGGGTTGGTTCAGTTTTCACTTGTCATCGTAATCGTAGTCTGCAGTTTGTTCACTGAATTATTCCTGTGTCTTTCTTTCTCTCAGCTGGGTCCTCCGTTTCTCGCGTTCTTCCGGAGTGCTTTCGTCAGTGTCAGCTCTATTGCGTTCTTGGTCTTCTTGGTATTTAATTTTGTTTAGGTGGTTTTCTTGTAATTTTTGCGCTCCAGGTGGCCTGCAGCTGCTTCGTTGCTTAACATCGCTCGCGTATTATATTTCGGTTTATTCGCTTAGTATATGATTACAATATTTTATTTCTATTTCTTGCGCAATATTTATTAGAGAAAATCTTAAATAACTTAGGGAATGTTTGTATTGTGGTTATTTGTTATTTATTAATGGCGGTTGGACCACCGGACGTGACAATACTTTTTAATAAATTCAAAAACGTAGTTGCACGTGCTTTTATAACATTACCATGCAACTCTAGAGGAACGAAAACTAACTGTTGCGCACTATAAAAATGTCGGTAAGCGGTCTGCTTTCGTGCTCTCTCTCTCTCACAAACCGCAGGAGAGTCTGCGCACTAGTCACTTTCGTCCCGTCGACTCCCGTCACGCCAGAAAATTCTTACCCTCAGCAAAGAAGTTTCACTTAAAAATCAAGGTATAGGGTTGAAGTACGAATGATGTGTGTGTATTGTACGAATGAACGTGTGTGTATTAACAGATAACCCTATGTATAGTTAAATTTATAAAATAGAGAATCGGAACAGAAGAATTCTAAAATTGTAATTGCCAACGAATTGTAAAAAGAAGATCAGATCGAAACGAACGCGCCCGTGACAAACACGTCTGTCAATGATTATAATAAATACGGCTTTTCCTTACAAAATCAGAAGTGGGATTGCCATCGTTTTCGGTTCAGTTTATGTAGAGTATTCAGTTTATGTTACGATCGCGGTTACGAAGTGCAGTGATTCAGTTTAAGTTGTGATATCTCGTGTAAGAATTGTTTCGCAAAAATGGTTATGGTGTCCGAGCTTAAAGAAATCCTGAAAGAAAATGGCTTATCCACTACTGGGACGAAGAACGAATTGGTTAAGAGGTTGATGGATGCAGGGATTCCGATACCACCGACTCCGGTTGTAACACCGCCTATACCCGAGACGCAGGCTACCTCGAATGACATCCACGAAGAACCAGACGTATCACATCAGTTACGTGAAATCGAATTGTTACGAGCAGAAAGGAATTTAGCGGCACGTGAAGCGGAATTACTACGCCGCGAACTCGATTTGTTAAGAACGACGCAACGCTTGGAAGAAGATCGCTCTGATCGTCAAGGCTCTGATCATCCAGTCAGAATCAGAGTGAAGAAATGGCAGGAGCTTTAAGGTTTGGCTGCCGAATTTGACGGTAAAAATTTAGATTACGACAAGTGGGAAAGACAGGTGAAGAAGTTGCTATCCTCGTACGACCTCGATCAACACGAGAAGAAGGCATTGCTATGTAGCAGACTCACCGGTAAAGTGTTGAAATGGTATCATTCTAGAATGGATTGCGTCGATTTAAACTGTGATGACTTGTTGCGAGAAATGAGGAAAATGTACGGTCTACGCCCTGATCCACTAGTACTACGACGAGAATTTGAGAAAAGGATCTGGAGAACCGGCGAAACTTTCTCAGATTATCTACACGATAAAGTGACGATGGGTAATCGCGTGCCTGTAACAGAAACTGAGATGATTTCCTATGCCATCGAAGGTATACAGAACGTATACAGTAAAGTAATGAAAGTAAAGAAAGTATACAGAACGTTACGTACGCAATCGAAGATACAGCATTTCGAATCCATCGAGACTTTACAAGAGGCATTCGCAAACGTACCAGCACCAAGGGAGACGTTGCGTCGACCGTTTATACAACGAGAAAGAATGCTACAGTCAAGCAGGGAGCAGCAGGTAGATCAGCAAACGCGAAAACAGATGGAACCTGGTACGCGGAAATGTTATAATTATAACGAAGATGGACACGTCGCTTACAACTGCCCCAAGTCAAAGAAGCCGATGGAGCCCGGTACGCTAAAGTGTTACAATTGTAACGAGGATGGACACATCGCGTACGACTGCCCGAAGCCGAAGAGAGAAAGAGGTTCCTGTTTCAAATGTGGAAAATTTGATCATCAAGCAAGCCAGTGCAATTCATCATCCAACATCAATTACGTGGGAGAGCAACGAGATGACGATGACGACTTCCGACGTTCGGTGGAACTACGTATTAAAAACAAGGACAGTATTTTTAGCATTTCTGTTAATGCGTTGATTGATTCGGGAAGTCCCATATGTTTTATTAAAGAACGTTACATTCCTAGGGATTGCTTGACAACCAGTTTAGATAACAATCGATTTTCCGGTATTAATGGAAGTAATTTAAGTGTTTTAGGTTATACGGAGGCGACGGTAATTTCAGATAACACAAAGTACGATGTAGTCTTACGAGTTGTACCCGATCGGACAATGCAAAATCCAATGATTTTGGGTCGTGACTTCTTGAAGCTAGCGAAATTGTCGTTGACTAATAAAGAGGAAGTAAACGAGATCATGAATATAGAAATAGATAAACACGACACTGACAGTAAAACGACTTCGCAGGACATGAAAGTTAATCCAGGTATTCCTATTTGTTCGAGATTGGTTGAATGCGTCGGCTGCGACGGCGCGGCGTAGCGATTGGCGAAACCACAGGTCGTTACGAGATCGGAGATCGATCGTTGACGCGCGGAGTCATTGGCCGACACCGTCGATATCGAGCGTAATCGATTGGGATCGATATCTACCGCGGAGCGTTACGTCTATTGGTGGACCGCGTGAGCAAGCCACCAATCGCGTAATCGACGGTGACGGCTAACGGCCAGCTGATCGATCGATCCCCAGTCTTATAACGGCTTTCCAATATCGAGCAGTGAAAATCATCTCACACCAAGTTTTCTTGACCGGTTCACACGTATCGCGTGAAAAATAGAGTTCCCTCTGGACCGGGTTAAAGGACAAGTCTAGTGCTCTAGACGTGAGGAACTTCAACTAGTGCCTAGTTGGTGTTCAGACTTTATTGTTAAGAGTAGTAAACGCGCTCGTTTGCTACAAGTTTTGCTGTACATATCATTGTGAAAAGACGATTCCCGGTTCGGGTTTAATAAAGTGTGTTCGTAACAAAGTAACGTTCCAAACTTTCTCCAGGCCTGAATCCGCTTTCCTAATCCGTAACACTATTGAAATTCAAACGCGACTACGCGAACTATTTGAGACACATTACATTAACGTTCAAAGACCATTAGAACCGATGCCACGTTGCGATTTGATCGGACATAATGTCCCACCATTCGCCCGCACTTCCTTTCAATGACTGAGTAATTATAAATTTCATCTCGTCATCGGGGAAGCGCGCAGCATCCACAAATCGCTTTAACTCTCTCAGGTATTTTTACGGCCTTTCAGTAGATTTTCCTTCGAAAGTCGGCATCTGAGGTTTAACTACGAACGGACGTGCCATTGCGGGCATTGTAGCGTCAAACCGAGTCGACTCATTTAGTCCCCATGGTAAGTCAGAATTATCAGATGTCTGTCTGTGCGTCAGATTCGGTTTCAATCGGTTGGTCGTTTGGACTTGTTGGTGATCATCTGGCTGAAGATTCCCCCCGCGGGCGGTGTCCTCCGTTGGAGTTCGGACAGTTGGTCGTGCACGGATCTCTTCCAAATACTCTGTTATTTGCTTGCGGATGTCCGCCTGTGCCCTTTCTTGGCGTTCCATGCGTTCTTCAATTTTGCGGCACCAATCTCGCATCTCAATTCTATGCTCGGTCACACGTTCGTAAAGTTCTTCTGTAGCTACTTGCTCCTCTAATTTCAGATCTAGCTGACTGATTTTCGTCCTGAGCTGGTCTATCTCTTCTCGGAATTCTCGAATGACATTGGCAATTTGATCTCCCTCGCTCGCAGAAGGTGACCCGGAACCCTGAATATTACTGGACGTCATGGTGACCGGAACACGCCCGTTCCTTCCGGGAATGGTTGGCGTACCAGGAGGTGGTGTCCGTTGCGTGAGCGTACTGGATAACAATGGCACTATAGGTGGGTTTTCGTTTCCCGTACCCGTCCCTTTCGTACCGCGAGTGACTTTGGGTCCCATACTATGTTAATACATAGTACTCAATCTATGTTACTCCAGAATTTAGTTCGTCTCAACCAAACCGCCCCACGTTGGGCGCCAATTATGTAACCTTTTCTTCTATTTATTTCTTTTTACGACTAATATTAATCAAATCCAACATCGGGTTGGTTACAAGACCCGAGGTTTACTATAATAGGTTCGTGCCTCCAGGCACTGGACGACGGAAAGGTTGAGGCGAAGGTAAATGATCGTTGGAGCTTTAAATCGGGTAAAAGTGAAATATATTCTGTTAATTCAGATTGAGAGCTTCTTGACAATAAGATGGTACACCATAGGTGTGTACTAGCGTGATTATCACAATATAGCTGTATCTACAGCACGCGGCAATGGGTACAAGATTAATTCGTAAACATCACAGTCAAGCGAAACGCGACGGTACCGCGCCCAGAACAAAAGATGCCACGATAGGAATGCGCGTAAGAAACTAATGACTCGTTCACACCATCGCGGTTCTCATTCATTCACGGAAGAAGTCCAGGAGTTTATCGTCAATTTCGCACATGTATCTCAAAGGCTTGAGTTTTCCTTTCCCTTTTTACCGAAATGCCCTTAACTTGAATCGAACGAAAAGCTATTCCCTAACTGAAGGAAAAGGAATCATTCCCTCTGAACAGTGCTGTCGTTATGCAACGAGAGCGGTGAACAGAGAAATGCCCTTAATTTGGATATAAAGGAATATTAACTCTTAGTTGAATAACAAGGGATC
Organism: Lasioglossum villosulum; assembly: GCA_963971365.1. Lineage (NCBI taxonomy): Eukaryota > Metazoa > Arthropoda > Insecta > Hymenoptera > Halictidae > Lasioglossum > Lasioglossum villosulum. The sequence goes on along the minus strand of OZ020504.1, from coordinate 14,833,287 downwards.
ATTCCCTCTGAACAGTGCCGTCGTTATGCGTATGACGAGAGCGGTGAACAGAGAAATGCCCTTAACTTGAATAAGAAGGAATATTTGAGATGTATGGGATCATTCCCTCTGAACAGTGCCGTCGCTATAGAACGAGAGCGGTGAACAGAGAAATGCCCTTCACTTAAATGGAAAAGGAATGTTAACTTTCAATCGAATAACAAGGGATCATTCCCTCTGAACAGTGCCGTCGTTATGCGTATAACGAGAGCGGTGAACAGAGAAATGCCCTTAACTTGAATAAAAGGGAATGTTTGAGATATATGGGATCATTCCCTCTGAACAGTGCCGTCGCTATAGAACGAGAGCGGTGAACAGAGAAATGCCCTTAATTTAGATAAAGAAAGGGAATGTTAACTTTTAATTGAACGACAAGGGATCATTCCCTCTGAACAGTGCCGTCGCTATGCAGTGAGAGCGGTGAACAGAGAAATGCCCTTAATTTAGATAAAGAAAAGGGAATGTTAACTTTTAATTGAACGACAAGGGATCATTCCCTCTGAACAGTGCCGTCGCTATGCAGTGAGAGCGGTGAACAGAGAAATGACCTTAACTTGGATTTAAGGAAATTGATTTTAAATAGAAAGAAAAGGAATGAACAATAATCTTACTGAAATCCAAGGAGAGTAAGGATTCTTACACAGTCCCCGTATCGTTGCAAAGTCGACGTAAACTCCCATCTTCTCTTCGGCACACGAATTTCCGACCTCGCGATTGCCTCTCTAGCTAATTTAAATTCTTAAATTATTTCAAATTCAACTCTTTACTTTAATTCACGTGTTGAACCGTTTACCACAACTTCGTTTTGCATTCGACGATTCGCGACGTCACGCGACGTTACTTGCAGTGCCGACTGCTCACAAAGACAAATTATAATTTTAATACTTTAAATTCAATAATTATATTTTTAAATTGCGTGAGTAAACTGTTTACCACAATTGCGTTTGGCATTTGACAGTTTCTCATCGCACACGACGTGGTTTGCAGTGCCGGCTACTCACACAGACAATTTATAATTTTAATTTTATCGTTCCCAATCGAACCCGGAGAAGCAAGACTCATGCGTGCTTATAGGATCGAGTCCAAGCGCAGAGTGCCGAATCTGCTGCTCGCATTGATCTCCTTCGATCGCAATCGGAAGGGGATCGATGCGCGCGCATCGCATTACGTAGCTCAAGCCTGTGCTCCTTTTCTAAACAAGGATCGCACGCGACGTCATGACCGTCGCGGTGGGGATCGATGTTGATGTGTTACCGGTACGGTTACAGTATATCTAGACGATTTCTTAATTATGACAGAAACGATGGAACATCACTTGCAAATGCTAGAACGCGTTTTCAAGTTACTCGTAGCTAAAAAACTCAAATTGCGACTTGACAAATGTAATTTTTTTCAAACAAAATTAGATTATCTGGGTTATACAATTAACGACGAAGGAATTCGTCCGACGGAGCGAGGTCTAGAAGCGGTAGCGAATTTCCCGTATCCTCGTAACCTACGAGATGTCCAAGGATTTCTGGGATTGTGTTCATATTTCAGAAAATTTGTCGAGGGATTTTCGATCATCGCGAAACCACTTTATGATTTAGTAAAGAAAGACGTGAAATTTAGATTTACGGAAGTAGAAAAACAAGCATTCGAATCACTTAAAGAGCGTTTACTTCAAGCACCGATCTTAAGTATATTTTCACCACGAGATGAAACTCAAATACACTGCGATGCGAGCACAACGGGATTTGGAGCGATCTTGCTACAGAAAAAGACAGATAAAACGTTACACCCAGTATTTTATTTTTCGAAACGAACGACAGAGACTGAATCGAAGTACCATAGTTTTGAATTAGAAACTCTAGCAATAATTTATGCGTTACGTCGTTTTCGTACCTATTTACTTGGAATTAAATTCAAAATAATCACGGATTGTCAAGCTCTAAGCCTCACATTGAATAAAAAAGAAACAACCCACGGATCGCGCGTTGGGTTTTAGAATTACAAAATTACGATTATACGATGGAACATAGATCAGGAACTCGAATGCCCCATGTCGATGCTTTAAGTAGACAAGTACTCGTAATAGAGGATAACTCTTTTGATCGTAATCTCGCATTATGCCAAAAAGATGATCCAATAATAATGAAAATTCATAGTGAGTTAGAGCAAGCAGAGAATAAATTTTATGAAATGAGGAATGGTTTAGTTTATAGAAAATATAAAAATCAAGCTTTGTTTTATGTTCCCACGGCATTAGAAACGAGCATAATGCACAAATATCACAACTAAATGAGTCATGTCGGAATAGAAAAGACCATGCGAAACATATTAAACAGCTATTGGTTTCCGGAAATGAAATGCAAAGTAGAAAAACACATAAGGAGTTGTTTAAAATGTATCGCATTCTCACCAAACACGGGGAAATCGGAAGGATCGTTATATAATATACCGAAAGGCAACGTACCGTTTGATACATTGCATATAGATCATTTAACACCAGTTTCTAGATCAAGTACGGGAAAATACCGTCACATTTATGTAATTGTAGATGCGTTTTCTAAATTCCTGAAATTGTATGCGACCAAAACAATTAATTCGTCAGAAGCCATAAAATATATGAAAACATATTTTGAACAATATAGTCGACCACTGCGGATCGTATCTGATCGTGGAACATGCTTTACATCTAAAGAATTTGAAGATTTTGTAAAAGAATATAATGTACAACATATAAAGATAGCCACTGCCTCTCCGCAAGCTAATGGTCAAGCAGAAAGAGTAAATCGGACAATATTACCGATGATTGCCAAAATAACCGACGAAACTAATTCTTCCTGGCCTAATGTTTTAAAAGACGTCGAGTTCGCTTGTAATAATACTATATCAAAGACAACAAATGAGTGTCCTAGCGTGTTACTGTTTGGCGTACGGCAGCGTGGAAAAATAATTGATGAGTTGCGAGATGCGTTAGAATTAAACGAACTAGTTAATGTACCACGCCGAGAAGTATCGGAGTTACGCGAGCAAGCCAGAGAACAGATTTTAAAGAATCAGAAATTAAATAAGCGTATATTTGACCGAAAACACAAGTCTACAAAAAAAAATATAAAATTGGAGACAAAGTTATGATAACGAATTTCGATAATTCATTGGGTGTTTCAGCAAAAATGATACCAAAATTTAAAGGACCTTATGAGATAGAATGTATATTTCGAAATGATCGATATTCATTGAAAGATATTGATGGATTTCAATTGTCCAGAACTCCATATCGAGGGACATGGGAGGCATCTAATATGCAACCATGGACACCGGGTTAAATTTAAAATTCGATCATTGTTTTCGTTATGTTGTATCCGTATCGTTAGATATTTAAATCTTCTTTTAAATTAATTCAATTCGTGTTTCTCTGTTAATTTAAGGACAAATTATAACTCTTATTTATGTTAAAACCTTATTCATTTAGTTGTGTGATTAATCGGGACGATTAATTGTCAGGATGGCCGAACTATAGGGTTGAAGTACGAATGATGTGTGTGTATTGTACGAATGAACGTGTGTGTATTAACAGACAACCCTATATATAGTTAAATTTATAAAATAGAGAATCGGAACAGAAGAATTCTAAAATTGTAATTGCCAACGAATTGTAAAAAGAAGATCAGAGCGAAACGAATGCGCCCGTGACAAACACGTCTGTCAATGATTATAATAAATACGGCTTTTCCTTACAAAGGTGACCTTGAAATCTTCTGTGTGCATCCACCGACACAGAAAAAATTTGCGACACACTATGCGCCCTGTATACTGCATAGTTTGTCAAATTCTTGTGTGTAGTAATTTTTGTTATATAAACTTTATTGTTCCCCTAAGGGTTACAATCCTTCACAACCACTCCTTTACTTTTCCTTCCTTTTCACTTTCTTAACGCTATATCTTAAATTCTACTTATCCTAGGCTTACAATAACTTATATTCCTAACTTAACCTAAGCTTACATTATCTTATATCTAAGTATAGAAAGAGAGAGAGAAATGACTATTTACAAAAGAATATCTTAACGACTAACTTATTTCTACCCCGCACCCTTTGGACTCCCTCGTCCGGCTTCTTATCATTCACTCACACCTATCCTCCTTCCTCCTCCTATCTCCTTTCACTCCAAACAACCTCCAGCCACACCTTCTCTCCATTCCTCTATCCTCCTCATCCATCCTTCCCCTCCCCCCATATCTTCTAGCACCTCCCCCACCCTGTCCTGCCATCCACACTCCTCATCTACCCTCATACACACTTCCCATACATGCTCCCATGACTCATTTGCCCATCCACACACCCTACACTTTCTCTCGCCCTCATTCATCCAATACTTCCCTCCCCTCATCTCATTTCCTAACCTAAATCTCGCCACTCTATTCCATCTGCTCTCCCCCATCCTTTTCCCAGATACCCCGGCAATCCCTCTCCCTTAACCATCCCATACCACTTGTTATACCTCGACTCCCTTATCCTTTCCCATCTCTCCTCCCTCTGTATCGTTCTCTCCCTTCTTACTATCTCCTCGCTCACCTTCTCTCCTTCCCCCTCCATCATTTCTTCCGCCTCCTCCGCTGACCACCCTCTCGCCTCAAAGAAATCCAATCTTTCCTTCTCCCACCCATCCACTATCCCCCCCCCCTCCTGGCTCTTCCCCTTATCTCCTCCCAACACAACCTTGCTAATTCCCCCCCTCTTCCCTCTCTTAACTTCTTTTCATATCCCCACGCCCTTAGACCCGCTCTACTCCTCATCAATTCCCTCTGTAATTCCTCCCTAATCATATACCCTGGCGTACACCTTTCCACCCCCAGAACCCACCTCAGAAACCTTTCCTGTAGCCTTTCTATCCCTTCCATCTCCCTCCATCCCCATATTTCTACCCCGTAGCTCACTACCGGCCAAACCAACTTATCGAATAGCCATATTCTCCTCCCCCAATCCCCACTAAACCTCCTCTTACCTATCCCCCATACCTGCCCCATTACCGCCGCCCCCTTCCTAACCCTCTCCTCCACCTGAGTCTCTTGCCCCCCGTCTCTCCTTATCGTGTATCCCAGGTAAGTATATTTCCCAACCTCCTCCATCATTTTACCCTTCCACCTCCACTCCATCTTTTTCCACCTCCCCCCCCTTCCTGCACCTCATCATCTTTGATTTTTCCACATTTAGCTGCAACTTTTTCTTCTCTAAGTACCGCTCCAGCACCCCTACCATTCCCTTCATTCCCTCCTCCTCCTCCGCCAACATCGCTATATCATCCGCATATGCCAGCGTGTATACCTTCTTATTTCCCACCTTCACCCCTCCCCAGCACCCCTTCTCCAATACCTCGTCTAAGTCCGCCAGCATTAATGTGAACAACAGCGGGCTTAAGGGACACCCTTGTCTCACCCCTCTCGCTGTCCAGAATCTATCCCCTTCCTCCTCCCCCACTCTCACCTTACTTACCGTCTCCCTCAGAACTTCCTCACACCTCCCTACCAAACTTTCTCTCACCCCTCTCTCCCTCATAGCCCTAAATAATACCTCTCTATCCACTGAGTCAAACGCCGCCCTTAAGTCTACGAACATCGCTATTAGCCCCCTGTTCTTTCTCCTCACCTGCCTGTTCACCAGATAATTTAGTACATATATATTGTCTATGCACCCTAACCCCTTTCTAAAACCCGTCTGGCTATCAGGCAACAGTCCCTTTCCCACCACTTCCTCCCTTAACCTCTCCGCCAATAACGCTGTGTACACCTTATACGCCGTTTGCGTTAGTATCACACCCCTATAGTCCCGTACCTTCTTACTCTCTCTTTTCTTTGCCACAGGCACCACTACCCCCTCTGCCCATTCCTCCGGCCACCCCTCCCCCCTCCACACCCTATTACATATTCTCCACAACCATTCCACCACCTCATTCCCTCCATACTTCCACACCTCGTTTGGTATCCCGTCCCCACCCGCCGCCTTCCTCTCCTTCAGTCCTTTTATAATTCTCACCACCTCTCCCATCTCTATTTCCTTCTCCTCGTCTTCCTCCCTTCTTCTACTCCCACCTTTCCTCACCCTCCATTCCACTCCTCCCAGTACCTCCTTGAAATATTCATCCCACTCTCTGATCCTTATTCTCTCATCTACCCTTGCCCTTCTTCCTCTTTCCCTGTTTACTACTTTCCATACCTGCCCTTCCGATTTTACCCCTTCTAGCCCCCTTTCCCATCTTTCTCTTTCCTCTTTCTTCTTCCTATCACACAACTCCCTGTATGCCCTCCTGCTTATCCTATACTCTTCTCCCTCTCCCCCTCTTTTCCTCCACCTCCTCAGTTCCTCCCTAACTTTTCTTTTTTCCTCCCTGCACTCCTCATCCCACCATCCTTCTCCCTTCCCTTTTTCCTTTTCTGATTTCCCCATTTCCCCCATCACCTCCCTTATCTTCTCTTTCAGTCCCCTCCAATCTTCCTCTATCCCCTCCTCCCCTGCCCCTTTATTCCCGAATTTTTCCCTAAACTCCTTTACCCTTTCCTCCGACCAACAGCCCATAACTTTCCTTTTCCATCTCCCTTCCTTCCTTCTCCTTCCTTCCCTTTCCCTTTTTATCCACACCGACACCGGCACATGATCCGATTCCACTCTGTCTCCAATTTCCATCTTTTCTATCACTTCCCTTGTTTCCTCGTTTCCTAGAATATAATCAATCACTGAGTTCCCTCTCCCTCCTATGTACGTCCACTCCCCTTCCTCATCCCCCCTCACTCCACCATTCAATATCCCCCATCCCCTCTCCCCCAAATACCTACACAACCTCCTCCCTTCCGCATTTACTTGCATATCCCTCGACTTCCTATTCACCCTAAACCTTCCCTCCTCCTCCTCACCCACTAGTCCCCCTTCCCTTCCCGTTCTTGCATTAAAATCCCCCCTATAATTACTCTTACTCCCTTCTCTCTTCCCTCTATCCACTCCCCCAATTCACTCAACTTCTTATCTAAATCCTTATTTATATATACCCCTATCACTCTCCACCATCTCTCCTCTATTTTCACTTTTACCATAATTATTCCCTCATTTTCTCCCACTTCCTCTCTTTTCGCCTCCATATCCTTTCTCACTCCCACTATCATACCCCCTATAGCCCTCCCCATCTTTTCCCTTCTCCTTGCCCACTGCGTCTCCCAACAAAACCCCCTTGGCAATCTATCCCTTATTTTACTCCACCCCTTCTCTTCCACCCATGTCTCTAACCCCCTTGGCAATCTATCCCTTATTTTACTCCACCCCTTCTCTTCCACCCATGTCTCTAACATTATTATTATATCCCATTCCTCCAGCCCCTTCCAGAAATCCTTCTCCTTATTTCTCAGTCCTGCCAAATTCCAAAAACCTATTTTATACCCTGCCTTCTCCCCTTTTTTCCCCTCCTGTTCCTCCCTTATTCGTTTCCCTGATCCTTTCCCCATTTTTCCTCAATCTCATCCCATCTCTTTATTTTTCCATTTACCCATATCTTCATATACTCTATCTGTACATTCTTCCCCTCCCCTCTCTCTTTCTCCGCTTCCCTCTCAATTTTCCATCTCGTTTTCCTTTCCTCCTCCGTCAGGTCATCGTCCAGTCTTTCCTTCCTTCCTGCTAGTTTTCTTCTCCTCTCCATCACTTTCCTTTTCTCTTCCCTATCAATCATTTTAACCCTAACCAACCCCCTTCCATCCGCTCCTACCTTCCCTATCATACCTATCTCTTTTATCCCCTCCTCCTTCATTCCCAAGTCCTCCCATATCTTCCTTACCTCCCCTCTCAAATCTTTTCCCTCCACCTGAATTCTTCTTATAATAATATTATTCCTTTTTTCTTCTCTTTCTTTCCTATCTTGCTTGATTTCTAATTTCCTTATCCTCCTCCTATTCTCCTCCATTTCAACCCCTCCTATCCTTCCCTCTCTGCCCTCTTTCTCAGCCTCCTTCCTCTCCCTCGATAATTCTTCTATCTTCCCCTCTACCTTCCTTACCTTTCCTTCTATTTTCTCCAGCCAACTCTCTAATTTTTTCCTTTTTATCTCTTCTTCCCTCTTCTCCTCCCTCCATTTCTCCCTTTCTTCCCTCCACTCCTCCATCCACCTTTTTCCCTCCTCCCTTTCCCTCTTCATTTCTTACTACATCTTCTTCATCTCTCCCATAAGCCCTTTGACCAACACCTCCATTCCTAAACTGTCTCCTTCCTCCCCCTTCTCCTCCTCCCCCTCCTCCTCCACCTCTTCCTTCTCATCCTTCTCTGGTGACCTTCTTGTAATGTCACTCCTTTTAAATATATATCTTACCTCTTCCTCCCCTTCCTCTACTTCTCCTATTCCTCTCTTCTTTCCCAAGCTCTCCACATTCTCTGCACTGAACCATCGTTCAATCCTTTCCTCCTTCCGCAAATTCCCTACTCTACCCTTTCCTCCTTTCTTCACTTCCTTTCCAACTACCTTGATTACCTCCATGCTTTCCCTCCTTCTCTATTGCACTCTCTCTGGGTGCCCCGTTCTCTCCTTTTAAATCTTCCCGCTTGCCCACCTGTCACTTGACACTTGTCTTACTCTCCTCCAGACCGCGCCACCTGTTACTTTCTCTTATTCTCTTTCTTCCCGCCTATAGACCTCGCTCTCCGCACGCTGACCTAACCTATAAGCTTCCTTTACCTTACCCTTCTCTTTCTCACCACTCCCTCCTTTTCTCCCTATCTCTATAACTCCTACCCACGCCTACACCTCCCACGTCCCTTTTTCCGCCTCTCTCACCCCTCTCGCACCTTTCACTCTCCACTTTCTCACACCAAATCTCTCACAACTCTCTGCACACTTCTGCTTCGCCATCAACCGGAAAAGGAAGTTCTAGTAATTTTTGTTACTTACCCACAAAGCTTCGTTGCCCGGCTGTGGGGCGCCCAAGCCCGACACCCATGGGGGCAACTGAAATTCAACGGGTGGTGGTACCGCGTTGTATGGTAGTTGATGGAGGGCCGGGGCTGCTTGGGCCGCCGACGAGGCTGCTTCGGCCGCGGACGGGGCTGCTTCGGCCGCTTGTGTAAGAGTGCAAAGTGTTGGGTGGCAAAGTGTTGTGTAGGAAAGTGTTGTGTGGTGTAGTTCGCAATGAGGGCAGTGAAGATTTCTGGAAATCCGACGGAAGCAGAGGTACGATCGGCGACACGACGGGGGCCGATGGGTCGCCTAAATGCACATGTTCTTCGTCCATCAACGAGGAGATACAACAGAAGAAGAATGTATCTTCGTCGTAGGTGAGTGTATAATTGATACATTTTCAATGCAGGCCTTTATAATTTGTTGTATCGTAGAATCGACCGCGGCCGTCGGAAGGTTGAAAAGAATTGTTTGCAAACGACTCTTTCCATACTGCAAAAAGTTTTGTAAAGCTAAAGTGGAATGGCCCACTGTGTCCTGTTTTATTGGTAGTACACCCATTACCGTGATGTACTTTCGGTCATAAAACATCTGCGTACCAAATGCCAATGGGCACGGACGGAAACATTCATCGCGGTCATTCCGCAGGCAGGGAGGCAATTTTATTTTTTCTGGCTACCTGGTTCGACCTTGTAACATTTGTTTTCGACAGACAAAAAACCTTAATTTTTTTATAAAAAAGAAAACTTTCTTTAATTTTTTGTATTTCAATTTATAGAAAAGTAAATACCGATCAACTTTCGTTGGAAACATTTTTTTGTCAGATCATCGGAAATATTTGAAAATCGTGTTAACAATTCTCACAATGCATACTATTATCTAGAAATCGCGGCAATGTAACTGAGATTGAAAAAATTTAGTAACGAGGGGTTATCGATGTCTCTAACTGGCGCAGAGAAAATATATACACGCGTATCCAGGCGTCGAATATCCGCGGGCTCGTATTTGTTAAAATCCGTTTATAGTTCAAGATTGCTGAAGGTTGCAGTTAAAATTTACATGCTCTTAGTAAATGTTGAAGCGTTTATATAAAACAAGTCCGCTGCTTATCGCTCTGAAGCGTTTTTGTATAATTTTTTTCTAAGTTTGAAATTCTATTAATTTACGCTATTCGTGTATGGACTAAACAATGCTTAAAACTGGATTGAATATTTGAAATGCGCTTACTAACGTATATAAAACCATCATTAAAATCTGTTTTCTGATATTCGATGATTGTTGTAAACTACAGCTAGTGAAAAATGTGAAGGTGGTTGAAAGAAAGGTATGGTTAACAACAGAACGTATATTTCACGAAAACTCAAAGGTACAAAAGGAAAATATCGAAATGAAGAAATGAACAGTCAATGAGTGTCAGTATGACAAGAATAAGCGCACGAGTACTTTGGTATTTTAGGTCAGTATGACAGATAATCATGAGTGCTTGAGCGACGAAACAACTGTCTTGTATACCCTCGTGGGCCATCGGTTTGAAAGGATTACAGAGTGGGGAGTTTTAGTTACGCGAGTAGGATCGTAGCAACGTTCGTTACGGTAATGACCAAAACATGATGCGATGGCCCACGAGACGATTTGAGGAGTTCGCCGAACTTCTCGATGCGGCGAGGTTTACATCGGCGGTCGATCACCTCGCAGGTTGATGTCGTGCTCGCACAGCTGATATCGCCGCGGCGCACAGTGGGGAAACTTGACCTAATTCGATTAAAAAAGGAATAAATTTCGATAGAAATGAGATAGAGCAATGACATTTATTTTACATACAGCTGAAACTTCACAGAATATGGGAAAATAGGGACATTATGGTACGAATGTTTTTTAACATCGAAAAAATTCGTCAAAGTTGCGTAATTTCGAGAAAGTTGTGATTTTTCCAATACCAGGTGCGGAAAAAATTTGTTTGGAACATGCTGTACATCGTTTCACGTAGATTTTTTCACGCTGATTTCAAATCTGGTCTCAAAATTTTTCTACGACCTCAGAATTGGCCAAAATGTCAATTTACTGTTAAACAGTTAAACTTTCATTTTTCAAAGGTTAGGAAACATTCATACCATAATCTCCCTATTCTTCCCACATTCTCTAATATCTCAGCATTAATTTTAAAAAAATTTCATTGCTCTATCTCATTTGTATCGAATGTTATTCCTTTTTGAATCGAGTTCGGTCAAGTTTCCCCACTGTGCGGCGATGAGGCACAAAACTCTACACAAAGTAGTAGTAGCACAAAAGTATGGGGTAAATGTTTTTTCAAATATTGAATATCCACTTTTTTTCATTTGAGAAAAATATTAGATCCGAATATTATATACATATACAAGAAATGTAAATTGAATGTTTAAAAAATATAAGCTACATATTTAGAGAACATAAATTACATATTTAAAAAATATAAAGTAAATATTTCAAAAATGTGAAACCCATATTTAAATAACGTTCAATAAAATCTTCAAATTTAAGAGCAAGTTAGAACAAAAATTAGAAACTATATTGTTGTATACCCGATAACCCTAGGCTCTAGTTAAACACCAACGCATTACGATAATCATGCCATAGACACGTCAGCCAAAACCCTTGAATCATCAGGAACAAACAGACCCTTAGACTTTGTCCCTTCCACGTCATCTTTTCCACAACAAGCCTTTTCTACTCCCTTCCACATTTTCCTCTCAAAAACTACATATATATAGCAGCCCGTCGAAACAAGAGACTCTCTTCTTCTTGCCTATTTCAGTACAGAAGGTGACATTGCTGTATCTTAAACTCACCACCGTGTATTCACTTAAATAAAACTCTTCTCGATTTTATTATAAACTGTTGTACTCGATTTCCAAACCCGGAATCCAACATAAATTTGGTGTCAGAAGTGGGATGATCTGACGTTCATCGATCTCGTCGAACTCCTGGTTGAAGAAACATCCAGCACGAAGCGTGAACGACAACATTAGTTGTGAATCGGATCAACGAATACGCAAATCGCAAAGAAGAGAAAACACATTTAAGAAGACATCTACAGTGAGTGTTGTAAAGATTACTCTCATAACTTGATTAGGTCTTCCTATATATATACATTTTTTTTCTCTCTCTCCCTAAAAATCTTAAATATTCCTTTATAATTATGGCAAATGCACAGCAAGCAGACACTCTCTCTACAAATTCTACCCCAGAATACTCGTTAAGTTTTTTAATCAAATTAATAACAGATACATTTGACGGTAACAGGTATAAGTTACGTAGTTTCATAAAACAAGTTGATGCCGTTTTCGAATCAGCCAAGCCAAATCAAATTCATCCATTGTTGTTATACGTAAAAATTAAAATTACGGGAAAAGCACGCGAACAAATAGATGTTCACTGTAATTTAACCACTTGGGATGAAATTTCTGAACTATTGTTAACGTTATACCAAGACCAGAAATCGCTTGATCAGTTATTAGAAGATCTACATTGGATGAAACAAGAACCTTACGAAAATGTATCGCAGTTTTATCAGAGACTAGAAGATCTAAATTCCAAAATATTAGGTACGATCCATAGTACAGAGCGCAATCAAGAAACATTAAGCGGACGGTTACTTATGATTAACGATATTACTTTGAATCGATTTATTCTCCATACTCACCCCGCGATTTCTCAGATGCTAAGGTACAGAGAATTCAGAAATATGAACAATGCTTTTACTGCCGCCATTGCCGAAGAGAAAGCCTTACGGTTAACATATAAAGAAAATTCTCACGAATACAGAATTTGTGGTCGTACAAACCACAATACGAGTAGTTGTTTCAAGAATAGCTCTAATATTCACACAAACAGTTACAATAACGTTAGACCTTCCAACTTTAATCAAATTCGCAACACAAACCCACAAGTACAATCAGTTGGACAGTGTCGTTATTGTAAAAATTTCGGTCATGTCATAGAAGAATGTAGAAAACGTCAGAATAGACAAACACAATATAGAAGTCCTTTTAATCAAACTCGAGAGCATTACAATTCATATAATCCACATGAACAACAAAACTCCTTCAATCGAAACCAACGATACCCAAATTCTTCTAATCACAACCAACGGTATCCAAATTCTCCCAATCATAATCAACACTACCAAAATTCTTTTCGTCCATACCGAGAACAAAACAATACGAGAACCGTAAATTTCCATCAACAGGATTTTCAGGATGCTTCCCAGCTTCCGAATCCTCCAATACGTTTAGAACAGGCAACTGTAGACTTCAGCAACCTGAGCATGTGATCATTTCCGAATCATTATTAGCCTCTAATGATTTAACTTATGTTCTGTTTCAATCTAACAATTCTAGTTCCAATGAAAAAGTTTTAAAATTTCTTATTGACACGGGTGCTTCAGTTTCATTAATTAAGGCAAGTAGTATATCACATCCTACAATAAAAAACAACACGCCTGTAATATTAAATGGAGTTTCGCCGAATACACCAATTACAACTTTAGGCGAAACCGAAATCGATCTGGAAATTCACTCTAAAACAATCACTGCAAAATTCCAAGTTTTAAATGCGCTTACTAATATACCGTTCGATGGATTATTAGGAGATGATTTCCTCCGATCCCAAGAAGCAAAAATTGACTACTCCAAATTCACCATTTCGCTAAATTCTTTTCCATTCCAAATTCCGCTGCTTCGTAATACATCACAACGATCCATTTCTACAATTAGAGTCAATCCACGTTCAGAAACAGTTGTCCCTATTACGTTGTTAAACCCTTACAACGTTAAAGAAGGTGTAGTGTGGTCTCGACAGCTTAATTCTGACAACACATTGTTAATTCCAAATACTATTGTTCAAGTCAACAATCAAAATCGAGCAATTCTTACAATTGTCAATACTTCAATCAAAGTTGAAACAATTCCAATTCCCGAATTGTATGTCGAACCTCTTCCAACTGAATCACATGTATACAGTTTAGCTCCAAATCAGTCAAATAATAATGTAACAGAAAGACTACGCGTATTAAATCAAAATCTTAGACTCGACCATTTAAATACGGAAGAACGAAACGCGATCTCTGAAATTTGCAAGGAATTTAATGACATATTTCATCTACCGACTGATTTACTAACTCGAACAACAGTTACTACCCATGATATTCCTACTACAAACGAGATTCCAATTCATGCCAAAAATTATAGATATCCTCAAATTCATAAAACCGAGGTTGAAAAGCAGATTGAGAGTATGCTTCAGCAAGGTATTATAAAACCTTCGACTAGCCCTTGGTCCAGCCCCCTCTGGGTGGTCCCAAAGAAACCAGACGCCTCAGGAAAACGTAAATGGCGTATTGTAATTGATTATCGGAAATTGAACGAAAAAACAATAGGAGATGCCTATCCACTTCCAAATATCGAAGACATTCTAGATCAATTAGGTCACGCGCAATACTTTACCACTCTTGATCTCGCAAGCGGGTTCCACCAAATTCCTTTGAACCCTAATCATGCTTGCAAAACTGCTTTTTCCACACCCAACGGACACTACGAGTTCACGCGTATGCCATTTGGCCTTAAAAATGCACCTTCATCATTCCAGCGAATGATGAATTTGACAAACAAGCAATGTTTCGTTTATTTAGACGATGTCGTCTTATACGGATCTACTTTAGAAGACCATAATAAGAAATTATTGAATGTATTTTCGAGGTTACGCGAAAATAATCTTAAGTTACAACCCGACAAATGCGAATTCTTAAAGAGGTCGTGTGAATATTTAGGACATATTATATCCGATAAAGGAATAGAACCTAATCCAAAAAAGTAGACTGCATTCAACGCGCAACAAGACCTAGGAACCAAACAGAAATTAAAATGTTTTTAGGTTTAGTAGGCTATTATAGGAAATTTATTAAAGAATTTTCTACGATCACAAAACCTTTGACGCGTTTATTAAAGAAGGATGCAACTTTCGTTTGGACCGACGAACATGAACAAGCACACGTTATTTTAAAAAAGAAATTGATGGATAAACCCATTCTCCAATACCCGAATTTTTCGGAACAATTTATTTTAACCACTGATGCTTCTAATGTAGGTATTGGTGGGGTACTTTCACAAAAGAAAAATGATGCGGATCTACCCATTGCATATTATTCTCGGACGCTTAATAAATCAGAACAAAATTATTCAACAATCGACAAAGAACTCTTAGCAATAGTTAACTCTATAGAACATTTTAGACCTTATTTATACGGCCGTGAATTCATAATTTACACCGATCATCGTCCGTTACAATGGTTAGTGAATTGTCGCAATCCTTCTTCAAAATTAATTAGATGGCGACTAAGACTCGAGGAATATCAATATCAAATTAAATACAAACCAGGTAGAGTCAATTCAAATGCGGACGGACTATCTAGGTTGCCAACGGAACCACAATGTCAAGTCAACGTAACAATTAAAAACGTCAGGACTTATGATGATTTTCTACAATTTGAAAGTAATAATCAAGAAATAGTGGCACTTGAGAAAACTAATTCACCGTTAAAAAAAACTAAAAACTCCAATTCTATTGTTTTGGTCCCAAGACTTAAGTAAAGACAATCCATACACGAAATATGTTTCAAACAAATTTAATATTCACGAAATCACTCCCATAACTAATAATGTCTGTAAACTGAGTGATGAAAATCAAATTATTTATATATTATTTCCCACACATGTATATTTCGACAAAATAGAATTTAAAAATTTGTTCGAATGTCTAATAAATTTTAGATGTCACAAAGACAACAATTTTATCGTAGTTCCTCCAGAAAAAAAACATAACATAAGTTTAATGCAACTATCGAAAATGTTAAAGTTCGTATTTACTAAAAACGAGATTAGAATTTATGATAATAATAAAATAGAACCCCGAAGTCAAGAACAAATCACAGAAATATTAAAAGAAAATCATGATAGTAAACTTTCGGGACATTATGGATTTAATAAAACATATTCTAAAATCAAGGAACGTTATTATTGGAATTCGATGAAGGAAGACATTAGAAAATACGTAAGAACTTGTCCATCGTGTCAAATTAACAAAACTAATTTTAAACCCGTAAAACAGCCTATGGAAATCACTTCCACATCCGAACAACCCTTTGAAAGATTAGCTTTAGATATTGTAGGACCATTACCCTTAAGCGAAAATGGCAATAAATTTATCTTAACGATGCAAGACGACCTAACAAAGTATAGTTTCGCAAAAGCAATACCTAATCACGAAGCCATAACGATCGCGAAGACTCTGACAGAAACCATTACATCCTTCGGCATACCTAAAACTGTATTAATAGATCAAGGCGCGGATTTCATGTCTCAATTAATGAAAGACCTAACCAAATTATTTAAATCGAAACACTTGTCAACTACTCCGTATCACCCTCAAACCAATGGAGCACTCGAACGATCTCATTTAACTTTAAAAGATTACCTTAAACATTATGTAAAACCAAATCAAACAGACTGGGACGATTATTTACCTTTTGCCATGTTCAGCTATAACACGTCATATCATAAAACAACTAACTACACACCATACGAACTACTGTTTGGATCGTCCAAGAACCCAAATTCCATTATTCAATAAACCTAGGCCGGCACGGCATACTATCACCACAAATTGTTACACCAAAAATCTTATTCGAAGAACTAACGAAGTACGAAGGACGTTACGAATTACCACTTCAAATCAACTATACGAGTGTTCATTTGTATTATAAAATGCTACAGTTACATGTTTTATCAACCGAAGCCATAGTTATTTTTGCCATCAAAATTCCTCTAGTTGACAAGAATTTATTTAATTTATACGAACTGATCTTCCGATGCAACACAACATTAGTAGCATCTTTTCCTATATTGAACCTCGACAACCCTTCTTATTAGTATCCCATTCCAAAACTTATTCCACATTCATAAAAGACCTGTCAAGTTGTACTGAGTATCTGGATCAACATTTTATCTGTCATGGAGTCCACATCAACAAAAGGACCGATCAAATCACGTGCGAAACACAACTCTTGTTTCCACAACTCGCAAGAATACCGAAAGATTGTCGAACGAGAACCTTCCAGGCTGAAGTGGAAACCTGGAAATATATGTGGGAACACATATAATATATATATTTTATTTATTTAAAGAAAAGAAAGAAAAAGACTTAATTGTATAATAGTTGCGCGGTTAAGAGCTAACTGTTAATCTAAACTAGCGGTTAATATACTATACGACTTCAACTACACGACTTCAACTACTTGACTTTCATACAACGACTGCCTCTCCCAACTCATCCTTCGCCTAGCAAAAACTCTGCTTTCCCCACGTTTTCCCCTTCCGTAGTTTTCACCATGCCCAAATATGGGCATGGGCATGGGCATCGTCGATGAGCCGAAAGCCCATCGTCGCTTGCAACCCAACGCTGGTCGACGTCGCTTTCCCTTTTTATGGCCCTTTTCCGGCCTTCCCTGCGTAAGTGTCCTAAAGTGTACCTCTAGAGTCTAACAAAGTCTATTTCTTAAAACTATACCGGGTGCCCGAATATTCCCGATACCACATATATAAAAAATAATCAATGGATCTACATACTACAACAACCCACTACTGTTACCCTCCTGTGTGACAACAATCCCAACCACATGGAGGATATAGTACTACACCAAACTGGAATACTCCAATTGGAACCGTTCTGTAAAGGATACACGGATCTCTTCGTGTTGGAAACAACCAGCAGCTCAAGTCGGAACATATCACACTATGTACCAAAACTTGACATTACTACCGATGATTGCTGTCTCCTCAAACGAAGATTCAACAAGACGGTCCCGATCCAATTAACTCCGGTCAAATTAACAAATAGACTTGACCGAATTAAGATATGCCAACAAAAAGCTAAGCGACTTTGATAAAATAATAACGGACCAATTGAATAAACCATTTATAGTGCAACATACCAAATGGTACACTATTGGATTATCGGTTATTGGAGCAATAATATTCTTAATGGTCTGCATGAACTGTTGCCGTTGGATCGGTTGTTTAAGATTGTTGAAACGCGTATTTTGCTTTACAAAAAATCCGCGTAATGGCGATACCATTCCTCCGATAATAAAAAATTTTGTAAATTGCAACTTCCAATCCGATTTACACTCGGAACACAACCTTACCCGGGATTTGGTCTCTTGTGATCAAAATCGAGACGTCGCCCGTATAATATACACCGTTCCAGAAGAACCACAGGGAGACGCCCAATCAGCACGAACCCGAGGAAGAACCCCATCACGTAGGAGCACTACACCGTTGTAAATTGTACATAGTCATTTGCGTTGTGACGGTTAGTGAATACATTCCTTTGACTTTCTCACAGGAATCTCTTCAAGATCGTCTCTGGCAGGAAACGTCCTAGATAACCTTTCATATCTTAGTTGATCCCTTTTAACGAAGACCTAGCTCTGGCTCGACTTAATTGGAATTGACAAAAAACTAGAGTCTGGCCCTAAGCGGCGATTAGATTATGAACAGACCACCCCATTCATTTTTGGGGTATATAAACCCGTGCATTTTTACTCTCGGCGGGTAGTACTTCTGTAGTCACGAATCGTGTCGCGTCGTGCTGAATCTCGAAAGTCAATTTCAAGTAAGATCGGGCTAAAGTTCCCCTTCGGATCAATCGTTAACCGTATAGATTCCGCTAGTCCGGTATTCAATCTATTAGGCATTTCTATAAAGTTACTTTGAGACCCCCGCATTTTGCCAGTGCGTCAACATCGAGCTCTATAGGTAATATTCTTAAACTCTTACACTATCAAACACACATACTCGCGATACATTTACAAATGTAACATAATTTCAAGTGAATATATTTGTGTTATTCCTATTTTTGTGTAAACTCTTTAAACCCTCAATTATTGTTACACCAATCCTAATCTAGTAATTGAACGTTCCCACACGATACAATCTTACCGCTCGGATTGTATCAATTAGATTATACTTGTTACGAGGCTTACTAACAACCCTATCCCTATCAAATTCATAGACGACATTCCAATCGTCGACATAGGGATTTCCAACCTAGTGGGTATCCACTTTCATATTGGCACTATCCACGAAACCTATACAACCAAAGCATCATTAGCGGTTCCTTGACAATCGTATCAAGTGCATTCGCTCACTCTATAACTTCCCTGCAGAGTTCCATCCATTACATATTGAGTCCATCCACAAAATCTCACTCATCACTAGCGGTTCCCTGACAATCGTATCAGGTGCATTCGCATATTGACTCCGATTATTTAGCGGTTCCCTGACAATCGTATCAGGTGCATTCGCTCTTAACTAACAATTTGAGACCATATTCCCAGGGTAATAACCCTTCGCCGGCCACTCGTGCTACTCGCGGCCCTGGCTCGTAACAGAACTGGTGACAGCGGTGGGATATGTTCAATTATTTTAGGATTACTTTAATTTTGGGTTTACTATATTAAATTACTCGTAGCTGAGTACTGATGATATACTAGTTTTCCTAGTTTACGTCTCGATATTACTGGCTATATACTAGTTTTCTCTAGTCACGCTTTTATATCAAAATTAATTAAAGTTTTAATATACTAGTTTTCCTAGTTAAAAGACTTCAATATACTAGTTTCCTCTAGTTACATTTTTAAATATAATATACTAGTTTCTCTAGTTACATTTTTAAATAAAAATGCAGAATTCAGCTGCAAATACATCTTCTGTTGACATGATGAACTTGACGGTTTCACTTGCAACTTCTATGTCGCTGTTGACGCAAAAGACATGCTTACAGAATATTACTTCGACAATTCCTACCTTTAACGGGGAAGACCCCCCTTTGATTCGTTTCGCGCAAACTTTAGAGGACGGGTTAACTTTGATTCCGGAGGGTACGGAGGCCGAGTATCTGGCAATTGTTCTTACGAAACTCGTTGGACCGGCACGTAGAAGTACATTAGAACACAAGTTTACAACCGTAAAATCATTGGTTCAACATTTGAAAAAACGGTTCGCTCCCGGTAAGAGCTTGTCATATTATCAAGTGGAAATCGCGAAGTTGCATATTCGCGAAGGAGAAAGCCTACGACAATATATCGATAGGACAAGCCATTTGGTTTACTGTACGCGCGGAGCCATGAGGGAAAAATACGAGGTCCATGCCGAAGAATTCATTAAATTGATGGAAAACGATGTCAAGGAAAATTTCATCGACGGTTTGCCGGATCGAGTTTCCTTCAAGGTGTCGGCTCTCTCTAAAGATATCAAGAATCTGGAAGAAGCTTACGACATCGTGCTACAGATAGACAAAAAATTAAGGAATCGGCGACAGTCGCCACGAAATGAATCACCATCAAGGTGGTCCCGCCGAGACTCTTACGACCAGGACTCTCAATATCACGATCGACAAGTGTCGTATCCTCTATCTCCGAGTAGATATGACCGAAACAGAGATCGACACGCGAGGCCATCTGGTTATTCGGAGGAAAAAGGAGGACGAGCTTCTGCCTGGACCTTGCGTCACAGGAGCCCTTCAAACTCCCCCTCCAACCGTACCGACACTTCAAGTGTAAGGGATGAAGAAAAACGGTACACCATACTAAAAAATGCCGACAAGGAACGCTTTTCAAAATCGTATTGTTGGCATTGTGGAACATCAGGACATGATGGAAAGTTTTGTAAGAATCGTCCACGCAATCCGCGATTCATGCGAGATTCTCGAGATTCGTCCGTGGAATCAAACAAATCTTTAAACTTCGATCGCGCTCACCGTATCGGCGACACGATGAGCGAAAACAAGGAAGTTCGCCCAAGAACAGTCCGCTTCGAGGAAAAACCCTCATCAAGGAAGCTTCAGCACCACGAGTCAAAATCAAAATCCCAGAACTGGAATCAGGCACGGGAGAATTTCTAATTGACGGTGGAGCATCCGTAAATTTAGTAGTCCTTGACGTTTTAGGAGAAGGAGCAGAAATTGTTTCACGCGAAGAAATTGAAATAACTGGTCTTACTACAACTCCAATTCGCACTCTAGGAACTACGATACTTCATATACACGAAGCTCCTGCGTTTTTCTACGTGGTAAAACGCCTCGCTATAGAAGCAGATGGACTTATAGGAAGCCCATTTTTAAAACAGGAGGAAGCAGAAATTTCCTATTACCACGGAACAGTAGTATTGAAAAGTAAGCCTACCCGGCCTATTCGATTTTCGAATTACCAGCAGGAATCAGAGATGCCGACTAAACATCGAATCGATGCCCGATCAACTAAACAGATTGCCATAAGAATAGCTAACCCACGGATAAGAGAAGGCTATTTACCCCGCATAAAGACACACGAGCAACTCTTCATAGGAGAAGCCGCTGTCACGAATGATAAAGGAAGGTGTCATGTTCTGGCGACGAACACCAGCGAAGAGGCCTTAGATGTGGAAATTGAGCCGCAAATTCTAAAGCCCTATGACATTTTTAGTACCTCGGACGAAGATACTTATTCGGAGGTACGGCACCGCTCCAATTTCAAGAATAGGGAAGATAGGACACAAGAAATCTCAGAAACTCTAAACCTAAACCATTTGAACAAAGAAGAGCTGCATAGCGTCACTGCATTGATAAAGGAGTTTCCCGACCGTTTTTTCCTCCCTGGAGATAAATTAGGAAAGGCTTCCGATTTCAAACATTCCTTACACACAACCGATGAGATTCCGATTAACACGAGGCAATATCGCTATCCTCCCGTTCATCAAGACGAAATAAAAAAGCAGATTAATGGCTTATTATCCGAAGGTATTATAACGCCGTCCAAATCTCCGTACAATTCGCCTTTGTGGATTGTACCCAAAAAACCAGATGCGCAAGGAAACAAACGTTGGCGCATGGTGATAGATTTTCGCGCACTTAATGAGAAAACCATTTCCGATAAATACCCATTGCCTCAAATCACGGAAATATTAGATCGTCTCGGGGGTGCCAAATATTTCTCCGTTTTTGATCTCGCGAATGGGTTTCACCAAATAGAAATGGATCCGAAAGATAGGCAAAAGACAGCTTTCACTACACCTAACGGGCATTATGAATTTTCACGAATGCCGTTTGGTTTAAAAAACGCACCACCTACTTTTCAACGCCTCATGGATCAGGTTTTAACTGGACTTCAGGGAACGGACGTGTTCGTTTACCTGGATGATATTGTGGTTTATGCTTCCTCATTACATGAACACAACGTTAAAGTAAAAAAATTATTAAATCGTCTTCGAGAGCATGGCTTGACTCTTCAGACCAATAAATGCGAATTCTTACGGAAAGAAGTCGCATACCTCGGACATATTATTTCAAGACAAGGAGTAAAACCCGATCCCCGAAAATTAAAAGCTGTCAAGGATTTCCCAACACCCACCTCACAGAAGAATATCCAACAATTTTTGGGCTTCGTAGGATATTACAGAAGGTTCATATCAGATTTCACTACAAAGGCAAAATCTTTAATTGACCTTTTAGGAAAAGGTAAAAAGTTCAAATGGGCTGAAGAGCAAGAGAACAGTTTTAAACAGTTACGCGAGGAACTCTGCCGAGAATCTATTTTACAGTATCCAGATTTCAGCAAACCATTCGTCATTACAACGGACGCCTCTGAATATGCTGTCGGAGCCGTGCTTAGCCAAGGCGAAATCGGTAACGATTTGCCAATTGCTTACGCATCGCGCAGTCTCAATAAGGCAGAAAGAAATTATTCTGCCACTGAAAAGGAATGTTTAGCAATGGTATATGCCGTCATATATTTCCGCCCGTACGTGTACGGAACAAAATTCACACTAGTTACAGATCATCGACCATTGGTTTGGCTACATTCTGTAAAAGATCCGACATCGAGATTCATGAAATGGAAACTTCGCCTTTTGGAATATGACTACCAAGTCGTCCATAAATCTGGAAAGACGAATAAGAACGCAGACGCCCTATCGCGTAATCCTACCTCCATCTGTTTGCCACTTATTCCGAAGGAACTTGTGGACCCCGACTTCAAAATCCAGATACCAAAAACAGATGCCGATGCTGCTTCAATTGGACACCGCATCAGGCAATTACACAGAGACCGAGAAAAACGGCCGAAATACCAGGACTCAAGCAGTTCAGACGAAATAGGAGAGCCCGCCCTGGGTAAGGTGCAGCATTCACCGATTGTATGCAGAAACAGATCTCTCCCAAGCCTATCTCGAGAGGTCACCATGTCAGATGAGAACCAGGACACCACCCATCGTTTTTTACCCGCTGCAAACTCCACAGAAATTTTTTCTACGGATAAGAATACGAGCTTGTCTGGTAACTTGATTTCGTTCGAAGAGACGACGGAAAACACTGTCATAGAGAATCCGAACAATGAACAGGACGACCTGCTCGATACATTACAAGGACCTTTTCCCGAGACAAGTGAAATTTTACAACCCACCGTAATTCGAACTCTAAACGATACCGAACACGTGGCGAGAGCACGAGAACCTTTTGACCGCACAGCCGACCCTTACCCATTCTTCGACGCCACCACTGATGGCTCGTCTACCGAAACTGACCTGGAGGCGCCGCCGGAACCGAAACAAAGGATTAGCATTTCTTCAAACACCCTCACTGCAAAGGAGGATCATTATGTACATTTTGTATCGGTTGATTGCAACTTAATAACCCCCGTGGGAAAACTTTTATCGGACACCGGATTAATAAACAAACAGGAACTTTTAGCCGCACGACCAGTGAAGGAACAGGTCATAATTTCAAGCAATGGGTTATTTAAAACATTTAGCGTAGTAATATCTAACAACTTCCATGATAAACCAAAAAGAGTAGACATAGTTAATGGTCTGAAAACCCTTCAGTCAGCGTTAGAACAAAACAAGATTAAATCCTTTCGAGTATCCGCCACCGGAGATCATCATAAATTATCACCCAATGAATTTCTCAAAATATTAAAAGAAGTCTTCACAGACTCATCTTATCAAATTACAATATGTAATTGTATCATCACTACGCCTTCCGTAGAAAACAGACAAGAAATCATCCATGAAGCACATGATAGCTTAATAGGAGGACATAAGGGGGTTACAAAAACTTATAATCGCATCCGTTCAAAATTCTATTGGCCACACATGCGCAACGAAATCCAAGAATACATCCGAAAATGCAAAAGTTGTCAAGAACAGAAATTAGTGAGAATAAAAACTCGCCAGCCTATGCTCATCACCGACACTCCGTTAAATGCATTCGACAAAATTTCCTTGGATACCGTCGGACCATTACCAATCACACCTGGGGGAAACCGACATATCCTCACCATGCAGGACAATTTAACTAAATATTGTATTGCGGTAGCGATACCGAATATCCGAGCCGCCACCATTGCAGATGCTTTTGCACGACATTTCATTGCAATTTATGGGACACCACGAGCAATACTCACGGATAAGGGAACCAGCTTTATTGGAAATCTTATGACAAACCTGTCAGAAATATTCAAAATCAAACAAATCACCACCTCAGGATACCGACCTCAAACCAATGGATCGCTGGAACGAAGTCATATTGTCCTCACAGAATACCTCAAGCATTATATGGGAAGTTACGAAGACTGGGACTTATTAATTCCTTTTGCAATGTTCTCTTACAATACGTCAGTTCATGAAGCTACCAACTTTACACCGTATGAACTGGTTTTTGGCAAACAGGCTCGAGAACCAACTTCATTTCCAACTGGTACAAACTTGAAGAAATATGGAGATTATTTATCAGAACTAATAACAAATATAGTCAGAATCCGTAATATAGCAGTAGACGGAAGCTCTGCATAACAATCCTTTTTATCTATTCCGGCTGCCGCTGACAACGCTACCAACCTCAGAAGGAAAATGATTCAACAAACATTCGGGCCAGCCGCCGCATGATGTCACCAAGGGTTGGCATCAACTGGGTTGCGCAGACCCGACCTAAGAGCACAACTAGCATATAAGTATACATTCACAACACACTACACCCGTACAATTCTTTTTTTTTTTTTTTCTTTTCTCTGTTTGTGTCGTTTGTTTCCTCCCATTTGTCTGTTTTTATTTTTTTATTTCCCCTCAAATCTGTGGTATCTAGGACGTTTCCTTCCTGATGAGAAAGCATCACGCGAACCGCGATGTTTCCTCTTGGTGGGGAGATGTGACGGTTAGTGAATACATTCCTTTGACTTTCTCACAGGAATCTCTTCAAGATCGTCTCTGGCAGGAAACGTCCTAGATAACCTTTCATATCTTAGTTGATCCCTTTTAACGAAGACCTAGCTCTGGCTCGACTTAATTGGAATTGACAAAAAACTAGAGTCTGGCCCTAAGCGGCGATTAGATTATGAACAGACCACCCCATTCATTTTTGGGGTATATAAACCCGTGCATTTTTACTCTCGGCGGGTAGTACTTCTGTAGTCACGAATCGTGTCGCGTCGTGCTGAATCTCGAAAGTCAATTTCAAGTAAGATCGGGCTAAAGTTCCCCTTCGGATCAATCGTTAACCGTATAGATTCCGCTAGTCCGGTATTCAATCTATTAGGCATTTCTATAAAGTTACTTTGAGACCCCCGCATTTTGCCAGTGCGTCAACATCGAGCTCTATAGGTAATATTCTTAAACTCTTACACTATCAAACACACATACTCGCGATACATTTACAAATGTAACATAATTTCAAGTGAATATATTTGTGTTATTCCTATTTTTGTGTAAACTCTTTAAACCCTCAATTATTGTTACACCAATCCTAATCTAGTAATTGAACGTTCCCACACGATACAATCTTACCGCTCGGATTGTATCAATTAGATTATACTTGTTACGAGGCTTACTAACAACCCTATCCCTATCAAATTCATAGACGACATTCCAATCGTCGACATAGGGATTTCCAACCTAGTGGGTATCCACTTTCATATTGGCACTATCCACGAAACCTATACAACCAAAGCATCATTAGCGGTTCCTTGACAATCGTATCAAGTGCATTCGCTCACTCTATAACTTCCCTGCAGAGTTCCATCCATTACATATTGAGTCCATCCACAAAATCTCACTCATCACTAGCGGTTCCCTGACAATCGTATCAGGTGCATTCGCATATTGACTCCGATTATTTAGCGGTTCCCTGACAATCGTATCAGGTGCATTCGCTCTTAACTAACAATTTGAGACCATATTCCCAGGGTAATAACCCTTCGCCGGCCACTCGTGCTACTCGCGGCCCTGGCTCGTAACAGCGTTAATTTATTTATATCCAATAATTCCTTATTTATACTTTACTAGCTCGTTCACATATATCATTTTTACTCTTCTAGCTACTGCGAAATATCTCATATGATGATGCATAAAATCTTAGTAAGTAAGCACCTATGTATATCGATCTAATAATCCTGTACTTATGTACACTTTTAGTTCTAACAAATTCATTCAAATATTGTAACCATTTTATAATTACGTTACTCAATTGTATATTCATTTAGTATTATGTTTTATTATTAGTTCCGCGATTTAATTCTAAGACATTACGTTCATACTATTGAAGACTCTTTTCCTCATCGTCTTCAATTTTAATGGGGGGAGGTGTTGTATACCCGATAACCCTAGGCTCTAGTTAAACACCAACGCATTACGATAATCATGCCATAGACACGTCAGCCAAAACCCTTGAATCATCAGGAACAAACAGACCCTTAGACTTTGTCCCTTCCACGTCATCCTTTCCACAACAAGCCTTTTCTACTCCCTTCCACATTTTCCTCTCAAAAACTACATATATATAGCAGCCCGTCGAAACAAGAGACTCTCTTCTTCTTGCCTATTTCAGTACAGAAGGTGACATTGCTGTATCTTAAACTCACCACCGTGTATTCACTTAAATAAAACTCTTCTCGATTTTATTATACACTGTTGTACTCGATTTCCAAACCCGGAATCCAACAATATATTACACTACTTTGTCTGTGTTTGAATTGGTATTCAAATGATTGGAACGATGTAGGATTCTTTTCAAAACTGTTTTATTAAACAGCGCGGAAGGACGATCTTTACTGTTCGGTTATCAGGGAATCGAAGTGAAGTAAATAATCTAGCAGGAGCGAAAGAGACAATCTTTCGTCCACTTGAAATGAAGAAACCCCCAAGGCTGCATCGTTTATTGCCCTGGCCCTCTGGTACGACAAATACCAGGCGTATGGGTCCGATGACATCTGGTCTGTTATTCTACGATAGAGAAACTGTAGTGTTTCTCATGGACAACGAAATTCATTTTTGCTCTCTTAGCAGTTCTATTATTATTGCTAATAATCCAACACCGTGCACTGCTTGAGAGAATATTTATCTTTGTCTTCGGAAGAAGCTTATTAAAAATTCAGAAATTTTTTATGCACTTCGAAAGATGAATACTTCAAAGAACGCTACATTAGTAGGCCCACAGATTTTTTTAGGTGCAACTGTGCATGTGCAATTAACAATTGCATCATTTCTTTAAGTAGAAATGCATATTTTTGTTGGTACTGATCAATTTCTCTGTTTATTCTGCGTAAAAAATTATTAGTGTAACTTAGCAAAAAATTATTAAATTATCTTGTTCTCCAGATATTTTCAAAACCTGTCTTTATTGAAGAAGGTGCTCAAGCGCTTCACGACAACGTAGTAATCATAAACACCGTTTCGACATTGTTGTTATAACAAAAACTGATTTGTGTAAGTTCAGTACGAAAACTATTTAATGAGCATCTTTTTCAATAAAGACAGGTTTTGAAAATATCTCGAGTACTAATAATTTTGTCACACATAGTAAGAACATTACTTAATTAATGTTTTTGTAACATACATGTATGTCGATTGAGTGACAAACACGAATTCAAAGTAAATTAAAAGTAAACATTTTACTTCGCATCATATTCTGGAACAAATACTTTTCCATGACAAACAAAATATTTCCTTCAAATTAAAAAAAGATATCCTATTTCTAATATTAAATAAAGATTCATTTTATAATAAGGTAAAAGTATTTTTCTCGTAGCATGAAATAGATATTCTCTGCATATTGTAAAAAATTATTTGATACTTAATATAACATAAATATTGCATGAATATTTGAACATTAAAAAAAGATTGAATCTCTTTTTATATAACATTATATGAATGTGTACAATATTTTGAGCTACTAGGGTTTGTCTTTAGAACGCTCCCTACATATATATTAAGTAATAAATTTTTTTTTTAAATATGCAGGATATATCTATTTCATGTTACGAGAAGAATATTATTTTCTAAATATTAAATGAATCTGTATGCAATATTAGTGCTCAAGATTCCTTTATGCATTCAACTATTTATTTAAACCATACATTATTGTACATCATGATTTCGTTATGTCTATAACTGACTTCGTTCTAGTGATCACTTCGGCGCGCCGTCTCCCCGATCCCCGTGAGCTCCATGGGTGCATCGAGAAACACGAGCCACGCGGCCGCCGGGGGGGGGCGCGGTGGATCGACGCGCCCAGCTGATCGCTCAATTCAACTAGACATGTTTCGTCGACTATCTTTCGTTTTCATTCGGACTCACATTACATTAGAATCGCGGTATTGTTCTAATTTTGGAATCGACCGCGAATCTAAAACAATTGAAATAGAATATTTTTTCCTAATATACTGATTTTTATTTCTTATTTTGTTATTATTATTTTTATTTCATACCATGAAAAAAATATTTTTTTTATTACAATATGTATCGTCATGTAATCTTAGAAATAGAATTTTTTTTTTAAACATAAAGGAAATATTTTATGTTCATCATGGAAAAATATTTGTTCCAAAATATGATGCGAAGTAAAATGTTTACTTATAATTTACTTTCAATTTGTGTTTTTCACTGATCGACACACATTTATATTATAAAAACATTAATTTAGCAATGTGATATTACCGTAAATATTATTCTCTCAATTTTTCTTAAATTCCTGAGAGTGATGCGTCAGTTAAAAAAAATGAAAACCACTTTTTTAGGCGTTTTCTTATTAACTTTAATAAAATTATTAAAAATATATTATGGAAGAGAAACATCTTCCAGACTTTAAAACTTGTGTAGTATAAAGAACGAAAATAATAGTATGTGTACATATTTGAATATTTAGTAGGTAATTCCAACGACGCCGATTGGTGCAGCAGCTATGGTCTATGACTGCGAAACCGCTGGCGAGACCTTAGTAGAGTCTATAGATATTGATGTATCTGTTTCTGTCAAATGAAAAGAAAAGTGTTACGTATTATAAAGGATATGACGAAAACTAAAGGCTGAAAGTACGCAAAAAATATTTTTCCAAGTATCAAAAACGAATGCTTCAAAAGAATATTATTAAAATGGATATTCTCTGTAACGGAGTATTTAAAACTCGAAGACACGTATAGATTTACTTTATTAAATATTTAATACTACCAGAATTACGAAGATGCTCAACTAAAAATTTATAATAATAACAATTGTTCCAAAATATTTTTTGCGAATTTTACATTCCTGGCGACTTTTATTGAAAAAATACGTAATGCTTCATTTATGAACCGACTTCATCGGCGTTTGCTCAGCAAGGAATGTACCGATCGCGATGAAAAATTTTACATTTAGTAGGAGATATTTCTGCGCTGATCCCACTTGCAAAAATTTACAGAATTTTAATAACTATTGCGATACCAACAATAAGTCCGAAAAACCATCCGACGGTGTTCTACAAATTCTACTTGTTCCACTGAAAAGTGTGAAATAAAAAAATTTTATAAAAAAACGTTAAACCGACTTGGAAACGCACTAAAAAATTCATTAAAAAGTATGAAATAATTACCTTTTGATTTCTATGAATACACACTAACTGTTAGTACAATAGATTAAAATAAAATATTAAATACCATACAATCTTTTCGGAGGCGGCGCAAAATTAACAATTTTCCAAATCACAGATGTTGCTGATTATGATTTCAGTGGAATATGGTGGACTTGGAAATGATGACATGTGAAAGCATGTGAAAGAATTGAAGGATTTTCGTCATTTCCAGTGTCGAAAATTGTTAATTTTGCCCCGCCTCCGAAAAGATTGTATTGTATTTAATATTTTATGAACTTCCCGATTCATAGGGAAGTTACTGTAATTACCCCAAAAATCGAAAATCTATTTTTTAGCAGATCTTCACGTTTCATGGTTATTGAAGTCATTTTAGACTATTTTTATCAAATTGTTAGTGTGTGTGTGTGTGTGTGGGCGCGTATGGCCGTTTTTATGTTATCAAATTTTTCGTTAACGTTTTCTGAAAAAGTAACAATGCGATCTGAATAATGAATGATGCAATCGATGTGTCCCGTCGTAACTTCGAGCTGATTAGATTTTGGTCCATATTGGTCAAGTAGTTTTTTAGATTCTTTCGTTTTTTTAGTTTTTTCCGAAAGAAGTTCAGTCAAGAATGAAATTTATACGAGTTGATGGAAATTTTCCACCGAATAAACAAACGTAATTATATATATTTCATTTTTCTTTTAAAACAATTTTTTTTTAATTATGCAACTAATGCTAATGTTACCGCTTACAACTAACGAATCGGGAAGTTCTTTGTGTGGCTCGTGGAGAGTCACACACAAAATAAATAAAAAAAACCATTAAGAGCTGTATGTCCCACTAGCAATGCGTACCACTAACCCTTTCGCAAGAGCAGTCCTACCCGCGAGCTCGCGAAGCGAGCGAGCAACAATAACCAGCTAGTTTTAATCTATTGTATTAACAGTTGGCGTGTATTCATAAAAATCAAAAGGTAATTATTTCATACTTTTTAGTGATTTTTCTAAGTGCGTTTCCAAGTCGGTTTAATCTTTTTTTGTAAAATTTTGTTATGTCACAACACGTCTTTTTTGTATTGTGTTTGCAGACAGCAGCAGTTAGCGAGGCTTGCCCTGGAACAGCAATCAACGGCTGCGGAAAATGGAGCACCGGCGTGTCGATCGAGTGCACTAGAAGAGGAAATGGAGTGCGACGCCCCCATCGAGGATTTCGTGACGATGCCAGAAGAAATCCAGGAAACCGAAGAAATCGCCGGAACCGAAGAAATCGGCGGAACCGAAGTAATCGCCGAAACCGAAGAATCGTCCAAATCGAAGAAATCGTCGAAACTGAAAAAATCGCCGAAACCAAAGAAATCGTCCAAATCGAAGAAATCGTCCAAATCGAAGAAATCGTCCAAATCGAAGAAATTGTCCAAATCGAAGAAATCGTCAAAATCGAAGAAATCGTCGAAACCGAAGGACTCGAAGAAATAGCAGAGGACAATGCAGCGCCGGCGTCAAGTGCACTGGAAGACGAAATGTTGCGTGACATGGCGGAAGATGTACAAGAGATGACAGATCGCGTCATGCTGGGAAATGCAGTAACCGACGAAGAGGAGCGCGTCGTTACGGAAGAAGGAACGGGGACCACGTCACAGGACGAACGGCTCTCTGGACGGGTTCAGCATCGTCGACATGAACCACATCGTCAATGAGATGATAAGGATAACCGCGCATTCGGAAAAGGGTAAATGTTTGTCGTCGCGCCTCCGTATCAAAGATACGAAGAGATCGGGGCTGAACACAACCGTCGTTTTGGAATGCGGAATGTGCAATGAGACATTCATAGTCCGTGGCCAGCCTGAAGATACTCCGAACAATCCGGCTGTTGACCTCGACCTAAGTGCAGTCAGCGCAACAATGACCACCGGAGGCGGCTACTCACAAATGGAGGTATTTTTGTCGGCCATCAACGTTCCTTGTATATCGAAGAAGAGATACCGCCATTGCCACGACAGGGTCGCGCAGAATTTACAAAAACTGGCAGAAGAATGGATGGTTGCAGCGGCCAAGGAAGAACAAAAGCTAGCCATTGAAAGAGGGGATGTACTACCCGACAACACTCCACACATTCCCGTCGTGGCTGACGGGAGTTGGATGAAGAGGTCGTACCGAGGTGGAAAATACGACTCGTCGTCTGGTGTCGGCGTGATCATGGGACATCACACCAAGAAGGTGCTATACGTCGGAGTGAGAAACCGAACGTGCATAATTTGCCTGAGAGCAGCGAAGAAAGAAAAAGACGCACCGGCACACGAGTGTTACAAAAATTTGCCCAGCAACGAGACGTCGACAAAAATGAAGAGTGACGCCATCGCAGAGGGATTCCGAACCAGCGTGCAAGAACGTGGATTAGTTTACTCTACGGTGATTGCTGACGGCGACAGCAGCGTTTACAAGACAATTTTGGACAGCAAGCCATACGGGATACTGGCGCATGTGAAGAAGATTGAATGTGCAAACCATTTGTTGCGCAACTTTTGTAACAAGATGAAGGATGTTGTGAAGAAGACTCAGGCCGGCAAATACAGGAGAGCCGTAGAAGGAAGTATTCTGCGGATGCGCACGGGAATCATGAAAGCTGCTGAATACAAAATGCAAGAGAACGCGTCAATGACAGAGAAGACCAAACGTTTGTACAAAGACATATTGAATGTGCCCAGCCACGTTTTCGGCAAACACAGCTAGTGCAGCAGCTAATTCTGCGATGGAACTGTACAAGAAGGTGAAGAAGACATTGTTTCCATTTTATCAAGCATGGGAGTGTACAAAATGATACAGGATCACATGCAAAATCTGGCGACCTACTCCGAAAGCCTCCTCTTCCAGAGGAACAACAACGCGGTGGAGAGTTTCAATGCCGTCATCGCGAAGTCCATTGGCGGAAAGAGGTTCAATTATGGTCAAAGAGGATCCTACACCGCAAGAATTAACGCTTCTGTGATCCAGTACAATACAAAAACAGTATTGTCTAGTGTGCAGGCATCGTTCAAAGGTGCGATCTCACAACCTTTGAAGAAACTGGAAGAAGTACGTCAAAAGGAAGGATTAAAAAATGCCGAGAGGAACCGTGGCTACAAAAGGAAACATCAGCAGTTCCGTGTAGGCAAGGACTCCGATTACGGATCGAGTGTACAAAGGCCAGACTTGGATGAAACGATGTATCAACTGAAATTGACAACCCATATGGAGATGTTGAAGAATTTGACGCAAAGGAGGGAAGAGATCGAGCGAGAAACCATTGGTCAGTACGCCAACGACAAATGGATGTCGTATAGGACAAACCTTTTGACAGCGTCAATTCAGCAAAGTGTGCCGCCGATTGAAAACAACGCTGTGTGCCGGACTTGTAAAAAAACTGATCTATCCAGAAAATCTAGATCTTCCTGCCCTACTACACGGACAGCAGAGCGAAGCTATGGCTCTCGAAGAATTGTCAAAAAAGGAGAATGTAATAATTAAAAAATGCGGCCTTCTCATCGACGCATCGCTTCCCTATTTGGGAGCATCACCGGATGGACTGATGGGCGACGACGGCATCGTTGAAGTAAAGTGCCCGATGAGTGCAGCAGATGTAACGCCAGAAGAGACACTACAGACAGTACCAGCCGTCCAGAAAATGTTTGCAGATAATACAGGTCGCGCAATGCGCAAAACGTCCCAGTACTTTTACCAAGTGCAAGGACAATTGCACATAACGGGCAGATAATACTGTCTGTTTGCTGTGTGGACACGGAAAGGCATAATGTCAATTCGAGTTGACAGGGACGACGCCTTTTGGCAACGTGAAATGGAGCCAAAATTGTTGCAGTTTTACATGAATTGTATGCTGCCCGAACTTGTCGACCCCAGATGGGGAAGAAAAATGCCTATTAGGGAGCCTCAGTATACAGGGTGTCCCAAAACTACTGTAGGAGCGGAAAATGGGAGGTTCCTTGGGTCATTTGCAGCAACATTTTCCTTTACAAAAATGGCGTCTGCGGCTTTGTTTAGGAATTATTAACGAAAAACACGGACCAATCAGAGCGCGATCTAGACATGCGATAGCACGTTCGGCCAATTGAAAATCGGCGGGTCGGGCCCACTGCGCTACCTCGCGTCTAGATCGCGCACTGATTGGTCCGTGTTTTTCGTTAATAACTCCTAAACAAAGCCGCGGCCGCCATTTTTGTAAAGGAAAATGTTGCTTCAAATGACCCAAGCAACCTCCCATTTTCCGCTCCTACACTAGTTTTGGGACACCCTGTATATTAGACGCAGTAGAAAATGCAGCACGGGCAAAACGTGCAAAAACCCAATCTGGAGATCGAGTTCCACAGAAAAAGGTAAGAATTAAAAAAGTGTAATATATCCGCCTAAATAATCTATCCAACGTCGAGGCCCTCTTGCAATTTATTGCAAAGAAAAAAAAAGTTTAAACTATCCGACGTTGCGGTAAGAAATGTCGCAGTGTGCGACACAGTGGAATAGGCCTACAGGGGATACCACTGAAAAAAAACGCATCTAGAATAGTACGTCATGGGTGATGTTGGAAAACTATTCTATAACCAAAAAATTGTTAAACAAATAAATTTTCATAATTTGTCTCTATGTATTCCAGAATAAGCTGCAACAGGCTGCCAGGAAAAAATATTTCAAACAAACGAAGCGCAGCGGGGCGTTGCGCGGCAGAGCACGCGGCCGAGGGCGCGGGGACCGCGGAGGCATCGGCTGCAGTATTAACACTTACAATTATAATTAAAAAAGAAATACATATATTACATTATTAAAATATAAAATATATTCCCCATTGAATCACCCAAACCTCTTCCTTTATGTTCCCCCGCGCGTGTGCATGTTAGACTAAATGATTAATAAATTTATAAATTTTATCTTTGAATTTTAGTAGGCTTTCATTCCGATTTTTACAACGTATTTGTTAAGAGAAGTCAATGCATACAGTGAGCGTGGTCTGCGTGAGACGTATGAATGGGAGTTGGGTGAGCACCACTGTGTTGTACGTTGAGTTTGATTGTCTTCCGTTTGGGCTCACTTGGTCGTGCTGCGTTGTACAAGTAAGATACCACGTGTTAAGGATGCGTCTGACCCCCGTGGGAACTTTTTGGCGTACTTAGCGACATTGCGGCGAAACCTGAAAGCTCCTCGACAAGGATAGATTCTCCTTCTCTCTCCTGTAGGGCTGCAACAGAGACTGACATGCGTCGCTCGCTGGAGAGACAAAGACAGAGATTACGAAGCTGTTTTGTTTTCCGATGCGCCTACTACAAAAGCATTCAGCGAGGAAGCAATATTTTTTGATGCTCTTTGTGTAGAAATGTTCTCCGAATTATTTCGCGTCGCCGTACAGAGCCCTTTTTTGCAATTTGTCTCCTGAATCTTTATAAACAATAATTTTGTATGTTTTTTATAGAAAATTTTTTTTTCTGTACACTTTTTCCAAAAAAGGGCTCTGTACGGCGACGCGAAATAATTCGGAGAACATTTCTACACAAAGAGCATCAAAAAATATTGCTTCCTCGCTGAATGCTTTTGTAGTAGGCGCATCGGAAAACAAAACAGCTTCGTAATCTCCGTCTTTGTCTCTCCTGCGAGCGCATGACATATCTCCCTCTCCGTCACAGCCGAACATGAGAGACGAGGATCTCTCTATCCTTCTCCTACTTCGTTCGTTGTTCACTTATATGCAATAGAGGCGCCACTTTACCTCCTGTAGTTCACCTTTATGCCATAGGCGTCACTACTGTACATTAGACGCGCCCTTAAGCGAAACCGCTGTTATACATATATATAATAAAGTTACGTTTATATAGTTTTGCACCTTAGTTGCATTTATACGAGTGTCCAGAATTTTAATTATAAACCTTTCTCGTATACTGTTTTCTAACAGGTTATGGGCCCAGGTGCTAAAAGTTAAGATAGAAAAATAAAATTTTTTTTTTACGAGAAAGGTTAGGTTTGCCACGTGTGCCGTATAGCCAAAAATGAATTTGAATTTGGCAAGAGTTGAGGCTTTAAACAAAAGCAATTATGATACGTGGCGAATGCAAGCTGAGGCACCATTAGTGAAAACTGATTACTGGCAATATGTATCTGGTGAAAATGTAAGGCCAGAAATTATAGAAGGTGACGCGGTTTCGTTGGCAGCATATAACAAATGGTTAACTAATGACAAGAAAGCCAAGTCTGATTTAATATTAAATATTGCACCAAGTGAATTAAAACAATTAAAAGGTTGTGAGACGGCACGTGAAACTTGGTTGAAGCTAGAGTCGATATATGCTTCAAAAGGGCCTGCGAGGAAGGCCACACTGCTTAAACAATTAACGTTACAAAAGATGCAGGAATGTGATGATGTGAGAGAACACATTAACAAGTTTTTTGATGCAGTGGACAAACTGGAGGCGATGAACGTGGAAATCAATCCTGATTTATTGTCGATCATGCTGTTATATAGTCTGCCAGGAAGTTATGAGAACTTTCAGTGTGCTATTGAGTCCCGTGATAACTTGCCTGGAGCAGAAGCGTTAAAAATTAAAATACTCGAGGAGAGCGATGCAAGAAAGCAGAGTTGTCACACAAGTGGGTCTTCAAATGCGATGTGGGTAACAGCGAAGAAGGATCAATGTGGGCCATCGCAATTCCAGAGAAGGAAGGGTTTTGAAGAAAACAGAAGCAGAAATGACTACAAAGGTATGCCAAACAGGAATAAGTCGAAGTATGACGTAACATGTTTCAGATGTAATAAGAAAGGGCATATCGCTGCAAAATGCTATTCAAAAATTACATCGAAGGAGAATAAAACTATTGCTGAAAATAGAGGAAATGCAAAACTGGTGGAAGAAACGTACTATGCAGCAGTTGTAAATACAACAACAGAGAGACAACTGGAGGAGCGATGGTGCTTGGACAGTGGGTGCACTGCTCATTTGTGCAAAAATAGAGAATTGTTTAGCGAGATGACACCATTGAATGAAAACCTGCACTTAGCTGATGAAAATTCCACAAATGTTGAAGGTAAAGGAAGAGTTAGAGTAAAAGTGATGGATGAGAATATTGAAAAGTTTATAAATTTTGACAATGCACTTCTGGTTCCAAGTTTGAGGACAAATTTGGTGTCAGTCGCACGGATAGTCGACAAAGACTATGAAGTAGTTTTTAATAAACACGTTGCCACAGTGAGAGATGTTAATGGTAATGTGAAATTGGTGGCAAATAGGGTTGGAAATCTGTATTTTATAAAACAATCAGAAGTACAAGTGGCTCAAAATGTTGGTGATGGCGATTCAAAATTACGTCTGTGGCACGAACGTTTGGGTCATTTAAATAAAAAAGATTTAGTACGTGTGCTGAAAGATGTAAATATAAGTGCAGGAAGTGGAAATGAAAAATTAGAATGTCGTACATGTGCATTGGGTAAACAGACAATACTGCCATTTAATTCGTCACACGAAAGAGCAAAAGAAAAACTGGAAATAGTGCATAGTGATATATGTGGACCATTCAGACAACAATCCATGGGTGGAGGAAAGTATTACTGTACATTTATTGATGACTATTCCAGGTATTGTAAAGTATATATTCTGAGAAACAAAAGTGACGTGTTTGAGAAGTTCCGAGAATACAAGGAGATGGTAGAGAATATGTGTGAAAGAAAAATTAAGTTTTTACAAACAGATAATGGGAAGGAATACTGTAATAACCAATTTGACAAATATTTAAGGGATTGTGGAATTCAGAGAAGGTTAACAGCTTCATATACACTGCAACAGAACGGGGTTGCTGAGAGAAAGAACAGGACGCTATTGGACATGGCAAGGTGTATGATGATAAGATCGGGAATGTCACCTGGTTTTTGGGCAGAGGCTGTGATGGCAGCAAATTATTTGAGAAACAGATGCCCTACGAATTCATTAGAAGGTAAAATACCATATGAGCTCTGGTCTGATCGAAAGGTCAATATAAATCATCTGCGGGTTTTTGGAACAAAAGCTTTTGTGCTAAATAAAACTGTATCAAGAGGAAAATTGGAAGAAAGGTCGATAGAAGGTAGACTAGTAGGATACTCTGAACAGACAAAGGGATACAGAGTATACATTCCAAAAACCGGAAAAGTCGTTGTATCAAGAGATGTAAGATTCATTAATGAAGCAGATGAACTAGTAGTTGCAAGTCCTAATGAGAATATTACTGAAGAAGAGAGAAATACGGATTGTGGGCAGATGGATATATTAATTCCAATTAATGAAGAAATAAATGAGAACCAAGAAACGGATGAGGACGAAGGAAGAAATACAAATTCGGAGAAACGGTTACCAGGGAGACCAAAGTTAATTCGCACGAGCAGGCCCGGGAGACCGAAGAAATCCTACAGAACAATTGCAAATACTGAAGTTGAAGAAAATACAACAAATGACGTCGACACAAGTGACGACGATGAGGTATTTGAAGATGCGAGTGCGAATTATGCAGAGATAAATCTACATGAAGCAATTAAAGGTAAAGATAAGGATACTTGGTATGAAGCAATTGCAGATGAGTTCAAAAGTTTGATTAAGAATGATACGTGGGATATAGTTGAAAGACCACGAAATAAAAACATTATTGACTGTAGAATAGTGTTAGCAAACAAATTTAATAGTCGCGGTGAAATTTATAAAAGAAAAGCTAGGTTAGTGGCAAGAGGCTTTAATCAGAGAAAAGGATACGACTATGATCAAACTTTTGCGCCTGTTGCTAGACTAGAGTCTTTTAGAATATTGGTGGCTTTAGCGGTACAACACGATTTGATTATACATCAGATGGATGTAGCATCTGCGTTCTTGAATGGAAAATTAGATGAGGAAATATATATGGAAGTGCCTGAATTTTTGGAAAGTTTTCTGAATTACATAATAGAAAAAGAAAAGGGTTATATTAGAAATAAGGCCATTAGTATGCTCAGGGATTTGGGAAATAAAGAACAAAATTGTTGTAAATTAAAGAAGGGATTGTATGGTTTAAAACAAGCGAGTCGTCAGTGGAATAAGTTATTAGATTCAAAATTGAAAGATTTGGGTCTGCAACAGAGTAATTCTGATCCGTGTATATATTTTATTAACGATGAGGATACATTAATACTGATGTTAGTTTATGTTGATGATATTTTGATTGCGGGAAATAATGTCAAAAGGATTGCAGAAATTAAGAAACGACTCAAAGAAGAGTTTGAAATAAAAGATATGGGAGAAGCAACATATTGTCTAGGTATTGAAATAGTAAAAAAGGAAAACGAAATTACATTAATTCAGAGAAAATACATTAAAGATATTTTGAATAGATTTGATATGGAAAGTGCAAAAGGAATAGATACGCCTGCTAATATTAATGAGAGGTTTGATTCAGAAGTAAATAATTGTGATGTTCCATACTGTTTTGTCGCGACCGTGATTTTCGCGAGTCTAGCGTATTGTTGTCCGCCAAATTAATATTGGACAACTATTTGATTGGAGAAGGATGGTTTGGTAAGGACAGAAGTAATGCGTTTCGTCCCAGACTTATCGGTGGACTCGTCAGTGAGGCTGACCCGATGAAATCCTGCCTCATACGCGCGCAGACCCGTACGTGTGGTCTGTACTAAAACTTCGCTTGCCCGTTGTATGCAAGAAGTCGGACTCAGGCTGAAGGATGGTTAGTGTCACCAATTCGGAGGCTCGTAACGAACTGTTTGTGAACTCGACTTCCACCTTCAGCTCAGAGTCAGGGAGGTGCCTCGTGGGTGAGAGGTTGACCTTAAGGTAAGGAGAGGTTTGAATCATCTATTGTCATGAGTAAGGAAGCATCCCGGATTGGTGCTGCTGATCTTTCGTCTCCAATCAGGACATTGGTCATTGTTCATACCTTCTTCCAATTGGTTTAGCAGATAGTGTAGTTGGAAGGAGTGACAGTATGTCTGCTTTGGAGAACGAGAGGTCTCGGTTTGAAATTAATGAATGGGTCGACTGATGCACCCTTGGGAGCATGTCGTAAAAATCGAGTGTCGCCCTTGGACCGTCGCTGTAGGCCAGAGTGGCTCCTTAACCGGGATTAACAAAGGCGAAGGTTCTTTAGGCTGAGGATATTTATGACCGTAAAGCAATTAACCCATACCGAGGGTGGACTGGTCCGATGGCTGCAATGCCGGAAATAAGAAGTGCCTACATCTGGACAATTGTAGTATCGAAAATGACTTAATCTTTAAAACGGTCTCCGAGTCACGAACGTATCTTAGGGAAATAAAAAACGGTCTTCGTGATTGTATTACATCCTTATTGCAAAGGGAAAGATTGTGGACTTGGAACTCGAAGTTATTATAGTCGTAAAAAAAGACCCATTGGTGTACTTCTTTGTGACAAAAATCCGTATATTTAAAACTGTTACTAGTTGCGACGGAACACATACAGAGAATTAATTGGTGCATTGATGTATCTGGCTGTAGTGTCGAGACCGGATATAATGAATAGAGTAGTATTTTTGGCTCAATTTACATCAGCGTACAGTAAAGCGCATTGGATTGCGGCAAAAAGAATTTTGCGATATGTGAAACAAACGACTAATTTAGGTTTAACTTATAAAAGAGGAAACATGGAAATAAATGGGTACGCTGATGCAGATTGGGGATCCGATGTAACAGATAGGAAATCCTATACTGGATATATATTTGTGATGTGCAATTCTGCGATTTCGTGGAAATCTCAAAAACAAAAGACTGTAGCGATGTCATCGGCAGAAGCTGAGTATATGGCAATAGCGGAAACAGCCAAAGAAGCTATACATATTAAGAACTTCCTTAAAGAACTTAGATTAGAAGTAGATATTAAGATGTTTAATGATAATCAAAGTGCAAATCTACTTACGCGGGATGCTGTATTTCATGCGAGATCAAAACACATTGATCTAAGGTATCATTTTATAAGAGATGTAATTAAAAATAATGAGTTTGTTTTGGAGTATCTACCAACAGAGAAAATGATAGCAGATGTGTTAACCAAACCGTTGTGCAAGCCGAAACATGTTTTCTGTTGTAAAGGAATGGGTTTAAAGGAAGTTGAGTGAATGCGTTTAAGAAAACCAAAAGAGTATTTATTTTATTTTAATGTCGATACACTGTATACATTGAGGGAGGTATATTAAGAGAAGTCAATGCATACAGTGAGCGTGGTCTGCGTGAGACGTATGAATGGGAGTTGGGTGAGCACCACTGTGTTGTACGTTGAGTTTGATTGTCTTCCGTTTGGGCTCACTTGGTCGTGCTGCGTTGTACAAGTAAGATACCACGTGTTAAGCGAAACCGCTGTTATACATATATATAATAAAGTTACGTTTATATAGTTTTGCACCTTAGTTGCATTTATACGAGTGTCCAGAATTTTAATTATAAACCTTTCTCGTATACTGTTTTCTAACAGTATTAAATAAAAATAACATTTTTTTGTAATGCATTATATTACTAGTAATGCATAATACATTTTATTATTTCAATAAATAGAGATAAATTATATATAGAAAGTATCTATTTGTGCTACCCTACTCCTTCCATTGCGTTCCTCTGCATAAATAGAATAATAATAATGCTTTATAATGCGGCGGCAGATATGGCGAAGGATGCAGCGAAGGACGAGAAATGGTTTGAAGCATCTTCGGAACCCATACGAGCTGCCGAGGCACACGTACACGCTGCCCGAACGCGTTCGTGTGCGGGTGTACTCTTGCACGGCCAGTCGAACGGGCTCAGCGTGCATCGCGAATACTGCACACTTAGCCTGAAAAACGCGAAATGCGAACATTTCTGGTATACGTCCCACATAGATTCATCTTTCATCTAGCGACTGCGACCACGCAGAGCCTCGAAATGCGCGTCGTAGCGAAATGCTTCGGAATCTTCCGAACTTTCGAGCTGCCGAGGCACACGTACACGCTGCCCGAAGGCGTTCGTGTGCGAGCGTACTCTTGCACGGCCAGTCGAGCGGGCTCAGCGTGGATCGCGAATACTGCACACTTAGCCTGAAAAACGCGAAATGCGAACATTTCTGGTATACGTCCCACATAGATTCATCTTTCATCTAGCGATTGCGACCACGCAGAGCCTCGAAATGCGCGTCGTAGCGAAATGGTTCGGAATCTTCCGAACTTTCGAGCTGCCGAGGCACACGTACACGCTGCCCGAACGCGTTCGTGTGCGAGCGTACTGTTGCACGGCCAGTCGAGCGGGCTCAGCGTGGATCGCGAATACTGCACATTTAGCCTGAAAAACGCGAAATGCGTACATTTCTGGTATACATCCCACATAGATTCATCTTTCATCTAGAGATTGCGACCACGCAGAGCCTCGAAATGCGCGTCATAGCGTAGTGGTTTGGAATCTTCGAAACCCATGCGAGCTGCCTAGGCACACGTAAACGCCGACGAGCGACGGGAGAGATGCGTGGCACACACTCTCACTCGAGCACAGCGACACTGCATCAGAAACGTCACGCCGCATAGTGACGTCACGGTTGCTTATGAAGCCTGACTTACCGGCAACATTTACTGATGCAGTGACTACTTTCACCGCCGAGGCGCTGTTTTGTGCTCCTCGACATTCGACTGTGGAAAATATACCCAGCTCCCCCTAGTGGACGGGAATGTTATTTCTTAGCTTTTGCTAGTGGCCACTTCTTTTTTTGGCGCGACCGTCAAGGTCATATATGGACCCACACCCTTAAATGCAGTATCGTCGACAGCGCCCACCCGCCGTCTCGCTCTTGAAACTCCTCCAACGGTGTCAAAATCGTCGGTACAACGTCTTTCTGGTACCACTGTCGTAGACTGCTCGTCCCAAACAACGCAACCTTCCGCGTGCTGAAACTTTTCACGGAAACCTCGTTGGCGCGCTGCATGAATTCTGCCTCCAGCGTTACGCTAGCTTTCAACGATGAATGCATGTTTAAAAATTCCGTAACGCATCCTGTGACCATTCGTTTCTCATGCTGTAAAAATTGTTTCCGATCGACACGTTCGACGTTGATAACGATGCCGGTCGATATGCGATTTTTAAAAGCCGACTCGACATTTTCCCAACGAAGCGTCGAGGTTCTCGCACACCTGCGATCGTATAAACCTCTACCAACGCGCGACGAGGAAACACGTTGATTCAACGAAACGTTCAAAGTTTTCATATGGCACATAGTCGATGTTAAACTAAATTTCTTGCCTACTGACAATTCATCTTTTGCATGGGATAGATAATTGACGCAACACTGCAGAGACTCGATGTACGAGCGATGCCATTCGCGATACTCGTCCATGGTTTTCACCAACATTGACATGCGTGTCAAACACTTCAACATTTTTTTACACGTTTCGATCAGCTTGCAATCGAACGGTTGTTAACACATAGTATAGAATAATTTTAACACGACAACGATGGAACGTTCACGAATCGTGTATGTTAGCATTCGCATTCCATCATGTCCTATATATCCAAGAAAAACTGCCCTTGATAAGAAATATCATATTACAGATGAGTCATGACTCATGACTCATCACACGTTCGAACACGTTCAAATTTACTCAAAAAGCTGACGCTGCAGTTTCGTACGTGCGAGATACCCCCCTCCCCGCGAAAATATGCCCCAAATAGCTGACGTTCAAGGTTACCCAAAAAAGCTGACACTGCAGTTTGATCCTTCCTCTCCCCCTTCATCATCCCATACCACCTATTTGTTCTTGATGCCATAATCTTCTCCTTTCTTTCCTTTCTTTGCATTTCTTTTTCTCTATTAATTATTTTCTCACTCAACCCTTCCCTCTCATCTACAAACATTTTATTAATTTCGCCGGCTGACCATCCTCTTTCCGTAAAGAACTCCCACCTCTCCTTCTCCTACCCTGTCCCTCCTCCTCACCTCTTCCCAACATAACTGTGCCAGCTCTCCCCCTTTTCCCTTACCCAATTTCTTTTCGTAGCTCTACGCTCTCATTCCTGCCTTTCCCCTCAATAACTCCCTCTGCAGTTCCTCCCTCACCATATATCCCGGTGTTGACCTCTCCACACCCAGAACCCACCTTAAATATCTCTCCTGAAGTTTTTCCATTTCTTCCCTCTCCTTCCAGCCCCATATTTC
The DNA here is from genome assembly GCA_963971365.1 of Lasioglossum villosulum. Classification (NCBI taxonomy): domain Eukaryota; kingdom Metazoa; phylum Arthropoda; class Insecta; order Hymenoptera; family Halictidae; genus Lasioglossum; species Lasioglossum villosulum. The sequence continues at coordinate 14,789,228 of OZ020504.1, read as the reverse complement.
TACCCCATAGCTGATCACCGACCAGACCAACCTGTCGAACAACCATAATTTCCTACCCCAATCCTTTCCAAATTTCCTTTTGCCAATCCCCCAAACCTTTCCCATAATCGCTGCCCCCTTTCTCACTCTATCCTCCACCTGCGCTTTTTGCTCACCATTCCGAGATACAACATAACGCAGGTATCTGTATTCCCTGACCTCTTCTATCTCCTTGTCCTTCCACCTCCACTTCACCCTCTTCCATCTTCCCCCACTCCTCCTACATCTCATCATCTTTGACTTCTCCGTATTTAGCTGCAATTTTTTCCCTTCCTGATATCTCTCCGGCTTCGCCAACATCCTCCTCATCCCTTCCTCTTCGTCCGCAAGTATCGCCACATCGTCGGCATACGCCAACGTATAAATTTTCCTGTCCCCTAATTTAACTCCTCCCACCCTCCTCTCTCCAAATCCCTCATCCATGTCTGCCAGTAACAGCGTAAATAATAATGGACTTAATGGACACCCCTGTCTGACTCCCCTTTCGGTCCAAAAACACTTCCCTTCTTCGTCCCCAACTTTAACTTTACTTTTGGTTTCATTTAATAATTTCTCGCACCTTACTACTAACCCTTCCCTTACCCCCTATCCCTCAAAGCCCTCCCCAACTCTTCTCTGTCAACCGAGTCAAATGCCGCTTTTAGATCATCAATCATTATTATCAGTCCTTTTTTCTTCCTCCTCAGTTGTCTATTAATCAGATAATTTAACACATATATATTATCAGTACACCATCCCCTTTCTGAATCCCGCCTGACTAGCCGGTAGTATCCTTTTTTCCTCTACGTCCTTTCTTAATCTCTGTGCCAACACTGCCGCATATATTTTGTACGCCGTTTGCGTGAGCGTCACTCCCGTGTAGTTATCTATCTTACTGCTGCCCCCTTTTTTGCAATCGGCACTACAATTCCCTCTTTCCAATCTTCCGGCCATCCCTCCGCCCTCCAAACTTTGTCACATACTCTCCATAACCAATCTTCTACCTCACTCCCTCCATATTTCCATACCTCATTCGGTATTCCGCCCCCCCTACAGCCTTACCCTCCTTCAAACCCCTAATCACCCGGCTGACCTCTCACTTTTCTAAAACATCCCATCCCTCTCCCTTCTTCCTACCCCTTGCTTTCTCTCCTCACCGTCTACTCCTCCTAATAATTTTTTAAAATACATATCCCATTCATTCATCCTTATCTTTTCATCTATCCTCGTTCCTCCCCTCCTTTCCATGTTCACTATCTTCCAGATCTAACTCTCATTTTTCAGTCCTTCCACCATCCTTTCCCATTTCTCCCTCTTTATCTTCTTCTTCTCTTCACATAACTCCTTATACCTCCTCTTCTTTTCATTGTATTCCCTCCCCTCCCCTACCCTCCTCCTCCAACCCCTTAATTCCTCTCTCACCTTCCTTTTCTCTTCCCTACATTCCTCATCCCACCACCCCCTGTCCTTTTTTAATGTTTTTTCCCCACCATCTCCTATGCCTCTCCAACTCTTACCTTTAAACCTTTCCAATCTTCCTCCACCCCCTTCACTCCTTTCCCTCCCTCTCCAAATCTTTCTTTGAAAGCCTTTATTTCTTCCTCTGACCAAGCACCCCTACATTTCCCTCTTCCCTTCCCTTTTTCCTCTTTTTTACTTCCCCTTCTCCTCTCCTCTTTAAAACACACCGTCAATGGTAAGTGGTCTGAATCAATTTTATCCCCTATTTCCATCCTTTCTACCCCTTCCCTTGTGTTTTCATTCCCTATAATATAATCTATGACTGAGTTCCCTCTCCCCCCTACATAAGTCCATTCTCCTGTTTCGTCTCCTTTTATGTTTCCATTTAAAATCCCCCACCCTCTCTCTCCTAAATATCTGATTAATCTCCTTCCTTCTGCATTCACTTTTTCATCTTTTGACCTTCTACTCCCTTTCCCACTCACCCCCTTATCATCTTCCCCTATTTCCCCTCCCTCTCTTCCCGTCCTCGCGTTAAAGTCCCCTCCTACAATTACTCTATCCCTTAGTCCTCTCTCCTCTATCCATTCCCCTATTCTTTCCAACTTCCTTTCTAAATCCCCGTTAACATAGACTACCACCACCCTCCACCACTGTTCCTCTATCTTCACCCTTACAGCCATCATTCCCTCCTCATCCCCTACTATCACGTTTTCCCTCTCTAAATCTTTCCTTACTCCTACTATCATACCGCCCCTTGCCCTCCCCCTTTTTTCTATTTTCCTGGCCCCCTGCGTCTTCCACACATATATGTGTGGCCCTTAGGCAGCTTTCTCCTTATCCCATCCCAACCCCTCCCCTCTACCCAAGTTTCCAACAAAAATATTATGTCCCATCCCTCCAACCCTTTCCAGAATTCCGCGTCCTTATTCCTGAGTCCTGCTGCATTCCAGAAAGCTAATTTGCAACCTGTCTTCCTACTTATTCCCTCTTTCCTCCTTTCTTCTCCCCTCCATTCCCCCCGTTCCCGTTTCCCTGATCATCATACCACTGTTCTTCGATCTCATTCCATCTTTGAATCTTTCCATTTATCCACATTTTCATATACCCCACCTGTACTTTCCTACCCTTCTCTCTTTCCTTCTCTGCTTCCCTTTCTATTTTCCATCTGGCCCTCCTTTCTTCCTCCGTCAGATCATCGTCTATGCATTCTTTCTTTCCTCTTAAGGCTCTCCTTCGTTCCATTACCTTCCTTTTTTGCTCGAGATTTACCATTTTCACCCGTATCATCCCGCACCCGTCCTTTCCTGGTTTCCCTAACAACCCTATTTCTTCTATTCCCTCGTCCTTCACCCCCATTAATTCCGACACCCTCCTTACTTCCTCTTTTAAAACTTTTCCCTCTACCTGTGCTCTCCTTATAATTATGTTCCTCTTCTTTTCCCCTCTTTCCCTCCTATCTTGAAGTACCTCTATTCTTCTAATCCTTCTCCTATTGTCCTTTTCCATTTCCCCGCTAACCCTCCTTCTCCCCCTTTCTTCCTCTCTTCCCTTTCTCTTTCTCTCCTCCCAAGCTCTTCTATCCTACCCTCTACTTTTACTACCCTCCCTTCTATGTTTCCTAGCCACTTCTCAATCTTTTCCCTTCTTATCACCACCTCCTTCCTCTCTTCCCTCCACCTCTCACTTTCCATCCTCCATTCCTCCACCAGCCTTTTCTCTTCCTCCCTCTCCTCTTTCATCTCTTCCCTCATCCGCCGCACCTCCCCTATTAACCCACTCAACATTTCCTCCATCCCTCTAAATTCTTTACCATCTTCCCTTTTACCTTCCACTGGTGACCTTTTTGTTTTATCGCTCCTTTTAAAGTCTCCATTTCCACCATTTTCTACTTCATCTACCTCTTCTATTCCCGTTTTCCTCCCCACGCTTTCTAAACTTTCGGTGCTAAACCATCTCTCCAACCTATCTTCTTTCATAATCTTCCCTACTCTTCCTATTCCTGTCTCACTCTCCACCCTCCCTGTCCCTTTACCTTCACCTCTAACACTCATATCTGCTACTCTTCTTTCTATTTTCATCCTTTCTCCTTTTTAAATTTCCGTCCTCCCTACACTGTCTTTCTTCCGCCAGATCGCGCCACCTTAAACTCCTACTAGAGGAAATCCCGCGCACACGTACTTAACCTCACTCCCCGCTCCCTTACCCTAACTTCACACTCCCTACCACGCTTCCTCGCCCTTGTCCCTTTTCTCTACGCCTGACCCTAACTTCAGTTATCCCTCTCCACACACCTTCTTCCCTCACACCTCTTTCATTCAGCACTTACAATCTCAAATTTCGCAACCACAATTTCACACCTCAATCTGTCTACATCTTTAATATATATATATTATATACTAGGGGGCTCCGCCCCCTGCTCGCTTCGCTCGCCAACCCCCGCGCCGTCTCGCGCACATGGGGTGGTGGAATTTTATGAAATAAAAACAATCAGGATAAATATAAACATTTTATTTTGTATATTCAACTCATATTACACCCAAATGAATTCACTCTAATTCAAAGCTTCATCAAAGACAATGTTCTTTATTTTCTTATCCGCCAGATTACATTCGATTCTGATACCACCTCTTGACCTACATCTGGAAAAGGCAACGTACAGCTGTCCATGTGTGAATATAGTCTCAGTTGATGTAATGATCAATCCAACTTTATCGAACGTGTGCCCCTGTGATTTGTTGATTATCATAGCAAATGCCAACCTAACAGGAAACTGGGTTCTTTTCAACATAAACGGCATTTCCAAATCACCCTTCGTATCCACTGTGATTCTTGGAATGGGCACTATATCACCTTTTCTATCTCCAGTTAGAATCTCACACATCAAAATATTTCGATTGATTTTTTGAACCACCAACCTGGTACCGTTGCAGAGACCGTCCGAAACGCAAAGATTTCTGAGCAGCATGACGATACATCCAACTTTCAAGTTCGATTCAGCTGGTGGCAATCCAGATGGAGTCAAAGAAGACAGATATTCCGCGGTGTATTGTAAATTTATCTTTTCATCGTCGGCTTCATCCCGGCTAAGGCATTCAGCTTGATCGATGGAAAGACATCTAACATCAACGGCAAATTGAACGTTTTGTGAGCCGTTCTCCCGTAAGGAAGAAGTATAGCAGCTATTCCAGTCCAGGCTATCGTTGCAACTTTTTTGTCTAGGTGCATACAATAATGAACCAAGCACTTATAAAAAAACGTCTTACCAGTACTGCTTGGTCCATCTACGAAGAATAGTTTATCAGACGAATCACCGATAATAGATTTTTTTATTTTGTCGAATATCGACAATTGATCTCCATTCAGTTGACTGTATAATTGTTCAGATAGTTTTTTTTGCTCATTAATTGTAAGAGTTTCTTTGTACACGTTACAAAATAGAACATCTGTTTCATTAATCACACTTTTTAAACCGAATTGTTCCATTGTCATTCCTTCCTTTTCCAACAAATCCCTGATAATCAATAAAGCAGTAGCCTCGTTCGAATCTTCATACATCCTATCCTTGAATCTGTTCCACATTTGAGAGGCGTCCAGATCTTCACTGATTAACAGATATACAAAAAAGTGGCGTAGCTTAGAAGGCATCATAATAGAAGCGGCATCTGCCAAGATTTCAGCTATGTGATCTTCGGATTTTGAAAGCCCTGCGGCCCTTGCAGCTTCTTGAGAGGTTTTATATTTATGCCCTTCGATTGTCAAAATGTCTTCGTATGAGGTAGCTCCTTTTAATTCTCTAAGAAGTAATTTAAGATGAAACCTTTCTATGTCGCGTGGAGAAACTGTATTCAAACGTGCTACCACTTTATAATTTTTCTTCCTAGGAGACCAAACATTACGGCTTTTATTCCAAGTGTAATGTATGGGTATTTGAGCGTAGGTAAGTCCTCTGGCGTTCTCATCTATTTTATTCAACTCGAAGTAGGCCAATAATTTGGTCTTCGTACTTCTTTTTTCCAACGCTTCCATTTCGTTTCCTTCTTGGAACGTTATTATATTTTGTCTCGGTAAATGAACCGGTAATGATTCCACAAAATGACTTCTTGCGTGCATGGGAAGTTCCATAATATGTCAGTCGCTTTCCATGGTACTTACATAGCGGGTATCCAAATACAATTGAATTTCATCTTTGATTTGATCCTTAGAAACCTGTATCCTCGCTCTATCCTGTCCTTTATGAATGTATTTGTAAATATACTTGATACTCATTACCGATGCACAATATTCCACGTTTATATGACAGTTAAAGCGTTTCAAGAGATACGGGTTGTAAGGGACTATCATAGAATTATCTACCAAAACGATTTTGTTGTTTTTTTTTCTGTGGTATGTATGACACTCTCTACTGTTGTCTCTTCTGTTGTAAATAGGGAATCCGGGTTTAGTCATGTCTGTCATATCAATAAAAGGTTTTGGAAATTTTTTCGAACAGATTCTTTTCTTCTGGTCCCAACACGGTGATGTATCCGTCTGTGGTCCGTGAGACATGTGCTGTATCACCTTATACCACAATTCCGGATCTTCGTCTTTATTAGGATTTTTCGCTCGAACGAATTTATCTTCATCATCCGAAGTCAACAGTTTTTCGTTCAGAGTCACCAAAAGATGCATATGTGGGAGGCCACGTTTTTGAAATTCTATCGTATAGATGCATGTTCTCACCACTCCAAAAACTGACTCCAATTCGTTTATGAGAGCCAGACACTTTTGGTAAAACAGCCGACACACGAAAATGGGTACATCAGTCGCTGACGTTCCGGGTGGATAATCGTTCAGAAATCTTTTAATCTCGGGCCATTTAGGATTACAGGTCATGGTAATAAACAAATCCGGTCGACCTATATTTCTGGAAATGGCCATAGCATCGTGATACAGCTGTTGCATGGCTCTGGGACTTCCTTGATAAGTGGAGGGTAGAATCACGGCTTTACCAACTTTGAATGTATCAGAGTTGTTTATCGATGAATTTTGGATATGGTCTATCAATCCTTGAATATGTTCGGATCGCAGTTGAGATTGATTCGAACGCAGATAGTACAATCTATTAGCTTCGATTTTGAGATAGCAATTGATGATATAATGCTGAGTCAGGCGTTGAGACCATAACAATTGATTAAAATCATCGGGTCGAATGGCGAGTTTATATCCGTAGTACTGGCTAGGTGTAATTCGCTTATTAGAATTATGTTGAGTCAAATTATAATTCCATCCTGTTTCACCATTGGGAAATAACAGAGGAAATAACAAAGGATCAGTATGAAGAGAGTTGAAAGATAGTATTCCAGAATCGTTTTCTGCTCTGGGATAAACTCTGATATTCACTTTATTTTCAATGGTCCCATCTTTTGATGATATGATAGCCGCCAATTCTTGACACGTTGGATTATTATAAACTCTCGGATGATCCTTTGTCAGAGTGTAGAAGCTCAAATGATATTCTTTATCGATGTTCTTGCTATGGATTTCGTATAGATTCCTAAATTTTTCCGCATAAGGATTACGATTTAATATAGGTTGTATAACCTGCAGCACATCTGAACGCTTTAATTTTTTGGACCTCTCGAACATAGCCTCACCATCGTTGTAAATATAGATCTGTCGGAAATGCGGCTCACCAGAATTTGTCTTCAAAAAAGTGGTCGCTTTCACAGTAGCCTTTCCAATAATTCGCATAGAATAAGGTCCGTTTCCTTTCAGGTCCACGTTCTGTGCGTTGAAAGAAGCGAATGCAAACAGATTGTTATAAATTCTGATATTATCACGAAAATGACGATTTATTTCTCCAGTTCCGAATATAAGCTTCTTTATTTCTTCGGGTATAGTTTGCTTTTCGGTAACACAATTTTTCCTTGATAACAAGAACTGTGTTTGGACCTTGATGCTTCCGAAACGAATGTCAAGGCACCGCAAAAATTACATTTCTTTTCCAAGTCACCAGAATCTAAATACTCGATTTCTTGAATTGAAGTATACAGACCCAATATATTTTTTTTAACGTTATATTTACTTGTAGAGTTTCTTTTATTATGTTGGCGTATTTTGTTCTTTTCCTTGATCCGCAACTTTCTTTCTTCGATTTCTTTGCTTGTTAACTTCCCGATTCATAGGGAAGTTATGGTAATTACCCCGAAAATCGAAAATCGAATTTTTAACAGATCTTCACGTTTCATGGTCATTGGATTCATTTTAGACTATTTTTATCAAAATGTCGGTGTGTGTGTGTGTGTGTGTGCGCGCGCGCGCGCGTATGTCCGTTTCTATGGTATCAAATTTTTCGTTAACGTTTTCAGAAAAAGTAATAACGCGATCAGAATAATGAATGATGCATTGGAAGTGCCCCGCTGCAACTTAGAGCTGATAAGATTTTGGTCAAGTTTGGTCAAGTAGTTTTTTAGTTTAAAAAAAAAAAATTTTTTTTTTGAAAAATTCAAAAGAATACATACGTCATGTGGTTGGGCATACTCTATATGCCCAATACAGTGTTATAATCACTTTCCCTGAGAACATATAATCTTCTTAAAACGTACGAATAGCAAAATAAAAACTAGCTGGTTATTGTTGCTCGCTCGCTTCGCGAGCTCGCGGGTGGGGTTGTTATTGCTCGCTCGCTTCGCGAGCTCGCGGGTAGGACTGCTCTTGCGAAAGGGTTGGTGGTACGCATTGCTAGTGGGGCATACAGCTCTTAATGGTTTTTTTATTTATTTTGTGTGTGACTCTCCCCGAGCTACACAAAGAACTTCCCGATTCGTTAGTTGTAAGCGGTAACATTAGCATTAGTTGCATAATTAAAAAAAATTTTTTTTTTAATTAAAAAAATTTTTTTTAAATTAAAAAAAAATTTTTTTAAATAAAAATGAAATATATATAATTACGTTTGTTTATTCGGTGGAAAATTTCCATCCTCTCGTATAAATTGCATTCTTGAATGAACCTCTTTCGAAAAAAACTAAAAAAATCTAAAAAACTACTTGACCAATATGGACCAAAATCTAATCAGCTCTAAGTTACGACGGGGCACATCGATTACATCATTCATCATTCTGATCGCATTGATACTTTTTCAGAAAACGTTAACGAAAAATTTGATAACATAAAAACGGCCATACGCACGCGCACACACACACACACACACACACACACACACACACACACACACACACACACACTAACAATTTGATAAAAATAGTCTAAAATGACTTCAATAACCATGAAACGTAAAGATCTGCTAAAAAATCGATTTTCGTTTTTCGGGGTAATTACAGTGACTTCCCTATGAATCGGGAAGTTAACTAGCTGGTTATTGTTGCTCGCTCGCTTCGCGAGCTCGCGGGTAGAACTGCTCTTGCGAGAGGGTTAGTGGTACGCATTGCTAGTGGGGCATACAGCTATTAATGTTTTTTTACCCCGAAAATCGAAAATCGATTTTTTAGCAGATCTTCACGTTTCATGGTCATTGGAGTCATTTTAGACTATTTTTAACTTCCCGATTCATAGGGAAGTTACTGTAATTACCCCGAAAATCGAGAATCTATTTTTTAGCAGATCTTCACGCTTCATGGTCTTTGGAGTCATTTTAGACTATTTTTATCAAAATGGTGTGTGTGTGTGTGTGTGTGTGTGTGTGTGTGCGCATGTCCGTTTCTATGGTATCAAATTTTTCGTTAAAGTTTTCTGAAAAAGTAACGATGCGATCAGAATGATGAATGATGCAATCGATGTGCCCCGCTGTAACTTAGAGCTGATTAGATTTTGGTCCATATTGGTCAAGTAGTTTTTTAGTTTTTTTCGAAAGAAGTTCATTCAACAATGCAAATTATACGAGAGGACGGAAATTTTCCACCGAAGAAACAAACATAATAATTACATATATTTTGTTTTTATAATTTAAACAAATTTATTTAAAAAAAATTTTTTTTTATTTTCCTTTTTTAATTATGCAACTAATGCTAATGTTACCGCTTAGAATAATCGAAAATTATCCCAATGCAAGAGTGAGTTATTCATCGCTACTGCCGAGAATACATTTTCAAAGAATATCGATGAAAGTACAAAAACATTTATATTACAATCCATTAAAAAAACAAGCAGTTCAATACGAATTATTAACTGAGATGAAATTGAAAGTTAATATAAAAAAATGGTTAATGGAGCATGCGAGCAACGAACATACGATGTTGGTTTAATGCGACGCCATACAGAAAACATTTTGATAAGTAGAAAACTATTGAACTTCCCTGAGGACGTATAATCTTCTTAAAACGTACACTAAATAATGATAATAATATACTGCAACTAACGAATCGGGAAGTTCTTTGTGTGGCTCGTGGAGAGTCACACACAAAATAACATCCGTACCACTAACCCTCTCGCGAAATCGCAAAGCTAGCTACAATACCCCCACCTGCGAAGCTCGCGAAGCGAACGAGCAACAATAACCAGCTAGTCTTTTTTAATTTTGGTCGTGCCATTGTTGGTATGTAGGATTAATAAAATTAAATGATCAATTTTCAGACACTTTGTATTCTATAGAGAGATCTCGACCGCTCTGCCCCGCGATTTCTTGACACGTTAGACAATTTTAAAAAATGGAAATTTTTAGGATATGTCATAGAAAAATATGTAAATAAGTTATATAGTATTCTTTATAAGCGTACTCTCTCTCTCTCTTTCTTCCGCTCCCTTACTTTCTCTCTCTTCCGCTCTCTCTCTCTCTCTCTCCCGCACTTTCTCTCCCCCAGTCTCTCACCCGCTGTCTCTCTCTCTCTCACCCGCTGTCCCTCTCTTTCTTTCTTCGTCTCTCTCTCCCGTTCTTTCTCTCTCCCGCTCTCTCTTCCCTTCCGCTCCCTCACTGACTCTCTCTCTCTCTTCCGCTCTGTCTCTCACTTTCCCCTTCTCTCTCCCCCGCTCTCTTCCACTCTCTCTTTGAAAAATACACACTGTCATGGCGCTTAATTTTCAGTTACGCTACAGTAGGCAACCCGATTCTCAATTTTCGATTCTCCTTCAGAAGGCAACCCGTTCGACGTTTTAGCGTGACAGAACTATTTTATATAATAGAAAGATATTATATATATATATGTGTATATATATATATATATATATATATATATATATATATATATATATATATATATATATATATATATAAACGAAAAACACGGACCAATCAGAGCGCGACCTAGATGCGAGTTAGTACAGTCGGCCCGACGCGCCAACTGTCAATTGGCCGAACGTGTCATCGCATGTCTAGTTCGCGCTCTGATTGGTCCGTGTTTTTTGTTAATAACTCCTAAACAAAGTCGCGGACGCCATTTTTGTGAAGGAAAATGTCGCTTCAAATGACCCAAGGAACCTCCCCTTTTCGGGTATCGGAGGAATTTTGGGACACCCTGTATAATATATCTATAATATATATAAAAGCTATAAGTATAAATATAAAATATCTATAATATATTGTGATGTGGCATTTTTGCCAACGTCTCCCCGTACCGGTAAAACGGTAGACCGGATCACCTTCTGGCGGCGAGGCACGATCACGATCGGTGCGAGCGCTCTCCCTGGGCACGAGCGAGACCCAGAGAGCGCAACTCATATTTTTGAGCGTCGCGCCAATTTGCGCGACGCGATCTTTCAGGACCGTAATCGGGTCCCGTTTGGACCCGAAACTCTTTTCCACCCGGGAATTGGCGACGATGCCTCAAGGAATTATACGAGGACTGACTTCGGCGGATGAACAGGAGGAAAACACCTGAGGATCAACGCGGTCCAGGAAAGTCAACCTGGAGGCGCCAACGTGGGATGAGGACGATCTCGCAGAAATCGGCTTCATCCAGTCGGCACCCCGTCCGGGAAGATACCTGGCCAGCTGCCGGATTGGCCGACGTCGATCACCGTCGCGGGAAGCGGCCAATCACCACGTGCCGCCGAAAATGAATCCGCGAATCGCCGAAGGCCAGAGGCTATTGCGTAGCGCCCGAAAATCGGCTAGCGATAGGCCGAAACGCCGCGCGTAGGAAAAGAGTTAGGGAGTGGGCCTCGCTTCCGCGTTACCGAGCAACCGCATGGGAAGTCATTGCTTCGATATCGTGCAAGTAACGAAGATGCATCATTTAACCGCGAATTATATAAAGTCCTTCTTGCGACCGCTGCCGAATAGAAGGACGAAAACAGAGCTGCCGTATAGCCGCCGCTTTGCTGCCGTCACCTGGGTAAGCGCCGATCAGGCTTTTGCTAATAATTCGGTTCTTTTGCGCGTGTGGCTCGTGTAGCGTTTTGGAGGGACCGCGTTCGCGTCGCGAGGGCTGACGACTTGGGTTCGAGGCTGCCGAGAATCGCGAGGGGCCCGAATCCTCTGGGCAACGGAATTCATTTCTTTGGCGAACTCGCCTTCCACGTGGGAGCCGAGTATTACACCGGGTGTCGTCGTCAGCCTTGGCCACCCTCGTGTCGTTCCACGGTGGGACGCCGCGTCGTGCGCGATTCGTGTTCCGTAAATTCTGCCGACGATCGAAGCACGAATAGGGTAGCGTAGGTCATCTGAATTCGGTTGTAAATTCCCCGCGTAGGAGACAGGCGCGTTTGAGATCTAGTGCTGCCGAATTCGACGCGCCAAGTCGAGCCCTCGGAGGGCAGAGCGCGTGCGACTAACATCCGTCGCGATATATTAAAGAACGCGCTGGCGATCAACTTTAACGGCTGCCGACTCTGTCGGCAGCTATGTCAATTTCTCCACCTCGTAAATAAACGATTGTGATTGCCGAAATTAACGCATTCGATTTTTGTGCGAAACCTTCCTGCCACAAGGAACGTCTCCTGTTCTCCTCGTGTCTCTCCTGGTCCCTTAGACGAGCTATTCCAGATTCAACGCGGTCGTCGTAGACTCGTGGTTTTCCGATAGTCATTGATTCGTTAAATTCAGAATTTCATACGACACGTAGCTGTGTCTGGCGCCCGAGAATTCGCGCATGTTGCCGAAAAACCGCGAGTCCGCGATAACCTTTTGTCCCGGGTGGACCACGTGTCGTGCGGCCGATCGTGGCCCGGCGTTCCGCCTGTAAATATCCGGTGTCGCAAAGGATTTCGCCCTCCTGGCGACTCCCGATTGCCGAGCATATACAGGGTGTTTACCTACAGGTGGGAGAAAATTTAAGAGGTGGTTCTCGACGATAATATAAGACGAAAATAAAGAATAAAAAAATTGCGATTTCGACTTCGTTAATTAGGTATTAGCAATTAAAAATTGGCCCAAACAGCGGCAACATTTCGACACGGGTGTACGTTTCGTACGTCACACAGGCACGCGACACTCTCGTATCAAGTGACAAACGCATGCAAACCTTGGTTCTCACTTGGGGCCCCAGCGAGGTGAAAATGTTTAAACATATGTTGGACGACATTGAACCTACCTACTCGTTAAAATCCACAAGGGCATTTTTATTATCCGCCCTATGGAATTATTGAGTAGAAGGGGTCAATGCCCTTTCACTTTGAAATTCTTCTCACACAACTCCACAAATCCTTATCCTGCACTATAATTGTTCATAACACCGTACATAATACACTGAAACAAACCACTTTAAAATGGTATCCAGTGGGTCCATAAATGTTGAATAAAATCCTCACAAATGCAAGTAACAATTTGACTTTCGCACACAAAAATAAAATATCAGTGAAATTACTGTGAAGTACACCCACTTAATTAATACCTTAATTCAATGTTTTAAGAAAATGTATATAAATGTATATATATATATTGTCACGTCGTCAAAAGTCACCGCCGGAAGGGCGGAAACTGCGACGACACCGGGTATTTACAAGCTGGGCAGCCGGGCCGCGTTCGGCCGCGCGAAACGCGGTCCACCCGGGACAAAAGTTGTTCGCAGGCTCGTCAATTTATCGTGAATTTCGCGAATATTCGGGCGCCAGGCACGCAAGGTGCCGCCAGAACTAATCGAGCTCGTTGTTACTCGAACGACGTGTCTACGAGCCTGCGACAACCGGCAAAAGACGCGGATGTTTCGCGAACGGGCCGAGGATACTAGGCAGAACGGCCACGAGGCATTCCCCGCGGCGGGAAGGTTTCTCACGAAATGAATAGTCGTTGAACTCTGGTTAACCACAATTTATTAACGATGGTTGTTACAATCGCGCTGCCGGTCGACACCAGCAGCGTTGTGGAGGTTAACCGGCGCGTAACAAATTCTCGGCGACGGATGGTATTCGCCCGCGCGCCTTGTCCTTCTAGACTCCTTCGAAATCGCGTCGAACCCGGCAATACGCGATGGAGGCGTTAGCGTACGCGATTCACGCGTTTCGCGCCCGGATTCCGATGGAAAACGCGTTACAATTGACTTTTCCCGACCGGCACTGGTATCACGAATACAACGCGAGCACGTGGCGGCGTCCCACCGTGGGACGACACGAGGTTGGTGTGAACGTTACGGAGACGCGCGGATCCTCGCTAATTCGACATATAGTGCCCGGCCCTTCGCTAAATAATTTCCCCGCGCGCCTACCGCCCGACCGATGGTTTTACTTGCGGACTGGCTGCAGCCGGCAGCCGCAGAGCAACGTCGAAGTTCCGCGACGCGATCGCGAACCCGTCACGCACACCGAGCCAACGCGAACAAGAATCACTCTATTTATTGAACGTGAAATCCGACGGAACTTACCACCGGCACTTTCTCCGCTAGAGCGGGATCCTCGCCTCGCTTCTTCGCCGGCAGCGTGCGTCGCCAAAGAACTTTTCGCCGTTGGCAAATTTTTCGCGACTTACGGTCTAATGGCCTACGAGAGAGTGATCTGTTGCGCGCTGACTCGGGAACGCGGAAGTGAGGCGACCCCCCTTTCCACGCGCTTCTCCCCGCGGAACGCTTAGTCCTATCATGGCCCGAATTTCGGCAGGGGTCTCGTTCGGCGCGACGGTCCCTGGCGTCCGGCGATTGGCGGCTTCTCCGGCAGTGCTGACGCTGATTCGCCGCTTCTCTCTCTGACGATCGACATCGGCCAATCCGGTAGCGGGCCACGTTGCTTCCCGGTTGAGGCGACGCCAAAGCAGCTGAGATCTCTTCTTGGCCGTTTCTGCTCTTCGGTGGCGCCTCCAGGTTGTTGGTCCTGGGCCGTGTCGATTCCCCGGCAGCTCGTTCCTTCGCCGGCGCCTTTCGCGTTCGATTTCCTCCGCGGGGAAAAGTGTTCCGGGCCCTCTCGGGACCTGGTGACGGTCCTGCAAATGTGCGTCGCGCAAATTGGCGTGACGCTCAAAAATATGAAAAATTCGCCCTTGGGTCTCGTTCGTGCCCAGGGAGAGCGCTCGCCATAATTCGCCCCGCTTTTCCGGCAGCGGAAAGTGACCCGGTCATCCGTTACTCGGTATTGGAGGACGTTGGCTAAAACGCCACGTCACAATATATATACTATATATATACAGGGTGTCTCAAAATTCCTCCGACACCTGAAAATGGGAGGTTCCTTGGGTCATTTGAAATCATATTTTCCTTTACAAAAATGGCGTCCGCGGCTTTGTTTAGGAGTTATCAACGAAAAACACGGACCAATCAGAGCGCGACCTAGACGCGAGTTAGCACAGTCGGCC
Organism: Lasioglossum villosulum; assembly: GCA_963971365.1. Taxonomy (NCBI): domain Eukaryota; kingdom Metazoa; phylum Arthropoda; class Insecta; order Hymenoptera; family Halictidae; genus Lasioglossum; species Lasioglossum villosulum. The sequence continues at coordinate 14,774,098 of OZ020504.1, read as the reverse complement.
TGACGCGCCAACTGTCAATTGGCCGAACGTGCCATCGCATGTCTAGATCGCGCTCCGATTGGTCCGTGTTTTTCGTTAATAACTCCTAAACACAGCTGCGGACGCCATTTTTGTAAAGGAAAATGTCGCTTTAAATGACCCAAGGAACCTCCCATTTTCGGGTGTGGGAGGAATTTTGGGACACCTTGTATATACATTATTAAATATACCTACCTGGGCGTGTTAAAATATACTTACCTTGATTCCTGTTAACTTATTTATTATACTACTCATTATACTTACCTTTTTAACAATCTGTAGATTATATAATACTTACCTTGTTCCTAACTGTGTTATTCCTATACTTACCTTGTTCCTAACTGCGTTATTCCTATAAAACAAAAATTGTCAATTACACTAATTACTACTAAAGTTGATATAAAAATAAATCATGGCTTCCACATTTGTAAAAGAGGTCAAAAATAAAAGAGATGCAAATAAAAAAAAAGTGAGTAATCCCATTAATATATTCCAAATCAATCTGAACCACTGTAGAGTGGCGCAGAAATTACTGATACAAACTACTGATGAACTTAAGATCGATATAGTAATAATTTCCGAATCATGGAAACCCTTTGATCATTGGTATTGTGACGATAATAGTAAAGCAGCCATATAGATATGCCAGGGAGCCACCCAAAAATTTAAATCTATTAAACTTATTCAAAAAGGCGAAGGCTACATTGCAATCCGAGTAGATGACTACAATATCTTTAGTTGTTAAATATCACCAAACATAAAATTCAAGGTATATGAAGACACAATTTTTGACTTCGAACAGAAGATTAGCTCTTTAGATACTCAAAACTGTATATTAATCGGAGACTTCAATGCTAAATCTTCAACGTGGAGTTCTAATACCATCGACAAACGCGGACTAGTACTCATGGGGACAATTAACAAACTAAATATGATTCCTATTAAGAGCAAAGGCGAATTTTCCTTTGGAAAGAACGGTCGAAAATCCTTGATTGATATTATAATATGCGGTAAATATACCAGCAAACAAATTATCAATAGTTGCATCCTAGACAAATTCTCAGCATCCGATCACCGGTTATCTTACATCGATTTGAACCTCATAAGAAAACGGCTAATTCCGTTAATAAGGAAATTAGGAGGAAACTTGATAAAGACAAATTCATAAAAATTTATAAAGAAATTACAAATAAATGTGACCCTATATTAATTGAAACGAAAGAAGATATCGATACATATATTGATTTAATCAAAGAAATATACTTAAAAACTAGTCGATGCATATCCCCTGTACCAAATAAAAAGGCCGCATACTGGTGGAATAATGAGATTAAAGAGCTGAGAAGTAAGGTAATCTACGCCAGACGCACACTCCAGAGATCCAGAACTAAAAAGAAACCAAATAATATTATTCAAAATAACCTAACAGAATATGAAAACTTGAGAAACCAATTAAAATTTGAAATTATTAATGCAAAAAATAGATCGTGGAGGTCTCTCATCGATGGTGTCGACCCTGACATTTGGGGTAAACCCTATAAATGGGTAATCGGCACCAACGCTGGAAAATTCCCACCTATCAAACTAGACGATCAAGAAACTAAAGAAGTTATTAATACGTTATTTCAAACTACACCGGAACCCGAAGAAAGTAGAGTCGTTAATAGCTGGGCTGGCTTTTACGACTCTACTGACCTACCTTTCACTGAAAAAGAAGTTGCACATGCTATAATATCAGTCACTCAAAAACAATCAAAATTGTGAGCACTACAATTTTCGCGTCGTCGTCGGTGACGCCACAACAATCATTTCTTCGTTGAAATAATTCGATAACCCACTGATTTGAAGATATATTGTATAACTATTAATGAAACACAATGAAAACAAAGATAATTAAATATTTGAACACTTAGAATTGCTTACGAAGCATGAAAAACTTCAACACTCGTGCGCGCTTAACGAATTGCTGCAATCGGCGCTGGCAATGCTTGTAGGCTGTGTGTGGCCGTAATGTCATTTAAATTAGATATCTGTGTTTCATTGTTATGCTTTCATTTACACAGGAGGTAAGGTAAGTATTTAATCTTTTTTACATACTTCTTAGCAACGAATTTTTCAACTTCTGCTGATAACTTGTGTTTTTTGTAGAAATTCAATCGATTTTGTATTCTACAGGGTGTCCCACTGTATCGAGAACAGCAGGATATCTCGGAAAACGGTGTCGTTATCAAAAAAGTGTTCCTACAAAAGTTGTTTGGTATGAGGGGCTAAGTTACGTGGTATTAATTAACTTCCCGATTCATAGGGAAGTTACTGTAATTACCCCGAAAATCGAAAATCGATTTTTTAGCAGATCTTCACGTTTCATGGTTATTGAAGTCATTTTAGACTATTTTTATCAAATTGTTAGTATGTGTGTGTGTGTGTGTGTGCGTGCGTATGGCCGTTTTTATGTTATCAAATTTTTCGTTAACGTTTTCTGAAAAAGTAACAATGCGATCAGAATGATGAATGATGCAATCGATGTGCCCCGTCTTAACTTAGAGCTGATTAGATTTTGGTCCATATTGGTCAAGTACTTTTTTAGATTTTTTAGTTTTTTTAGTTGTTTTCGAAAGGAGTTCATTCAAGAATGCAATTTATACGAGAGGATGGAAATTTTCCATCGAATAAACAAACGTAATTAGATATATTTCATTTTTATTAAAAAAAAATTTTTTTTTTAATTAAAAAAATCGGGAAGTTCTATGTGTGGCTCGTGGAGAGTCACACACAAAATAAATAAAAAACCATTAAGAGCTGTATGCCCCACTAGCAATGCGTACCACTAACCCTCTCGCAAGAGCAGTCCTACCCGCGAGCTCGCAAAGCGAGCGAGCAACAACAACCCTTCCCGCGAGCTCGCGAAGCGAGCGAGCAACAATAACCAGCTAGTTATTTTTTTGTGGGTGGAGTAGTGGAGGACATTTCAAGGTCAACTTGATTTTTTAAAATGGAATAGTATATTTTTTTCTTTAGAAAATAATAGCGGGTAGTGAGACGAATCCAAAGATGTGCTACATGATATTATTATGATTTTGATGAAGGTAAATTCTTAGCTTATGTTTACATACTGCATCGGTCGACGGCCAATAGCCAGCAGCCGCTGCCGTTCTCGATACAGTGGGACACCTTGTATATAATCTGTGCCAGGAAAAGATATGCTACTGCATTCACGATAAAAAAAGCCGAAAAATAGACTGGTAGATGTATTTAACGAGCATTATACCTAACCGACCTTTTTTTTAGCGTGAGGAAGAATCCTTTTACGGACTTCCCATACCCCCTGGGAGGGACATGGGGGTATGTAGGACTTACGATAGCCAGGAGAGCTCACAGTACCGCACTAAAAAACCGATAACCCAGCTATTCGGGAGCAGCTGGAATCTCCAATGGAACACGACCAGCCACCCCCTCGCACTTGGCAGGTTGCCCACTTGCACCCCCCTTCCCTGGGCCGTTCGGTAAGCTTCGAGAGTCAACAGCTCGCTCCGTCCAACGACCCCCAGTGACCCCGTTCCCCGCTCGAGGAGCCCATCAAAGGGCTCTCGGCCGAGGAAAGAGGTCGCCGCGCCCGACAAGGAGGAGACGGAGGCAGGCATCCCGCCCACGTTGGCGTCGTCCCCCACTCCCACCCCCTCCCCCGACCCAACGATGTTTACGTCCGCCGCAGGACTCCCCCAGGACGTGGATGAGCAGGTCCTGTGTCCGGCAGGAGTGGTTTAGGTTGATAAGTGTCACCGGGAGCTTATTACGCATTGCCTTTTTTTCAGGGGGGAAATTTCCATTTGTGGAACGGAGATGGAGTTTGCCCCTTTAAACCCCTCCTCTTCATCTTGGATCTGGGACTAAGGGTATACTCCGAGAATGCGGTTTGCCTCCAAAGCATTACTTCGCTTTGGAGCCCGCTTTTTTTAAGGGGGTACGGTACCCATGGATTCTAGGACATTCATCAGTGTAACCAACCTCCACGCTGAAAAACAGTTTGGCAACAGTGATGAACATACATTTGTATCAATCTAAAACTGGAGAGTTTCGCTATCATTACAGGTTCTTTTCTTTTTATCAATATCTTTATTGCTATTAATGGATCCGAGTAGCTTCAAGCCCTTCATATTTTTGTTGTTACGAATCTCCGCTGACAATTCTCTTGACTAAGCGCCATCTCGTTTAAGTAGCTGAACTAAAATTGGTTCTAGACTTGCTTTAGACTCTGTATCACTTTGTATGAACGAAATATGGGGAGTCGTTTCCCGCAAACACTGTTTTTACTTGTTTTTCTAGTAATATTCTAGTAATGTCCATGGGTACCGTACCCCCTTAAGCTCTGTCTTGAGTCTTCGCTCGGTCTAATAAGGTAAGTAGTAAGGTTGTGACGTGGCATTTTGGCCACGTCCCGCCCATACAATAGAGAGTAAACTCTATAATCATTCGTAAGGACCGGACCACCCTTTAGCGAAAGAAATAGACATTAGCAGCAGTAAGCGCTCCCACTGGAAAGTCTTAGTCATTAAAACACCATAGACTGTATCGAATACGGACGTCGTGCCTATTGGCTCGACGCGCTCTTTCAGGATCGTAGCCCGGGCCCAAGTAGCCCGGCTACCAAATCGCTATTAATCAGAAGCACCAATACTATTGCTGCCTGACTGGACTTGGAATGTTCGACCACCCATTGGTGTCAACTTCGCGAAGGAAATAAGAAATGGACCCCGAGCTCAGGACGATCAACCTGGAGGCGCCGACGAGGGACCAAGGGACAACCACGAACAACGATATTCGTCCCGTCGACGTCTCGTCCCGCAACATTGAGGGTCCCTGCGGGAACGGCTCGAGGAATCCTGGAATGCGGCTAGACATTCCCGGCGACCAATCGGACGTCGTTAAAGAAATCGGGGATTAGGCAAGGTCGGGAGCCTCCCTGTCGAGTGCCGGTCCTGATGAGTGGCGACACCGCCAGCGATAGTAATTGGTAGGCGAAAAGTATCGGAGAGGGGAGCGACGCTTCGCTTCCGCATCCTCGAGCCACCGCGAGACAACGATCACTGCTGCGTAGGATCTCATATTAATAAGTCGTTTGCCACCGATTATCTGTAACCGCGTGTGCGACACAGTATTGTAAAGCTGCCGTAGAACCGCTGCCGGATTTCATTGCTGCCGGTGGTAAGTGTCGATCTGGTTACCTTTAAAGTGTTTGATGAACTTCGCGATTTTGTAAAAGTGGCTCGAGCAGCGTCTTTCGTGCTTTATACGTTTCACACGTTCGTCTGAAGAACGAACGAGCGCTTTGTGTGCCCTATCCGGTAAGGGCTGCCCTTCTGGCTTCCTGTAGCGAGTTTCCAGTGCGAGCGAACTGCGTGCGATCGTCGAGCAATCCCGTGTTCGCGAAATTCCATCCGTACCGCGCGCCGCGCACAGTCATTTGTATCATACGTATTCCGACCACCTAGAATAGGTTTCGGTAGTCATTTCGGATAGCTGCCGGTAACGTGAATTTATATTTTCCGAAGCCTCGCGTTTTCCATCGGGGGTCGGTGTCCAAGAAGTCGTTCGCTACCACGTGGCCCGTTCAACCGGCCAGGCACCGATTCCGACGCGGCCATCTTGGACAAGCGAACTCGTGTCCTTGCCGGCTCGCTGCCGGTACCGTAAATTCTATCACCATAGATTCTTCTATCACAGATTCTTTCACGCGGCCTACATATTTTCTGTTCGTTCGGCTACGACTGTGGAGCGAATACTTGACAGTCGCTGCCGGATACCGTTCACTTTCTTATTTCTGAATAAATACTCTCAACTTTCAATTGCAAATTACCCCGCGTCAGATTTATTACAAGATCCGTTCCCGCCGTGGGGAACGTTCCGTCCGATCCTTTAAGAATCCTACCCATTGAGCTATTCGGCTTGTCGCGAACATATTTTCGAGAACCTCCGCTGGCATGTTCGTGTAGAGTGGCATCGTCCGATGCCTGGCGCCCGATTCTAGAGTTCGCAATTCGTAGACCGCCGCTGGGGATCTCGAAAGTACGTGTATTGTCACGAGTGAGCGGCGTTCATCACGGCAGAACTTAGCTCGGCTGGATCGTCTATAAAAACTCGTAGCGGGCTGACCCTTCGGGCCTTTTACGGGGACCGAGGCTAAATACCGCGTGACAAGGTACGGTAAGTATAAAAATATGAATAAAGTACAATAACACACACTTATGGTGTATACATGGTCTAGTAGGTAGGTATAGAGTAAGTTTTTTTTTAACGATATACAACTAACACGAATGAGATAAATAAAAAATAAAGAAGAAATAAATATTCAATAATAAGTAAATAAAGTAAAATAAAGTAGCTACCACTCACTGTCTCGAGCGTTTTTTAACTCTTTTTCTATTTCTATTAATCATTTCTACTCTAGCATCTCTTTCAGTACGCTGTATAGCTCTTTCTAATTCCTCTTTTTTAGAAAGGACCGTTCTGGTAACTTCCTTTATCTTGTTTAATTTATTAGGGTCTTGCAAGGAGATCATGACGTCTTCCCATGTGATGTTACTAATGGCCGAGAAGAGGTCTTCCCTGTGGTCATCCCAAGCACTACAGTCCATAAATGTGTGAAGCGGGCTGTCTTTTTCTGCGTTACACGCAAAACAGGTGTCATTAGTTTTTTGCCAATTTTCATCAGATAGTCGGAAAAACAGCCATGGCCCGAGATGGCCTGCGCTAGGTGAAAATTCGGGATCTGTGGACCCCATTGAATCCACTCAGCAATATTTGGGATCAGGGCGTAGGTATGGCGGCCATATTTGGCCCGATCCCAACGTTCCTGCCATCTTTTCATAGTTTCAACTCTCTCGTCTTTTTTAATTTTATCCATTAATAATTTATATTCTTTGTCATCTTTCTTATTAATCGTAATTGTTTTCAGGTATATCCTCTTTCTCACATCAATAGTTAATATAAGAGGTGGGAAACCTGCCAGCACGCACATGGCGTCTAATGATGTTGACCTATACGTTCTGGGCACCCTTCCTTTTTTTTTACATGAGGGAAATGCTTTTACGCATACCCCAAGCCTCCTGGGAGAGACAAGGGGTTATGTGGGGCTTACGTGGCCAGAAGGGCGCACAGTACCCACTAAAAACCTCATGATAACCTTCCCTAAGCTAATCGGGAGCGGCTGGGATCTCCGAGGAACACAACCAGCCATCCCCCTTCGCCCTTGGCCCCTATGGGGCCCCATCCCGGGGGGGGGAGAGAAGCTCCCCCAACAATGCCTAATCTATCAGGGCGCAAGCAGGTTACCCACTTGCACCCCCCTTCCCTGGGCCGTACGGTGGGCTTCGCGAGTCTCCAGCTCGCTCCGCCCAACGACCCCCGGTGACCCCGTTTCTCGCTCGAGGAGCCCTTAAAAGGGCTCTCGGCCGAGGGACAAGGTCTCCGCGCGCGACAAGGAGGGACGAAGGCGGGCACCCCGCCCGCGTTCGCCCCTCCCCCTCCCACCCCCTCCCCCTGACCGAACGGTCTTGACGTCCCCCGGGGGGACAGAGGAAAAGGGGGCAGGAATAGTCCCCCCCACAAAAGAACAACCCGTCTGGGATGCCTCTTCGGGGGAGGCGGTAAGGACTTAACGAGTCCCGCCTCCCCCGGTCCGTCGCCTGCCCCGCAGCGTGGGGCGGGCCGCTCGGCGAGGGCGTCTCGCCGCAGCTAACCTTCTTTCGGAGAGGGGGTCGGCCTCCCTCTCCCTTTCCGCGACCTCCTTCCGCCGCATCACCTCCTCGCAGAAGGAGGTCACGGCCTTGTGCGACCCCTCGTCGCAAATTATGTGGTCGACCACGGCCGACAACGAGTGGTCGCCTCCAATCTCGCTTCTTAGGACACGGCGCGGCGCCGACCACGCTGGACACTCTTCCAGCGTGTGCCGCCCCGTGTCCAAAGCCTCCGCACAGTGGTGGCACCGTTCGGTGGGTTCCCTCTTGATCCACGCCAGGTACCGGCCGAAACATCCATGGCCGGTTAACACCTGGGTGGATCTGTAGGTGAGCCTTACTCGCCTCTCGCACCATTCCTCCAGAATGGGCAGGAGGGCCCGGACTATTGGCCGGCCCGTATTGACGGCCAGAGTTTCCGACCGCCACAGGGCCAGCGACTCATGCCGGGCCTGGCGCTTCACTTCTACAATCCTGTCCTCCTCGTCCGGGTCCGCTTCTTCCCTGCGCAACGAGCGGACGGCCAAATACCAAGCCGTCCGCTCCCTTGCCTGATGGTGCAGGGGAATCAGACCCGCGAGGAGGCACGCCGCCTCGGTGGAGACGGTGCGATAGCCCCGTATGGTCCGCAAGGCCAGCCGGCGCTGCACTCTGTTGCAGAGTGTTTTACTGCGCCGTCTGACCGACAATGAGTCGGACCACACGGGTGCCCCATATAGGACCTTGCTATGCACCACCCCCGTATAGAGGCGGCGGATCCGTCCATCGGGCCCCCCAATATTGGGCAGCAGCCTCCTTAAGGAGGCCGCCACCGCTTGAGCCTGGGGGGCCAACCGACCGACGCGTTCTGGGCATCCTCCTGATAGCCAACTTCTGTATTTTATTAAGTTTTTTGAGATTCGAATCACTTTTAGCAGCTTCCAGACAGATGGGAGCAGCATAGAGGACCACCGATTCAACAACACGATAGTATAAACATCTGGCCATATAGGAGCCACCTCTAGTATTAGGTGTAAGCCTGGCAAGGACTCCCGCAACCTCGGCTGCTTTGTTAGTGGCCTGGATAATATGGCTACCAAAAAATTTGTTGCCCTCCATGGTCAACCCCAAGTATTGAATTTCTTTTTTAGATGTCAGTACGGTCTCACCGACTCTGAGGGTAACACCTCTAGGCGTTTTTCGGCCCGTAAGAAGGAGTAGCTCGGTTTTCTCCTGAGCGAGGGTCAATCTACTTTTTTTGAACCAGTTACTGATTAGTAGCGTAGCTGCATTGACTGTTTTAGCCAGCCTGTCTATATCCGCCGTAGATGTCACAAGTGCAACATCATCGGCGAAGTCAAACAGGGCTGCTGCTCTGGGTAACTGTATTTTAAGGAGTTCGTCATATTGGACATTCCACAGAAGTGGGTCCAGTACGGACCCCTGTGGAACCCCGGCGAAAACCTTTACTTCGCATCGTTGGCCATCGCAGATTGTGTAGTCCACTGACCTATCTCGGATATAACTACCCACCAGAGTGTATAGTCTGCCAGGCAGCCTTCTTTTAACTAATGCTGTCAGCTAAGGGTGTTAAACGCGTTACGAACATCCAAAGCTATCATAATGCAATGGTGTCCTTTACTTTTTGCCGAATCCCATTTAGCGACTAGGTCAGAAATTGCGTGTACTGTACTCTTGCTATGGCAAAAACCATACTGGTTTTGTTCAAATTTAATTACTTTCAATAGTCTATTTTTTATACAATACTCAAAAGTCTTGGCCAGGTTTGATAGGATGCAAAGTGATCGCCACCCGACCTTGCCCTCGCTATCAGGTTTCTTAGCGATTAGGAGCAATGTACCCTTCTTCCAGGAGCTAGGAAAGTAGCCCAGTTCGTAAGACACATTAAATACATGAGTAAGGTGGGGCACAGCAATTTCCTCTAGGATTTTAACCAGGAACGATGGGAGATCGTCCAGGCCAGCCGCCTTCTTCTTTACCTTATTGATGGCCTGGGAGATCTTCGACTCATCAAAAGGTAAATCTTCTGAGTCGTAGTAGCCTGCCCAGGGATATGATACCGAGGCTGGCCCCGCTATGTCCGGGGTGGTGACAAACAACGAGTTGATGCAACTGATCAACTCGTCGTCTGCCAGCACCACAAGAGGGGGCCTACCTGATATTTAGCCATGGCAGCCCATGTCTTTTTTTAGCTCGGGATATCTCATATTTGAGTGCTTCTTTGACCTCTCTGTATGACTCAATTTTGACTTCGATGACATTCGCATTCTTCTTCCTAGTACGGGCTCGCTGCAAGATTCGTCTAGCTTTAATAGCTTTTCGTCTCAATTCATTTAAACCAGGATTCCACCACCAGACTGGCTTCTTATTATTAAGTGCCGGGTGAGGCTTATTATAAGTATCCTCGTATATCTCTCCGATTAGAGAGATATAAGAGTCTACATCCTCTATTGATTTTATTTTCAGGGGGTCCGCAACCGATGCTATATACAGGTATTGTTTTCTATATTTGTTAATGTTAATTATTTTTCTCGTAGCCGCTGGAAAAGCTTCAGCTCTGGATCTATTCAGCAGTAGTTTGTGTAAGATGTATTTATGGTCAGAAGCTGAGTAAGCCTCAAGGATTGTGTTACTCAACATACTATTAATGATATTTTTTCCACATAACATACAATCTATCATGGTTCTCCGTCCATTCGTTTCAAAAGTGAAGTTGCCTTTACATATAGTCGGAGCAATTTCAATAGAGTTAATCATCTCCATGATTAAATTACCATGAGCATCTAGCTTCTTGGATCCCCATGCTGGGGATTTGGCATTAAAATCGCTTGCTATAATGGTTCGACTGCTGTCTATGCTCCTAAGGAAAGATTCTAAATCCTGTACTCTATCTTCATACTCCACGATCGGTAGATTGGGTGAAAAATAGCAGCTTACAATAGTGAGTTCGCTAGCTTTTATAGCTACGATGCCCTTGCTGTTGTATATTTTTTTAACACCATCAAACTTATTTACAGAGTCCCAAGGGATCCAGATGGCCGCATCATTAAACCCATCTCCATACCAGAAGAAGGGAGATTTCCACGGTTCAGATATTATATAGCCATATCAACTTTATATTCATTGGCTGTCTGGACCATAATGTCCTGTGCGTCTCTACATCTATTTAGATTAATTTGTAAAATAGTAACTTTGTTATTCTTCTTACTAACTTTTCTTTTCTCTTTGTCAGTTTCAACAGTCGGCGCCAGAGCAGCGGAGGACCCAGGATTACACGAGGACCCAGAATCAACCGAGGACCCAGGACCGGCCGAGGACCCAGGAACACGCGAGGACCTGGGAGCATCAGTGGACGCAAGACCATCCGTGGACCTAGCAGCCCAAGGATCAACACTACGAGAAGAAAACGAAGGTAAGTATACGTTACCCTTTTTTGTTCCAGGGTAGAGATGAGTCAGCGACGGCAACACAGGTGAAGCATCCCGACTTTCTACCACCTTGCCAGGTAGAATTACCATCTTATTCAGGTAAGTAATGTTGTCTTTTCTTTTAGTACTAATATTATCTTTATTAACTTCCCGATTCATAGGGAAGTTACTGTAATTACCCCGAAAATCGAAAATCGATTTTTTAGCAGATCTTCACGTTTCATGGTCATTGGAGTCATTTTAGACTGTTTTTATCAAATTGTTAGTGTGTGTGTGTGTGCGCGCGCGCGCGCGCGAGCGTATGGCCGTTTGTATGTTATCAAATTTTTCGTTAACGTTTTCTGAAAAAGTAACAACGCGATCAGAATGATGAATGATGCAATCAATGTGCCCCGTCGTAACTTAGAGCTGATTAGACTTTGGTCCATATTGGTCAAATAGTTTTTTAGATTTTTAGTTTTTTTCGAAAGAAGTTCATTCAACAATGGAATTTATACGAGAGGATGGAAATTTTCCACCGAATAAACAAACGTAATTATATATTTTATTTTTATTAAAAAAAAATTTTTTTTAATTAAAAATTTTTAATTTTGCAACTAATGCTAATGTTACCGCTTACAACTAACAAATCGGGAAGTTCTTTGTGTGGTTCGTGAAGAGTCACACACAAAATTTAAAAAAAACCATTTATAGCTGTATGGCCTACCAGCAATGCGTATCACTAACCCTCTCGCAAGAGCAGTCCTACCCGCGAGCTCGCGAAGCGAGCGAGCAACAACCACCCCAACCGCCAACTCGCGAAGCGAGCGAGCAACAATAACCAGCTAGTTTTTTTCAGATTAAGCCTCCATTATCTTAGTACAGGTAAGTATATAATTGTGTAATCAGGTAGCAATATAAATGATTTGTTGGTGATTTATATGAATTAATTTAAAGGTAGGTAAGTTAAGACTAATTAGGTACGGTATATATAAGTATACAGATGTATACATATATGTATACAGGGTGGGGCATTTTAAACAGGTCACCTGAATAACGCGGCTGTTATTGGAAGAAATGCATCAGATGGAACTTGTATGGTATCGAGGGGGCATTATTCTGATGTTAGTAGCTTTTTTGTAGGTGGATGCGCAAAGGACATATGAAGGTCAACTTCATTTTTTTAAATGGAATGAGGAATTTTTTAATACGTCAATTAATGCAGCTGAACATTCATAATAAAAAAGTATTAACCTATGTATGTCGAAAAGTTAATCGTTCAGAATATATTTCAATATAAAAAACATAAAATACCATTACTGTCGTACTACACTAGTAAGTAAACGCTAACGTCTTAGTACGGCAGTAATGATATTTTTATATTTTTTACATTGAAATATCTACTGAACGACTAACTTTTCGACATACATAGGTTAGTACTTTTTTATTACGAATGTCCAGCTGCATCGATTGGCGTACTAAAAAATACCTCATTCCATTTAAAAAAATGAAGTTGACCTTCATATGTCCTTTGCGCGTCCGCCTTCAAAAAAGCTATTAACATCAGAATAATACCCCCTCGATACCATACAAGTTCTATCTGATACATTTCTTCCTAACACCAATAGCAGCCACGTTATTCAGGTGACCTGTTTAAAATGCCCCACCCTGTATATGTATTGTCACGTCCGGTGGTCCATCCGTGATTAATAAATAACAAATAATCACGATACAAATATTCCCTAAGCTATTTATGATTTTCTCTAATTAATGTTGCGCAAGAAATAGAAATAAAATATTGTAATCACATACTAAGCGAATAAACCGAAATATAATACGCGAGGGATGTTAAGCAACGAAGCAGCTGCAGGCCACCTGGAGCGCAAAAATTACAAGAAAACCACCTAAACAAAATTAAATACCAAGAAGACCAAGAACGCAATAGAGCTGACAATGACGAAAGCACTCCGGAAGAGCGCGAGAAACGGAGGACCCAGCCGAGAGAAAGAAAGACACAAGAGTAATTCAACGAACAAACTGCAGACTACGATTACGATGACTAAACGAAAACCGAACCAACTCCACAAGTATTTGGCTTAGAACAAAGGATAGAAGAAAATATAAAAACGACGAAACTTCGCCAGCGAGTTAGTGGCAATTGAAGCTCCTATCTCACGAGTTCACATTGAAACCAATCTTAATCGAAAAAGTAGTCTAGCGCCACGAACCATCTTAGTCAAAAGTTTTGTGTGTGTGCGACTAATATCCAGGCGGAAATTTGGATTAACAGCGACCGAAAAGCGAACCAGCGTAACGGTAATTACTAACATTTATAACAACTACTAACTCTCATACCGACTACTCGGAAACTCCAATGTATTCTGAAATTATTGTTTAAATACACTTGTTCAATTTCTACTAAACATTAGATTCTCCAAATTCATTTCGCATACCCAACTTCGATTTCTTCCTGACCAAAAATTTATAACAGAGCCACATAAACATCATAAAAACCCTCAATTTCCCGAACCGAAGCCGGTGAATGCAGGTAGGTTCGAAACTGCGTCATATCCCCATCATATAAATCTATCAAAATCTCTAGTGAATCTCTGTTTGTCTTGCTTGGGACGTAACAGTATATAAGAACTGGCTAAGCCCCTATCCAGTAGGTAGGGGCCTAAGTCAGAGGTTTACTTTTCTCTTCTGCGTTTTTTCTCCTTCTGTTTCTTCTGATTTTTTCTTAGGTTTATTTACAACAGGGGTCTCAGTTATAGTTTCAATTTCTTCTTCCCTTTTATTTTCATTTTCATTTTCATCTTCTACTCCTTCTTCTCGTTTTTTTAACTTCCCGATTCATAGGGAAGTTACTGTAATTACCCCGAAAATCGAAAATCGATTTTTTAGCAGATCTTCACGTTTCATGGTCATTGAAGTCATTTTAGACTATTTTTATCAAATTGTTAGTATGTGTGTGTGTGTGTGTGTGTGTGTGTGTGTGTGTGACGACGAGTGATCAACCAATCAGCGGCGTCGCGGAAATGCGTGGGCACAATATCGACCAGCCGATTGGTCCAGACCCTTTCTCGATCCTTCTGGAATACTCACGAATGCTCTGGCGGAAGCGTGACGTAGAGGAATATTCCAGAAGGATCGAACTGATAAAAGGGAGAAATTAATGACGTCGCCATTATTACGCCACACGTCAGCAAATCAATCAGATTAACAACAATTTATTTTCAAGTTTTCCTTTATTTCGCTTTCATTACGTATCGTCTTCCTTTCACTCTACGACAATTTTGTATCTATTTAGTGCAAATATAGCATATTTATTATAAATCCGAGTATATCACCTATTGTTTTCCCGTATTCATCCCATTCAAATTAACCGTTGCATCCTTTCCACAGTATCACACTTATATACAGTCCACTCACTCCATTCATCCATGCACGCAATCCAATATTGCAATTTTGTTGGTCATCCAGACCAGCAGCCCTACCGAGGTATAAGCAAAGTAAATGTATAGATGACGATGTTATTTTCGTTTCGAGCTTTGTACCTATAAGATTGCAAACAAAATTAAATCATGATATAATATGGGAAAATTCTACCCATAAAAAGAAAGTTTTCTTTCAAAAACAAAAAGGAGTTTTCTTTCAAAAACAAAAATGAAAGCAATAATATTTAATAAAAATAGAAAATTAAGAAAATAGAATCACGCAACATAAACTCGCTCGAACGCTTTCTCACTCTAGCTGTCTCTCTCTAAACTCGTCACTCGACCTCTCGCACGACTCCTCACGCTCTCAAGACTCACAGCACTCTGCCCTGCATCTCAGTCCCCGAAAACGATCTCGCCACACACACACACACACACACACGCACTCATTCATACCGATAACACAGTCACGCACTTCTTAGGATCTACAGTTCGTAGGACCCGCGAGTCAAGGGATCCCACACTCGGCCATCCTGCACGATATCTGTCCCCAGATATCTGTGTTTATTCTTCAGTTGATGAGATATCGCTACCCTCATCAATCCACAGCTTCATATGTTCTGCCGAAGTCGACGTTTGCTTCGGACACTCGTGCTCACCTACTTTGTCTACAATGAAACGTTCGTTCCTTAGAATTTTTGTCACTCGATACGGACCTAAATATTTAGGCGCAAACTTCAAGCCCGGGCCATGTTGGGTTCTCTTTATGGCAACCAATTCGCCTTCTTTGTATTGCCGAGCCTTCTTCCTATGTTTATCGTAGCCACGCCGATTCTCACGCTTAACCTTTAAGATGCATTCCTTAGCTTGATTCCGCAGCTCTTCCCTGTTGCTTTGGAACATATCAATCCATTTTCTCTTTATCAACTCACGAATATCTGCATTATTCTTCATTCTTGGGTGTGTCCCAAACAATAATTTAAATGGCGTTGTACCGATGCTTCTATGAGGCGTTGCATTTAAAAATTTCTGAGTGATATCCAAATAGCGATGCCACTCATCTGGTTTGGGTGCAGACAACTTTGTCACTATTGGTATAAGTGTCCTATTCACACGCTCTACCTGTCCATTTGCTCTTGGCATTCCCGTCGTTATCAGACTGTGTTCTATTGCTTCTGATTTGCAATATTCTCGAAATTCATTTGAAGTGAAAGTAGAACCACGGTCAGAAATAATCCTCCGAGGATTTCCAAAAATCACTGATTGTTTCTTTAAACGCTCTATTACTTCGGAAGCAGCTGTAGTTTTTGTAGCATACAGCCACGTAAACTTAGAAAATGCATCTACGACCACGAAAATATGCTTGTAACTCTTTCGCGTGGATGGAAGTGGCCCTAGATGGTCAATGTGATACACATCCAACGGAATGTTTCCTTTGTCAATGGAATGCAAAAATCCTTCTTGTCTCCCATGTTTTCTTTCGGCTAGAATGCACAGAATACAATTGCGCACCACTTTCTCGACTTTTGATTTTAAGTCTGTGAACCAATAATCTTTTCTAATTATAGTCTCTGTTTTTGCACTCCCGAAATGACCGTTCTCGTGTACGCGTCGAATAATTTGCGATTGCATTGGCCGCGGCACTATTAATTTCACGTCACTTTCAATTTCTTTATATAAAAGTCCATTCCGCACTACGAACCCACTTAATCGTTTTTTATTCACTGCTTCGAAAATCGGTTTCAAACTCTCATCCTCACATTGCGCTTTACGAATTCTCACAATTATGCTATCCTCGCATTCGTTCATCAACATACACTCCGGTAACGGATTTCGACTTAACGCATCTACGTGTCTTAAACTATTTCCCGAACGATGTTCTATTTCATAATTAAACTCCTCTAATAAAAGCGCCCACCTCGCAACTCGAACACATATATCTCTCTTACGCATAGTTAATGTAAACGCTTGACAATCTGTAATTATTTTAAATGGTATACCTAATAAGTATATTCTAAATTTTCGTAAGGCTTTAACTATTGCCAGAACTTCCAGCTCGTAACTAATATATTTCGATTCTGCTGACGTCGTTTTTCCACTTGCAAAATATACTGGATAAAATTTACTATCAATACTGTTACGCTGCAAAAGAATTGCACCATAACCATGCATCGAAGCATCCGTATGTAATTGAGTCTCCGCTTCTAATCTATATAATTTTTAAACTGGACTGTTGCTCAATATAGTTTTTAACTTCGTAAATGCAAATTTTTCTTCCTCCCCAAAGTGAAAACTGACGTTTGATTTTAATAAGTTCATTAACGGTCGTGCGATCACAGAATAGTTTGCAATAAATTTTCGGAAGTAGCCAGCCAAACCCAAAAAACTTTGATTTTGCTTGAAATTTTGTGGCTGTGGAAATTTCATAACCGCCTTTGTTTTTCTCTCTGATGGACGAACACTTCCGTCTTCAATTATGTGCCCCAAAAACTCTATTTTAGTCTGCAAAAAGCTGCATTTCTTCCAATTAATTTTTAGACCAAATCCCTCCGCAACACGTAATACCATCTTTAGATTTTCTACACCACTTTCACAATCTGTTGAGGGAACAATTAGGTCGTCCATATAAGTCAAAACCTTTTTATCATTAATCAAATCTTTAAAAACAGCATTTATAAATTTCTGGAATACTGCGGGTGAGTTACATAAACCAAACGGAACATAAGAAAATTCATACTGGCCATTCGGAACTATAAAGGCAGTATATTTCTTGCTATCTTTATCTACGGGCACGTGAAAGAATCCATTCTTCAAATCTAACGTGCTAAAAATTCGTGAACCTTGCAATGCGTCTAGTTGGTCATCGATTAACGGCAATGGGTATCGGTCTTTAATTATTTTCGTGTTCAGTTTTCTATAATCTATACAAAGCCTGGTTGTACCATCTTTTTTCTTAACAAGTACCACTGGGCTAGCGTAATCAGAAAGAGAAGGCTGCACGATTCCGTCAGAAAGCCAATGCTTTATATGTTCATCTACTTCACTTTTCTCAAGAGGGGATAAACGTCTAGCCCTCTGATAAATTGGTTCGTCATCTTTAAGTATTATGGTCATTTTTACGTTCGTTTCCCGTGTTTTAACCGGTTTATAATCTCTAATCAGATCGTTTATGATGCTTCTATGCTTGGTATTCGATATTTCTGACAAATCAATTTTGTTTGCTTCTCTATACAATCAATCTTGTAAATTTCGGGTATATTACTTTCAGATTGGTGTTCTTTTTCAACGCTACGGATAGAAATTACGCCCCCCTTAATATTTATCTCTACAGTGCTTAATAAGTCTGTGCCAATTATCAGATCATGCTGCATTAATGTATCAGATATTACCCAGATATTAATTGGATACTCGCTACCATCGATCTCTATTCTAGTGCTAAACTGGCCTATCGCCTTGTTAGCTTGGGATCCGATTCCGCAAAATTTTATTTCTCGTCGTACTAATGCTGGCGACCCTATTCTCACGTACTGTTCTGCACGCATTACCGACAAATCGCTGCCGGTATCAATTAACGCCGCTAATCTCTCTCCATTCATCCTTACATTCTTGTAGTATTTTTCGCGCGTATACTGTGAAATATTACAAATAGCATTCACGTCATCTTTCTTCGGACAATTTGTTGCCACGTGGCCAAACATCTGACATTTAAAACACTTCGCGCCGCGATTTTTCGAAGGACAGTTCATGCTATAATGATTTCCCATACCGCAATTAAAGCAACGATTAGCATTTTTGGCGGTCTCTCTCCCACTCGCATCGGCCCATACGCTCTGTCATCGGGTCTCGGTTGGTGGTGCATCCTTTCTTCTTCCCTCGGTGGTTGAAACGTCCTCTCCTCCGTCCTCCATGGTCGAAATGTCTTCTCCTCTGCCCTCCATGGTTGAAACGAATTTTCCTTAGTCCTTGTATATGATGCATACGTCGTCGGCAAAAACTTCCCATATTCCCGAGGACACCCCCTCGAACGCCTCCAACAATGATGTCTTTGTCGCCAGCTTTTGGGTGCGGGCAATGTTTCTTAATGTGAAATCTGGGATTCCCTCGATAACGTAGTCCACAATGTCTTTGTCACTCATGCTAAGACGATTTGCCATGATCACTTTCTCATGCATGTATTGACTAAACGCTTCGTCTCGTCTCCAAATACGTCGCTCAAACTCCTGTCGCAAACGGATTCTGTTTGGCTCGCGGTAAAACATTTCTCGTAACCCTATCAATAGTTGGTCGACTGTCATCGCGATGCATTCAGGTTTTGAGTGAAACCACTCGAATGCCTTTCCTCTCAAATGTGACGAAATAAATAGCCTCATTATTTCATCTGTCACTCGATAAGTTGCCTTCAGTAACTTCACCTGCGTTTCCCACATTTCATATGCTTCCACGTTGCCATCGAAGTAGTTCAGCATCTCCGCCACCATTGATGTAGTCACACGCGGTGTTATCTCGTTTTGTATTATCGGGCGAGATGTATCAATTGCCGGTCTATCGCCGTCGATTCTTAACTGTTGCATATTTTTCAGAAGTTCAATCTCTCTATATGCCAGGTTGAGTTCGTCTTCCTTCAATTTCTTCTCCCTTTGACAAAGTTCAATTTCCCGCTGCATGTCAGCCCATTCCATCTCGCTCACACGAAAGGTATCTTCTTTTTCCAACTGCTGGTTTTCCTCGCGGCCTGACGATTCGGTTTCACTGTCCTTCGCCCAGTTACCCGATGGATCAGCTTCCATTAGTCGGTGTATTAATTCGGCTTTTACACCCGTTGTGCTCAGTCCCAAAGTACGCAGTTTTTCTTTCAACTCTAATACGGAAAAGTCACCAGCAGATCTCGTCGGTAAACTCATTGCACAAACAAAAATAATCCACAATAAATCGCGCTAATCAATTATCTCAGTCTTATAACACTTATTGTCACAATTACGACGCTCACTCTTGCTTTCAATCTCCATTAAGCACTTTGATCCCTAATAATTGTCACTTTTTACACGAACGAATATCCAAACTCACTGATTTTCGTAGGCACGGACGAGCCCCCAAGTTTGTAGGGATTTTGGATGTATAGGGAGATTTCTTTCAAAAACAAAAATGAAAGCAATAATATTTAATAAAAATAGAAAATTAAGAAAATAGAATCACGCAACATAAACTCGCTCGAACGCTTTCTCACTCTAGCTGTCTCTCTCTAAACTCGTCACTCGACCTCTCGCACGACTCCTCACGCTCTCAAGACTCACAGCACTCTGGCCTGCATCTCAGTCCCCGAAAACGATCTCGCCACACACACACACTCATTCATACCGATAACACAGTCACGCACTTCTTAGGATCTACAGTTCGTAGGACCCGCGAGTCAAGGGATCCCACAGGTGTTTTAGAGTGAGCGGTCTTGGTCGACCGAAATGATAGGAATTTCCTTGCTTTGATAGGAAATTGCGAGACAGGATCGCTTGAAGTGTGAACGAGCAATGGAGTGATATAATGGATGAAAGGTAACGGTAGGATTAGAACAAGGATGAGTGAATGTGAATAAATGATTAGATATCCGGATTTACAATAAATAAACTGTATTTATGCACTAAGGTTGTACAATTGTCGTTAATGATACTGAAGATGTAATTATGTAAAACAGGTGAAATAAAGAAAGTGAAAAGATAGTACGAGTACTAGATCAGCTGAGAGCCTTTTGAAAAATAGACAGAGAAAACGGTTCTCTCTGTCTTGTGTTATATCGATCCTCCTGGAAGTTCGTCACGCTTCCTTGATTCCGGTTGAGCGTTCTCGAACATTCCAAAAGGATCGAGAATGCATGTGGCCAATCACCTGATCGGGATATTGCCCGCGCGAGCCTCGTATCCAGACGCAACGCACTTGTTTTCAGGCGGGTTTGTGTGCTACGCGTGCTGACGTTACGCGATGCGACGCGGCTAATATGGCGCTCGGGTGCGCCAGTCTTGAACAGAAGGAGATTGTAGAATTCTCCAACGAAAACATCGCCCTGTAAGTGCACCCGCATGTTTTTCTTAAGGTGGAGTTTTTTTATCAATGGCCAAAGATTTGAGGCTTTAATGCAAGCCTTCACTTCGTCTGCTCGAGTTCCCCTCGGCACTATCGGCAGAGTCTGACGAAAGTCTCCAGCTAACAACACGGTGACTCCACCCATCATGTCATCGTTCCCTCTGATATCTTTTAGAGTTCTGTTTAGTGCTTCGAAACCCCCTTTATGCGCCATTGTGCTTTCGTCCCAAAGTATAAATTTACAATCGCGTAGCACTTGAGCTGCATTACTCTGTTTTGAAATGTTGCAGAGTGGAGGATTTAACGGCAGCTTGAAGGCAGCATGAGCTGTCTTGCCTCCCTCTAACAATGTTGCTGCGATTCCTGACGATGCGACAGCTATGGCGATTCCACGATTACTCCTTACTTTCGCCAATAGCAAATTGATAAGGAAGATTTTTCCAGTGCCACCAGGAGCATCCAGAAAATATATTTTGCCAATTCCTTTCTCAATATTGCTAAGAATCTGCTGATAAACATAAAGCTGTTCATCCGTCAGTAACTCCTCATTAGTCGCCACCACCTCTCTCAGCACACCGGGGTCATAATTGATCTCCCTCAGATATTCTAGATTACCGAAAGTTGCTGCAAATCTTTTTGGCTGAGGCAATCCGTACTGTGTCAAGTTTTGTCCTGTTTGAGCTAACACTGCATCCTCGATCAACATCAAGCATCTGTTGTACACCTCGTCTATGAGTAGTTGCGCATTATCTTGCAATTCTCTCTCCAGTTGTCGCTTAATGTCTTCCGATAGACTCTCTTTGTATTTCTCCCAAAGACTTAAAGGATCAGAGAGTTGACAGAAACCTAACATTATTGTAAATAGCTCTCGCAGCTTCAAAGGAGAATCGCACAATGCAGCTTCCACTAAAGTAGTGTCCCAATGCTTGTCGTCTTCAAGCAATCCAATAGCCTTGCATGCAGACTGATATGTTGAATGGAGGATACCATTCACAGTCTTTAAGTCCTCAAAAGATGTCGGTCCTCTAACCTCATGGAGCAACAGGCGTAGGTGGTAGCACTCGGTATTGTTTGGATGAATGGTATAGACCCTACTCAGAACGTGCTCTTTTTCCACTCCGGACCAACCCTCTACAACTTTCCCCCTTTTTCTTCTAGAAAATTTTTTGTTGTTCCAGACAAAGTAATAAGATATTTCAGAGTACAGCAGCGTTCTAGCATAATTGTCCGTTTTGCAGATTTCAAAAAAGCTAACAGCGTTGTCTGAAGTGGACTAATTATTTTATCTGACAGGTTTCTGGGGTTGAAGTATATAAGCTGGCCGTTTTCAAAATGAACAGGGAGATGTAACACGGGGGGAACCTTTCATGAATCGGAAAGCTTAAGATCCTCCAAACTGCTATGGAATTGCTTATGTACCGGCCGCTTTCGTAGATTTTCACCTTATCTTTCTCATTCTCTATAGCAAAGGCCACTTGATCACTACCCTTGTTCACGTACTTACAAATATATTTGATGGCCTTAACAGAGTTGCAGTACTTCATATTAATATGAGCATTGAAAGTACGTAACAGGACAGGATTGTAAGGTACCACCTAGCGGCTGTCCCACTCAATTTCTTTATTTTTCATTGTGTAACCACCGTCAGCTGGAAACCTCCTCCTATATTGCAGATATCCATCGTCTCCTGTCTGTGTGTCCTTGAGAAGTGGTCGAGGATACCTCTTACTGCTACGACCATCTTGCATGCAGGGCGATTTGTGGTTTAAACTACCGCAAAGGCCATGTATCATGTTGGACTTTACAATATCATACAGAAGAGGGTCTTGTGCTCAGGATCAGGTATTTCAGCTCTTGGAGGACTTGAGGGATATGGGGCCCCCTATTGGTGACTCTGATCCAAGTCCTAAAATCCTCTCACCCCATCTCCTCGTGGTGGTCCCTGGGACACGCTACGGCGTGTGCTAACGGGGCGAGGGGTTGCATCGGTCTCACGACCGGTGTATCCTAGTGTCTCTGGCAGCAATATGTCTGTCAGGGGCCCCATAACGTAAGCCGGCCCCCAGGGGCCGGAACGGGGTGCCTGCCTTAACCGGCCGGTTTCGCGAGGATGATATAACCTCTATAAAAAAGTACATGATCCTCAAGGTGAGCTCGTGCCGAATTGGTCTCCTTCCGGATTAGACGCCGGGGGGAGGACTGGCTGTGTGCATCCAGCCGCTAACGAGCACTCTGGGGTACCTGCCCGAACCCCAGAGTATCAAGGGCTTCCCTCTCCGACCCTACGGGGGACGTTAAAGGTAAGGCGGCTCTGCCTGGGGTGACCTCTTTTCCGACTACGCTCGTGGGACCAAACATGGATATCTCATTTAACAAAAACACTGGGGAAATAGGGGGGAATGGCGCGAAGGGGCGCTTTGTGGGGGAGGGGTCGGCTGGGCCGACGGGGGTGGAAGGCGCTGGGGCTGCACCGGGGGCTTCGGCCTCCTGTGGTGGTGTCGACGCCACGGCGCACAGTGTTCCAAATCGGCATTTTAGCTGGACAAAAGTCTAAATCGCCTGTTTTTCTATATTTATCAATTAATATGTTTACAGTTGAATGAAATATGAATAATTATTAAATTCTTATAACATTTAATTGGTTTTTGTTAATTAAACAATATATTTTAAGTTATTTATAATTAAATACAAATTACAACAAAGTTAGTAATGGACCTTGTGACGTTGCAAACCAGCGACGTCACTTCGCCGTTATGTGCGAGCACATTTTTAATAGTGCGAAGGACCGGACCGTACAATAACGAGACGCGAGACCGGGAAACACAGGGTTCGAGAGCGTTCCGCGAGGAATTTCCATAATATAGAACGCGCATTGACATTTAGCGGGCGAGCCGAGAACGGCAAGTTTCAGGGCCGAACAACGAACCAGGAAAAGGAGCCCCGACCTCCGAGATTTTCCTAGGAGATGATTCCGGTACAGAAGGACGTCAGACGAAAACCCAATGGCATTTCGAAGCCCGACTACGGGCCACTATGGTTATCGACGTCACCCGGTCAATCGACTTGGAGGCGCCGAAGGGACAGGAACCCCTACCGACCATCGTACCATTTCGCGGTCCCGACGCCGCCTCATCCCGCCATAAATAGGGTTCCAGCGAGGATGGTGCCACCGAGAAGCCAGGTCGAGGCACGAGCCTCCCCCACGTCTCACAAAAAGTGGGACGTTTTCGCGTTAGGGTCAAGGAGCCATAGACCCCGTCGAGACGCCCCTGTTACGCGAACGTCGCGCGTGAAACGGAGCCCTAGGAAATTCGGCAAGGAGGTCGGGTGGGGGGAACGAGAATCGATGCGGCACGCGCCCGGAAATCGATGAGCACTGTCGCGCTAGCCGTCTCTTTCGTACGACCCACGAGAAAACGCATGCAACTAATTCGCGCCAAATATCGCCGCAATTACGTACGGGAAACCTGGTCTCGCGAGCTTGAATTTAGCGTGCGAGTGATTCCGTGCAAGCCGCAAAGCTTCGGTCCAGCCGCCGGAAATTACGGAAGTGCCAGGGAGCGAAAAGGGGTAAACGGTAAGTCGCCCAGTGATCATTTCGCCTATTCCGGTCGCGTGTTGGCTCGACGTTTATCGCGCGAGGACGAACATTTGTCGTTTCGCCCTCGATCTTTCGCGTAGGCCGAGACGCCGGGCGTCCCGTGCCGTCGGCTCGGGCCGTAGCGACGGTCCTTTGAGCGGTATTTCGCGTAGAGAGTTCCCCTTAAAATCTCGCGCTCGGAAGTTTCCTCGGAGGAATCGCGTCTCGTGAATATTTCGTCCGACGTCTCGTCAAAGTCTCGAATCCTGTGTCGTGTTGCGTAGCGAACGCGTCTCGATTGCGTCGCCGTCCGTATCGTCCGTCGCGTGCTTTTCGTACGCGTGCTATCGCGACAGTCCCGTATCGCGCCGTCCACCTGCGCTTCGCGCGATCCCGCCCGCCGGGAAACCGCTATAGTCGGTACCGGTCAACCGTACCCTTTTCGCGCGATTTGATTTAGCGACAACCGCGCTGCGACCGATCAACCGTCCGCAAAAATTGTATAAAGAGCGCGGGCTCTCGGGTTGCGGTCACGTGACCGCGATATTGTAAATCTACTGACAAGGAAATAAAACATCCACTCGGGGCTCATTACGTTGTCGTCAATTCCCTGTGAGATCCGTCCTGCCGTAAGGGCTGTCCTCGTCCTTCCGTGTTCGAATCATCTGGCCCCGTCGCGTCCTCGTTCACGATCCGCGTGCCTCGAAGGTTCGATCTCCGAGTCCGAAATTCGTGTCGTGTTTCGCGTGACACTTTTCACGGTGTCTGGCGCCCGAACAATCTCGCGGAAATTTCGAACCTTCGGATGTCCTTTGTCTCGGGCGGACCACGGGCATACGGCTGCCCGCGGCCCGGCCTAAGGGCCTGTAAAAGCCCGAAGTCGCTCGGACGGAGGTTTTCTAGCCTCCGCTCGTGAGCGACGTGACAACCTATATAGCACAGAATGATTTAAATGATGTAATTTTTAATTATTGACAAACAAAATGTAAATATAATTTATTTATTTATCTGTTTTTTGCAGAATCAGACATATTCTAAGGGGAAAAATTTATTCTTTGGTTTAGTATAAGGTTTCAATTTACAAATAACAGTAGTATGTCTAGGCCGGTTCTAACTCACAGTTATCATTGTAGGCAGATTCCTACCTTACCGGCATTTTACCTTACAGCGCGACTTTTGTGTGGAAGGGGGGAGGGGGATTAGCTTATAACAGAACCAAATTTTGCGGGGGAGGGGGAGGGGGAGGGGGTATCAAACTGCAGCGTCAGCTTTTTGGGGGTAACCTTGAACGTCAGCTTTTTGATATTTTTGCGGGGGAGGGGGGTATCTCGCACGTGCAAAAGTGCAGCGTCAGCTTTTTGGGTAACCTTGAACGTGTTCAAATTTTTTACTTATGGAGAGTGGGTGGGATGGGGTACTTCTTCAAGGATAGTTTCTCACGTTATAGCGGACCATATTTTCGCTAGTCTGAACGCGTGCGTCACAAATATGACACCCAGTATGATTTGGTTTATCGTTCACGATAAACAGTCACGGAGGCAGCGTGGGCACCGCAGACGTATGCATCAGGTTTAAATGCAATATTTCATGACGAAGTCACGCCCACGATGCATTTGCGCATTCTTTTAAATGTAAGAGAGAGAGACCGTTCACGATGCAAGATAGAGTCGTGGAATCGTACGTGCACTATCGTTTATTTATTTGTTTATATCGTTCAAGATGTATGTTGTGCGTTCTCATAATTTGGAGTAGCAGCATCCTATCGCGGCTGGTGTCGAGTTGCTCGGCCGAGACACGCGTCGCATCACACAGTCCTTTCCCCTATCGAACTTATCTAATCTAGCGAGTTGTAGCAACGGTATCCCTTCATGCTTTGGGGTATCGAGTTGTCCAAGCCGCGAGATATCTGGACACACCATTGTTATCAGTTCTCCCCCCGATTTGCGCTAATTGAAAAAATGCATTATGCAAGTTTTAAATTACTGCAATGAACATCTTTTCTAATCTCGCGAGCGGAGATTTTCTCGTGAGCGAAGAGATTTTGTTACATCTTTTCTAGTGGGGATACATTGTATATAAGCATGGGTGTCGTCGGCGTGAAGCACAGTTGACATACAAAGTCTAAAAAAAATGTATATTTACATCGCAAGTACAATCCATTTCTTGGTGGACGCAAATCAGCCACTAGATGTGGTATTAAACTCTTTGGTAAGTACAAAGAAATATACTATATAATCCAACATGATTGGTGGAAAATTTATAATCATATTTTATATGTTTTAACAGAACTTCGTGTCGGAGGAAGATCGGGCCTCGTTCATTCGAGCGTGGAGGAAGGCGATGCGTCTCCATCGAGTTGAGATGGAAGAATGGGGGGGGGAGAATTCTTCGAGGGGATTGTGACACTATTTACATAATCATGGTAAGTAAAATTAAAATAATTGTATATATTAATTTTTTTAAATTAAAACTTAATACCATTTTTTATTTTATTTGTTGCAGACTAAACAATCAAGAATTATTTAAAAAATTATTATCATTATTATCATTATCATTATTATTATTATGTATTAATTTTTTTACTTCAAATAAATTCTTTTTATGTATATCAGTATATTAGATTTTTAATATTCGACCGAGCACCTATTCGCTAATTTGTATGCGTCGTTTATATAGTAGTTTTTATTATCGTTCGAGCGAAAACTCTTTCGCGATTCCACAGGTATCCACACCACGAGGATTTGGCGGAATTACATCTGGATCAACTCCCATCGGTACGTTGCCGCAGTCCAGCCCGCGGATATACCAACAGAATCTGGACCAGGCGCGATGTTCCTCCACGGGATCATCGTCATCTTCCCATCGGCATAGACGAACACTGCACTCGAAGCATTCTACGCAGTCCTCATCACCGAGATTAAAAAATCCTGCGGCGGCGAGTTTCTCCGGTTCAATGACGTGTGAGTAACGCCAATTGTGAAAACTTTGTAGTCTGTCGCGTTCGAGACGATAATCGGGTGGTGGTGTTGCGTGATCGGTTGTTGCGACGGTTCCCTCGGATTTCGTGATCATTGTGAAACGCTGTGATAAAATCAAAGCATAAAAGATGCATCGCGTTTGTGGTTTTGACGGGGGGAAAATTCAAAGATGTAGCTTTTATAAATGGTACATTACGTGTTTTTATAATTGTTAATCCACGCTCGAAATGTTTGCACTTCGCGTAGACAGCAATGATATGGTTTCGTTTTAACGTTTTTTGCCGGTTGCCAACAGTGAAGTCGACAAGGTTCGCCGTCGACAATTTCATATACGGGATCCTGAACTAGTACGTCGTATTTCGGGCAATTGAAATCTTCCAAATTTATCGAGTTTATTTGCATTTTTCGAAGGATGTCTCTCACGAAACATCCACCTTTGTAGGCTACGACAGGATTCGCGTAATCGCTCACAAAATTTCGTATAACTTCGAATATATCGCGCTGTTGATAGTTTTCATAGCCGAAATCTTTAAATGGAATCCCGTGCACGAAATTGCTGACATACCAGGCAGACTTTTTGTCAGCGTCGGATAAACAATTAAAGTTCTTCCCCAAGTGAAATTCGGAGAGTTCGAACGAGCCGACGCGACGTGACAAACATCGATCATAGTTAATTCTTTGCATATAAATTTTTTTCCCACAATGAATCCGTCCATGTCAATGATTTGAGTGATTCGATCCATCTGAATAGAGAAAGTTTTCGCTAGATTTTTACATTGTTTTAAATTTATTATTATTATTGTACTTACTGTCGAAGAAATTTTATTGTACTTGTTGTCGTAGATTAAGATTATACACGCGATATAACTTGGTACAGCGACTGCGATTGTTAACGTTTGCGGCGAACAATTTCTACTGTATACCCCCACCCTCATTCTATTGCGAGAGGGAATAATATTATTAATGTTATTTGCTTTAATTGTATATATGTGTGTGTAAAAATTATTTCCAGCAGGTACTTTAAAGAATAAAAATTATTTTAGAACATCTCTGTTGTATTTTATTACAAATTCCTTTTGTACAATTCCTATAATTCCCACAAGGTATTTTAAAAATAAAAATTATTCAAAAATATCTCTTTGGTATTTTATTTTATTGCAAATTCCTTTCTTACAATTCCTTTCTTACATTTCCAATACAATTAAAGTAGAGAAATGATAAAGTATATATATTTTTTATCGGTATAAGCGGTTCAAGTAATTTTTCGAACAATATTCGTTAATGGACTGTACTCCACGATACAGTCGTGTATCATCATGCAGTAGGCTGTTGTCGACGGGGGGACGTCGGTTCGACATTCAAATTCGATTCGCACGTCAATCGTAGCGTTTTTTAACGCCTCGTTTTGCGGGAACAATCAAGAACGACAGATGGACCATATCGCAGGAAATCTGAGACGTCGAGTAGCGCTTCGCCGTTTCCATAGTATGATTCTTGGAATTTTGCATACATGTCGTAGAGCAATGCGTATTTACCTTTCTCGAAATCAATATTTAAATCATCGTACGGATAGGTTTCCGAGTTCAAGTAAAGCCGAATATTTGACAATGCGCAATGATCGAATCGCGTGACCATTTTCGTTAAGTTATTCTTTCGATTGGTTTGCAAAGCGAATATAACGTATCGCGGTTTTTCCATTTGCTGAGTCGTTTTTATCGCCCATGTATGCTTCGTAGTAGTCTGTAGCAGAGGATATTCGAACAGATCCCACGATCGAAAACTCATGCCAATCGGTCTGTCGCTGTCCAAAATACGTAACATGGACAGCTTATGTATTTCATCCAATGCAACGTGTGGCATTCGCCATTGAATTTTGTACAGATCCAGAATAGGTTTCGCGTTGTTGGAAGGACTGAACAACATGTTCGCGTCGGTACGGGAGCGAATCAAAAGATCCTTGTACCGTGAATACGGTATATCGTGTTCGCGACAGGCTGCATCCAACGGATTGATTCCTCGATCCCCACGAGCTAATCGAGCGGTCAGTTTCGTACCAGGACCACAGAATTGATAACCGGGTATATGTAATTCGACCGGCAACGCGTTTATAGCTCTGTTTAAGAATCCCTTACCCGTATGCGAACCGGGGCACCGTTGTGAACGATGATTCGCACGCATAAGCTACTTTTTCTGCTCTCTCTCGCTTTGGAAAGAAACGAACCCTTTAGAGCGACTTATACCAATGGTGTTCGAGCTGTCGTATAAATACTCCCCACCCACCCCCTCATCGAATCAATCAGAACATGCGTTTTGTGAGGTAATCTTTGGATATTCGTGTTCCAACGAGTCGCGTGTTCGACGATTGCGACGAAACGATGCGGAAACATGGATCATTGTTACCAGGCAATGTACGATGCGTCATAAGCGGCCCGTCAGGATGTGGTAAAACGAACGTTATGATTAGCCTGTTGGAGAGCGCGAACGGGCTACGATTCGTCAATGTCTACGTGTATTCGAAATCTCTGTGTCAACCAAAATACCAATACTTGAGCAAACTATTCTCATCCGTGGGGAAGGATGTAGGATACTTCGCGTTCGCGGATAACGCTGACGTAATCCCCCCCACAGAGGCACGGCCCGATTCGATTTTTAACTTCGACGACGTGGCGTGCGACGAGCAGGATATCATGAGAGAGTATTTCGCGATGGGTAGACATTCGCACGTCGATTGCTTCTACCTGGGTCAGTCGTACGCGAGAATACCTAAACATTTAATTCGTGACAATGCGAATCTGTTGATTCTGTTCAAACAGGATACCATGAATTTACGTCACGTTCATCAGGATCATGTAAATACCGATATGTCGTTCGAGACGTTTAGCGCGTTATGTGCGAATTGCTGGCGAACGAAGTATGGATTTCTCGTAATCGATAAAGACAGCCCTGCGAATCGTGGTCGTTACAGACGTGGATTTAACGAGTTTGTCGTACTGTAGCGAATACAGTTGCTCGATAAGAGTCGTCGGTGCTGTATCGCGGTTGTAAAATATCTCTTGCATAACCAATATGTCAGCCCAAGAGAAGGAGAAGCTGCGAGCTTCAATCGGGAACGAAATAGCGAAGACCAGCGAGATCATACGTAAAAAGTATTTAGCGTTGAAAGTTGGGAAACTGACGGCCGAGACGAATTTGCGAACGACTTTACAACCAATCGTCGAACCGTTGAAACAGATAGTTCAAAATACGACCGCTGTCAAACCGAACGACAACGCGTTCTCAGATATCAAGGAAACATCACCGTCGTCCTTCCTACGAAAAAAAGAAGATTCTCGGATATTAGGGGAACGCCATCGTCCTCCATGAAAAAAAGAAGAAGAATAAAGAAGAATGGAAATAGGGAAAAGAACGACGCAGCCGATGTAACGCGCGCCTCGAAAAAAATAATATATCTCGATGATGATGATGATGATGATGACAACTATGATGACGATGAGATCGAATCGACGACCATGGTACCACGACAAGATACCTTCGAATCAACGAGTATGGTACCACGACAAGATACCTTCGAATCACCGCGCACGCCATCTTTGGAATCTTCAATGCGTAATATTTTTGAAAATCCTGAAAATCATCAAGAAGAAAATCAACGTCTAACCGAGAATCTTGGACCTTTGGCGCGTGAATATTTAGAAAAACTTTTTACCGGGCCGACGAAAAATTCTGACAACGTGTACGGAGTATGTTTGAAAGATGATAAGCTGATGCTGGGAAATTCAACGTTCGAGGTGGACAGCAACGATGATATCATCGTTAAGGGGGTACGGTACAAGGGGACTCGCGGTCTTTACGAATTGATATTCAACACAATACCTGATGAGAAGCTGTACACCGAGGATGATAAGAACGCATACAAAAGAATTCTCACTCTTACGCATGCACATCGACGCGGGAATCAGATAATGGGAAACAAAGGATTCAAGTATAGGAGAATTATAGGACCGATGTTTTCATCGCGAGGTGGGAGAGGGATTGAACTTCCAACTTTTATGCGTGTGACCGACCATCCGATCGATTACGTGCATTGGGACGATCCAAACGATCTTGTCGATCGTCTGAAATTGTTAACCGTTTCCAAGAACGCCGGCCATTCCAACCATGACAACGAAATAATGTCGATAATCGAAGAACTTCGCGATGGCGGTATAATTAAAAATTAAAGCGCGTGCGTTCGTCGAGTCAGTGATGAATGAAATGTCGATCGATAAAAATGTGTGTTCGTCTTAATTGTTGCGAAACGAATCAAACGATATCCTCGGGAGAAGACGACGACGGTGAAAGCTGGAAGTTGAGTTTTCAAAGTCTAAGGATAAAACTGGATGAGATATTTCAACGAATGCTGTGGATAGAAAAGCAGGTAAAACCGTTGTGCAAACGATACGAGTTGACGATAATCGAAGAAGAAGAAGAAGAAGAAGACTAACTCGAGCGAAAAATGTCTATCGACAAATTTGGTAGAGTGCTTTGCGAAGCGAACAAAAGCGAGCCAAATGTTTCTTCAAGTTTCTATCCTGACGTTTTGAAAAGTTATGTGCGCGATAACGCTATATGTTTGAACGATGACGCTAAATTGTACGATGCGAAAGGTACGCGGATCGGGCACGTGGCGAATCCTGAGGCAAACGACTACGCAGCAACCAAACTATACGTGGACACGCTAACGCGAAGCTCGAGTTCGAGATCATGAAAACACTGGTCAAAGAACTGAAAACCGCTAAAGAGACGATAAAGTCTGAAATATTAGCTAAACAGGATGAAAAACTGTCTGAAATACTGGCTACGATACAAGGCGTTCGATACGATGCAGGCAAAAATATGAGATCAATAGATTCACGTATCCACGAAATCGATGCGAAAATCGATCATTCGGATGAGTCGCAAATGCTCGAGAAGGAGAAGGTAAAACAGCGATATGAACAACATCGTCGATGACGATCGGCTGGAGAACTTTGGAATAAGCTTTCATGACCGTCCGATCTTGAGAATTCTATGGATAGATGTACAACAACCATACTGCATACTGTACAACAGCCATACTGCATACTGTACAACAGCCATACTGCGTACTGTGCAACCGCTATACCTGTACCTGTACCTGTACCTGTACCTGTACCTGTATGGAAAAATGAGGGACGGATATATCATTGAGTTTTGAAGACTTTTTAAAGAAAAAGTATATATGTGAAACTCGATAAAGTATACGCGCAGATACGACGTATCGAGGAGCGAGAGCGCGACGCTTCAATTACTGGAAAGACATGATTGAAAAGTGAATAACCGGTTAAAAAAAGAGAGAGAGAGCGAGATAACAGCGAGGATGAGTAATGAAAACGTGGTGGAAGAGCTGCATGCTCCGGCGAGACGTTTTTACCCGCGTAGACGTGTGATCGTGCGAGGATTCGATGATCTTTGGCAAGCCGACCCTTTCGTTGAAGTTCAAAACTACGCGCGAAACAATCGCGGGTATCGATATATTCTCACGATAATCGATGTATTTAGCAAATACGCATGGACGGTAACTTTGAAGAGTAAAAATGCGAGCGACGTGTGTAAAGCTTTCGCGTCGGCGTTGGAGAAGGACGGCAGAGCTCCGAACAACTTGCAGACCGACATGGGGAAAGAATTTTACAATGCAACGTTCCAAGAATATCTGAAGAAACGTAACATCAACCATTATTCAACGTTTAGCCCTATGAAAGCATCGGTCGTGGAACGTTTCAATCGTACGTTGAAGAACAGCATGTGGAAATTTTTCTCGTTGAGCGGAAAATATCGCTGGATCGATGCGCTTCCCACGTTGACCGAGAACTACAATAATCGAAAACATCGTACCATTCGTATGCGACCCGCCGACGTGAACCGTAAAAATGCCGGATACCTTCTGTCCACCGTGTACAACAACGTGAAGATTGCTGGTCCTGCCAAATTCAAGGTCAATGATCACGTGCTCGTCAGCAAGTTCAAAACTCTATTTGACAAAGGATACACGCCGAACTGGTCAACCAAAATATTCAAGATTACCGCGGTGAAACTAACGAATCATGTCACGTATCTCTTGGCCGACTCGAGGGGCAAACCTATCGCTGGAGGATTTTACGAGCACGAGATACGCGCGGCAAAATATCCTGACGTATACTTAGTTGAAAAAATATTGTGCAGAAAAGGAAATAAGGTATACGTAAAATGGTTGGGAATGGATGCGTCACATAATTCATGGATATCTAAAACGAATATACTTTAATTGTATTTCTACTCGTATTTTATATGTAAGATAATTAATTTTTCTCTTCTTTTAATTGTATTCTTTTATTCTATAGGAATTGTGAAAAATGTAATTTGCGATAAAATACAACATTTAAATAAACCTCTTGCAGTCGAGTAATGTGTGTCGGCTAACTTTCTACCCTCGTCACAAGATAGCGACGTTGTTCCTATCCTTTCTCGCTAGAACATGATCCGTCGACGATTTGCATATATACCGTCCTCAACCGTCTACTAGAAGATAACTCCTCTACAGTTGATGATTTAGCTATGCACATAAGAACCCCGACCAACCAATCGAAAGAATAACTTAACGACAACGACCGCAAGTCCCCAGACAGTCCACATTGTACCGTTTACTGGTAGAAATTGTACCGTTTACTGGTAGAAATTCTAAATTGGTTGGTCGGGGTTCTTATGTGCATGGCCAAGTCATCAACTGTAGAGGAGTTATCTTTTCTGCTTAAGGTGAATCAATACGTATCGAAATACATTCGTATCAATAAGTCAGGGTGGAAACATTAGTTCTGCTGAAAGATTTTGTACGTGATGAACAGCCTAAACGAGAACCCCTCTCCTTAGACGTTGACATATTAGTTTGTGGTTGAGGGATGGTAATATGATAATTCATTCTTTCTCTAAAACGACTATACTTTATATGTAGAAATTGTGATAATTAATTTTTCTATAGGAATTGTAAAAGAATAATTTTACAATCAAATAAAATACAACGAGATATTCTTAAATAATTTTTATTTTTTGAAATAATATATCCTTACAAAAGACCTTCAATAATTTTTACACACATTATATTTTGTTTTTAACCTATCTGTTTTTGCGCGAACGCCTCAGCTGCGATGATATCGGCGCACGAAGCCAGTAGTTCACAATCGGTCAACGAACTTTGATCGAAATATTCGCTCTCGACGATCGCTTTCGTGATATACTTTGCATCGCTATCCTTCACCGCAACGACAAAATTCATAAATTTAGCAGCAATTGTGGGAACATTGTCGATCAGCCACGAATACATGTTGTACACGCAGAATTCGAGGTTGTACAAGTTATACATCGTTTTTCCCGTGATGTACAAAGCTACGAACTGATTCGGTAATTTCACTAGATTCATACCATTACGATTAACTGTTTGAAATGTTAAATCATCACTCATTTTTCGACACTATTTCTGCATAGACGGTGAAAGTAAATCAGAAATACACTCCTTTGTGCGCAATAACTCTGTCCATGCATTCAAGAAAAACGTGATCTCGTTACCACGGTTATCCTCTATAGCTAGTTCCACGCAAATGTCATCACCAACGCGCACGTCAATTTTGAGATATTTAAAATAATTGCCGGCTATGGAGTATCTTCGACTTAAGACCCGTGCGCTATGCAAACTCCTCGGCGGTTGTATCATCGATGATCGTGAAATGGAGCTGCTGTTGTTGGGAAAACCCTCGCACGACGACGGCTGTATCATTGATGATCGTGATATGGGCTGCTGTCGAGAAACCCTGCAAACAGATTTAAGAAATTAGACGTTTTTTCTCAATTTATTTTTCACAATTTTTTTCATGTTTTTCTACTTACATATTATTTAGTCTCCTCCTTTTGTACGGCTCCTGGACGTTCGAACGATTACATTCGGCGGATGGATGACGGTTGTACTGCATGGTGCTGTCTACGTTTTTTAGCGGTGGTTGTCTCGATCTGAAGCTTGACGCCCGGAATACGTCGTTTTATAGGATCTCTCCCTACCACTTCTTTTACAAATAAGATCAGCAATCCCCTCCCCGACAGTTACAGACTTGCAATAATCTCTCTCTACCACTTCCTTTTTTCTTTTACGGGGATAAAAAATGATGACTCAGTTTTTCTAAACGATGCTGTAATGTCCCCAAGGAAGAGTATTGATCAAATTACTGCAAATATACCGCTTATCATCATGCGGACTCAATGCCAATTTCTTTTCCCACATTGAATACACCTGATGCCGTATGTTCCGTCGTACTGGGACGGATTTTGCCGGTGAGAGCGAAGGGACGAACTCGTGAGAACGCGTGTAACACAAGTTACACAAAGCACAATTTTAACACTTTATTAACCGTAGTCGCAAGGTACAAGATAGATTCGCTGTTTGCTCGTCTGGTTGACGCAAGGTTGTGAGCTCGGTGCGCGGGGTTTCTCTATATACACGCGGTGACAAAAACGAAAACAGTTTGAATTCGCCCGGTGCGAGCGACCGTTTTGGCGGGCGCGAGCGCTTGTTTGGGGACCGTGGCGGTTCTTTCGGTCGCCCGGTCGATGCTCCCGATGTTGTCGGGCGCAGCCGACGGTTGAGCCCGAACATTCCGCCCGCCTCAGCTCCGCTGACGAAAGTCATGTAAACACACAGGCGTACATATAGGTATATACATTTCTTATATCTATACATTCATACAACTTATATCTATGATACATTTACGCACGCCATTGTGGCGCTCGACGCGATCGGACATACGCCGCCCGCCGTGAAACGCTACGACGCGAGATTTTTCCGCCCGCCGTGTTGCAATGCGACGCGGAGCGATGCACTTCGCTCGCGGTCGCTAGTGCATCGCCGCCAGAGAGGGGGGAGGGTCTTCTGGTGTGCCCACAGGCAATCGGACGAGCTGTACGATCGGCCGTTTGAATTTTCCCCCTGCGGTACGAACCGTGACGACGCGGACGCGGCCGTCCGAGCCGGGGTGGAGGGTCTCCACGCGCGCGAGCCGCCAGACCGCTGGCGGGTAGTTCGGCTCGCGTATCACCACCAGCTCTCCCGGGCGGAGGTTGGTTTCCGTGCGCCACCACTTACTGCGCTCCTGAAGGGAATGCAGGTACTCCTGCTGCCACTGCCTCCAAAAGTTCGCGCGCATGAGTTCGACCGTCTTCCAGCGGTTCAGCGGGGTCGACGCGCTGTCCAGAAGGAGTTCTCCGGGTAGCGTGAGGGTCGGGCCCCCCGTCAAAAAATGCCCAGGTGTGAGCGCCGCGTAGTCGTCAGGGTTCCGCGAGAGAGGGGTGAGGGGGCGGGAATTAAGGCATGCCTCTACGGTACACAGGAGTGTCGCCATTTCCTCGAACGTGAGGGTGTGCGAGCCCACGACTCTCGCGAGGTGGCGTTTTACTGCCTTAACTCCCGCTTCCCAGAGACCCCCGAAGTGCGGAGCTCCGGGTGGGTTGAAATGCCACGTGATCTCGCCCTGTTCGAGGAACGCGGCGACCTCGGGGGAGTTGACGGCACTGCGGCTCATCGAAGCGAGCTCCCTGGCGGCTCCACGAAAATTGGTCCCATTGTCGGAATATAATTCTGAGGGCCGGCCTCGTCGGGAGACGAATCGGCGCAGTGCGGCCAAGAAACCCGTGGTCGCGCAATCGCTGACGAGCTCCAGGTGGACTGCGCGTGTCGCGAAGCACACAAAAACCGCAATGTACGATTTCTGCGACTTGTACCCTCGTCCCTTGCTCATGCGGGTCCAGAGGGGGCCCGCGTAATCGACTCCGACGTGCGTGAAGGGACGGGAGGGCTCTACTCTTGGGCGCGGTAAGGAGGCCATTATCTGAGAGGATGGCGTGGCGCGGTGGCGGGCACAGGTCACGCACCTCCACGTGACCCTTCGAACGAGCTCGCGGGCTCCCAGCGGCCAGTACGTCCTCCTTAACACGCTCAAGGTGAGCTGCGGACCTCCGTGAAGGGTGGCCTGGTGCACGCAGTCCACGAGGAGCTCGACTAGCGCGTGTCTCGGTAGAATGACCGGGTGCCTTTCGTCGTAGGGGCGCGATGACTGTGCGAGTCTTCCCCCCACCCGGAGCAATCCCGACGCATCGATAAAAGGGTTCAAACGCCGCAAGGGCGACGTTTGTCCCACGACCTCGCCCTTTTCGACGCGTGTCAGCTCGGACTCGAACGCGGAGCGTTGCAGCCACCGAAGCCACAGCGTCCTTGACCGTCTTATCGTCGCGGGGGCGTCGTAGGGAGCCGAACCGCCCGTTTTTTGCCGAAGGGCCGCGACAAACCGGAAGCAGCACGCGGTGACTCTAAGTAATTTCGCCCACGAGGAGACGCTGCTGGGGAGGGGGGCCAAGGGGCTCTCCTCCAAGTCGTGGACGCGAGCGGTGTGTGCGCGTACCTCGAGGTCCGGCGCCTCGAGGTTGTCCGAGCGGGCTT
Source organism: Lasioglossum villosulum (assembly GCA_963971365.1). Classification (NCBI taxonomy): domain Eukaryota; kingdom Metazoa; phylum Arthropoda; class Insecta; order Hymenoptera; family Halictidae; genus Lasioglossum; species Lasioglossum villosulum. The sequence continues at coordinate 14,736,363 of OZ020504.1, read as the reverse complement.
GCGGCCATCCGGACCGCGGGCCCGAGAGCCAAGCCGGCCCCCGCCACCAAAGGTCATGACGGAGCAGCTCGCCGGCGAGGAGGCCGCGTGATGCGCAATCTGCCGGGTTGTCGGCGGTTCCGACGTGCCGCCAGGGCGTTCCCGGTAGTGCTTCATGGATGAGACCCACGCGATTCGCTACGAACACCGTCCACGTGGAGGGCGTCTGGGCCAGCCAGGCGAGCACCACCTGCGAGTCCGTCCACGCGTAAAGGTCGAGGTGGTTCGCGAAGGTTTCGTCGGCAATACGGCGTAACAATTTGGCCAGTAACGCGGCCGCGCAAAGTTCCAACCGAGGGATGCTGACGGTCTTCAGGGGGGCGACTTTGGTGCGCGAGGCAACAAGAGTGACCCGAATCTTCGTGGGGTCGCCCGGTGGCGATCGCGAGACGAGGTAAACCACGGCTCCGTAAGCGCGAGATGACGCGTCCGCGAACCCGTGCAGCTCGTACCGATCGCTGTCGCTCGGCGTTTGTCGCACGCCAAACCACCGGGGGATGCGCGCTCTGCGCAGAGCGGGCAACTCCTCGATTATCGCTCTCCAGGTCGAGCTGAGTTCGGACGGGATGGGGTCGTCCCACTCGGACCCTCTCAGCCACAATTCCTGCAGCATGATTTTGGCCTTTACTACCACCGGGGCCGCCCAGCCCAACGGGTCGTACAAGCGAGCTATGGTGGACAGGACGTCTCTCTTCGTGGCCGACGGGTCGAGTTCGTGTTCCACGGAGAACCCGAAAGAGTCCGACTCGGGGCTCCAGTCCACCCCCAACACGGGCTGAACGGAGGGGGAGCCCCGAATCAGGCTCGCAGCTTGCGATTCCGGCTCCGCGGCCAGTACCAGAGGGGTGCTGGCTGCCCATTTCCCGAGCTCGAACCCCCCACGCCGCATGAGCAGCGTGAGCTCCTCTCGGCAAGAAACGGCCGCATCCTCCGTGTCGGCCCCGAAGAGGGCATCGTCCACATAAAAATTCTTTCGTACGATGGCGCACGCTTGGGGAAACGCGTTCCCTTCGTCCTTCGCGAGCTCGTGTAGGACCCTTTGGGCGAGGAACGGGGCACACGCGGTTCCGTAAGTCACCGTGGTGAGTCTGAACGTCGACGGTTCGAGGTGAGGCTCGCGTCGCCACACTATGCGCTGCAGGTCAGCGTCGTCGTCGTGAACGCGGATCTGCCTGAACATTTTCGCGATGTCGGCCTTAAGGGCAAATCGAGGGAGTCGCCAGCGGAGTAGGACCGCGAAAATGTCCAGCTGCAGCTTGGGCCCCGGCAGTAGAAGGTCGTTGAGCGACTTCCCGTTGGAGGTGGGGCTGGACGCGTTGAAAACGACGCGAACCTTCGGGGTTCCGTCGTCTGCTCGTTTCACCACCGGGTGGTGGGGCAGGTACACGGCGAGGGTCTGGTCTGAGGAGTCTGGCGCCTCCTCCATGTGGTCCAGACTCTCGTACTCCTTTAAAAATTCGCGATACGCCGCCTCCAACGGGGGGTCGCTACGGAGTCGACGCTCGACTCCTCGGAGGATCGAGAGGGCTCGATACCGCGACGCACCGAGGGGGAGGGGACCATCCTCGCGAAGGGGGAGGCGGACGACGTATCGGCCATCCGCCCGCCGTGCCACGGTGGCCTTGAAGTGCTCCTCGCACCTCGTCTCATCGGGAGAGAGGTTGGAGCTGGGAGTCGCTTCCTCAATTTCCCAAAATCCCCGCAGCTGCTGCTTCAGCTCGTCGTCTGCGCAGCAATGCAGAGACGTCGCGACGGCGCGGGTGGAGTCGAACCGTGGGCGCGTGGGGCCCGAGATAACCCATCCGAAGACGGTTTCTTGCGCGATTGGGGTTCCTACCTTACCGCGGCGCAGACCGGAACGCAGTAATGCACCGTAGTGGTCAGCGCCGATGAGGAGGTCCACCGGAAGTGGCCGTCTCGGGTCTGGGTCCGCGAGGGTGAGGCCGCGAAGATGTGGGAACGCGCCGACATCTAACTGTGGTCGAGGTGCATAGGACGTGATCCTAGTGAGGACCAGGGCCGTCACTGTGAGCGTGGGCGACGCCCGTCCGGATCCTCGAATTCGAACTTCTACGCGCGCGTTTACTTTCCCAACGGGGGCGTCCCCGGCGCCCTTGACCGTAATCGCCGCGGGCCGCTTGGGCAGCCGTAGGGCCTGGACGAGGGCCTCGGAGACGAAGGTCGCCTCCGACCCTTGGTCCAGAAGGGCCCTTACCGCGCGCGTCCCTCCGTCCGGTGTCTCGACCCTTACAACCGCGGTCGCGAGTAATACGGCGCGTGTCGTGCTCTCCGGCGAGCGAGCCGTGCAATTAAGGAGCGCGGCTGGGACCGCATCGCGCTCTGCTCCTCCTCTTGCGCGGTTGGAGACGGTTTCGTGGCCCGAGGGGGTCGACGAAGCAGGATGCAGAGCCGTGTGGTGCGGCCTGCCGCATTGAGCGCATCGCGTCGCGGAAGGGCAGCTGTTCGCGGAGTGGTTTGTCCGGAGACAATTGAAGCAGCAGCCGCGGTTCTTTACGAGTTCCCGTTTCTGCGCGACGGTCATGCCCCTGAATATCGGGCAGCGGAACAGCAAGTGGTCCTTGCTGCATTTGGGGCACTGGACCTTCGCCGTCTTCGCCGCTGCGACCGTGTGCGATCGGACGGGGGGGGGGGGGGGTTTCGATCGCGAACGCGTTTTCTTCCTCAGCGAAGCCTCGCTCTTCGGCGGCGAGATGTATATTCTCGAGCGCACGGACGCGCGCCTCGAGGAAACCGTTGAGCGCGTTGTAGGTGGGGGGTTCGCGAGAAGCACCGAGGGAGAGTTCCCATTCCTCCCGTGACTTCTGATCGAGATTTCTCACGACGAGCTGGACGAGCAGATCGTCCCATTGGTCGACGGGGCACCCTAAGTTGGCCAGCTGTGCCAAATTTTCCGCGGTGCGGTCGCGCAGCCTGGCGAGGCCTTCCCCGGTTACGTCCGTCAGCGGCGCGAACTGAAGCAGCTCCCCTACCAAGGCACCGATCACCATCCGCTTATTCTCGAAGCGCGACTGGACCGTATTCCAGGCAGGAGCGAAATTCGCGGCGGTCACCCTTACGTGGGATATCACGGACGCGGCCTTTCCTTCCAACGCGCCCTTGAGGTGGTACAGCCGCTGTACATCGTCAAGGTCGGGGTTCTTCACGACAAGGGACGTGAACAAATCCGCAAAGGTCGGCCATTCCGAGTATCGCCCGTCGAATTTCGGAACTTCAATCCGCGTGAGTTTCGTGCCTCGCGACGAACTCGCGGCGGGTGCGCTAGCGGTGGACGCGTCTAACGAAATCTCGCGGTTTAACGAATCGACTAACTCACAGAAGAAGTCGCTGGCTTGATAAAACTCTTCCTCTGCTCGCTCGAAGAGCTCCTCCTCGAAGTAGGGCATCGTGGAACGGTCCTGAGCGGTGGTCTCGAGCTCCAGCTCCAGGTTGATCTGCTGACAGCGGTCCCAGTCGACCCGCAGACGCCGTAGCCGATCCTCCGCCGTGGCCTTGGAGAAGTTGGCCTTCCCCATCTTCTTATAGTTTGTCACGGTCCTGCCGATGCTGCGGACAATGAGCTCATGCTCCTTAATAAGCGCCTCCATGGCGTAGCGGTCGTCTGGCTCGGGAACTGGCAGCGGGTGCAGTTAGCCGGCGGCTTCTTGAGTTGGAGGAGTCCGGTCGTAGTGGTCGGTTGACCCACAAAGTGTTAGTCGTCGATCGACTGCGTGATCGACGTGCGGGGGAACGGGGTTCCCTTTTCTCGTTCGTCTTCGAATCCGGCTCGAAGGACCAAATGTTCCGTCGTACTGGGACGGATTTTGCCGGTGAGAGCGAAGGGACGAACTCGTGAGAACGCGTGTAACACAAGTTACACAAAGCACAATTTTAACACTTTATTAACCGTAGTCGCAAGGTACAAGATAGATTCGCTGTTTGCTCGTCTGGTTGACGCAAGGTTGTGAGCTCGGTGCGCGGGGTTTCTCTATATACACGCGGTGACAAAAACGAAAACAGTTTGAATTCGCCCGGTGCGAGCGACCGTTTTGGCGGGCGCGAGCGCTTGTTTGGGGACCGTGGCGGTTCTTTCGGTCGCCCGGTCGATGCTCCCGATGTTGTCGGGCGCAGCCGACGGTTGAGCCCGAACACCGTACGGACACTATGCGATTACCGCTAACGCTCTTTTCCGTATGATTATGAAGGCATTCAACGTAATCTTCGAAACTTATATCCCGTGTGTTCGACCGCGATCATAAATCTTCATCGCGACGAAGAGGGTTTCACGATTTTATGACATTCAAGGCCAGGGTCTGAAGTGGAGGACCGAGGACAGTTCGTGTCCTGTGACATAGGCCAGACCGGACGTCTTTTGTTTATAGTTTTTAGTACGGGTCGGTCCCAAGAAAGCCACGTGCGCGCTAACCCTAACGGTCGGTCGGCTACGCGATTCCGGGATTTTCCTGGGTCCTCGAAAAGGGACGAAAGCGACGGTTGGACCCAGATGTTTGTTTTCGGGATCGTAAAAATAACATTCGCGCAGGGTAAGAGAAAGTCGTCCGGAGGTATATTCCTAAAACTTCCCCGGACAAAGAAGAGATTAGACAGTCGTATGCGAACCGCGGTAGTGTGTGCAGTGCGAGCGAGGTTACGCGACAATATTGTTAACCGAATAATCGATATTTAAGACATTTCTGAACAAAACTATAAGGGGTCCTCAGAGTCAATCTCTGCGAGGGTGTGCCAAGCACAACCCCCTTATAAGATACAGATGTATCATACATGGGTCCTCAGAGTCAATCTCTGCTAGGGTGTGCCAGGCACAAACCCAATCATTCTCGAAAGAATAACGGAAGTCATACTTCCAAAATACGCGTTTTAATACACGCAGACACACACTCGACGGATCCCATGGAGTCAATCTCCACCAAGTCGTGCCAAGCACACCATCATACATATGGGATCCAGCAGAACCAAATCTGCCGAGTCGTACACACGAAAACTTAAATATTATATTATATCGCATCTAAACGCTTACACCTTCATCGTCGTCTTGTAATTTTATGTACAAACTTTGTTTTCTTGGGTTTTTTATGCCGCAAGGTTTTTTCCCAACGAGCCATTAAACTATTCAGATTATTTTCGGCTCAATTCAGTTTTATTCATTTATAATAAATCCTTTCCTATCTACACATCCTCACGTTAATTTGAAACACGGAACTTCTCCATGTTGGAGAGGTTTCGACGATACACCGTGCGGTAACGTTTGTTCTGATTCCTTTGATCTTTTTAGTGTCCTGATCACCGTGCACGCGAATCGCATACATTTTCGAACGAAGTCCCACGAACTCAGTCATAATTTTACCGCCGTTCTCATCCTTCATCAAACCGAGCTGTTTATTGTTCGCGATAGGAACACCGCAAACGTTGTTCGCGGCATAATTACTGGTGTCGTATCTATGGATATCATTTTTCATCAGCACCTCGTACGAGTCATCGCAAGCGATCTCGTATATCAAGCTGTCCGTGTCCGTGTACAAAATCTTACAATTTTGCTGAAATTTTGGATACATGTAATCGTAATGAAAGCTGTACAAATGAAATTTTGAAATATCGAATATGGACATGCCCACGTAGATTGGTTTGAAAAATTTAACGAGCATCTTTTTCAACTGAATCGCGACAAAGTCCTCGGAAAACACTGTACAGCTTTGAAAATTTGGTCTAGCTATCAATCGTTCAACACCGTGTCTACCACTCCATCGAGAAAGTAATTTCACGATCGCGTGATTTCGAACGTTCTCCATAGTTTTTCCAAACACGGCATTGTTCATTAATTTGAACAAATTCTTGGAGAAATCGTTGGTTGCGTTGGCGCGTAATTTCGTGTTCAAATCGATATAGCCGTGCAACCATCGCGACTGTCGAAACTCTAGAATTCGATTAATTTTTCGCAATTTCAGATTATGTTTCAAACTTTGTTGGAGGTACCGATAATGTACAACGTATCGCTCCTTATCGGAAGATCCGCGTGAGCATCGTGAATTTCGCGCGGATACTCCAAATCCACCTCCAAAATTTATCCTACGGGGCTATCGATCGGAATGGATTCGACGTCGAAATCGTCCACGTCCACCCATCGAAAATCTCTGTACGGCAGATGTTGCGACATAGCCCAACCGTACAGATTATTCACGTCGAAATACATTAAGTAGGTGGATGCCTTGGTCGCGTCGTGTGTAGACGAATACTTGTTGTTTGCATGCGCTTATCTGTGCGAACACTGGCTTAATCCACCGCGTATTCCTCGCTCCACGAACAAAAGCATGTCAACGTCAGTCAACAACTCCAATTCGATCTTTGTCATTTTCAACATCACGTCCCACGCGAAACCGGGGAGCGTGTAATAATGCGCCGGATCGAGCTTGTAATTCTCGAGACAGTCATCGCGAAAATTTTCAAAAACATCCGCCAACAACAGCACATCCAATTTTAAGTACAAGTCACTGTACTGCCCAAGCGTTTGTATAGCGAAACGCGACCAAACCGTATTCGCGTGAAGGTAATCGACGTCGGATATCTCGCTGCCATTCAACCGATTGTAAAATGCCTCGCGCGGTGGCAAACGTGCATCGTTTAATTTATCGTATGACGTCAGATAATCGTATGGGAAAACACCTTTTCTGGTCAATAATTTGAAATCATCGTGGGAAAGATGTGCAAATTCACCTCGTACGATGCGTAATTTCCTTTCGTCCAAGTATGACGACAGCTTGTCCAGACTCGAGTTCAAGAACTTGAACGAATCGATGAAGCGGAATTTCAACAATTTTGCATGCTTACGCTCTTCACCCGGCTGTCCCTCGATATGAACGGTTTTTGTGAAAGAGATATACTTCTCTTTCGTCAATGGCAACACATCTATTCGTCCCTCGAACGAGTTTGCTAATTCTTTGATGATGAAATGTGCATCGTAGCCTGATAAATTATGAAAAACCACTGGTATCACGTATGAAGATTGATAGCTTAAATTACAATCGTTGTGCGCCGGACCGCGATACGTGCCCGTGAAATGACAATGATCGTGCACCCTCGTCGTATCGGAAGTGTCGAACGGTTCCTCGCAGATGTGACAATGTGTTGCCGTACGAAAATTTAAGTTTTCCATTTCGGTTAGCGAATCCATCGGCACCGTTTTATCGAATATCGACTGTAATTTACGACTGAGTTCGTGCAACCTGTTCGCGAACCACGCGGCGCATCCCTCTTTATCGCGGTAAACCTGATACTCGCACAACGATTCGTCAGCGGCAATGCAAGTAGTATCCTATGCTAAACGCGTGGTGACGCTGATACTGTACGCGTGCCACACGGCCTTGTCCGTCCTGTTCCCCCGGCAGCAGCAGGCATTCCAAGTCAGCATAGATAACAAACGTCGCCTGTTCTTTGTTCGCGTAGTTCTTAAACCTCAGCCACTTGTCTTCTTCTGATATGGGAAGCATCAAAGCGCACTCGTTTATCCGTTCACAGTCGGCTGTATGAACGTTTAATCTCTCCTGCGTGCGAAAATATTGCAAGCACCTGTGGGAAGGGAAAAATTATGTCTTTTTGCTTCAAACAATTTAAAAAAATAATAAAACGTGCATCTTACCGATCACAGATATACTGCTGATGATTCCGCTTGCTAAGCTGTGACGAAACCAATCGTGACAAATTTCGTATCCACACGAAATGGCCATGCGTCTTTGCGGCATTCTGTAAAAACAGCAAGTTGGCGTGTCTTCCCTCCCGTTTCTTCTCTGTCAAATGAAGCGTTACGCATTTCTTGCGCACCCATTCGAACACGTTCACGGAAACGTCGTTTTCTCGTTCAAATTTTCGGATATCTTTGAACGACATAAGCAGTTGAAAACCTTCGGTTTTTGGAAGCACCTCTTAGTAGTCTGGATATGATGACAAACGCGACGCATTTTTCTCGACCGGATAGAGACCCGCCACGATCGCCTAATAAAAGCATGCATCGTCGTTGCTGTTCACGTTCACGACCGCTCTTTTCAACTGTATCGCTCGAGGCACGTCGATTGCAACGGCGCAGCCGGCTTGCAATGGCTGGTATTTGCTAAAGTTCACGATTAAATGCAGTATCTTCGACAGCGCCCACCCGCTGTCTCGCTCTTGAAACTCTTCCAACGATGTCAAAATCGTCGGTACAACGTCTTTCTGATACCACTGTCGCAGATTGATCGTCCGAAACAATGCAAAGTTCCGCGTGCCGAAACTTTTCACGGAAACCTCGTTGGCGCGCTGCATGAATTCTGCCTCCAACGTTACGCTAGCTTTCAACGATGAATGCGCGTTTAAAAATTCCGTCACGCGTCCTGTGACCATTCGTTTCGGATGCTGTAAAAATTGTTTCGGGTCGATATGTTCAACGTTGATAACGGTGCCAGTCGATATGCGATTTTTAAAAGCCGACTCGACATTTTCCCAACGAAGCGTCGAGGCTCTCGCACCCCTGCGATCGTATAAACCTCTACCGACGCGCGACGAGGAAACACGTTGATTCAAAGTTTTCATACGACACATAGTCGATGTTAAACTAAATTTCTTGCCTACTGACAATTCATCTTTTGCATGGGATAGATAATTGACGCAACACTGCAGAGACTCGATGTACGAGCGATGCCATTCGCGATACTCGTCCATGGTTTTCACCAACATTGACATGCGTGTCAAACACTTCAACATTTTTTTACACGTTTCGATCATCTTGCTATCGAACGGTTGTTAACACACGGTATAGAATAACTTTAACACGACAACGATGGAACGTTCGCGTATGTTGGCATTCGCGGCCCATCGCGCCCTGTTTATCCAAGGAAACTGCCCTTGATAAGAGGTATCATATTACATACCTCGGTGACGAGTCATGACTCATCACACGTTCGAACACGTTCAAGTTTACCCAAAAGCTGACGCTGCAGTTTTGCACGTGCGAGATACTCAAAAAAGATGACGTTCAAGGTTACCCCAAAATGCTGACGCTGCACTTTTGCACGTGCGAGATACTCAAAAAAGCTGACGTTCAAGGTTACCCCAAAAAGCTGACGCTGCACTTTTGCACGTGCGAGATACCCCCCTCCCCCGCAAAAATATCAAAAAGCTGACGTTCAAGGTTACCCCCAAAAAGCTGACGCTGCAGTTTGATACCCCCTCCCCCTTAAAAAATAAAGCTGACGTTCAAGGTCACCCAAAAAGCTGACGCTGCACTTTTGCACGTGCGAGATACCCCCCTCCCCCGCAAAAATATCAAAAAGCTGACGTTCAAGGTTACCCCCAAAAAGCTGACGCTGCACTTTTGCACGTGCGAGATACTCAAAAAAGCTGACGTTCAAGGTTACCCCAAAAAGCTGACGCTGCACTTTTGCACGTGCGAGATACCCCCCTCCCCCGCAAAAATATCAAAAAGCTGACGTTCAAGGTTACCCCCAAAAAGCTGAAGCTGCAGTTTGATACCCCCTCCCCCTTAAAAAATAAAGCTGACGTTCAAGGTCACCCAAAAAGCTGACGCTGCACTTTTGCACGTGCGAGATACCCCCCTCCCCCGCAAAAATATCAAAAAGCTGACGTTCAAGGTTACCCCCAAAAAGCTGACGCTGCAGTTTGATATCCCCCTCCCCCTCAAAAATATGCTCGTGCTATAAGGTAATTCCCCCACCCCTCCCCCCCGCAAAATTTGGTTCTGTTATAAGCTAATCCCCCTCCCCCCTTCCACACAAAAGTCGCGCTGTAAGGTAAAATGCCGGTAAGGTAGGAATCTGCCTACAATGATAACTGTGAGTTAGAACCGGCCTAGACATACTACTAATAACAAATCTGGTTCATATTATAGTTTATTATGTTAATAAGAATATAATAACATAAAAATATAATAACAGAAATATAAATTATACAAAAAAATAACAGAGATCAAAATATTAAATAGTAACGTCCGGTTACAGGTACAAACATTTTCTAATAAACTAGCTGGTTATTATTGCTCGCACGCTTCGCGAGCTCGCGGGTGGGGTTGTTGTTGCGAAAGGGTTAGTGGTACGCATTGCTAGTGGGGCATACAGCTCTCAATGGTTTTTTTATTTATTTTGTGTGTGACTCTCCACGAGCCACACAAAGAACTTCCCGATTCGTTAGTTGTAAGCGGTAACATTAGCATTAGTTGCATAATTAAAAAAAAAATTTTTTTCAATTTAAAAAAAATTTTTTTTAAATTAAAAAAACATTTTTTTTTAATAAAAATGAAATATATATAATTACGTTTGTTTATTCGGTGGAAAATTTCCATCCTCTCGTATAAATTGCATTCTTGAATGAACTTCTTTCGAAAAAAACTAAAAAAACTAAAAAATCTAAAAAACTACTTGACCAATATGGACCAAAATCTAATCAGCTCTAAGTTACGACGGGGCGCATCGATTGCATCATTCATCATTCTGATCGCATTGTTACTTTTTCAGAAAACGTTAACGAAAAATTTGATAACATAAAAACGGCCATACGCACGCGTGCACACACACACACACACACACACACACACACACACACATACACACTAACAATTTGATAAAAATAGTCTAAAATGACTTCAATAACCATGAAACGTGAAGATCTGCTAAAAAATCGATTTTCGATTTTCGGGGTAATTACAGTAACTTCCCTATGAATCGGGAAGTTAATAATTATCCAAAAAAATATTTAAAAATTAATCGATTTCAGTATTATAACTGGAGATTGCCTTCTGAAACAACGTTGTAACCGTACGATTACATATTGGTTGCCATGGGAACAGGCCGACGCGGTTTCCACCTCTTCGAGCCGCGACGGGATCTACTGTCCTTGTCTAAGGAAGGACAGTGGATCATTACGCCTAATTAGAGTGCGCGCGCATCGATCCCTACTCGATCTAGATCGAAGGAGGTCGATGCGCGAAACAAATTCGTCACTCTACGTCTGGAAGCGGAACGGATAACACGCGACTCTAAACGATCCGGCGAAAACCGGTACGGGTTCGAGAAGTCAAACCGACTTCGCAATTCTAGTCAAACCGCCTAGATTGCCTTCGTCTCGTATGCGCCTCAAACCGAGGAGTCACTGATGCAAACCGCACAGGGGCACTGCCAAGTGATTTAAATAGCGGGTGTTAAATATCGTAACAGCGTAGTAGTCTTTTATTGAGGAACGTACGAGACGACGGGAATCTGTGTTAGAAAGGAATCGTGTGGTATCCGTCGCAAATAACGATTTGACGAAGTACAGTTCAAGTTAATTATCCTAGAACCGGAGCGTGTCTGGGCCCGCCATCCGGCGTAGAAGGACATACTCTTTTGGTGAAGCGTAATAATGCGAACTTCGTACGCGTCGACAGACAGAATATCTCTCTGAGAAATCAGCAAGGTATCTGGGTGCTTCGACAGTCATATTTCGTTCAGGTCTTACGCGTGTAAAGATACAACTAGACCAAGTACAGTTCAAGTTCACTATTCTAGAACCGGAGTGTATTCGGACCCGCCGATAGGTGTAGAAGAATACACTCTTTTGGTGAAGCGTAGTAATGCGAGCTTCGTACGCGTCGGCATACGGGCTATTCCTCTGAGAAATCAGCAGAATACCTGGATGTTTCGACAGTCGCCAGTTGTACGGGAATACGTGAAATAAACGTTGCAATTAGTATAATTTGAGCTATATCCTCTAGGCCCGGAGTACGACTAGATTCACCTGACGGTGCCGAAGGTTTCACTCTTTTGGGAAAGCGAATATAGTGAGAATTTCTTTACGTGTCATCCTGCATGATATTCCTCCGAGCGATCGGCAGAATACATGCAGGTTATGACGGTTGCAGACGTCGGGCGTTGCGCACGTAACATCACGACCGTATTAACTAACATCTAAGCGATATAAAAGAGAGACTTTCAGACGTGGTGTCCTGGGGCGTCTAATAGATTCTGCGAGCGGCATTTATAAGAGTATCGCGCTAACGCGACCGTATTTGATAGTGGGAGTTTCGGTAAATCATTTCATATCTTGCTGTAAGCAAGTTTTTCTTGTATATAAGGAGTATCGCGCTACTGCGACCGTATTTGATAGTGGGAGTTTTCGGTAAAACATTTCATATCTTGCTATAAGCAAGTTTTCTTTTATATCAAGAGAATCGCGAACGCGATCGTATATGACGTAGGACTTTGGGTAAATCGTTCATATTGCCTTGAGCAAGGATTTGTTCCTCCACAAATTGTATCGAGTCACGGCGACCGTATCGAATTGTAAATCCCAATAAGTGTATCTGGATTGAATATCTCGGTTTGAAACATCGCATAATCGATTGTGATCCACAAGGGCAAATTCCAATAATTGTATTGATAATCACCGCGTTACATCTCATGGTCATACTAAGGACTTCTAACGACCAGGTCTTCAACACATTGTGCATACCATCGATCGGTCTAATACGTATAGATCACTGTACATATTATTCGGTACAATATACCCTACTTTTACCTCCGAACACATCTCAATTTATTTATCAGATAATCTAACCTCTCCGCTTTCCAGTGCCTGGAGGCACGAATTCACTTTATCCATTCATAATTAATAACTATTGGTTGATTTGAATTAAATAGTAAAGAAAGTAAACGAATAAAAGATAAACGGTTACAACGTATCTTCTTCATAGCTCGAATCACCATCACAAGATGTGAAGCAATTTGTTTCTTCAATTCTCGAATCTATATTATCTTCTAATAATTGAAGAACTTCAGGGCACAGAGAACTTTTTTTGTGGGATTGTGCGAAAACTATTTATTAGGGGATCGGAAGTTATTAGTAGCATTGCTAATAAATCGAAATTGGTATCCGATCTTGACGTTTTTCGTGCATTTTTTTCTCTAAATCACAGTGATAATAACAATAACAATAAAAACAACAACAACAATAAAAATTACAGTAACTTCCCTATGAATCCGGAAGTTAATAACAAAACTGAAAGATATAGTAAAAAAAACGCAAGGGAGATGTAGACTGTGGGAGTTTTTTAAATATACTTTAAATAATCAATTAACCCAAAAAAAATCATTAACCATAGTTATTTATTTTGAACACAATTTCGATTGAATAAAGCATAATACAAATATACGTCTGAACGTTGAATAATATATAAAAGGAATATAACTGTCGCTCTATCGATCCGCCAATCAATAGTTCGACGGTGACGGTAAACTGCCAGCTGTTCGACTCCGATCTCAACGTGCGTTAATCGTTCTCGCTCGTTCCTACAGAAAACGTCGCGCGTCTCTTGACCGGTTTTCGCGAGTAAGTCGATTCGATATCTGGATTCACGGACGCTAAACGTGAATATATCTACCTACAAATCAACTCATCTTGTTCACATCTACAGCTCTTTATTAACTAATCTAGCCAAAACGAGCTTGTGTTTTGGCCTGATAAACATCCACATTGTACATAATTTCAGTTACAAGTTTGAACGAACCCAACTTTGGGAAATAAAGTTACGTTTAAGTTAAGTGGCTTGTTTTACCCCCTTCTATTCTCAAACAGTCATCTTTGACACTTTATTTAAACAAATAGAGAAAAGTTATCGATAATTTGGTATAACTAAAGTTAAAATACATGGTTTGAGATGCTATATACGTCATATAAAGAAATTTTGATACTTCTTAGTAAGTTTTTAGCTCTTTCTGGCGCGTATGGAAATGTGGCTATTAATTTATAGGTTAACCGTCCGTCTTTAAGGTGAAGTTTACACGCTCCGTAAACATATAACGAAACAATTTCAAGTTTTAATATTCAAGGGTTTTGATACATGGTTATTTTAGAATATATTGGCTCTGTTAGTTTTTGTTGATTTGAAAGTGACTTTTGTCCAGCTAAAATGCCGATTTGGCTGGAGTCGTGGGGCCGTCGAGGGGGAAGAGGGGCAGAGAATCGTGGGGCGTGTCAAGCACCCTTCGGTGGACCCGACCCCTCAAGTGTCCGAAATGGCCCTGGGAATTAGGCCACTCGGGACGGGACGCATTGTCCAGGATTTCCTGGACAAAGTCTGGCAGGTTGAGGAGACGGCTCTTAAGAGCCGGAACCTCAAGGGGACCAGCATCAGGGACCTGAAGGAGGCGGCGCGGTATGCCGAAGCCGCCCTTCTGGAGGTGATAAGGAGGGGCGGGGATGCCCCTCTTTCTGTCCCTGCTGCCTGTCCCCCGGCGATGAAAGCCCCGGATTCGGCGGCCCTCAGAATTCTGCATGTGCAGAATGAGGCGCTCCGCTGGGAAATCCAGGAGCTTGGGGAGACCAACGCCGCCCTCCCTGAGGAGATGATGGCGGCTAAGAGGTTGGCGGCGGGTTTGCCACCGGCCTCCACGGTCCCCTCGGGGGGTCTTCTGGGACCTCCCGCCACCGCCGCCTGTGGCCTGCTGGCCGGAATCGGGGCGTTGCTGGACGTCCGGCTCGCCCCGATCCGCCAGACTCCGGCACGCCTGAGGAAGGCCGTTTTTGGCGGGGTGCCTGATCTGTCCCGGCTCACGCTGGGTGATGCAGCCCGCCCGGCCCCCGCCACGTATGCCGGTGTCGTTGCGGCTGTCTCTCCCCCTGCCCCGGTGCGGGCGGTGTCGGCCAGCGACGCGGCTCCTGGGGGGAAGAAGAAGAGGGCAGCAGGGAAGAAGAAGAAGAAGAAGGGGGCCTCATCGGGCTCTTCCCCTGCGGCTCCTCCGTCGTCCCTCCCTGGCCCTTCCGGGTGGGTGCAAGGCAGGGAAAAAGGCTCCGCTGCCCCAGCCTCCGATGGTTCCGGCCCCTCCCGCGTTGGGAGAGGCATGGACGGAAGCGGTGGGGCGCAAGGCCCGCCCGAAGGCGGTGAAGGGGACTCCGTCCAAGAAGGCTGCGCCTCCGAGGAACGGCGGCCAGAAGGCACCCCCCCCCCCGAAGAAGGGGGGGAAGAACGATGGCCCTGCCAAGGTCAGGGTGGCAGCACCCCCACGTACGGCGGCGGTTGCTTTGACCGCCCCAGAGGGGTGCAAAACCACCCTCGCCGAAGCGATGTCGCTGGCGAGGAGGGCAATCAGCCTGGCCGACCTCGGCATAGCGGAGGTTCGGCCCAAGAGGGCGATGACCGGGGGTCTTATTTTAGAGATCCCTGGTCAGGAGGGTGCCGCCAAGGCCGACAAATTGGCGGCAAAGATGGCGGACACCCTCCGGGAAACGGGGGTGAAGTTCGCCAGGCCCATGAAGACGGCAGAACTCCGTCTGAGAGGCCTAGACGACTCTGTCACACCCAAGGAGGTGACGGTGGCTGTCGCCGAATTTTGGAAAGTGCCCACCCGAGCAAATCAAGGTGGGAGCTCTTAAGCCCCAACCTGCCGGGTTGGGCACGATATGGGTGTAGTGCCCCGCGGCGACGGCGCGCGCACTCATCGGGGCGAGACGAGTGAGGGTCGGATGGTCCTCTGTACGCGTGAAAGCACTAGCCGCCAGGCCCCTCCAATGCTTCCGTTGCCTGGTCATAGGCCACCGAAGCGGCCGATGTTACAAGTGCGGTGCAGAGGGCCATCGCGCGAGAAAGTGTTCGGCGGCGCCAAACTGCTCCATCTGTGCAGAGATGGGCAGGCCCGCCGGGCACAACTTCATCGAAGAAGGGCCGGAGCAATGGTGGCAAGGGGGCCACCAAAGCTCCGGCGAAGGCGGGGACGAGCGGGGCATCAACTGCCACGCCGAACCCCGCCCCTGAGTCTCTGCCCCAAGCGGAGGCTATGATGGAGGTGGAGTCGGTGCCACCTCCAGCTGAGGAGAAGTCAGCGGAGCCGGGAGCAACCATGGACGACAATGTCTCATAAGCTCCCGGTGACGTTGATCAACCTCATCCACTCCCGCCGGGCCCAGGACCTGCTCATCCAGGGCCTGGCGGAGTGGAGGGTTGCGTTGGCGGTCGTCACGGAGCCGTATAGGGTCTCCGAAACCCCCCCTTGTGTGAGGGACCAGGATGGCTCCGTGGCGATCTGGCACAATATGTGCCAAGGTTAACCCCCTGGTACCGTGTTCGAACGGGGCCGGGTGATCGTGGCACTGCGATGGGGAAGATGTATGGTCGTGGTCTGTTAAATTTCACCCAACAGTGGTCTCGCCGAATTTGGAGAATACCTGGACCGGTTGGGGGCGTTGCTTGCCCCCAACATGAACGTCCAGGTTTTGGTCCTGGGGGACTTCAATGCGAAGTCAACTACATGGGGAAACCCCGGGACAACTCCGCGTGGCGAGGCAATGGAAGATTGGGCGGGGGGCTTGGAGCTCCGGTTGGTGAATCCGGCTCCGTACCTACGTGCATGCTGGCGGGTGGCTGAAGAGAGGGAATCCCTCTCCGACCATATTTACGTTACAATGGAGATGGAGGCCGCCCAGCCCGCGGGTACCGCCCCCGACGAACGGCCCACGCAGCGCCCGTTCGATGGGCGCTGTAAAGACAAGACGGGGACGTCCTGAGGGCCACTGCCCTAGTCTTC
Organism: Lasioglossum villosulum; assembly: GCA_963971365.1. Classification (NCBI taxonomy): domain Eukaryota; kingdom Metazoa; phylum Arthropoda; class Insecta; order Hymenoptera; family Halictidae; genus Lasioglossum; species Lasioglossum villosulum. The sequence continues at coordinate 14,719,774 of OZ020504.1, read as the reverse complement.
GTGTGGCCTGAGGTCACAGAGCGCGGCGCGGAAGAGGAGGTGGAGTGGTTCCGGGGCATCATGAAAAGCGTATGCGACGCTTCGATGCCCCGGATAGGAAACCACCCCCCGAAGAGAAAAGTGCATTGGTGGTCATGGCGAGATACAGGATGCTCGTAAGGTGAGCATCCGTGCCCGGTGCCAGTACACCCGCGCGCGACGACGTCGTCGGGATCCCGGTGAGGACGACGACGACGCCGAGGCAAGGTTGGTCCCCCTGTATGTCGCTTACAGGGTGGCCCAAGTGGCCCTGCAGCGGTTGATCGCTGCCGCTAAGGCCAAAGCCTGGGACGAGCTACTGGGCACTCTCCAGAGTGACCCATGGGGGCGCCCTTACGATATTATATTGGGCAAACTACGCCCATGGGCGCCTCCGTTAATGGAGCAGCTGGAGCCGGAGTTCCTAGGGCGGGTCGTATCCATCCTCTTCCCCCCCATTGAGGGGGAGAGGGAGTACCCGCCCATACCGTCCCTGGATTGGGACGAGGGACTCCGTATCTCTGGTGCAGAGCTCTCCCAGGCGGTCCGGAGGATAAGGGAAGGGGGCGTCAAGGACCCCGAACCAGTGTTGGCTGCGGCGCCCGACGTCCTCGCCCCGGCTTTAATAGGCGTGTTGAACACGTGCCTGAGTCGGGGCATCTTCCCCCGTATATGGAAAGTCGCCAGGCTTGTTCTCCTCGAGAAGTCAGGAAAGCCCGCGGAGCTTCCCTCTGCTTACCGGCCGCTGTGTCTCCTCGACGAGTTGGCGAAGATCTTCGAAAAGATCATATCGGACCGCCTCGTCGAGCACCTGTCCGAAGTGGATCCCGACCTCAGCGACTGTCAGTTTGGGTTCCGGAGGGGGCGTTCAACGATCGACGCGGTCGATCGACTCGCCTCCCTCCGGACAGCTGCGGCCGCTGCGGGCAGGGTGTTGTTGGCGGTGTCCCTCGACATCACCAACGCGTTCGACACCCTGCCCTGGGATGAGGTAGTGGGGGCGCTGGAATTTCATAGGGTGCCCCCCTACCCTCGAGTATTGATTCGGGACTACTTGCGGGACAGGTGGTTCGAGTACCCTGGCCGGTACGGCGTAACGCAGAGGGATAGCATGCACCGAGGAGTTCCGCAGGGGTCGGTATTAGGGCCGCTCCTGTGGGACATTACGTACTCTCCCCCGAGACGCCAGCGTTATCTGCTACGCGGATGATACGCTGGTGGTCGTGGAGGGGGAGACTTGGGGGGGAACAATTGCCCTGGCTACTGGAGTGGTGGACGCTGTGGTGGGCAGGATCCAAGGGTTGGGGCTTAAGATAGCTGCCGGTAAAACGGAGGCGATGTGGCTGCATGCCTTGCCTCCCGGCCGGCGGCCGCCCCAACTAGGGATTCGAGTGGGTGATGCCGTTGTCGAGATCAGGCAGGAGATGAAGTATCTTGGCCTGACTCTCGACAGTCGCTGGTGCTTCGAAGCGCACTTCGATCGGGTGGTCCCCCAAGCACAAAGGGTGGCGGTCTCGCTCGCGAAACTGCTGCCCAACACCGGGGGGCCCGATGGACGGATCCGCCGTCTCTATACGGGGGTGGTGCACAGCAAGCTCCTCTATGGGCACCCGTGTGGTCCGACGCTTTGTCGGTCAGCCGGCGCAGTAAAGCACTTTGCAACAAAGTGCAGCGCCGGCTGGCCCTGCGGACCATACGGGGCTATCTCACCTCTCCACCGAGGCGGCGTGCCTCCTCGCGGGTCCCCTGCATTTCGTGGCAAGAGAGCGGGCGGTCCTGTATACGGCCGTCCGCTCGTTGCGCAGGGGAGAGGAGGACCCAGGCGAGGGGGATGGGATCGAGGTGCGGAAGCGTCAGGCCCGGCAAGAGACGCTGGCCCTGTGGCGGACGGAAATTCTGGCCGCCGACACGGGTCGGCCAATAGTCCGGGCCCTCTTGCCTATCATGGAAGGAGGCTTTGGCACACGCTGGAAGAATGTCCGGCGTGGTCGGCGCCGCGCCGTGTCCTGAGAAGCGTATTGGGAGTAGAATTAATAATAAAATAGAAGAATTAATAACATTGTCAATCTTATCTGGCGTGATACGCTGCTGTAGCCATAGCAAGAAGTGAATGTGGGGGAGAACCCGTTTTTGCCATTCCACGGAGTATATAAAGCATTGCATCGCTCCAAACAAATTGTCTTTGGTTAGAAGAACCATCATCTTTTTCACCTTAAGGTGAAATACTCTGGCTATAATGTCATGGCGATCATGTGACTTCTGACCAGGTAAAAGCATATCTATGATGTTTTTCCATCTGGGGTTACACGTAAATGTGATAAAGAGGTCAGGACGGCCGTATTGACGCACGTATGTCATAGCGTCCTGTGTGCGCTCCTGCATATAACGTGGTCCCCCGGTAAAAGATGACGGGAGCACCACCTTTTGACCCAGCTGCTGAACATCAACGTCCTGTCTCCGTATAGCATCCCGCAAGTGTATGTAACTGTCAGCTCTCAGCTGCGCCTGGTTTTTTCTGATATACATCAACCTTTCCGTTTCATTTTTGGCATACATGCCTACTAAAAACTGACTAAAAAACGAACGAAAATACACCAGGTGATTATCTTCTGCTTCTCTAATCATTATACGAAAAAAATAGAAACTCGCAGCGGAGACTATCTTTTTAAGTCTTTGATTGGTCTGAGGATCACGTTCAGGTAAAGAAATGGAGTACCCATCCTCGGCACGGCAAAACAAAAGCGGATACTGGAGGGCGTCGTATGAACGGTGGATTTCACTAATGCGTTTTAATGAGTTGTCGTGGCTCTCAAGAATAATGTCTCGTTTCTCAAATTGCTGACCAACCATTACTAAGGCCACCTCATTTGACGTAGGTACGTTGGAGCGACCTCTGTGGCTGTTCGGTGGCTTCCTCTCAGCATTAATAGCTACTTTGAATGTTTTAGACGTTGCAGGCACTTTGTCTAGGGCGACTTTCAAATATCTTACATAAGCATTAAACGTATGCAGCATTCCCTGTAGTTGGCTGACTAAGTCATGTTTTATATATTTAACGTTACTGCAACTTAATAGTACTTCTCTGTCGTCTTCGTCAACAAAATATTTTTGTCAACAAAATAGTTTTGAGGTGCTGGCAACAAACTCCCAACCAAGTGGTATACCTGGCCCTAAACCTTAAAAGTTGGCATGAAACCGTCCTTTATTATCTGTTTAGCTCCGAATGAGGTCATTTGAAAGCAACTATTATATTTACGAATAATGTTCATGAAATGATCATGTTCTAGATGTATATTCATTAACAAGCTGTAGAGAGGCTCGGGTAGCTCTTCATAAGGCGGGAGCTGTACCTTTCCAGCGCTACAGCACATGTCGGGTGTCTCCTCCTTCCACTTGAGTGCATTGCACCACCGACACTTGTTGGCCATGGAACCCAAAGCCACGGTAATGTCGTTTTCATAATCTGTATCGATATCATATGCCATGCCGGAGTGAGCCTTGATTTTCCAAGAACGTTTCTTCGTTTCTCCTCGATTTTGCTCATATCGAGACTGTGCGGCCCTGTGCACCTCAGGGTGAGCTTGCTGTTACCTAGCCACAGCTTTTCTGTTCACCTCAGGGTGTTTTTTCGCATAATTTCTGTAAGCGTTTTGACGTTGTTTCTTTCGAATAACGTCGATGCATCTGGCACGACGTTTTTATAGCATTTGGTGTAAACGGTAAGGTAGAGAGATGAGTCACAATATGGTTCTGATGGCAGCGGTGACATAGTAGTCACTTAATTTACGTATACATCGAAATGGCCACATGACAGATCATGTGAAAAGCGTAGTCTTCCCACGTGATTACCTGCAGTACCAAAACTTACGTACAGCTCACCGTTACGGTAAACTTCAAAGACCAATGGAAAGAGTTGCCCTGTCGCTTTTAGCTCACACAAACCATCATAAGTAAAAGGGCGTGACATGTCAATGCAGTATTCAACGGCACTGGAGTAATTGTTCCCGTTACTGTCGTGGGACATAATGGCAAACTCGTCCCAGTTGGCCACCACATGGCTAACGATTTCCTCGCGTACTTCTCTGCCCATCACCTGTATGTCATACAATATGTAGGAGATGGCCAGAAACAAACAGGCCACATCTCCAATCATAGGAACGACGGTGTGAGGTAATTTTCAATAATTCAACAGTGATTGTGTACGGATAACTGTGAAGCAACGGTGTGAAGCAACGGTTTGGTCGAGTAAGAATAATAAGTCTTAGCCTTAGTAGGAATAAGAAAAATAGCTACGCATATTAATACATCCCGCGCAACACTTTGCTTGCGAGAAACTCGCTACGTCGTCGCGGCCCTCTCGCGGCGGAAAATGGCTGTATCTCGGGAACGGTGTACCTATCGCAAAAAGGCTCAACAGAAAGCATGTAGGGTATGCACCCCCTTAGGGGTTGAATTTTTAAAAACGCCGAAATAGGTGTTTGATTGATTATATCAAAGAGCATTAAGACCAAGTATTAAGCAAATCCAACCGCAAATAAAATATTTCTCATACAAACGTTGCAAACCTCTTTTTACCCCCTTAGGGGTTGAATTTTTTAAAATGCTGAAGTACGTGTTTGATTAATTATATCAAAGAGTAATAAGACCAAGTTTCAAGCAAATCGAATCGCGAACAAAATATTCCTCATACAAACGTTGCAACCCCTTTTCACTCCCTTAGGGGTTGAATTTCGAAATGTCCTTTCTTATCTCTTGTATAGATCATGAAGGAAACCTCTGTGCAAAATCTCAGTGTTCGCAATTGGAACAATAATAAATTGTGAGGACAAGATATAAACTGATTGTAACGCGCACGTATTGGAAAGGTCGATTTAATTAAACTCACTTTCACATTCACACTTGCTGTTTATTTTCTGTAAATTAGAGATTCATCACAATTCTGAATTTACGTTTAATAAAGAGATAACAAAGATAATAACGCTTAAATCTTAAGTTTAAGGATAAATCGTGTTTACTTGAGCGCGCCGCGAGAAGTAGAATTCCCGGTACCGAATTCTTGGAAGTCAGTCGAAAATTCTGAGAAAGGAGCGTTTTTCACACACGATAGAGCGATAACGAAAGAGAGCGAGAGACAGCCGGTCGCTCCTTTTATTGGTTGACCAATCAGCGTTCGGGAGACTTCCTGTGGTCTTACTAGATCTTTCGCGAACGATCTAGACGCGGTGTCAACCAATAATTAGCTCGGCTGACCGGATGCTCATTACTGAGACGCTCCGATTGGCCGTCGAAAGTGAAGACGGCCAACATTGCTCGATGGGCTACGCGCCGCGGTTAGCGCTAGTAGCTTCTTAGCGCGCGCGTCTTGAACACTCAGCTTTCTAGGGCCAAGGGTTTAGCCTGGGCGTTGATAGGTGAGTGAGTGTGTCAGGACATCATTATTATTTATATAGTTACAAATAATAATTGTAACACTAATGGCAATAGTAATAATTGTTTAACACGTATACTTTGTTTCCGCGGCAGCGAGCGATACAACCGTTCTCTAGACGAATTTCGGGCGCCTTTGCGTAAGAATTGGGGATGCGATCCACCGATGCGAGTCGATCCGATCGATCGGATCGGTAATCCGTGAGCAAGAGTCAGTCGTAATTCGATTACTGAAGAATAGCTGCAGAGAGAGAACTTGTATATCCACGTCTTTTAAAAAGGGGAACGTTATTCCTGCTGGTAGACACTTCGTGGTCGTGCGCTTCCGCCGTATTTTGTGCTACAATTATTGTTTGCGTTTTTATACATGTCGAATGCAAATTAAAAGTTGAAAGGCCGTAGACCATCGATTGTGAAGTGAACATTTGAGTACTATTTATTTGCCTAAAGTTCCAACGATTCCGGTGTTCCATTTTAAGCGTCTGTATCCACTCAGTTAATTCCGCTAACACGGTTCTTTCAAATAAAGCTCCTCGTGCTAACAAATTATTTTGGTCCTTCGAGCCGGATCTCGCTTACTGCTCGACTTATCCCCGGAATCGACTTGGCAGTTTGTATCATTGTAAGGTTATAATTAAATCTGTGAAAACAACTCTGTGTGTACGATCTATCAGTGAACTTTATTTCTGGTTGAGGGTACAAATGTTCTCGCTGCGCGTTCGGACTAGACTGACTTTTCGGTCATCGTCTTCGTCTCTCTGCAGCTCGGAATTCTCTTGAATTCGTCCTGATTGGTTGGCCTTGCATTAGCCTTTTTCTAAACCAATCAGGCAATTTCCCTGGGACTCTTTCCGTGCCTCCCTTATTCTTTGCGTCCTTGACGCGCTGTTTCCGAACGCGGAGGCGGTCCCGGAAATTTGGTAATGTAGCGGGTTTTCCTACGGGCCCGCGGTGCCTGAAGGTCTAGCTGTCGCCTACCTGCTTAGCCCCGCGGTCCCTTCGGAAACTCGAGGTTTATGGTACCCGTACATGCTGTTGAGGCCGAAGGTTAGAAAGTCTAATTGCCAAAACGTGCACTCACCAAAAACCCTAAAACGATCGCTAAAACGAGTAACGGCTTTCTCAAAAACAGCTGCGAGCCAACGGGTTCCATAAACTTGCCCGACCATTTGCACGCCAAATGTTCTTAAATTGTACGTGCCTATGGCCGCTACATCATAGTTGAAAGAGTAACGGTTATCATCGTCAAGGTGGGGACACCAAACATTGTCTTCAAAAGTTGTGACTTCGCACTCACCACCAAGAACATTGAATACTAGCGGGACCGAAACCTTCGAGGCCGTACTTGCACGGCAAAATCAAGCCGTTTGCCAGCTACAAAAGATCCTGAGCAATACAAAGAAGAAAGGCGAGGCCAACTTCACCGTCCCGTTCCTGGAGGCGAGGGTCAATCTGTTCGAGGACACCTGGACTGAAATCAGGCAGCTCAACGGACTCTTGCAAGCTGCCAGGAAACTGGATCCGACGAAGGAGAACCTTCTCTACTTCCAGTCCAACACCATGGGCCGTATGGAGGACTTCTACCTCGACGGTTGGACTATACTGAAACAAGCAATCTCGCGTCTGACGATCGCTCCCACACTTATTTCGGCTAGCTCCCCAGTGTCTGTATCCCCAGCGCCGGTAAGCTCGATCCAAAATATTAAGCTTCCGACGGTTGAAATTCCCACTTTTAGTGGGGACTGCGCCAAATGGAAACCCTATGAGTCACGATTTAAAAGCGCCATAATTTCGAATCCTTCGCTAACGGACGGCGTGAGACCGCAATATCTGCTCGGTAATTTGTCAGGTGACGCGCTCGTGGCCGTGGAAAACCTCGATGTCGTCGACTCGAATTTTAAAATTTCTTGGGAACGCCTCAAACCGAATTTCGACAATGAACGGCTTATCGTTCACGCTCTGAAACACCACACCTTGTTGCACAGAGGAGCTCCCAAAGCCTCAAAACAAAAACCAGGCGTTCAGACTTACGACTCGATGACTCGATCGACCGTCCCTCCGCAACCTTCGACAGTTACCTCGACCAACAGCGAAGCGCGACCGTCAACATCAAACGCGAACTACGACCTTGCAGCGACACATCTCACGGAAACCGTCCCTAAAGAAGAGAAAACTATTTTGCTTGCTACCGCAATCGTGAAAGCTTATACACCGGACGGCCGGATGCGATTAGCTCGTGCACTGCTTGATCAAGGATCGCAAGCTTCCTTCATTTCGAATAATCTCGTACAACAATTACGACTTCAAAAAATAAGATCGCCGATTTCCGTCACAGGGCTCGGTGGCGAACCCGCCAGTAGTATCGACTATAGCGCACAAATATGTATAAGCGATTCCGTATCAATTCAAACGGTTATCTCTACACGCGCGTTTATAGTTAGAAGCATCACTCGGTATGTTCCGCCCCCGATCACCGTGGACAAATACAGGGAATTTACAACTCCCGCACTAGCCGATCCCAATCTTGCTTCGGACCAGCACATCGAAATTTTATTAGGAGCGGAGTTATTCGGACAACTAATCCGTCCCGGCGTCCATCGCTCTCGGACGAACGGGCCTATTGCTCAGAATACCGTATTCGGGTGGATCTTGTCCGGCTCCATCCGCGGAGCGAACGTCCCACCTCAACGATCACCACGCATCACGGGGTCCCCGCGGACGCGCTCGAGAAGGCACTGTCTCGTTTTTGGGAAACCGAAGCAGTTCCCGAATCGCGTTGCCTTACCCCGAAGGAGAACCAATGCGAGCAACACTTCGCCACCACCTATAGTCGCGACGCTACAGGGCGTTTCATCGTGCGGTTGCTTTTTACCAAACCGATTCCCGAAGATTTCCTCGGAGACTACTTCCGCGGCGCCGTAGCGTCCCTCAAGCGACTGCCCTATCAGCTCCAAAACAATGATAACGTAAAATCGAGATACACCGAGTTTATTCGTGAGTACGTAACACTCGCACACATGACACAACTCTCGTCCATCTATAAGACGAGAACCTTCATCCCGCATCGCGCCGTTCTCCGCGAAGAAAGCCTAACGACCAAATTACGCGTCGTTTTCAACGCTTCGCACAGAACTTCGAGTGGCTATTCGCTCAATGACCTTCTTCATACTAGTCTGAAATTGCACCAGGACATTATGCGCATTATTCTGAATTGGCGCCTCCATGAGTTCGTACTTGTCTCGGACATCGAGAAAATGTTTCGACAAATACTCGTGCACTCACATGATCGGAAACATCAATGCATCCTGTGGGAGAACGAGAAAACCCACCAACTCGAAGGGTGCGAACTCAACACGGTAACATATGGCACGGCTTGCGCACCGTACCCCTCGATGCGCGTACTCAAAGAAATCGGTATTCTCGAAAGTCCGAATTACCCCTCGCGGCACAGGTTCTACAAAACAACATTTACGTAGATAACGTTTTTATCGGAACTCCGGATAAGCGCCTCCTGAAGATCCTTCACGTTCCATGGTTATTGAAGTCATTTTAGACTATTTTTATCAAATTGTTAGTATGTGTGTGTGTGTGTGTTTGTGTGTGTGTGTGTGTGTGTGTGTGTGTGTGTGTGCGTATGGCCGTTTTTATGTTATCAAATTTTTCGTTAACGTTTTCTGAAAAAGTATCAATGCGATCAGAATGATGAATGATGTAATCGATGTGCCCCGTCGTAACTTAGAGCTGATTAGATTTTGGTCCATATTGGTCAAGTAGTTTTTTAGATTTTTTTAGTTTTTTTCGAAAGAGGTTCATTCAAGAATGCAATTTATACGAGAGGATGGAAATTTTCCACCGAATAAACAAACGTAATTATATATATTTCATTTTTATTTAAAAAAATTTTTTTTTAATTTAAAAAAAATTTTTTTAATTAAAAAAAAAATTTTTTTTAATTATGCAACTAATGCTAATGTTACCACTTACAACTAACGAATCGGGAAGTTCTTTGTGTGGCTCGTGGAGAGTCACACACAAAATAAATAAAAAACCATTAAGAGCTGTATGCCCCACTAGCAATGCGTACCACTAAGCCTTTCGCAACAACAACTCTACCCGCGAGCTCGCGAAGCGAGCGAGCAATAACAACCCCATCCGCGAGCTCGCGAAGCGAGCGAGCAACAATAACCAGCTAGTTTCGTTGTCATGGTTGGAATGGCCGGCGTTCTTCGAAGCAGTTAACAATTTTAGACGATCGACAAGTTCGTTTGGATCGTCCCAATGCACGTAATCGATCGGATGGTCGGTCACACGCATAAAAGTTGGAAGTTCAATCCCTCTCCCACCTCGCGATGAAAACAATGGTCCTATAATTTTCCTATACTTGTATCCTTTGTTTCCCATTATCTGATTCCCGCGTCGATGTGCATGCGTAAGAATGAGAATTCTTTTGTATGCGTTCTTATCATCCTCGGTGTACAGCTTCCCATCAGGTATTCTGTTGAATATCAATTCGTAAAGACCGCGAGTCCCCTTGTACCGTACCCCCTTAACGATGATATCATCGTTGCTGTCCACCTCGAACGTTGAATTTCCCAGCATCAGCTTATCGTCTTTCAAACATACTCCGTACACGTTGTCAGAATTTTTCGTCGGTCCGGTAAAAAATTTTTCTAAATATTCACGCGCCAAAGGTCCAAGATTCTCGGTTAGACGTTGATTTTCTTCTTGATGAGTTTCAGGATTTTCAAAAATAGTATGCATTGAAGATTCCAAAGATGGCGTGCGCGGTGATTCGAAGGTATCTTGTCGTGGTACCATACTCGTTGATTCGAAAGTACCTTGTCGATTCGATCTCATCGTCATCATCATAGTTGTCATCATCAGCATCATCATCGATATATATTTTTTTCGAGGCGCGCGTTACATCGGCTTCGTCATTCTTTTCCCTATTCTCATTCTTCTTTATTCTTCTTCTTTTTTTCATGGAGGACGATGGCGTTCCCCTAATATCCGAGAATCTTCTTTTTTTTCGTAGGGAGGACGAGGGTGGTGTTTCCTTAATATCTGAGAACGCGTTGTCGTTCTGATTGACAACGGTTGTATTTTGAATTATCTGTTTCAACGGTTCGACGATTGGTTGTAAAGTCGTTCGCAAATTTGTCTCAGCCGTCATTTTCCCAACTTTCAACGTTAAATACTTTTTACGTATGATATCGCTGGTCTTCGCTATTGGTTATGCAAGAGATATTTTACAACCGCGATACAGCACCGACAACTCTTAGCGAGCAACTGTATTCGCTACAGTACGACAAACTCGTTAAATCCACGTCTGTAACGACCGCGATTCGCAGGGCTGTCTTTATCGATTACGAGAAATCCATACTTCTTTCGCCAACAATTCGCGCATAACGTGCTAAACGTCTCGAACGACATATCGGTATTTACATGATCCTGATGAACGTGACGTAAATTCATAGTATCCTGTTTGAACAGAATCAACAGATTCGCATTGTCACGAATTAAATGTTTAGGTATTCTCGCGTACGACTGACCCAGGTAGAAGCAATCGACGTGCGAATGTCTACCCATCGCGAAATACTCTCTCATGATATCCTGCTCGTCGCACGCCACGTCGTCGAAGATCAAAATCGAATCGGGCCGTGCATCTGTGGGAGGGATTACGTCAGCGTTATCTGCGAACGCGAAGTATCCTACATCCTTCCCCACGGATGAGAACAATTTGTTCAAGTATCGATATTTTGGTTGACACAGAGATTTCGAATACACGTAGACATTGGCGAATCGTAGCCCGTTCGCGCTCTCCAGCAGGCTAATCATAACGTTCGTTTTACCACATCCTGACGGGCCGCTTATGACGCATCGTACATTGCCTGGTAACAATGATCCATGTTTCCGCATCGTTTCGTCGCAATCGTCGAACGCGCGACTCGCTGGAACACGAATATCCAAAGATTGCCTCACAAAACGCATGTTCTGATTGATTCGATGAGGGGGTGGGCGGGGAGTATTTATACGACAGCTCGAACACCATTGGTATCAGTCGCTCTAAAGAGTTCGTTTCTTTCCAAAGAGAGAGAGCAGAAAAAGTATCTTATGCGTGCGAATCATCGTTCACAACGGTGTCCCGGTTCGCATACGGGTAAGGGATTCTTAAACAGAGCTATAAACGCGTTGCCGTTCGAATTACATATACCCGGTTATCAATTCTGTGGTCCTGGTACGAAACTGACCGCTCGATTAGCTCGTGGGGATCGAGGAATCAATCCGTTGGATGCAGACTGTCGCGAGCACGATATAGCGTATTCGCGGTACAAGGATCTTGGAAATCGTCACGCAGCCGACAGCGTTTTGGCAGATCGAGCGCTGCATCGAGTAACGTCTGGGGACGCAACTTTGGGAGAGAAGGTGCCGCGGCTGCAGTGTTGGCAGCCATGAAAGCTAAAACGAAATTGGGCATGGGCCTGATAAAGAAAAAAGGTGAAAAGAGAAAAAAACAACGAATTCTCCCGATCGCCAAACGCGGTAGTTTTCTGCCGCTGCTGCTGTCTGCTTTGTCGGCTATAGGAGCATTGACGGGTGGTGCCGCAGGAGTAGTCAAAGCCATAAACGCTGCGAAAGCTGCAAAGAAACAATTGCAAGAAGCGGAGCCACACAATCGTGCCATGGAGGGTCGCGGGGTATATCTCGCACCGTATAAGCATGGAAAAGGTTTGAAGAGGGGAAAAAACAACGAAGAAAGACAACACGACGACAGATGTCGAATTGATGGCCATCTGTAAAGAATTACCATACTTTCGCAGAGTTTTTATGCGTGACGATTTGCCGCTGCATGCGTGGGTAAACGAGCGGGGTATAGTCAATCTGGACGATAGTCGTGGACCGGGAACGCACTGGGTCGCCTATATAAAACACGGCTCGCACGTCAAATACTTTGATAGTTTTGGAAATCTTCGACTGCCGATCGAATTGATTCGCTATTTCGGTGCGAACGCGACGATCTTATATAACCACGAACGTTTTCAAAACTACGACGAAAGCGTGTGTGGACAATTGTGCGTGAAATTTCTCCGAGAAACTACATTATAAATTCTCTGGAAAGAGTCTCTCTCTGCACGATGCATGCGAAAAAGTCATTTACGCTCACGTTGTCGGGGAGAAGCAGCATACTGTCGTCCAAGTACTTTCCACCCATAGATCTGGCCAATGGCGAATACGAGTTGGGATTGCTCGATTTACAAAATTATTACACGATACCGAACATCAGCGCCAACATCGAAAACAATCAATTCTACTTCGGTGAAAAAGACGAGGAGATCGTCATCCCCGACGGCTCGTACGAATTGGAAGCGATTAACGCATACTTGAGGCGTGAAATACGCGCGCGGTATCCCCCAAAACATGTTGGCTAGACGTCTGCCGTCTCCGATATCGAATATCCACTGGTCCTACGAGCGAACAACAACACCATGAAAAGCAAAATTATAAGCACGTATCAAATAAACTTTACAAAGCCTCGCAACGTGGGATCTATTCTGGGATTTTCCTTGAATCGTGTTTTCTCGCGTGGCACACGTCGAACGCACCTGTGAATATCATCAACGTGAATATCGTACGAGTGGAATGCAACATAACCACCGGATCGTACGACAATGGTAAACTCGTTCACACGATACATGAGTTCGCGCCCCAGGTACCACCGGGGTATAAATTATCGGAAACGCCCGCACGAGTCATTTACCTTCCAATCGTTGCACGAGTAATTGACGATTTAACGATTCGCACAGTTGACCAATCTGGACGTTTGATAGATTTTCGAGGTGAAGAAATCACGGTGCGACTACACGTGCGACGAAGCAATGCTAATTCATAACAATACGGCATTCCATACGTTGAACAACAGCAGCAGCAGCACATTGATCCGCAAGAAACTAACTGCGGAAAAAAACGTAAAGTCACCGATACGTAAGAAATTAACCGTGGAAAACGCAAAGTATCTACGATCTTTGGGATTTATTGTTAAAAAGTGAGAGGAAAAAACGAAGCTACGCGTTATCCAACGCTGGCTGGCTGTATGGTGATGATCGGCAGGAGCAAACGGCGACGACCACGGCTGCGATAAATTACAACTTTTGCGTGCCTATGAACGTTTTATTAGGCTTCTGCGAAGACTACAAACGCGTTGTGATAAATGCTCGACATGAATTGATTTTGATTCGCTCGCCTATCGACGCGAACGCGTTGTTCAGTCCTTCCAACAACGCGAAACCTATTCTGGATCTGTACAAAATTTAATGGCGAATGCCACACGTTGCATTGCATGAAATACATAAGCTGTCCATGTTACGTATTTTGGACAGCGACTGACCGATTGGCACGAGTTTTCGATCGTGAGATCTGTTCGAATATCCTCTGCTACAGACTACTACGACGCATACATGGGCGATAAAAACGACTCAGCAAATGAAAAAACCGCGATACGTTATATTCGCTTTGCAAATCAATGGGAAGAATAACTTAACGAAAACAGCCACGCAATTCGATCATTGCGCATTGCCAAATATTCGGCTTTACTTGAACTCGGAGACCTATCCGTACGATGATTTAAATATTGATTTCGAGAAAGGTAAATACGCATTGCTCTACGACATGTACGCAAAATTCCAAGAATCATACTATGGAAACGGCGAAGCGCTACTCGACGTCTCAGATTTCCTGCGATATGGCCCATTCATCGTTCTCAATTGTTCCCGGCAAAACGAAGCGTTAAAAAACGCTACGATTGACGTGCGAATCGAATTTGAATGTCGAACCGACGTACCCCCATCGACAACAGCCTACTGCATGATGATACACGACCGCATCGTGGAGTACAGTCCATTAACCAATATTGTTCGAAAAATTACTTAAACCGCTTATATCGATAAAATATATATACATTATCATTTCTCTACTTTAATTGTATTTTTATACTATAGGAAATGTAAGAGAGGAATTGGCTTCCTTTTCCGGTTATGTCAGAAGAAACAGTGTGTAAAGAGCGGTCTGAGTTAGAGTGAGAAAGAGTAAAGAGCACAAGGTGTGAGTGAGCGGAGAGTGGTGGAGGAGCGAGTGGGAGTGGTGTAGTAGACAGAAGGATATAGAAGGGAAGGGTCAGGAGGAGTTAAAGGGAATAATAGAAGAGTGAAGTGGACGGAGAAAAAGAGGTTAGGGAAGCGAGGCAGTAGAGAGCGGCACGGGCAGAGAGTTAGTAGGAGGAGGAGGTGGCGCGATCTAGCGAGGGACAGTAGAAAGTAGAAAGGAGGGAATTTTGAAAAGGAATATAATCGAGAGAAAGGAGATTATAAGATAGAAAGAGGAAGAACTCTGAAGAATGAGTGACAGGGGTGAAGAGAATAAGGGAGACGGAAGGGAGGAGGGGAAGGGAGGGGAGAAAAGAGTAGGAAGGCCTTCAAATGCGGAAAGGATGAGAAGGGATAGTGTGAATAGTGGAGGGAGTGGGAGTATAGGGAGTCTGGAGAGTCTATGGGGTAAAAGGAGGAGGGAAACCGAAGGAGAGGGAGCTGATGAGGGGGAAGATGAAGGGGTAGCCTTTAAAAAAAGCGCGTTGACAAAGAGGTCACCGAAGGGAGATGGAAAAGAGGAGGGAGAGTTGATGGGAATGATAAAAAATTTGATGAAGGAAGTAATGGAGATAAAGATTCATATGATGAATGAAGCGAAGAGGTTGAAGGAGATGAGGGAAGAATGGAGGAAAGAAAGGGAAGATAGGAGGTTGGAGATGGATGAGTGGAGAAGGGAGAGGGGGAAGTGGGAAGAAGAGGTAAGGGAGGAAAGGAGGAGGAGGGAGCAGATGGAGAAGAGATTGGAAAAAATAGAAGGAATGGAGGAGAAGGTAGGGGGGGGTGATGGAGGAAATAGAGAGATGGAAGAAGGAGGGAGGTGAGAGAAGCTTAGGGGACAGAGTACGAGAGGAGGAAATGGAAGAGAACAGAAGTAGAATTAGGAGGATGGAGGTGAGAATGGATAGGAAGGAAAGGGAGGAGAGAAGGAATAATGTGATAATAAGAGGATTAGAAACAGAGGAAAAGGATGTAAAAGAAGAGGTGAAAAAGATATGGGATAGGATGGGGTGGAGCTTGGAGGGAGTGAAGGAAGTAAAAGCGCTAGGGAATACAAGAAATGGGGGAGGGGGGATAGTGCTGGTGAAAATGGTCGACAGGGAGCACAAAAGGAAAGTAATGGAGGAAAAGAGAGGTTTAAGAGGACGAAAGATATGGATAGATGAGGACTTAACGGAGGAGGAGAGGAGGGTGAGGTGGAAAATGGAAAGAGAGGCAGAGAAGGAAAGGATGGATGGTAAAAATGTGCAAGTGGGGTATATGAAAATATGGGTAAATGGAAAAATGAGAAGATGGGACGAGATAGAGGAAAATTGGAGAAAGGATCAGGGAAACGAATAAGGGAGGAAAAGGAGGGGAAAAAAGGGGAGAAGGCAGGGTATAAAATAGGTTTTTGGAATGTGGCAGGACTGAGAAATAAGGAGAAGGATTTCTGGAAGGGGCTGGAGGAATGGGATATAATAATAATGTTAGAGACATGGGTGGAAGAGAAGGGGTGGAGTAAAATAAGGGATAGATTGCCAAGGGGGTTTTGTTGGGAGACGCAGTGGGCAAGGAGAAGGGAAAAGATGGGGAGGGCTATAGGGGGTATGATAGTGGGAGTGAGAAAGGATATGGAGGCGAAAAGAGAGGAAGTGGGAGAAAATGAGGGAATAATTATGGTAAAAGTGAAAATAGAGGAGAGATGGTGGAGAGTTATAGGGGTATATTAAATAAGGATTTGGATAAGAAGTTGAGTGAATTGGGGGAGTGGATAGAGGGAAGAGAGAAGGGGGTAAGAGTAATTATAGGGGGGATTTTAATGCAAGAACGGGAAGGGAAGGGGGAGTAGTGGGTGAGGAGGAGGGAGGGGTTAGGGTGAATAGGAAGTCGAGGGATATGCAAGTAAATGCGGAAGGGAGGAGGTTGTGTAGGTATCTGGGGGAGAGGGGATGGGGGATATTGAATGGTGGAGTGAGGGGGGTTGAGGAAGGGGAGTAGACGTACATAGGAGGGAGAGGGAACTCAGTGATTGATTATATTCTAGGAAACGAGGAAACAAGGGAAGTGATAGAAAAGATGGAAATTGGAGACAGAGTGGAATCGGATAATGTGCCGGTGTCGGTGTGGATAAAAAGGGAAAGGGAAGGAAGGAGAAGGAAGGAAGGAAGATGGAAAAGGAAAGTTATGGGCTGTTGGTCGGAGGAAAGGGTGAAGGAGTTTAGGGAAAAATTCGGGAATAAAGGGGCAGGGGGGGAGGGGATAGAGGAAGATTGGAGGGGACTAAAAGAGAAGATAAGGGAGGTGATGGGGGAAATGGGGAAATCAGAAAAGGAAAAAGGGAAAGGAGAAGGATGGTGGGATGAGGAGTGCAGGGGGGAAAAAGAAAAGTTAGGGAGGAACTGAGGAGGTGGAGGAAAAGAGGGGGAGAGGGAGAAGAGTATAGGATAAGCAGGAGGGCGTACAGGGAGTTGTGTGATAGGAAGAAGAAAGAGGAAAGGAAAGATGGGAAAGGGAGCTAGAAGGGGTAAAATCGGAAGGGCAGGTATGGAAAGTAGTAAATAGGGAAAGAGGAAGAAGGGCAAGGGTAGATGAGAGAATAAGGATCAGAGAGTGGGATGAATATTTGAAGGAGGTATTGGGAGGAGTGGAATGGAGGGTGAGAAAAGGTGGGAGTAGAAGAAGGGAGGAAGACGAGGAGAAGGAAATAGAGATAGGAGAAGTAGTGAGAATTATAAAAGGACTGAAGGAGAGAAAGGCGGCGGGTGGGGACGGGATACCAAACGAGGTGTGGAAGTATGGAGGGAATGAGGTGGTGGAATGGTTGTGGAGAATATGTAATAGGGTGTGGAGGGGGGAGGGGTGGCCGGAGGAATGGGCAGAGGGGGTAGTGGTGCCTGTGGCAAAGAAAAGAGAGAGTAAGTAGGTACGGGACTATAGGGGTGTGACACTAACGCAAACGGCGTATAAGGTGTACACAGCGTTATTGGCGGAGAGGTTAAGGGAGGAAGTGGAGGGAAAGGGACTGTTGCCTGATAGCCAGACGGGTTTTAGAAAGGGGTTAGGGTGCATAGACAATATATATGTACTAAATTATCTGGTGAACAGGCAGGTGAGGAGAAAGAACAGGGGGCTAATAGCGATGTTCGTAGATTTAAGGGCAGCGTTTGATTCAGTGGATAGGGAGGTATTATTTAGGGCTATGAGGGAGAGAGGGGTGAGAGAAAGTTTGGTAGGGAGGTGTGAGGAGGTATTGAGGGAGACGGTAAGTAAGGTGAGAGTGGGGGAGGAAGAAGGGGATAGATTTTGGACAGCGAGAGGGGTGAGACAAGGGTGTCCCTTAAGCCCGCTGCTGTTCACATTAATGCTGGCGGACTTAGACGAGGTATTGGAGAAGGGGTGCTGGGGAGGGGTGAAGGTGGGAAATAAGAAGGTATACACGCTGGCATATGCGGATGATATAGCGATGTTGGCGGAGGAGGAGGAGGGAATGAAGGGAATGGTAGGGGTGCTGGAGCGGTATTTGGAGAAGAAAAAGCTGCAGCTAAACGTGGAAAAATCAAAGATGATGAGGTGCAGGAAGGGGGGGGAGGTGGAAAAAGATGGAGTGGAGGTGGAAGGGTAAAGTGATGGAGGAGGTTGGGAAATATACTTACCTGGGATACACGATAAGGAGAGACGGGGGGCAAGAGACTCAGGTGGAGGAGAGGGTTAGGAAGGGGGCGGCGGTAATGGGGCAGGTATGGGGGATAGGTAAGAGGAGGTTTAGTGGGGATTGGGGGAGGAGAATATGGCTATTCGATAAGTTAGTTTGGCCGGTAGTGAGCTACGGGGTGGAATTATGGGGATGGAAGGAGAGGGAAGGGATAGAAAGGCTACAGGAAAGGTATTTGAGGTGGGTTCTGGGGGTGGAAAGGTGTACGCCAGGGTATATGATTAGGGAGGAATTGCAGAGGGAATTGATGAGGGGTAGAGCGGGTTTAAGGGCGTGGCGGTATGAAAAGAAGTTAAGAGAGGGAAGAGGGGGGGAATTAGCAAGGTTGTGCTGGGAGGAGATAAGGGGAAGAGCCAGGAGGGGGGGATAGTGGATGGGTGGGAGAAGGAAAGATTGGATTTCTTTGAGGCGAGAGGGTGGTCAGCGGAGGAGGCGGAAGAAATGATGGAGGGGGAAGGAGAGAAGGTGAGCGAGGAGATAGTAAGAAGGGAGAGAACGATGCAGAGGGAGGAGAGATGGGAAAGGATAAGGGAGTCGAGGTATAATAAGTGGTATGGGATGGTTAAAGGAGAGGGATTGCCGGGGTATCTGGGAAAAGGATGGGGGGAGAGCAGATGGAATAGAGTGGCGAGATTTAGGTTAGGAAATGAGATGAGGGGAGGGAAGTATTGGATGAATGAGGACGAGAGAAAATGTAGGATGTGTGGATGGGCAAATGAGTCATGGGAGCATGTGTGGGAGGTGTGTATGAGGGTAGATGAGGAGTGTGGATGGCAGGACAGGGTGAGGGAGGTGTTAGAAGATATGGGGGGAGGGGAAGGATGGATGAGGAGGATAGAGGAATGGAGAGAAGGTGTGGCTAGAGGTTGTTTGGAGTGAAAGGAGATAGGAGGAGGATGGAGGATAGGTGTGAGTGAATGATAAGAAGCCGGAAGAGGGAGTCCAAAGGGTGCGGGGTAGAAATAAGTTAGTCGTTAAGATATACTTTTGTAAATAGTCATTTCTCTCTCTCTTTGTATACTTAGATATAAGATAATGTAAGCTTAGGTTAAGTTAGGAATATAAGTTATTGTAAGACTAGGATAAGTAGAATTTAAGATATAGCGTTAAGAAAGTGAAAAGGAAGGAAAAGCAAAGGAGGATTGTGAAGAATTGTAACCCTGAGGGGATCAATAAAGTTTATATTTATATATATATATATATATATATATATATATATATATATATATATATATATATATATATATATATATATATATATACAGGGTGTTCGACTACAGGTGGGAGAAAATTTAAGGGGTGGTTCTTAACGATGATATAAGACGAAAATGAAGAATAAAAAAATTGCGACTTCGCCTTCGTTATTTAACTATTAAAAATTAAAAATCAACAACGCGTTTAACAAAAGTGTACGTTGTGTACGTCAAAGAGTTCAATGTTGTCTAACGATTTGTTAAACATTTTCACCTCGCTGGGGCCCCAAATGGGAACCAAGTTATGCATGCATCTGTCACTTGATACGTGACTGTCGCGTTATTAATAGCTAAATAACGAAGCCGAAATCGCAATTTTTTTATTCTTCATTTTTGTCTTATATCATCGTTAAGAACCTACCCTTAAATTTTCTCCCACCTGTAGTCGAACACCCTGTATATATATATATATATATATACAGGGTGTTCGACTACAGGTGGGAGAAAATTTAAGGGGTGGTTCTCGACGATAATATAAGACGAAAATAAAGAATAAAAAAATTGCGATTTCGACTTCGTTAATTAGGTATTAGCAATTAAAAATTGGCCCAAAAAGCGGCAACATTTCGACACAGCTGTACGTTGCGTACGTCACACAGGCGCGCGACAGTCTCGTATCAAGTGACAAACGCATGCAAACCTTGGTTCTCATTTGGGGCCCCAGCGAGGTGAAAATGTTTAAAAAATCGTTGGACGACATTGAACCTACCTACTCGTTAAAATCCACGAGGGCATTTCTATTATCCGCCCTATGGAATTATCGAGTAGAAGGGGTCAATGCCCTTTCACTTTGAAATTCTTCTCACACAAATCCACAAATCCTTATCCTACACTATAATTGTTCATAACACCGTACATAATACTGAAACAAACCACTTTAAAATGGTATCCATTGGGTCCATAAATGTTGAATAAAATCCTCACAAATGCAAGTATCCAGAAATATGCACATACATACTGGAATCGTTCACAGCTAATTCACGTTTGATGCACGTCAATTTGACTTTCGCACACAAAAATAAAATATCAGTGAAATTACTGTGAAGTACACCCACTTAATTAATACCCTAATTCAATGTTTTAAGAGAATGTGTTTCTGAGAGGAGACAGCTGACGTGATGAATGTCACACACATGAGACATTTGGCGGTTACAGACAGAATGAGAAAGAGTCACGAAATTCATGAAAACAGGATAGAGAATGTATTGGTATAGCAACGCGTGATATTTGGGCGGGAATTTGCTGTAGATCTTCATTTGTTTTATCGATCTGGCATTGACCTCACAGCTGCCTTGAATCAGTGTGCATACGAACGCGAACGTGTACGAACGATTCTCCTCGCAGAAACACATTTTCTTAAAACATTCAATTAGGGTGTTAATTAAGTGGGTGTACTTCACAATAATTTCACTGACATTTTATTTTTGTGTGCGAAAGTCAAATTGACATGCATCAAACGTGAATTAGCTGTGAACGATTCCAGTATGCATGTGCATTTTTCTGGATACTTGCATTTGTGATGATTTTATACAACATTTATGGACACAATGGATACCATTTTGAAGTGGTTTGTTTCAGTGTATTATGTACGGTGTTATAAACAATTATAGTGCAGGATAAGGATTTGTGGAGTTGTGTGAGAAGAATTTTAAAGTGAAAGGGCATTGACCCCTTCTACTCGATAATTCCATAGGGCGGATAATAGAAATGCCCTCGTGGATTTTAACGAGTAGGTAGGTTCAATGTCGTCCAACGATTTTTTAAACATTTTCACCTCGCTGGGGCCCCAAATGAGAACCAAGGTTTGCATGCGTTTGTCACTTGATACGAGACTGTCGCGCGCCTGTGTGACGTACGCAACGTACAGCTGTGTCGAAATGTTGCCGCTTTTTGGGCCAATTTTTAATTGCTAATACCTAATTAACGAAGTCGAAATCGCAATTTTTTTATTCTTTATTTTCGTCTTATATTATCGTCGAGAACCACCCCTTAAATTTTCTCCCACCTGTAGTCGAACACCCTGTATATATATATATATATATATATATATATATATATATATATATATATATATATGTAAGAGAGGAATTGTAAGAAAGGAATTTGCAATAAAATAAAATACAAAAGAGATATTTTTGAATAATTTTTATTTTTAAAATACCTTCTGGGAATTATAGGAATTGTACAAAAGGAATTTGTAATAAAATAGAAAAGAAATATTCCAAAATAATTTTTATTTTTTAAAGTACCTGCTGGAAATAATTTTTACACACACACATACACAATTAAAGTAATAACGCTAATAATATTATCCCCTCTCGCAATAGAATGAGGGTGGGGGTATACAGTATAAATTGTTCGCCGCAAACGTTAACAATCGCAGTCGCTATACCAAGTTATATCGCGTTTATAATCTTAATCGTCCGACCGGTCAACTTCACGCATTCTCCTTTTCTTCAACGGCAAGTATGATAAAAAATTGATAAAAATTATTAAAAGACATGATACCTCTTTAAACGTGTTTATGATTGTTACATACAGCGTTTCACAATGATCACAAAATCCGCGGGAACCGTCGCAACAACCGATCGCACAACACCACCACCCAATTATCGCCTCGAACGCGACAGACTACAAAGTTTTTGCAATTGGTCTTATTCACACGTCATTGAACCGGAGAAACTCGCCGCCGCAGGATTTTTTAATCTCGGTGATGAGGACTGCGTAGAATGTTTCGAGTGCCGTATTCGTCTATGCCGATGGCAAGATGACAATGATCCCATGGAGGAAAATCACGCCTGGTCCAGATTATGTTGGTACGTCCGCGGGCTGGACTGCGGCAACGTACCAATCGGAGTTAATCCGGATACAATCCCACCAAATCCTCGTGGTATGGATACCTGTGGAATCGCGAAAGAATTTTCGCTCGAACGATAATAAAAACTACTATATTGAACGATGTATACAAATTAGCGCCTATTAGGTGCTCGGACGAATATAAAAAATCTAATATACTGATATATAAAAAAAAATTTATTTAAAGTGAAAAATTAATACATAATAATAATAATAATAATAATAATAATGATAATAATTTTTTTAAAAATTCTTAATTGTTGAGCCTGCAACAAATAAAATAAAAAATGGTATTAAGTTTTAATTTTAAAAAATAAATATATACAATTATTTTAGCTTAACTTACCATGATTACATAAATAAAGTTACAATCGACTCGCAGAATTCTCCCCCGCCATTCTTCCATTTCTATACGATGCAGACGCATCGCCTGCCTCTACGCTCGAATGAATGCGTTCTTACCCTCCACTGTATTGAAGTTCTGTTAAACATATGAAATATGATTATAAATTATCCACCAATCATGTTGGATTACATACTATATTTCTTTTGTACTTACCAAAGAGTTTAACACCACATCTAGTGGTTTACTCGGATCAACCGAGAAATGAATTGTAGTGGCGATATAAATAAACATTTTAGAAACTTTGTATGTCAACTGTGCTTCACGTCGACGACGACCATGCTTATATACAATGTATCCCCACTAGAAAAAATGTAACAAAATCTCTCCGCTCACGAGAAAATCTCCGCTCGCGAGATTAGAAAAGATGTTCATTGCAGTAATTTAAAAGTTGCACAATGCATTTTCAATTAGCGCAAATCGGGGGAGAACTGTTAACAATGGTGTGTCCAGATATCTCGGGGCTTGCACAATTCGATACCCCAAAGCATGAAGGGATACCGTTGCTACAACTCGCTAGATTAGATAAGTTCGATAGGGGGAAAGGACTGTGTGATGCAACGTGTGTCTCGGCTGAGCAACTCGACACCAGCCGCGATAGGATGCTGCTACTCCAGATTATGAAAACGCACAACATACATCTTGAACGATATAAATAAATAAATAAACGATAGTGCACGTACGATTCCACGACTCTATCTTTCATCGAGAACGGTCTCTCTCTCTTACATTTAAAAAGGATGCGCAAATGCATCGTGGGTGTGACTCCGTCATCAAATATTGCATTTTAACCTGATGCATACGTCTGCGGTACCACGCTGCCTCTGTGACTGTTTACCGTGAACGATAAACCAAATCATACTGGGTGTCATATTTGTGACGCACGCGTTCAGACTAGCTAAAATATGGTCCGCTATAACGTGAGAAACTATCCTTGAAGAAGTACCCCATCCCACCCACTCTCCATAAGTAAGAAATTTGAACATGTTCAAGGTTACCCCCAAAAAAGCTGACGCTGCAGTTTTGCACGTGCGAGGTACCCCCCTCCCCGCAAAAATATGCCCCAAAAAGCTGACGTTCAAGGTTACCCCCAAAAAGCTGACGCTGCAGTTTGATACCCCCGTCCCCCGCAAAAATATGCTCGCGCTATAAGGTAATCCCCCCTCCCCCACCCCCCGCAAAATTTGGTTCTGTTATAAGCTAATCCCCCTCCCACACAAAATCGCGCTATAAGGTAAAATGCCGGTACCGTAGGAATCTGCCTACAATGATAAGTCTGATCGTAGAACCCGTGTATATTACCTACTTTCGTGATTTTGTGTCGGTTTCCACGTGGGTCGTCCTTTTGACGACCACGTGTTTCGTGTGCCGTGAATCGATTAGCTAGAGTTTCGTGTGCGAAATACGTGTTTGCGAATCGTTCGATAGCGAAGTAGCCGCGCGCAGTCACTTGTAAATATTCGGTCGATTCCATCTTGACCCCGCGCCGGCCTAACAACTCGGATTCTTCACGGATTGTTACGCTCGTGCCACCGGCGTCGTACAAATTCCAACGTGGCCATCTTGATTCCGCGAGCCGCGTATGTATCGGCTTGTTGCCGATTCCACCGATCTTGTTTTCTGTTTGCCGTAATTTACAAAGTTCACCTCTCGATTTTCCACTCGATAGATTCCGTTTCAATATTCAAATCTTGGTCTCTTTATTGTTCTGCCGTAAATAAACTACTTTGTTCACATTAAAAATTGTACGAGTTAATTACGAGATCCGTTCCCGCCGTGGGGAACGTCCTGTCCGATCCTGCGTGAAATCCTGGCCCTTGACGAGCTATTCTGGTCCTCGCGAACGTGAATTCGAGGCTCCCTTAGAGTGGATAATTTTGCGTGGCACCTCTGAGTGCCTGGCGCCCGAAATATCAAAGTGTTGATCGAGAGTTTCGAATTCGCGTTGTTTATCGCGGGTCGACTGCGTCCATCACGACTAGGCGTAGCCCGGTTCTCACCTATAAAACCCGTAGCCACTTATTTCTCCGCCTCTCAGTACCTGGTATCGGGACCCGGACAAATAAGAAGCGTGATAGGTTATAATAATAAGTACTGTAGCCATTTATTTACTATATTAGTAACTTGTACTACAGGAGGTATAGGGGGTGGAGGTGGGGGAAAGAAGTTTTTATTAAAAACCCCCGTATCAGTCTTTGGAGTATTGAACTTACGACTAACTTAGGGCTATCTTAATATCCTCGACGAGGTGGCGAAAATCTATGGAAAGATTATCGCAGATCGCGTCGTCTAGCACCTGTCCACGAGTGGTCCCGATCTCAGCGATTATCAGTTTTGGTTCTGTAGGGGGCGTTCTACGATCGATGCTATCGATCGACTCATCTCCCTCCGGACCAGGGCGGTCGCTGCGGATAGGGTGTTGTTGGCGGTATAGCTTGATATCACCAACGCGTTTAACACCCTGCCCTGGGATGAGGTAGTGGGGGCGCTGGAGTATCATAGGGTGCCCCCCCCTACCTCGAGAGGTCATTCGGGACTATCTCCGGGACAGGCTGTTTGAGTACCCTGGCCGGTACGGTATAATGCGGAGGGAGAACATGCACCGAGGAGTTCCGCAGAGGTCGGTTCTAGGACCGCTCCTGTGGAACATAACATAGGACTCGATGCTGCGGTCTACTCTCCCCCGCGACGCCAGTGTGATTTGCTATGCGGACGATACACTGGTGGTCGTAGACGGGGTGACATGGAGGGGAACGATAGCCATGGCGGCTGTTTTGGTGGACTCCGTGGTGGGTAGGATCGAGGGGTTGGAGCTCAAGATAGCCGCCGGCAAGACGGAGGGAATGTGGCTACACGCATTGTCTCCGAGACGGCGGCCGCCCCAACTCGGGATCCCCGTGGGTGATGCCGTTGGCGAGGTTAGGCAGGAGATTAAATAACTGGGCCTGACTCTCGACAGTCGCTGGCGCTTCGAGAAGCACTTCGATCGGTTGGCCCCCCAGGCTCAAGCGGTGGCAGCCTCCTTAGGGAGACTGTTGCCCAATATTGGGGGGCCCGATGGACGGATCCGCCGCCTCTATGCGGGGGTGGTTCATAGCAAGCTCCTATATGGGTCACCCGTGTGGTCCGACGCATTGTCGGTCAGCCGGCGCAGTAAATCACTTTGCAATAGAGTGCAGCGTTGGCTGGCCTTGCGGGCCATACGGGGCTATCGCACCGTCTCCGTCGAGGCGCCGTGCCTCCTTGCGGCTCTACCTCCCCTACATTACGTAGCAAGGGAGCGGGCGGCCCTATATCTGGCCGTCCGCTCGTTGCGCAGGAGAGAAGCGGACCCAGACGGGGAGGACAGGATCGAGGTCTGAAGCGCCAGGCCCGGCAAGAAATGCTGGCCCAATGGCGGACGGAAGTTTTTGCCGCCAATACGGGCCGGCCAATAGTCCGGGCCCTCTTGCCCATCCTGGAGGAATGATGCCACAGGCGAGTAAGGCTCACTTACAGATCCACTCAGGTGTTAACCGGCCATGGATGTTTCGGCCGGTACCTGGCGTGGATCAAGAGGGAACCCACCGAATGGTGCCACCACTGTGCGTAGGCTTTGGACACGGAGCGGTACACGCTGGAAGAGTGTACAAACGTTAGGTGACTCACCCTATACATATGTATGTGAATCTAGGATCTGAGTTGGTGCGGATGTCTAGATCAGAGGTGGGCTCAGTTGGCCCGCGGAACACATGTTGCTGATGTGGTGTCCGGAATTCGGGTTTAAGCATGTACGACGATGCAATATCCTCCGAAAGGTTACATCGACAAAATAAATTGTAAGCAGTTCGGCGTGGCAACAACCTCCGACAGGTAACATCTGCGAAATCAATGTAAGCGCTATGGCGAGGCAGTGACCGCTAAAAAATTCTAGAACTAGACAGTAAGAATCCGCTTTGGAGTGTTGTTCGAACCCGTCTGGGCACAACACTGCTTCTCCTCTTCGCTTGATCAGCCAGTCAGTCCCCACCACAGCCACTCCGACTCTTCACTTAGCCGCTGAGGCTAAGGCTCAAGAGTCAGAGTGCCCGTGGTGGGGACTGACTGGCCGACCAAGCGAAGAGGAGAAACAGCAACATGTGTTCCGCAGCCCAACCGCGCCCACGTCTGGTCTAGATCTTCACTCTTTGAGCTCTGTCATATGCGCAGCACTTGGAGTGAACCACTCGCATCTTTTAGAATCAAGTCAATGGTAGTCATGGTAGTCTCTTAAAGGGATTGTCATAGATAATTTGAATTTCTCTCTCTTTAATTCAAAGTCGAGATGATGGTATAATATACGTTTATCTGCTTTATTCCTTTGCCAGTAGTATATTAGGTTTGCGTTTTCAGAATTTTGAATTATTCCGGCTTTATCACAGAATATGAAGTCTTGGGGCGGTGTAGCCGGTGGAGGTATGGCGTTGTGAGATGGCTGGGTCTTGATGGGATAGTGTTTGTGTTATGGTGTTGTTTATGGAGGAGAGTTTGCTAAAGTGAGATCGTACTGTTTTTATAATGAAGGAATTAATTCTTGGAAAATCTGCTACATTGTATTATTACTCACATAATGCTGCCAGTTGGAGCTTTGGGTGCGGTACGGTTTGAAGCACGCTCTTAGATATTTTCTTTCGAGCACCGGATTTTTTCCATTGTTGTATTGTTACAGTTCCACCAAATTGAGGCTGCGTATGTTATGATTGGCCTGACTAATAGCATATATAAGATGACTTTTATTCTGTGTGTTAAGTGTTTATTGTAAAAAATTCGGCTGTTTGCGAAGAATGCCTTTTGAGCCTTGGTGATTTGTAGGTCTAAGTGTTTGTTTCCTCGAAGTATGGTCTCACATTTGTTAGGGTTTAATTTGAGATTCCAGGCCATGAAATATTTGTTAATTTTTCAGTAAGGATTTCGAGGTTATCGCGAACAGTTCTAACTTTGTTTCTACGGGAGTATACGATGAGGTCGTCTGCAAATGCTATGGCGCAGGAGGATCCCTCCTCGCTTAGTAATACGTTAAATAGTATTGTAACAGACCTGCAACGAGCAGTGCTGTTACGAAGTACCGAAAAACCCAAATACATAAAAACTACCCTCGACACCTTACCGCACCACCGCTCCTCACCTCCAAATAAACCATATAAAAGCCCCATCAAAATCTAGGGAAATTACTCTAGTCCGATCACTGGGAAGTGATAGACCACCTGCAGCTCGCCTACTGGGACAGTACTAGTTGTCAGGATCCTTTCGTCGGGACGACGAACCTCAAGTATCATCTACGGGACATAGGTATACTCTCTACGAATTCTTACTCCGCTCTACCATACCTTTCGCTGTGAGGCGAAACCCTCCCATCGCTGTGAGGCGATACACTCTAGATTCCGCTCCGCACCACCGTACCTTTCGCTGTGAGGAGAAACCCTCCCATCGCTGTGAGGCGATACACTCTAGATTCCGCTCCGCACCACCGTACCTTTCGCTGTGAGGCGAAACCCTCCCATCGCTGTGAGACGATACACTCTAGATTCCGCTCCGCACCACCGTACCTATCGCTGTGAGGCGAAACCCTCCCATCGCTGTGAGGCGATACACTCTAGATTCCGCTCCGCACCACCGTACCTTTCGCTGTGAGGCGAAACCCTCCCATCGCTGTGAGGCGACACACTCTAGATTCCGCTCCGCACCACCGTACCTTTCGCTGTGAGGCGATATCCTCCCTACCGAGACCCCGATGAACCCTTTCGCCGGGACCGCGAACACTCCGTCCTCCCACTAGAGAGCACCGAAACCGGGACCGCGCACCTCCGCACCGCAAACACCACCCCGGGGTCTCCCCCGCCGCGATACGCAGCGAGACGCATTTGACACAACTCGACGTCTTATTATTTACCGAACGCACCTCGTCAATCACCGTCCCGACCGCTTCCTCACCACGAACCCCGGCTCGACGAGCTATCGCGAGGAAGCGCCTAAAGGGAAACTAGAACCGTTACAGTATTGGCGAATTCACTGTACCCTGTTAAAGGCCCTCTTGGATTTTATATTTATTTTGGGATAGGAGTTTGCCGTCCCGGGTGGTGAAAGTCTTTTCACTGATCATGTCCCATATGATGTAGAGCAGCCAGTTAGGGCACTTTTTTTGTTCAGTTTGTATAGAAGTCCGTTATGCCAAACGGAGTCACACGCCTTCTCTAGGTCAAGGAGAGTAGCTCCTACAAAATGGCTTTTTGCTACTGTGATGTTGAGGTCTGAGAGAAGTCTATGTACGGCGTGGGTAGTAGAATGATGGTGCTTGAATCCGAATTGGTTGTTTGGTATAATATCGTTTTTGCAGTTGAATGAATTTATGTTCTGGTTGATGACTGCTTCGAATACTTTGCTTAAACTGTGCATGAGGCTCATTGGACGGTAACTGGAGGGGTCGTGAGGATCTTTGTTCTTTTTGTGGATGGGTAAGTCTTTCGCTTGTTTCCACATTTTAGGGAAGTAGTAGTATGATTGGGTGTAGTAGTTGGGTGATTGGATAGAGCAGAAAGGGTAGTCTTGGTTCAGGGTGAGTGTTGGTTTGGGGACTAAGGGATATGGGGCTCTCCAATGGTGACTCGGATCCATTGGAGGGTATGACTACAGTGGTGGTGGTCCATATCCTAAAATTCCTCCATGCTCCACCTCCTCGTGGTGGTCCCTGGGGCACGATGCCGATAATTATCGGTGTCGTGTGCTAACGGAGCAGGGGGTGCAGAGGGTGCTTGGCCGGTTCCTCGCTACTGCCTTGTTGCAGAAAGGCCTTGCACCCTCGACGGGATTGATTGTTTTGTATGTGGACTAGGGCACGTTTTGGCGTTTATTGGTTTGGTGCAGCCGCAAATGTACTTGAATTCCCCTCTGGACGACCAAAAGAAACACGTTTACGGCGCAAGGGCTCGGATCCCTAGTGCCGGCGCAGGGGGGGTCGGCGAGCGGGCCCCCCTGTGTCGTCATCATGCGACCGCGGACTGTTGGAAGTGGCGAACTTGGCTCCAACAGCAGTAACAGTTACAAGCGATGATACGACTTTGGCTACAACCGAGGACATACACATGGACTTTGAGCTGGAAAAAATAGAGGAAAGAATAGAAAAAGATGAAGGAGTAGAAAGCATAGATATAGAAATGATTGAAAGTGAAATAGACTCAATAAGAAAAGAAATAGAATTAGAACAAGAGAAAGAACTAGAAAAAAATAAAAGGAAAACAACGGCGATTCAGGATCGATTAAGTGAAACGGTAAGGAAATTATTAAATAAAAAACAGCTAGAAGAAGAAGATTTAGAAAGAAAAAAACATATGGAAAACAAATGGATAAAAGATGTAATTATAAATTTAAATAAATATGAAAACTTAGATTATAGAGAATTTCAGAGGTCAGATCCCATCGAAATAATCTATCTGTATCGTCGAAACCTCTCCAACATGGAGAAGTTCCGTGTTTCAAATTAACGTGAGGATGTGTAGGTAGGAAAGGATTTATTATAAATGAATAAAACTGAATTGAGCCGAAAATAATCTGAATAGTTTAATGGCTCGTTGGGAAAAAGCCTTGCGGCATAAAAAACCCAAGAAAACAAAGTTCGTACATAAAATTACAAGACGACGATGAAGGTGTAAGCGTTTAGATGCGATATAATATAATATTTAAGTTTTCGTGTGTACGACTCGGCAGATTTGGTTCTGCTGGATCCCATATGTATGATGGTGTGTGCTTGGCACGACTTGGTGGAGGTTGACTCCATGGGATCCGTCGAGTGTGTGTCTGCGTGTATTAAACGCGTATTTTGGAAGTATGACTTCAGTTATTCGTTCGAGAATGATTGGGTTTGTGCCTGGCACACCCTAGCAGAGATTGACTCTGAGGACCCATGTATGATACATCTGTATCTTATAAGGGGGTTCTGCTTGGCACACCCTCGCAGAGATTGACTCTGAGGACCCCTTATAGTTTTGTTCAGAAATGTCTTAAATGTCGATTATTCGTTTAACAATATATTGTCGCGTAACCTCGCTCGCACTGCACACACTACCGCGGTTCGCATACGACTGACTAATAATCTCCTTTGTCCGGGGAAGTTTTAGGAATCTACCTCCGGACGACTTTCTCTCACCCTGCGCGAATGTTATTTTTACGATCCCGAAAACAAACGTCTGGGTCCAACCGTCGTTTTCGTCCCATTTCGAGGACCCAGGAAAATCCCGGCGTCGCGTAGCCGACCGACCGTTAGGGTTGGCGCGCACGTGGCTTTCTTGGGACCGACCCGTACTAAAAACTATAAACAAAGACGTCCGGTCTGGCCTATGTCACAGGACACGAACTGTCCTCGGTCCTCCACTTCAGACCCTGGCCTTGAATGTAATAAAATCGTAAAACCCTCTTCGTCGCGATGAAGATTTACGGTCGCGGTCGAACACTATCGGGAATGTATGGATGGAGTTAATGAAATAACAAAAAGTTTAAATAATATTAATGAATATCTCGAAACTAATAAAAATTTCAGAAAAGATGCTAAATTAAATTTTGAAATAGTAACAGAAGAAGCCAGGAAATTAACTGAATCGATTGAAAAAATAAAGAAATATAGAGAGAAAGAATTAAAAAACCTTAGTATAGAAATCAAAAAAGAGAATAAAAAGAAAGAATATAGTAACATAGGAATAAAAACTAAAGATACTAAAGATAGCGAGGTACAAACTAACATAAAGAAAAATAAAACAAAAAATAAACATATACAAACTGAAAGTTTAATGTACACACTTTTTGATAACTCACCTGCAGCCCTGGTAGAGAAACCTGTAATAGAAAAACCTAAAATTATTTCGGACACAATTATAAGTAGAGATTCAATTTGGACAAAAAATTATACTTTACCTAAGAAAAGGAAAAGAGAAGAATTAGTAGAGCCTCCGCCGCTGGATGGTGCTTGTGCCGGTATCCGTCCTCCGCCGCTGGACCTGAAAAAAAAAGAAAAAAGAAATTAAAAAAGAAAAGAATAGAAATATAAAGGAAATATACTTACCAACTGCTCCTGAATCGAAACAGAATCCTAACCTAGAAAAGAAAAATATGTTTAAATTTAATAAAAACAAACAAGAAAAAGACTCCTCGTCCTCGTCCGACGATAGTTCGTCCGACGAGGAGGAGGATCAGACTAATAAATTAATAAAAGGCATGCAAAAATTAATAGAAGATTTAATAACTAACAAAAACAAGAAGAAAAATAAAAAAGAAAAACAACAGACAAAGATTGGAAAAGAAAAACAACAAAATATTTTAGAAAAATTCGAAAGAGAAAACATGCCAGGCTGCAGTAAAAACCATGACCTAATGGATGTTAACAGAGAAATTATCAATAGAGAGGACACAGCGTGGCATGTGATCTCTAAAAGGAAAGGTAAATTTACATTTGGTACAGAAGAAAGATGTGTAGAAAATCCTAAACCGAAGGAAATTGAAATTAAAGTTAAAATAAGTAAACCCAAATGGATCACACCCGTAAGTGATGCCATTATGGTGAAAGTTGATCAAACGAATAATGATGAAAAGAATTTTAAAGATACTTACGCAAAGATTTGTAAAAGTGTTCCTGATACTAGTGGAATAAGAAGGGTCCGGAAAACACGTACTGGCCATCTACTATTAGAATTGGAGAAATCTGAAAATACCGAAAAAATAAAACAACAGATAAAAGATTCATTAAAAGAACAAGAAGAAGAGGAAGAAAATAAAACTGAAGTCAGGGTTTTACAAAAAACCTTTGACTTAGAGGTAAAAAACTTAGATCCTATGGTTGATGGTAAAACAGTTGTAGAAACATTATCGAATAAATTAAATATAGATATGCAAGAAATTAAACTAAAAATAATAAGACTTACAAAACTAGGCATGCAAACGGCTGTGGTGGAAACACCGATAAAATACTTGGATAAAATAATAAAAAGTGAAAAGGAGAGTCTCGGTCGAACCGTCGTCGAGGATAGACGTGTTTTCGTTGTGCTCTGCATATTAGTGTTTACGAGTAGTTGTGAGCACCTCTTTGTAGTGGTACGGTGTTAAACGTCTGGTGCTTAGTGTTTACCTTCCTGAGAGAGGGGGGTCTTTCCTCTCTCTCATTAACATTGATCATAGTAACGGAGCCTCTGAGTACAGGAGCTACCGTGATTTTTCTTTTTTTTTCTTTTTCTTGTTTCAATCATGGATCCTTCATCAGTTGTTAACAAACCTAAAGTTTCATATGCACAAGTTACGCAGAGAGTTTCATATCCTACAAAGGAACAAGCAATTGTTATTGATTCAGTTGACGGTGTAACGATACAAGAATACACAGATGCAATGGCAAAATTAATAGGCCCTAACAATATAAGATTCGTTTCCAAAATTTCTCAGGGCCGGGTATGTTTTTACCTGGGTAGTAAGGAGATTGCTGACAAATTAACGGATTCTTCTAGTAAGGTTAATATTGGTTTGCACTCGTTAACAATTAGGCCGCTTATTTCAAGAGCAAAAAGGATCATTCTTTCAAATGTTTGTCCTATTATACCGCACGAGATCATAGAAAGTGAACTGGCCAAATTAAATATAAAACCGGTCTCTCCCATTAGCTTTATTAAAGCAGGAGTTCATGGGCCTGGATATTCTCATATTTTAAGCTTTCGCAGACAACTGTTTATAAATCCAGAAGACATAAACAAAGTGCCAGCGTCTTTGTCCCTCTACTTTGATGACACAGTCTATTGGATATATCTTTCCACGGAAAAGTTGACATGCTTCCTATGTAAGGAGGAAGGTCATCTTGCCAAATTTTGTAACAGTGTTGCTCAGACGTCGACCGAACATATTTCCACTGAACTGGAAAATTTAGCATCATCACAGGAACCACCAGTCGAAATCAATGATGACCCTTTGATTGTGTCAGGGAGGGAGGTTGTTATTGACTCCAAAGACTCGATGCCTCCCCCTTCTCGGAACAAAAGGGCTTTAACAGAATCCACAACAAGTTCCACCGCAGCAGATCCAATAAAAAAGTCAACGCGTCAAGAAAAATCTTGCAAAATACAGAAGGTACATTCTGATGCAAGTTCTTCTGCCAACGAAGTTGCTTCACTGCTTTTACCGGCTAAAGATTATATTCTTGAAAATTCACATGGTTCTCCACTGGACATGAACGGTATCACGAATTTCTTGGCCTCAAGCTTTGGGCGGCATGACATATCTGCTTTAGCCCGGGGTTTTACCCAAGACATCCCTGCTCTTATTAATATGCTATCGGAAATCAGTTCTCGTTTATCCAGTAGGAGATTGAGGAGTCGCATCCACAGAATTCTGAATCGTTTAACCAACCCTGATAGTATCCTTTCATCCAATCCTAATACTCCCTGTTCTTCAAACGAAGATCTTAGTTCTGTGGAGGAGTATTAATTCGTCTTAGGCAGCAGAAAAGTCAGTCATGGAACCTTGTACTTTAAGAATCATTTTTTGGAACACAAGGAGCGTCAGACAACGTATAGAAGACATCCAGTCTATGCTGAAGGACGTTGACATCTTGGTCAGTGTGGAAACCTGGTTGTCACCGAACGATAAATTTGTTAACTTTCCAGGATTTTTCACTATCAGACAAGATAGATCGCATTCCAGAGGAGGTGGTATACTCATGATTATTCGTAAAAGTATTGCATTTAGTAGAATTAAGAACCTTCTGTCTCCTAATAACTCTGTTGAGTTATTGGGAGTTTATTTATCTCAGCTCAGCCCTCCACTCAATCTTTTAGCCTGTTATAGAACTCCGGGTCATTCCCTCTCGCAAGATCAGTGGGATCTTATATTCAAAAATGTAGCTTCCGACTCTAATTGTATTTTTATGGGAGACTTTAATTCGCACAATGAATTTTGGAATTGTAGTTCTACTGACGTCAATGGGGCCAGACTGTATAATTCTATGAATGCCTTTGATCTTTTTCTGCACAATGATAGTTCCCTTACGCATGTTGATTAGTATAGAGACAAAAAATCAAATCTTGACCTTATTTTCTCTACTATTGACATCTCCGATAATTTACATGTTGAAGTGCGTGATGAGACTCTGGGATCGGATCACTTTCCTATCGAAATTGCATATGATACTACTAGACACATATATAAAAAGCACTCCTTCAAATTAAAATCAATCAGAACTGATTGGAATAAATTTAATAATGTATTAGAATCAAAATTTTCGGACTTCCTCGTGGATGATTATGAGCTGCTATCTCCCCAATCTAAATATGAATTCTTTACAGAAATTGTCTCTAGTACTGTCCGATTGTGTACTCCTAGCCGCAAGCACAGAAATGTAAAGCATCATTCGAATCCTGTATGCTGGTGGGATAGTGATTGTGATAGGGCAAAGAGGCTTCGTCGAGGTGCTTTTAAAAAATGGGAACACACTAAAAATCTAGAGGACTTAGTGAATTATAAGAAGCTTGTAGCTCAGACTAAAAAAATTTTTAAAAACAAAAAAAGAAAAAGCTTTAGGGAATTTGCTGAAGGCATTGATATTCGTTCAGATCCCAGCTATGTCTGGAATAAATGTAAGGTTTTCAAGAATAGATGGGTCCGAGTATCTGGCTCAGCTGTTTCCGAGAATCTTCAGCCTGATCCAGGATTTTTGGAGGTGTTGGATAAGATTAGTCCACCCTGGGCCCAAACAAATCCTGATTGGCTTCCTCCCTGCTGTGAAAATGAATTTCTGGATGGCCCCTTTGACTTCCTAGAGTTTAATGTTGCTCTTGGCTCCAAAAACTTTAAATCGGCTCCTGGAATGGATGGAATCGATTACGAAATTCTTAGCAATCTTCCATTCAAATACAAGTTATTACTTTTGGATATTTTCAACTTATTATATACTACAAATAACTTTCCCCCAAGTTGGAAGAATTCTTTCGTTCATTTCATAAAAAAGGCAGAGGGGAATGGTCTGCGTCCTATTTCCTTAACGTCTTGCTTATGTAAATTATTCGAGACCATGGTTAAGACAAGATTGCAATGGTGGGCTGAGCATAACTCTCTTATTCCTGCAAGTCAAATGGGTTTTAGGGGGGGGAAATCCTGTTATGACAATTTGGCGAACCTAACCCTTAAGGTTGAGGAGGCCTTCATTGATAAGAAGGAAGTCCTAACGGCTTTCCTTGATGTGCAGGGTGCTTTTGATAATGTTGTGAGTACTATCTTGTTGACAAGGTTGGCAGATTTGGGATGCTCTAGATATCTTCTTGGCTTTATAAAATTCCTAACCCATGAAAGACAAATTTTTACAAGTAACTCCATGTCGTCCCCTCGTCTGGTTTTCAAAGGTGTTCCACAGGGAGGTGTGCTCAGCCCCTTGCTTTATGTTCTGTACGTATCCAATCTTGAGGTTGGTATTCCCAAAAATATCCATATATCCCAGTTTGCAGATGATATTGCGATATACGTCAAATTTAAATCTGTTAAGTGGGCTCAGAATACATTAACAAATGCTATCAACTTAATTAGTGATAATCTCAATAAACTTGGTCTTGCTCTTTCTCCACATAAAACTAAGTTAGTAAGGTTCAATAATAAAAGACCTATCTCTGGACCTGCCAATATTGTATTCAAAGATTGCCGCATTGTGTCTCGTGATTCCGCTCGTTTCTTGGGAATCATTTTTGACTATAATTTATCCTTTAAAAAGCATATCGTCTCTGTTATAAATAAATGCTCCAAAGCTTTGAACATCATTAAATACCTCCGGGGCACTTGGTGGGGATCGAACCCAGAAACCCTAATCACGCTCTATAAGAGTTTTATTCGTTCTGTTATTGATTATGGTTCCTTTATTTTTTTCCCCTCGAGTAGCTCTCTTTCTGAAAAACTCGAGAAATTACAGTACAGTGCGATTAGACTTGCTCTAGGGTATCGAGTGACCACACCAACTAATATCTTAATCGGGGAATCTAAATTGATGTTTATCAGGGAGCGTGCTGTCTACCTGGGTTGTTGTTTTTTGTCCAAGGCTCTGGCTCATCGCAACTCTTTCACTTATAATTACATAAAAGATTTTTATGAATTGTTCAGAAGGAAAAATCTATCTATTAATCTCAGGATAATTTGTAAATGTCTTATATTGGTGGTAGAAGCGGATGAGATAGATTCACGGGATAGTCTAAATGTATACAGCTATGATTTTATGACCTGTACAACTTCCATACCCATAGATACTTCACTGGGTCTTCTAGTTAAGGATACCAATAACCCGATAGCCATTCTAAATGAGGTTTGTGATAACACAAACTGCTATAAAATATATACTGATGGTAGTAAAATTACTGGTTCAAATTGTGTTGGTTCTGCCTGCCTATGCCCAGAGCTGAATTTAACAATAACGCGTTCTATAAACCCTTTAGCTTCTATTTACACTGCTGAATGCTTAGCAATAAGTGATGCTTTTGATATTATATTAGAACACCAAAATTACAACTTCCTTATTTTTTCTGATTCTCTCAGCTGTCTAATGGCTTTACAATCTCCTTCTCTAAGCATAAAGACCAATCCTCACATTTTTGAAATTAAAAGGAAATATAACCAATTCACTAGTAATACACATAACAGTTTCGTTAAATTATTCTGGATCCCATCACACTCTGGCATTCAGGGTAATGAAGATGCGGACACAGCAGCCAAATTGGCCACTTCCTCGACCTCTTTTAATTTTTTGAAGGTTCCTTTCACTGATCTTTTTGAAAAATATAAGAAACAGGCCAAAGAGAATTCTGTGGAAATGATTAAGAAGCAAGGGTTATTTAAGGGCAAAAATTATTTTCAACATTTCTTTTGTGACAGTTCCCTACCCTGGTTCTCCCGTAAAAAATTTAAGAGGTGTTTCATTACCACAATTAATAGAATGCGGGCGGATCATTATCATTTGGCTGCTTCATTGGCACGAGTAAATATAATTTCCAACGGCAATTGTAGTTGTAATCAAAGCGACGAAACTTTAAACCATGTGCTCTGGCAGTGCGTAAAGTATGATGTTCAAAGGCTCAAACTTTTAGATTGTTTATGTAAAATGGGTTACCAACTACCTCTAAGCATTGACATGTTTATAGCAAAACCTAACATTAAGGCTTGTAGTTGTATACATCATTTTTTGAAAGATTGTAATCTTTCCATTTAAACATTAACTGTTTCATTGTCCATCAATATCAACTATTGTATGTATTATCTGTAATCTATAATTGTACAGCAGAAATAGATCTCTGTTGAGATCTGAAATGCTTAATAAAAAAAAAAAAAAAAAAAAAAAAAAGTGAAAAGATTAAAATAGGTATGACGGTGGTCAGATTGATCCCTTCTCCCAGGATTATTAGATGCTATCGCTGTCATGCATTGGGGCACTACAGTACTAATTGTAGGGTCCCGATCAAAGACGGTAGGCGATGCAGAAAATGCAATGGTGATGGCCATACGATGTTAGAGTGCGTCATAGAAAAACCGGTTTGTAAAGATTGTAAGGAAGTGGGCTTAAGCCATGACCACCTCGCTTGTATAATGGTGTGTCCATTTTTTAGAACTCGGATTAAAGAATTAAAGAAAAATTTCAACGAGTACATTCATACGCATACTACAAATTAACTGTAATAATAGCAAATACGCTCAAGTAAATCTGGATCAATTAATAACTAAAAATAAAATAGACGTGGTATGTGCCCAAGAACCGCATAAAACAAATAAATATTGGCTAAAATCAAAAGATAATAAAGTCGCTACTAATATAATAAATAAAGATTTTAAAATTCCTAATACAAAAATTACAAAAGGTAAATTCTATGTGGTGACGCAATTAGAATTCGTCACTATCGTTAATGTTTATATTTCACCAAACTGTAAAATTAAAGAATATTACGATAACTTAGAAGAACTTAAAATTGCTAAAAGAGGTTGGAAAGGCCCTGTTATAATGCTGGGGGACTTTAACGCCAGATCGCTTGAATTCGGAGATAGAGTTCAGAATAAGAGAGGTGCGATTTTAAACTATTATATTTCTGAAATGAACTTGAATTATGTAAACCTGGAAGGTGGAGATTACACCTTTCATAAAGGTAATAGGAAGTCAAAATTGACATTATTACAGCAAGTAATGATATAATTAACAAAATTAAAAGTACAATAGATGATGAGGAGAATCACTCAGACCATAAATCATGCATACACTTAATAGACGTAAAAAAAATAAAAAATATATAAACGCGATGAAACATGCAAGAGATTGGTGTGGGAACATAAAAAATATAGAAATAGACACATTCATGCAAACTTTTAATAACCTAAACAATAAATTAAATTGGAATCATGCAAATAAAAAAACAATAAAACAATATATAAAGAACATGCAAATAACGTGTAAGAAAATGTTAAAAAAGAAAATATACGCACACAGACACCAGGAGAACCGGTGGTGGAATCAAAATATAGCAGACTTGAGAAATAAAGTAACTAAGGCAAGGCAAAGCTATCAGAGAACCTCTAAAAACAATACAGATACCAAAAAAGAAAGAAAAGAAATATATAAAAAATTAAAAAAAGAACTTAAATATTTAATCAATGAAAGTAAACAGAACAAGTGGAAAATCTTTATGGACCTGCTCGATGCGGACCCTTGGGGCAGGCCATATATTGTAATTAGAAATAAAATTAAATGTAGAGGCCCTATGCCTATATTGGATGCAACAGAATCAGAAAAGATATTGAGACACCTTTTCCCAATAGAAAATGAAAAAACAATTTATAACGATTTTGAATTAGAAAGTAATATCTATGTAAATAAAAAGGAACTTAAAACAATAATAGAAAATTTAAAAATTAATAAGGCCGCGGGATTGGATAAGATACCACCCGGTCCACTAAAAAAGGTTGCTCTGAAGGACATAGAAAGATTCCACCTCCTGTACACCTGGTGTCTGGATTTACAATACATACCTAAAGAATGGAAGAATTCGAGAGTGATTCTACTTAGAAAAAATTTAGAAAATGATAACTCACCTAATAATTTCAGGCCAATTTGTATAGGAAGTTGCTATAATAAAATAATGGAGAAAATTATCGAAAAAGAAATCCTGGTGCATCTGGGGAGGAACGCCTTTCACGAAAACCAATATGGTTTCTGCAAGGGACGGTCCACCCTGGATGCTTTGGAAAATGTTACAAAATTTATGATAAAAACTAAAAATGACAGAGAATTTGGTATCATAGTAAGTATAGACATACGTAACGCGTTTAATACATTGAATTGGAACAAAATTTTTGAGAAATTAAGAGAGAAAAATATGCCGAATAATCTACAAAAATTGATTCAAGTTTATTTTAGAAATAGGAAAATAGAATTTAAAGCTGCGGAAAAGTGGATTAACATAAAAACAGAAAAAGGAGTCCCCCAAGGCTCTGTAATATCACCATTAATTTGGAACTTAGTATATGATGGGCTGTTGGAGACCAGATATGAATCAGACATAAGCACGATCGCATACGCGGATGATATCTTAATCTACGCATCAAGGAAAAATTTAAATGAACTAAAAAAAGACCTAGAAGAGGCAATAAATTTGAAAATAGCACCATGGTTGAAGACTAATGGTCTAGAGTTAGCTGGTCAAAAAACAAAATTTATTTTTACAAACAAGAAATGGATTCCTCAAAATTTTTATTTGAATATAGAAAATAACAACATAAAAGAGAGTGAAAATATAAAGTATTTAGGAATT
Source organism: Lasioglossum villosulum (assembly GCA_963971365.1). Classification (NCBI taxonomy): domain Eukaryota; kingdom Metazoa; phylum Arthropoda; class Insecta; order Hymenoptera; family Halictidae; genus Lasioglossum; species Lasioglossum villosulum. The sequence continues at coordinate 14,679,179 of OZ020504.1, read as the reverse complement.
TATCTTAACAAATTTAATAATTATTTCGAACACATTAATTATATTACAGAAAAATCATACAAAACAATAGGTGAATTATCGAAATTAATGAATAATTTAGGTGGTGCTGCATATACCGGAAGAAAATTATATTATAACATTATAGTATCGATTATAAGCTATGGGAGCCATGTCTGGTCCCCGACAGCCCTATCATATAAAAGAAACAAAGAAAAAATAGCAAAAATACAAAGACTCGGTTTATGTAGGATAGCTAGAGCATATAAATCTGCATCGCGATTTTCATTATGCATTATAACAGGTTACTTACCGTTAGAATTGATCCTGGAAGAGAAGCCTCGGTTGTACAATCTGAAAAAGAAATATAAAATAATGGAAAACGATGGTGAAAATATTCAAAACGATAAAAAAGAAAGAATTAAAAGCTATACTAATCTTATAAGAGAAAACACATGGACAATCTGGATGAAATTATGGAGCGATTATAAATATTCTACATGGACGAAAAAATTAATAAAAAATCCTAAAGAATGGGCACAAAGAAAATTTGGTATATTAAACTACAGACTGACGCAATTTCTTACCGGGCACGGTGTCTTCTCATCATTTCGACATAAAATAGGTAAAGCCAGGAGTGACAGTTGCTGGTGGTGTGACGGGGTCAGGGATGACCCCGAACACACATTTTTTCACTGCGACAGATGGTTCGCTGAAAGGAGATTGTTGTATATAGACATAGATGTTAAGTTAACAATTGATAATTTTCAAGAAAATATGCTAAGAGATAAAAATATCTGGATGAAAATTGATAAATATATCAATAATATAATGATTAAAAAAGAAACTTATGAGCGGAAAATAGAAAAACTGTGATTAATTTAATTAAATATATAGAATTTATAAAGTAAGATAAACAATTAAAAAGCTAAGTTTAAGTTAAAGCTAAAAAGTTAAGTTGAATATCATAAAAAACAAAGTTAAGTTGGATATTAAAGTTAAAGTAAAGATTGGATATTATAAAAGTTAAGTTGAATGACATGAATACTAAGTTTAAATATGAGTTTCGTTATATAAGTTCAAGTTACTATGTATATATAAGTTAAATACTTACTATAAAGTTCTGGTTTGTGATGGAGCCGGGCCATCCCTGGAACAAAAGAAAAGAAAAAAACAAAAAATATAAATAAAATAAATAAATTGTATAATGGAAAGAACATGCGTGGTTGAGGTGTACATGGGTGGCCCTGTGATTGTGAAAAACAGGCTCTCGGTTCGCTGAAATGTACAAAAAAAAAGGAAAATAAAGAGAAAGGGATACATACTTTCATCAAAGATCCCTAGTTCCAGGAGTTGTCTATCTCCAGGAACAAAAAAAAAAAAAGGGTGAGTGTTGGTTTGTGTGCTCTATTTGAATCGTCAAAGGAGGTGAATGTGTTTCCGGAGGCTCGAGTGTGGGCAAATTGACTTTTGATGGCTTCTGCTGCTGTATCGACAATGTTTTTGAGTCGCGTATTAGTGTTGAGCTGTCTAGGGCAGTTTACGGCTTCGTAGAAGGCTTCTATTATGTTAAGTTTCTCGGACGAGGAGGAGAAGATGTAGTGTTCATTTGAGGATTTGGCTTGTATTAGGTTACAGCCACTTCTTTGTAATAGGGTTTTCTCGTTTTTTGGGATGTGAAGGTCTTCTACTATGGTTGGTTGCTTATGTCTGAATATGGAATTGATTCGGGGGAAAAAAGTGTCTGAATCTCGGAAGTATATTTTTTTGATGAAGTTGACCCAGTAGCGTTCAATTGATTTTTGCATTTCTTTTTGTAACTTTTTGGAGGTAGATTTTTGAAGTGCTTTTGTTGCTTTGGAGAGAGGTTGTGTTAGGTAGGGGCCGCGGGTGCGCAGATTGTGATGCAGAGAGACAAGAGAGCTCTTGGTTTTCTGTAACTTTAAAATTCTATTATTTAGGTATTTGTTGAGACTGTTTTTAGGCTTGATTTTTGGGATGTATTCGTTCATAGAGTGGGAGATTACATTGCTGAATATTTCCAGGTGTAAATCTATTTTTGGGCTGGATAGTTGCGGTTACTCGGAATTTTTTGTTTGTACGTTTTTGCTATTTTTTTGTGAAGAGGGACTGTTGTAAACTCTAGTTGATTGGAAGTGGAAGGGAGTGAAGAGAATGGTTTGACAAGGTATGATTAACAAACGAGAATATATTTCACCAAACAAAAACGATGATACAAGAATATACGAATTAAAAGTATAAATGAAAGGAACCGAGAGCGAGATGACGAGTCACGGTCGGATTGACGTACAAGTATTGCGAATCTGCCCGGGCGTGACTAAGTATCGTTGTATGTAAGATCGAAGTGCCAGTATGACAAGAGCGAAAGTACGTAGAGAACGATAAGACTCAGAAGGCAAACGCACCTCTCTTTTATAGATCGGTGAGCCATCGATTTCGGAAGGATTAAGGAGTGGGGATTTTGAAATTAGGCTAGTAGGATCGCAGCAACGTTCATTAGGGCAATGCCCTAATAACCGGGGCTGCGAGGGAGACAAAGGAATTGGGTAACGGATCGTTTAGAAGGAAAAACAGGAGACGATGGCCCGCGAGACGATTTGACAAGTTCAATGTACTTTCGCTACGGCGAGGTTTACATCGTCGGTCGATCACCTCGCCGCTTGTTGTCAAACGCGCACAGCTGACATCGCTGGTGAGGCAAAAACCATCGAGCGCGATCGGGCTTATGCCTCACCGGTCTCGCCTATAAGAAATGTACATATCGGCGGTACACGGCTCGAAATTAACGTTTTGAAAAAGCCGTAGGTTTTTGAACATTCCGCCCGCCTTCGGCTGTCGCCGAGTATAAATGCCGAAAAAATGGGTGTACACTAATGTTCCGAATTGCGATGCAAGGGGACGATTTTTGTAATGGGTCGTTTGAATTGACTTTGCGCGGTTCGGACGGTGACGTCACGGACGAGTCCGTCGGGTCCCGGATGTACCTCGGTGATGCGAGCCAGTGGCCACTTACACGGTGGTGTCAGCTCCGATTTGATGAGGACCAGATCCCCGATGGCCAATGACGGCTGCGTGGTGGTCCATTTTTTCCGTGTCTGGAGTTGGTGCAGGTATTCACTGGACCACCGGCGCCAGAAATGCTCAACCCGTTGTTGTTGTTGCTGCCATCGAGAGAGTCGGTTGGTCGGAACGTCCTGCAGCGTTGGCTCCGGGATGGCTAGCAGCGGTCCACCAATGAGGAAGTGCCCTGGCGTTAAAGGGCAGAGGTCTTCAGTCAGCGCATGGAGGGGCCGTGAATTTAGGCAGGCCTCCACCTGACAAAGAACGGTGGAGAGTTCTTCGTAGGTGAGGGTCGCATCACCGAGTACACGCCGCAGGTGATGTTTAACCGAGCGGACAGCGGCCTCCCACAATCCACCAAAGTGCGGAGCGGCAGGTGGAATGAATTTCCACTGGACTCCATCTTTGGACAGCTGGTGGGAAATTCCTGCAGCTTCCTTGGACGATGCCGTAAATAATCGGCGCAGTTCTTGGTCTGCTCCGACAAAATTGGTGCCGCAGTCGCTGGACAACGTGGAACACAGGCCGCGACGACTGGAGAACCGGCGGAAGGCTGCGAGGAAAGCGTTGGCCGTGTAGTCGGTGACGGCTTCAATGTGTACGGCTCGAGTGCTGAAACAGACAAAAATTGCCACGTATCCCTTCGTGGTTTTGTGCCCGCGTCCTGCTGTCGTCCGGATGCGCACTGGGCCCGCGTAGTCGACGCCGGTGTGCAGGAAGGGTTGTGCTGGTGCAACTCGAGTTGACGGGAGGTCCCCCATGCGCTGCTCCGTCGTTGCCGCCCGCCATCGGAGGCACACGGTGCATCGGGAGATGCATTTTTTCACCGCCCGTCGGCCTTGCAGGATCCAATATCGTTGGCGGATAGCTGCCAGTGTGAGTTGCACTCCTCCATGCAACGTGCGACGGTGATGATGGTCGATGACTAGGCGGGTAAGGGGGAATTCTGGAGCAACGATAATGGGATGCTGCTCGTCGTATGACAGTAGCGAATGGTGAAGCCGACCTCCGACGCGTAGAATGCCTTGCTCGTCGAGAAACGGTGCCATCGCTCGAAGTCTATTTGACTGTACGGTCAGGCGGTTGTTGGAGAGTGCAGCGATGACATCATGATGGTCACAATGCTGGGCCAGTTTGATGAGTCGGAGCTCTGCTTGACGTAGTTCGCCGGGTTGGAGTTGTAACCCTTGCGAGTTGTTGTGGGTGGTGCGGTTTCTCCAGCGTAAGCACCAGGCCGTGACTCTCACGAGTTGAGTGAAGGTCGAATAGCGCAGGAGGAGTGGAGGTACGGCAGGGACACTGGCGTGGCAGGATGTTGCTATGCGCTTCTCTTCCTCCGTCGTGGTTAGTGCTGGAAGGGTTGAATCCCAAGTCCAGGCTGGACTGACCAGCCATTCTGGACCATGCCACCAGAGAGGATGGTCGCGTAGCTGGGCCGATGAGATTCCTCGTGACGCGCAGTCCGCCGGGTTGTCCTTTATGCCCACATGATGCAGTCGGACGTCTGGAACGGTGGTCTGAAACTCAGATACGCGATTGGCGACGTACGTGTTCCAGCGAGACGGGTCGCCTCGCAGCCAAGCGAGGGCCACGGTGGAATCCGACCACAGATGCACCTCGTCGGTTGATATCCGCTGCTCTCGACGGATGTGGGAGAGCAATCGTGCCCCCAGGACTGCAGCGCAGAGCTCGAGTCGAGGGAGAGAGACGACCTTCAGCGGCGCCGTCTTCGATTTCGCCACTAATAGCGAGGCGTGGATGGAGTTCCTGGAGTCGGCGATGCGAAGGTAAGCGACAGCAGCAAATGCCTTTTCACTTGCATCTACGAATATGTGCAATTGTCTTGAAGATTGCGTGCTGGTCACTCCGATCCACCGTGGAATGCGGATCTCGGCTAAGGTGGGCATCTCTGCGGTCATGTCCTTCCACTGCTCTGCGGCTGCGGGGGGAAGCGCGTCGTCCCACTCCAGCTGTTCCTTCCAGAGCTGCTGCATGAGGATTTTGCCTCGGATGATGACGGGTGCTAGCCATCCGAGGGGATCGAACAGCTTGGCCACCAGCGAGAGAACCTGACGCTTCGTGAATGTCAGAGCGAAGGTGGTGGGTTTCACGGAGAAGGAGAGGTCGTCCGTATCAGGGTGCCAAGTGAGGCCCAGTGCACTGTAGCCCAAATCGGGATGCCAAGGGATGGATGACGAGGTGGCGAGGACGTCGGTTGGCAGGCTGGACAGCAGTGCAGGATGATTGGCGTTCCACTTTTTTAGGGGGAATCCACCTGCCTTGCACAGGTCAATGATTTCTTGCTGCGCTTTCAAGGCTTCTTCTCAGGTATCTGCGCCGGACAGTATGTCGTCCACGTAGGTGGCTTCTTGCAGCATGGTTGCGCCTCGCGGAAACCTTGACCCTTCGTCCTTCGCTAGTTGGAGGAAAGTTCGGATGGCAAGATACGGAGCGCAGTTCAGCCCATACGTGACCGTAGTGAGGTGGTGAGGGATGATGGTCTGGTCCGGACTGTATCTCCACAGAATCCTCTGGTAATCCCAGTCATCACGGTGTACCTTGATCTGACGGTACATCTTCTCAATGTCGGCTGTGAATGCGACTCGGTGTCGCCTCCACCGGAGAAGGACGTCCATCAGGTCCAGCTGCAGTTTTGGGCCGGATGACAGGTGATCATTCAGTGAGGTGCCGAGGGAGGACGTCTTTGACCCATTGAAGACGACCCTGACCGTGGTGGAGGAGTCGGTGACCTTCATCACTCCATGATGAGGCAGGTAGAAGTGTGGGCGACTAGTGACTCTGCTTTCTTCCGGTAATGGCTGCATATGTCCGAGAGCCCGATATTCTGCCATGAAGGTCCGGTAGGCAGAATGCAGCTCGTGGTTTCCGGTGAACCTTCTCTCGTTGGCCAGTAGAATTCGCCTGGCGACGCCGTGCGTCTCTCCTAGAGCCTGCGGTGGTTTGGGAAAACACAATCTTACCACATATCTGCCATCTTCCTCTCGCGTGTGGGTGGTTGCGAATGTGGCCTCGCAAGCTGCGTCTTCGCTGGACAGTGGTTTGTCCGACGTCATGACCTCCTCCTGTTCCCAGAAGCGACGAACCAGTGACGTTACCTCGTCAATGGTGCAGGCGTGGCTGTAGGAGGTTGGAGACCCTGGCCCTTGTGTCAAGGTAGGGCCTGACAGGACCCATCCGAAGATCGTCTCCTGCGCGATCGGAGTGCGGCGTCCACCACGACGAATACCATCCAGAATTATCGACGGGTACACGTCGGCTCCCAGCAACAGTTCGATCGGCTGCTTGGAGGTCAGGTCCGGGTCGGCTAGGGTCAGCCCAGAGAGATGAGGCCAGTTTTGTGGTCCTCGGTGTCCTGGTGGTTTGTAGGTCGTAAGGCGCGGCAGGACGAGCGCCTCCACGTTACGGCAAACCGAAGGCTGGTCTCGAGGAGCAATCGTCAAAGTGACCTTGCCTCGCACTGTTGCTGTTGGAGTGGCACCGGCTCCCACGACGACATGCGAACAGGATGACCTCGGGGCTCGCAGAGTCTGCACTAATGCCTCGCTGACCAGCGTCACCTCGGAACATGGGTCTATCAGCGCTCGGACTGTGCGAGTCCGACCATGCGCTTCCACGGACACTTGTGCGGTGGCGAGCAGGATCGGGGTTGACGTGTCCTGAAGTCCCGAGTTGTTGGAGGTGACCATACTGGTGACCTTGGCTGAGCCACCCCCACGGATGGCGTCGTGGAGGGTCGTGTGGTGTGGCTGAGCACATTGATGGCAAGTGTGGGTGGTCCGACACGCACTGGACTCGTGCCGTCCCAGACAGTTTTGGCACAGTCTAGCGGATTTGACCCACTGCAGCCTCTCCTGTGGTGATTTCCCCTTGTATGCCTGGCAGAAATAGATGGGATGTTTTCCCTGGCAGAGTGGGCAGTTTGACCGCTTCTGAACGCTCTCCTCGGCGGTCGACGTGAGGTGGCTCTTCACTCTGGATGACAAAACTCGAGGCACAGATCGTCGCGTCCTAACTCGAGTTTCTATGGCCTCAAGCGTGCGGACAGTTTTTTCCAGAAATTCGAGTAGTTGAGAGAGGGACGGAGGGTCCGTTCGAGTGCCTAGTGACCGTTCCCAGTGCTTCAACGTCTGGTCGTCCAGGGTGCGGACAACGTACTGGACCATCCAGAATGAAGAGTCATCGACGGGGATGTCGAGGGAGTTCAAGGCTGAAGAGACGTTGCACATGCAGTTCAAGATTCGCGTGAGCTCCCCTGCGGTGTGACTGCGGACCTCTTTCATCGAGAACAGCAGCTCGAACTGCGCGTCGACTAGGAGTCTCTTGTTCTCGTAGCGATGTTCCAGCAATTCCCACGCTCGATGAAAATTGCTACCCGAAATTGGCACCCGTTGGATTAGTTGAGCGGCTTCTCCCCCCAGGCTGGAGGTCAGGTAGTGGAACCGCTCAGCATCGCTCCAGGATTCGTTGTCCAGCACCAAACTCGTGAAGAGATCCCGATACCGAAGCCAGTCGTGATAGGTCCCTGTGAAGGTGGGTAAATCGGCCTTGGGCAGCGCCGACTGCGATACATGTACCTGAATGGGCGCAGCGATAGCCGATGATGCAGTAGGTGCAGTTCGTGGACTGGCGCTCCGATTGTCGTCCTGATGTGACTTGTGAGGTGGCGAGGGAGCGTCCCCGATCACCGATTTCCTGGTTGAGTCGAGATCCTCGAACCATTCCATCAGTTCACCTCTCTGGAGACAGTATGCCTCCTCTCCGGCGCCAAAAATGTCCAGGGTGAAGTAGTCACCTTGGCGGTCGTCCTCTGTGGCTGCATGCTGAATGCTCGCGTCATTGGCTTGGAAATCCTTCCATCGTGCGTCCAGATTCCGCAAATGGACTTCAATGACTGCCTTCGTGATCTTGGCCTTGCCCAGCTTGCGAACGTTGTCTGCGGTACGTGTCATCCGTCCATACAGGAGATGTTGGTCGGCCACTAAGGTGTCCATGGTACGATGAATGAGAATGAGACGATGGGTGAGAGTGAACGAATGTGAAATGCGATGAAGTCAACAAAACAGATGAGTTTGAGTGGAATAGGCACAGAGGATAGCAAAAGGTAGGTTGATATGTTAACTGGATGGATTCGGAAGAAATCCGGCTCGAAGGACCAAATGTTGTAAACTCTAGTTGATTGGAAGTGGAAGGGAGTGAAGAGAATGGTTTGACAAGGTATGATTAACAAACGAGAATATATTTCACCAAACAAAAACGATGATACAAGAATATACGAATTAAAAGTATAAATGAAAGGAACCGAGAGCGAGATGACGAGTCACGGTCGGATTGACGTACAAGTATTGCGAATCTGCCCGGGCGTGACTAAGTATCGTTGTATGTAAGATCGAAGTGCCAGTATGACAAGAGCGAAAGTACGTAGAGAACGATAAGACTCAGGAGGCAAACGCACCTCTCTTTTATAGATCGGTGAGCCATCGATTTCGGAAGGATTAAGGAGTGGGGATTTTGAAATTAGGCTAGTAGGATCGCAGCAACGTTCATTAGGGCAATGCCCTAATAACCGGGGCTGCGAGGGAGACAAAGGAATTGGGTAACGGATCGTTTAGAAGGAAAAACAGGAGACGATGGCCCGCGAGACGATTTGACAAGTTCAATGTACTTTCGCTACGGCGAGGTTTACATCGTCGGTCGATCACCTCGCCGCTTGTTGTCAAACGCGCACAGCTGACATCGCTGGTGAGGCAAAAACCATCGAGCGCGATCGGGCTTATGCCTCACCGGTCTCGCCTATAAGAAATGTACATATCGGCGGTACACGGCTCGAAATTAACGTTTTGAAAAAGCCGTAGGTTTTTGAACAGGGGCCATTTGGTGGCTTTGTAATTATATCTGTAGGTTTTTGAGTTTGTCGTCCAGAGGGGAGAGCTGGTGTTGGGGAATTCGAATGCCATTGATAGCGGAATGTGGTCGCTATTGTATGGTATTGTTGGAGCTTTGTCATTGGAGCCGTTTATTAGGCTTAGTCTGGCGTCTACAAGGCCTATATCCAAGAATGTTTGGGCTGGTTTGTATGTCGGATGGGAAGGAGTAACGGTTTTTATTTTGAATTTAATTGCTTGGCTAGCTTCCCATTGGTGCATACAGGGTGTCCCAAAACTACCTTAGGAGCCGAAAATGGGAGGTTCCTTGGGTCATTTGAAGCGACATTTTCCTTTACAAAAATGGCGTTCGCGGCTTTGTTTAGGAGTTATTAACGAAAAACACGGACCAATAAGAGCGCTTGATCTAGACATGCGGTGGCATGTTCGGCCAATTGACAGTTGGCGCGTCGGGCCGACTGTGCTAATTCGCGTCTACGTCGCGCTCTGATTGGTCTGTGTTTTTCGTTAATAACTCCTAAACAAAGCCGCGGACGTCATTTTTGTAAAGGAAAATGTAGTTTCAAATAACCCACGGAACCTCCCATTTTCGGCTCCTAGGGTAGTTTTGGAACACCCTGTATATCTGCCCCATTGGTTATCTACTCTGTCCCCCAAGCCTTCCTTCTGCCATTCAAATCACCAGCCATAATAAAAAAAATTGTTTTCTAAATGGAACTTCAATGCGTCGAGAAGTGTGTTTTGTTCCACTATTATTATTTATTAGGAATAAGTCTTTATTGTTATTTAATTGAATCTTTACTACTGTGAATTCTAGAGTCTGGAATACGAATGGGAGTTTGATTATTTCTATAGGTATGCTTTTTTTATCAGTCTGGCTGTACCACCATCTTGTTTCCGCGTTGTATCTGCCAATGCGTATAGTTTCATAATCTTTGAAAGACAATTTGTGTTTCGGAAAGGAAAATGGCATCATGATTGTGTGTCTGTATGAAGTGAAGGAGCTCTAGTCTCCTGTGACTCATGACTACCGAGTTTACGTTAATTGTAGCAATTTTTATGTTTGATTTATTGGTTAAAGGGAGTGAATTTTAATTCGTGAGTTAATAATTTAGAATGAACTCTATTTTTTGCGAATTGGTTGCTTTTTGGGTCGCGAGCACTTGTAATTCGTTACTGAATACACTAATGACTTCACCTTTGAGGTCATGCACCCATGTTGGTGTTTGAGGGTTTTGATGCTGTTGTATTTGTGGTCTGGTATAAATCTATAGAGAGTTGGTTCTTCGGGCCGTGGTTCGGTGTAATTTGGTGTTGGGGGGCAGGTGCATGTCTGCTGGAACTGGCATTGAGATCCTGGTTGCTTGAGCGTAGAATGTGCCTCTTCTTACTGCTGCGGCTAAAGCGTTGAATTTTTTGGTTGTTATGTGGCGGCGGGATGTTCAGCCCTTAGAGCTGAGCACAGTGTGTGTTGGGGACTAGGTACGCAGGAGGTTAGCTTCAGTGGAAGCGAGCTTATCTGTTGCCAGAGTGACCAACGGGAGCACGGTAAGAAGAACGAAAGTCCGATCGGATATTGGAGGGGTTAGTAGGTTTCGAAGGGAAGTGGCCGACGACAGGCATAGGATAGTAGGAGCTTTAACCGCCTCCTTTGGGTCCGTTTGCGGGACGGTGGCCTGGCGGACTTCCACTTTGTTACGCCTGAAAAGGGGACAGTAGATGCCTCGTCATGGGTGACGCCGGGATTTGCATTTATCGATAGGCAAACCTGATGACTGCCTTGGCAATTCCTAGAGACCGAAAGCCCGGCGAGGTCTACGTGCTTCCTTTTTACAAGAGACTGACGGAACGGGGGCTTAATATTCTTTCCGTAAGGGAAAAAATATTTAGTGAACAGACGACCAATCTGTTCCCTGTGATGTGTTACGGCGGAGTACTGTTGAGGCATTACCTGAGTCCTCTAGCCTGGTGAATGGAAAGGCGTTGGGACAATGAGGGCCACTAAGAGCCGAGGTACCATCCGTGGCACAATGGCCGGGTCCATAGAGGTCGGCTATTGTTCCGAGGGGGAATTAAAGTGAGGTATGGCCCTCGGTACAAATTCCCTGCCCCTTGCCATTGATCGGGAATCTATTACCGGGTCAGCGAGGATCTATAACTTGTGAGTCTTTATTGACCGTTAATAGATTCCGAACCGATATTCTTTCGAGATCGATGAATATCTCAATGGGTGCCTACTCGGGGACAGGCAGAGATTAGTCCATGTGTTCCCATTTTCATGCGAATGGAAACATCTGTGTGCCAGTGACATGCAGATGGACACATTTGCGTGCAGATGAAAACATTTGCATGCAAATGGAAACACATGGGCTTCTCTAAGGGTATAGTATTGCTCCCCTCCGGCGGCCATCGCTCACGTGGATCATGGTCGGCGCCCCAGAGTGATGGCATCGACGTATCAGCAAGGATTCCTTCGACAGCCATCACGGGAAAAATGAAGAGCACCGACAGACGGGACTGTAACACGAGTACCAATACTTCAGTGATGTTTTAGACCGACTCTCCGCACGCTGGGTGATCCCTGATCACTATGTGTCTCAGTTCTTGAGTGGTCACGGAGATTTCCGTGCGAAGCTCAAAACCTTCAAGCTCGTCGAGGACGAACACTGCGAGTGCGGCGAAGTGGAAACACCGAGCCATATCTTGTATGATTGTCCTCAGTACGTTCAAGCGCGGGAACTCTTGCGCCAAGAAGCCGAAGCTAAGGGCCACCAGTGGCCGGTGCCAGAGGCTGTCTTGGTGACCGAACAACTGTTCAAGAGCTTCCGGAGGTTCGGCGGGACGTACTACGCTCGAAGGCTAGAACAAGAGAAGTCGCGGATTAGAGGCAAAAGAATACCTCTGCCGTAACATCATGGATTGACCAGTTAGCCGGGCTCCTTTTAGGAACTCGGCTCCTCGGGCCGGGACGAAGCCCCTCCTGCTTTCACAAGTAAGGAGCTTCCGGAAAGGGTTGGACTCGAGGTGGCAGTAGGATCGACGTTGTCGTCCCTCCATTTATTGGCGGCAACGTTATAGAAGGTAGAGCCATAACATCTGGCGAGGAGGATGGACAGCGGAGCAGCGAACAGGATCGTGCAGGATGAGCACGTTGTACTTGATCGGGTGGAATTATTCCCCGTCGTCAGCGTGTCCTCGCTACTCTGAACGACTGCCATTCCATCTTCATGAAAGAGAAGTGAGAAGCCGGTATGGTCCGTATGGCCGAGGTACGGCGCAGTCGGGGTAACCCGACTCATATACTTTATATTACATGTGACACGAGTACCTTTCGTAAGAAGGGGAAAGTCGTATGGGATTAGGCTACCCGCTTAATAACTGTGATGCGTTACTGCGGAGTGGCTATTGAGGGAAAACCCGGAGCCCTTGTCTTGGCGAATATAAAAGACAAAAGGCGATGACGGGGGCATAATCCTTAAAACTCCTGAGGCGCCGCAGCTGAACAATTGCCAGGGCCTTCTATTGTTAGGCTATGCCTGCTATTGTTTAAAGGGGGCATTAAAGCGGGTCGAGGCCCCCGTCCAGATGCCTTTCCCGTGATATCGTTGATTGATATTATCTCGGACAAATGGACGTGCGAAGCTGGTGTGTCGACCCCAGGTCGTATATGTGTTTGTGTTTGTCTTTTGGGTCGACCGGCTGAGTGCATCCGTTTCGATGAATATGTCAATGTAGACTTGGCTGGGGAAAGTAAGGGGGGTGTGTGGTATGCGATGTGCGCTGTTGTGCGCACTGTACGCTGAGGTGTGCGGTGCGCGATCCCCCCCAGAGGGTAAGGTACATGCTCCTCCCCGGCGGACAGACGATCTCTCATGCGCCGAAGAATTTCGGCTTGCGAGAATAACTCAGAGGCGAAGGGAACTCAGCTCAGAGGGAATTCAATGAAGAGCACCAACTCGTGATTGAGAGATACCACAGGACCTTTGGGACCGAGGGATACGGGGCTTTCCAATAGTGACTCTGATCCATTGGAGGGTATGACTGCAGTGGCGGTGGTACATATTCTAAAATCCTCTCACGCCACCTCCACGTGAGGGGTTGCATCGGTCTCACGACTGGTGTATCCTAGTGTCCGTGGTGGCAAAATGTTTGTCAGAGACCCGATACGGGGTGGGAGACGGGGGACTTGCCTTAACCGGCCGGTCTCGCAACGATGACAACCTGTATAAAAAATGCTTGATCCTCCCGGATTAGTACCTGCCCGCTCCCCAGAGTATCTAGGACTATCCTCTCCTCCCCAGCGGGGGGAGGTTAAAGGTAAGGCGGCTCTCCCTGGGGTGACCTCTTTTCCGACTACGATCGTGGGAATAATTATGGATTTTGCAAATAATAAAACTTCTGGGGAAACGGGGAGAAGGGCGCAAAGGGGCGCGTAGTGGAGAAGAGGTCAGCTGGGCGGACGGGGGTTGGAGGCGCTGGGGCTGCGCTGAGGGCTTTGGCCCCCTGTGGTAGTGTCGACGCCTCGGCGCACAGTGGTCGGAAAGCCCGAAAACGTGGCCAAAATAGGAAAGAGTACTCGAATGTAGTTCAAAATTGATATTCTTAGGTTTCTCGGGTCGCTGATCATAAATCTGATGTCAAAAATTAAAAAAACAAAATGGCGGATTCAATATGGCGGATGCGTAACCCAAAAAATTATTAGACTCTCTTGAAAATTAGTATTCCCATGTTTTTCGTGCCGGCGAATATGAATCTGTCGTCAAAAATTAAAAAAACAAAATAGCGGATCCCATATGGCGGATGCGTAACCCAAAAAATTATTAGACTCTCTTGAAAATAAGTATTCCCATGTTTTTCGTGCCGGCGAATATGAATCTGACGTCAAAAATTAAAAAAACAAAATGACGAATGCGTAATATGCTATGTGAAAAAATTATTTGATTTTGTTAATAAAATGATTTACCGAAATTTGATTTCGCCAAATGTTTTATTGTACTTACCGATGGCTGCTTCAAAATTAATGGATAAAAGTTTTAGAAGATTTTATTAAGATGGATTAAGATTTTATTAAAATTTGATTAAGATGGATAAATTAAAACTAAGTAAAAAGAACATTTTATTATAATAAATAATATTTATGTAAGAAAATACTATAGATGAGAGAGAGAGAGAGAGAGGGAGAGATGGACATGCGTTCGAGTAGAAAGGATGATTGGTGTGGGCGTTCAATGATAACAACCATTGACGGTGAAGCCGTCCGCCAAGAAGTGCGATTTATTAAAAGAACTTTAAGACCTTGACACTGCGAGAATGAGAAAATAAAAGTAAATAAAAATAACATTATATAACAATAAATTATAATTAAAAAAGAGAACGTAATATTAAAATACAATAGTATATCTAATGATTAAAAGAATAACTAAAAAATTTAATCTAAATTCGCATCATGGCCTAGTCAGAATAAAAAATTTTGCCCTCGTGTTAGTCAAATTGCTCTTCTGTCGCAGTAGCATCAATTATTGCTGGAGATTGTAATAATTTTACTGCATCAGGGCACAAACTTTTCTTCTTTTTTTGCGGCAATTTTCTAATACTAGATATCAACGGATCCGAAGATATAATGAGCCGCAGTAGCACATCTTCCATTGTCTTACTGCGATTGAACTTTCTCGAATAATCCTCTCGAAACTTTTTCATGTTTTTATACAAAGCTTCTTGTGCGTCTTCGGACATTTGTACAATGGGTAGTAACGCAGTACCTATTACTTGCGGTCCATGTATGAGCACTTTATGTAATGTTGTAGGCATATAATACCAAGGATATAGCTCCACAAACTTTCTCGCAGTTTCTTGTGCATACTCTTCGAATGAAGAAACATTCACTGTGTGACCACAAGAAAGTGTTTGTAAAATAGTGTGGAATTTATGGATTAACGTTTCGTCAATTCCTGTAATGGATGAGGATATTGCGGTGTTTTCGAAAAACCGACGAGCAGTGTTCCCGTCATTCGTACTGCCAAATCCAGGTTTCGGGCGATCAACAATAAGACCCAGCTGCGTTCGAAAACCCTTTTGAATGTTTTGTTTCCTTTTTCCCACATTTTCTTTTTCCTCTTTTGAGCGAGTTTGCCATTTCATAATACCAAGTTTATATGATAAGTGCAAGCAGCATTCAAAAAATCTAATCCACGCATGCAACGAAGATAATCCAAAATGCAAATTTTCTTCGTTAACTTCCCTTGCAAGGACCGCATCGATAGAATTAAATCCTTTAGATGTTGCTCTACACAAGTAGCAACGTTGGGTGGATTTCGTTGAAGTGATGGCGTTGCATATTTTTCCATCGATCATCGTTAATGCCAATTTGAAACTTACAACGACCTCCTTCCCATCAATAGTGATTTCAAATGGGACAAGTTTTTTTATTTGCTGCTCTATGTAGTCAATTTCATCCTGTGCGACTTTGACGTCTTCATGAATAAATTGCAGTCTTACTGGTCTGCAAAACCGCGGAGAAGACGGCCTTGGATTTTTCCAAACTATTTTTCTTTGTTGGTTACACAGCAATTGAATTGGTACCAAGGAAGTCAAGAAAATATTTTCATCTGACTTCCCTTCAGTACTAAATACTTGTTTATAAATACTTTGTCCTGAGCTCCCATCACAGCCCCACTTACAAATTAAAATCACTTCAGAAACTTCGTTTGCGGTTAATGTTTCTACCACAATTCTCTGCGATAATAAAATCCGCGAAGCGGTCAAATTTAGGAGCGCCTGTAATTTTATTTCTGCATTATATTCCGTAATTATCATGTCTCCTCGGTCTGGATAACACTGCCGTTTGACTTCCAGTACCCTTTCATATGGCGGATATAACTGGCAATTATTGTCCATGCCGACAGTTCTTAATCCAGAATAAACATTTCTTGATAATTTGAACTCTATTAAAACAGAGAGAGCAGCATTACCGGATAACGTAGATTCTGCACAAGCTTGCACCGATTTACGGTACTTCGTAGCTCTCGATGGGCTTGCAGATGTCAGATCTTTGACGAATTTGCATGCATCTAATTTTCCGGAAGCTCGAAGGCTCATTTGGCTCGCATAGCAAAGTTCTTCAGAGGAAAAGGTAGTCCGGATTTCTTCTGTTTTTCGGCGTTTAGAACGTTCGCTTAATTCGGAAAATCCAGCAGGGCGACGGCCACTTTTATGTCTTCTCGCAGCCGCTGCAGGTAGGCGAAACGCTACAGAAACTTGCAGCCATGCGTCAAACTGCTTGAAAAATAATTCTTCCTTTCTGGTAACTGATTGCCACTTTTTTCTCATTAAAGAGAATAATTTCGACAAGGCCGTTTTCATGTCAGATTCAGTGATCTGGATTACGCATCCACTTTTTTCCAATATCTGGTTCTCCAAATGCTGAAGAATAGTACTTAAACTATTACCAAGGTTATTTGTAACCATGAGAAAAATTTCTTTTCTGGAGAAACGTATTTCAGTGTCAGAAGAACCTGAAAGTTGTGACGTGGCAGATTTTGCCAGCGTCATACCGAACCCGAACCGAAGGACCGGGTCAACCTCGGCCGATACTTTAACGAGAACGGCCGTCACGATCGCTCTCCCTGGACCACTGTGCGGCGGCTGGAGTCTCGGGCGACCGGGACAAAAGCCGCAAAGGGGGAGCCGGGTGACAGGGGCTGTCCCGCGCGTGCGTTTGGACAGAATCCTGTTGCCCGGGAGCTCTGGCGCCGGCGGCTAGGGGGCGCTGTTGAAGGCAGCGTCTCATCCGCAGACGGTGCTCAGCGCTTTGGGGTTGGGGGCGGGAGTGCCGTGGGGTATGGCGATGCGGATGCGACGGGCTATAAGTCCGTCTGCTCCATCCTGTCCGTCTCTCCGGCCTCTCGCTGCACTTCCCCGACCGTCGGGAGCTCGGTCGCCGCTTCGGTGGCCGGCTCTCGTAAAAATCGTGGGCCGCTGGGGGCGAGGAGGGGAGAGAGGAGGTCGTTACGCATCCGAAACGCCCGACGATTAATCCGACCCCCCAGGAGTCGGAGGTGGCCCTGGCCATGCGGTTGTTGGGCACGGCGCATGTTGTCCAGGAATTCCTGGACAAGATGCGGATAGTAGAGGATACGGCCCTAGAAAGCCGTAACCTCAAAAGGACGAGTGCCAGGGAACTGAAGGAGGCGGCGTGCTAAGCGGAGGTCGCCCTGCTTGAGGTGGTTACAAGGGGACGAGAGGCCCCTTCTCCTGCACCCCCGCTCGCCCTTCAAAGGGAAAGACCCCGGACTCCGTGGTCCTCAGAGTGCTCCATGAGCAGAATGAGGTGCATCGGAGGGAGCTGCGGGAGCTGCGGTCGACTAATGACGCTCTCAGAGGGGAGATGATGGCCGCAAAGAGGCTGGCGGCTGAGCTACCGTCTGCCTCTCCGGTCCCCTCAAGGGGAGCACCGAGGCCGCCCCCTCCCGCTGTCATCGATGGAGGTGATGGCCTGTTGGCTCAGATCGAGGCGATAGTAAAATATATGAGCCGGTTCTACGATCAGACTTATCATTGTAGGCAGATTCCTACTTTACTGGCATTTTACCTTATAGCGCAAGCATACGTTCGGGGGCGGGGGGGGGGGATGATTACCTTATAGCGCAACCATATTTTGCGGGGGTGGTGGAGAAGGAATTTTTCAAGGACAGTTTCCCACGTTATAGTGCGAGCATACTTTGCGAGGGGGTGGGGGAGGGGAGACCATATTATCTGTACACAGCTGTATATAGTTTCCCCTTATCTATGACAAGGGTTTTACGATTATGATATTTTGAACGTGCTTCGCGAATATGATACATCGAGAAGATAATGTTTTGCGAGTGTGGGGGATTTTTTATATAGGCGGGTTCTAGCACACCGGTTATCATTGTAGGTAGATTTCTACCTTATCGGCACCATCATTTTAGCTTATACCGTGAGCATATTTTTGTTGGGGGAGAGGGGTTTTCATGAGTGGGTATTGCGTAAGCGCCCGTACGTAGGCGAGGGGGAGGGGGTTTTTTTACCCCTGGGAACACGCGCTCTTATCAAGGCCAGTTTCCTGGTACTGCGTTCAAAGCCGGTTTCTCGGAATTGCGAAAGCCCCGTTCATATAATTCGTTAATAATAATCTATTTCGTAGCAACATCCGTTCACGGCTGATACCGAGTTGCCAAACCGTGATATCCGATCACATCTTTTAGCACAGCCCGTTCCTTATCATTCCTTTGAAGAACGTTATTTTCTTATGTATATCATGCAATATGTAAGAGGAGCGTTTTCTTTATCCTTAATAGCAATATCCTTTCGCGGCTGATTCAAATAGCAACATTCTTTTGACGGCTGGTATCGAGTCGTGATATCTGACCACATCTGTTTTCACTCAGTCTTTTCATTATCATTTCTTTCCTCTTCTTTATAGAGGGAGCCGTGGAATCGAAGAGTCTTAGAATCGCGTCCGAACGTGTTCGAACGTGTTTCTTACCTATGGGGGAGGCGTTGACGTTTATTTTTTCAAGGACAGTTTCCCACGAGAACACGTGTACCTTCGTTTAAGAGCACCGTCTGGTCTGGTAGGTTGGTGGTGTGTGAGCGCACACACCACTAACCACGTATATATGTACACGAAAATTGTAAGGGTCCGGGAATAAACGTCTGAATTCGCTATAAAGCAAAAACTGGGTTTTTTATTAGTCAAAATTGGTAGATGAAAGTTCAATCTAGGGTGCTATTTGGCTCAAAAGTCTTATTTTTACGTTTATGAACAAAATTTTTGCAATATTCGGCAGCATGCTCGTCAGAGAGGCTACATTTTCATAAATATTAAGAAATTTAGAGCTCGTATGGAAAAAGTGGGCAAATACCACCCTGGCGGGGGCATATACGTTGCTAGTGCAATCGTTGTTCTGTTGTTTACTTGCGTATTAAAGAATCTGTGCGTTTACTTCTACTGAAAACAGCTGAATAGCAAGGTTTTGCGTCAAAATACAGTTCCGACATTTTCCGCTACGAGCGTTGATGTCTCCTTCCGATCATTGTCGTCGTCAGCAAGCCCTGTATCGGTAAAACAGAGGAACCAGAAAATATCTTGCCGGTAAGTTAGGCGTCGTAAGCAATCGTGACGTCACAATTCGGCTGCCGATGCAAAAGCGTCGGCGTGCTCGAGCGCGACTCTGTGGCGCTTACACCCCGTTCAGGCGGCGTGTACGTGTGCCTACAAGCATCGGAAGGGTCCGGCAGTACGCTTCTGAAAACCTTATAACGCAACGATTTGACTTTTTAGTAGTCAAAATCGGTAGATGGAAGATCAATCTAGGGTGCTATTTGGATAAAAGTCCGACTTTTTCGTTCACGAGTACTGTTTTTGCAATATTCGGCAGTGCGCCCGCCAGATAGGCTATGCACGCTGGCGACTGCTTGCAGCGTCGGTGTGCTCGAGTGAGACTGTATGGCGCATACACACCGTTCGGCCGGTGCGTTCGTGTGCCTACGATATATGTAATATAAAATCATACGGGTAGAAAACCACGAGCGACAGAAGTGAATCTTCTTGCAGTCTAGTAATGAATGATCAAAATTTTCGACGCAAAGAAGGACACTGTATGGTAAATGCTTTGAACTGTGTCTCTTTCTTGCCCATACGCTGTCCTCGTTTGTGTCAAAAATTTTGATCGTTCATTACTACAGTGCAACAATCAGTCGACGTTTCCATGAAATTCAAATGATTAAAGATTAAACTTTTAATGAAAAAGGATATTTCGGTTGTAGACCACAAGATAGATAATTATCAGTAAAATATATATTTATTTTGACATACAAGATGATTAATTATAATAATCGTATACGACGACGCTACAGCTGTATTTTATAGGTGTAATGGGAAGATAATAGAAACATTATGTAACATACATACATTTTATTTGTTATTACAACATAGCATACAACTGTTTTTGAAAACATAGACCGTATAGAGGGGAGCATATTATTATACATTTTCCGCAAGGGTGGAGATATAGAGGAGATTTCAAACTCACCTTGAATTTTTAGATCAATAATTAAGAGATTAAATAATTATATTATATGTATATTCAGAGGCCTTAGCTACAAGTAGGTATAAATATTATTTCAATAAGACATCAAATGAAATTTAAAAATAAATTCAAAATTCATCTGAAAACAGTATAAAAAATAGTCTATTTACATGCGAATCATGTGCATTTACAGTTCGAACTTTTGTTAGAAAAAAAGATATAATTTAAGCCCTCAGACAAAAAATAATTATCACGCATAATAATATTGATATTTTAGAATAAATTGGCAATAACGTAAATAATAATTATTAATCTAAGCTTATACGCAATGTATCAAATTAACGCATTGTTTGCAGATTATTTAACTACATGTACGTGTAATTAATTTTATATTTGCTTGAATAACAAAAAGACAGGAAAAAGAGAGAAACAAACGTAGAAAAGAAAAAGAAACCAATAAAAATTGCATGAAAGAAAAAAAGTAATGACACAACAAATTAAAGATATTAAGTTAATTTGTTAAAAATTTAATATATATAATTATATATAATTTTTTAAAAGTAATGGCGCTTATTGCATAGGTAAAAAAAAATAAAAATGAACTATAATTAACGTTTTAAATTAAAATTTTTTATTTTAGTTATAATAATTATGGTATACCACTACATTTGCACTTGCACCGCCTCTCCCGCGATTATTTTTGCCGCCTCTCCCGCGATTATTTTCGCCGCCTCGCCCCCGGTTCTTCGCGCCGCACAGTGGTCCGGATCGGAAAAGTTGGTGTCATTTTGTTATAACTTTTGAACCAGTAGAGATATTGCAATGAAATTTTCACTAAAAATATTTTTAAAATAATCTTCTTTAACTATGTGTAATTCAATATTTTTTGCATTTGTTAAACAATAATTTATACTAACTTTTCATTGATATTTTTTATTGAAAAATGAATTGTTCAAATATAGTTTTTTAACCTTTTTTATACATTTTGTGAACAATAATTTTTAGTGTTGGCGTTAATCTTTAACACACAATCGGATGCTTTCCTGTGTAAAAAAGAAGAAATATTTTAAATACATGTTGCGAATAAAATAGCACTAATATTATATTCAATCAATGTTACTACAAATAAAAAAGTAAGCTAATAAAACAAGTATACCATAATTTGTCTTTCGTGATAATCTATGATGGTCGATTGACTTAGTTAATTAATAACTCCACTGCCTCAGGATTGAGTTCTTTAGGTTTTCTCTTATATGTTAATCTTAATCGTGACATGTACGGGTCAGATGTTAATAATAATCTAAAAAATATATCCTTATTCGTGCATAATTTTGACATTTTTCTTGAATTTTTTGCTCTAAATTGTTTAAAATCTTTATGTCTCGTTTCCTGTGCTTCCTCAGAGAGCTGGCCGATGGGAAGCAATGCGTGTTTTATTATTTCTTGGCCATGCATAAGTATTTTATGCACAGATGCTGGCATAATAAAAGTGACTATCGAAATTAATTTACATATATCTTTATTTATTTCTTATAATGTTCATATTTGGAAAACATTTGATCAGCCATACGAGCCGTTTTACGCAAGCGAAACTCGTCACGAAGTAACATTGACAGCTTTGAACAATGATAATTTGCAAAGGGGGACGCGGGGGGACATGTTTCTTACATAATTATATTCGGGAAAGTATGCTGAAAATGATCCAAGTTGTTAGAAAACGGGACTCGTTGGGACTTCCTAGATATTCGTTGTCAAATGTAAAAAATTTGGCCAATTTGTTTACTTCATTGAATATTAATTTTTAACATATTGTGAACAATAACTTTAGTATCGATGCTGATTTTATAACACAAAAGAGTGCACTTCATCGTAAAAAAAAAATAAGAAATATTAAGTGGTGTCATCAGGGCACCTCGAAGAAGAGAAGCAATTTTCTTGATGAAAAGTACTATCTCTAAACAGTCTACCTTCAAGTACTCGGCCTAATTACAATTCTTGGTAAACTGCATTAATTTTTTCATTTTCGAGGTTGACGAACATTTAGGAAGCAATACAAATTTGTTAGAAATCGATATGAGAAAGTTGACTTTTGAGCTAAAAGACACCAACTTTTACGATCCGGACCACTGTGCGCCGCCTCGCCCCCGGTTTTTTGCGCCGCCTCGCCCGCGTCCTCCACCACCTCGCCCGCGGCCCTCACGCTTATAATACTGTTTTTTCAATTCTTTCAATAACATTAAAGTAGTATATATGTATAGGCGGGTTCTAACTCACAGTTATCATTGTAGGTAGATTCCTGCCTTACCGGCATTTTAGGTTATAGCGCGAGCATATTTTTGCGGGGGGAGGGGGAGGGGGGTTTTTTCATGGGTATTGCGTAAGCCTCCGTTCGTAGGAGAGGGGGAGGGGAGGGGGTTTACGCTGGGAACATGCGCTTTTTTCAAGTCAAGTTTCCTGGTATTGCGCAAGCCCCCGTTCGTATAATTCGTTAATAATAATAATTTATTGTTGAAGTAATAGTTTAAATAAAGACCAGTTTCCTGGTACTGCGTTCAGTTTCCTGGTATTGCGCAAGCCCCTGTTCTTTGGTGGTATGTAATATGATACTTCCTGGGGAACACTGTTAATAACAATTTATTGACGAAATAATAGTTTAAATAATGAATTTGAAAGATGCTAAGCTCAGTGAACTCTCTTATCAAATACAGTTTCCTGGTATGTCTCCGTTGGCGGGGGGGGGGGGGATCACGGCTCGGCGGGTATCGAGTTGTCAAAACCGAGATATCTAGACGCGCTGTTTTGCATAGTCTTTTCCCTATCAGGCTTTTATAATCTAGCGAGTTGTAGTTGCGGCATCGTTTGGCGGGAGGCAATGCGTTTACCGTGATAAATTTAATCGTTCAAGATGTAAGAGGAGAGCATTATCCGTAGTAACAACACCCTTTTCACAGCCGGTATGGAGTTGTCAAAACCGTGATATCTGGACACGTTGTTCCGCATAGTCTTTTTCCCTATCAAACTTTCGTAATCGGGCGAGTTGGGAGCGACGGCATCGTTTCAAAGGCCGGTGCCGAGTATTCCACGCCTCGAAACGTTTGGGTGCATTCGTTTTATCAGTTCGCACAATTGAAACGTATAGAAAAATATTCTATTTCTAATATGAAATAAATATTGCGTAAGCCCCGTTCGTATAATTCGTTAATAATAATTTAATTAAAGGCCAGTTTCCTGATACTGCGTTCAAGGCCAGTTTCCTGGTATTGCGCAAGCCACGTTCTTTGGCGAGGGGAGGGGGGTTTTCGCGGAATGTAATATGATACTTCCTGAGGAACACTGTTTTTTCCAGGAAGACTTGGACGTGTCCGAACATGTTTCGCGATATAAAATATGATAACTCTGGGGGGGACTTTATTTTCTTATCTATATCATGCAAGATGTAAGAGGAGCTTTTTCATTATCCTTAATAGCAACATCCTTTCGCGGCTGATTCAAATAGCAACATCCTTTTGACGGCTGGTATCGAGTCATGATATCTGACCACATCTGTTTTCACTCAGTCTTTTCATTATCATTTCTTTCCTCTTCTTTATAGAGAGAGTCGTGGAATCGAAGAGTCGTAGAATCGCATCCGAACGTGTTTCCTACCTATAGGGGAGGGGTGGACTTTTATTTTTTCAAACACAGTTTCCCACGAGAACACGTGCACTTTCGTTTAAGACGATTAACCTGAACGATGTAAGAGAGGCAGAGAGAGATCGTTCACGATGTAAGAGAGAGATAGAAAGAGAAAGACAGTTTACAATGTAAGAGGGAGGCGGAGACCGTTCACGGTGTAAGAGAGAGAGAGAGAGAGAAAGACTGTTCACGATGTAAGAGAGAGAGTTTCTAATTCACAGAGCGGTGTAGAGTTTCCTCCTTATCTTTTTTCGATGTAAGATCATGTCCGAACATATTTTTTAATCTCGCGAGCGGAGATTTCGTTTCATCTTGCTCAAGGTGTTTTGAATTCGGATTTTATAAGAATTTACGTGCTCAAGATGTTTTGAATCCGGATTTCATGAATAATTTTATTGAAGTTACTTAAAAATATTAATATTGGAAACAAAAAATGAAAGAGTTACTAGCTATAGTTGACTATTGCAAACATTGATGAAATATCGATAAAACATTATCTCTACAAGACGCATTCAATTTGTATTAGAATACAAAAATTGATCTAATTAGAAATGATCTCGTTACATGCGCTCGATATTTCGATCATGGAAGCACATAAGCTTTTGTGGTTATTGAGACAAAAACAAAGTAATTTCGGAGAATATGAGGTTGTGGATAGTTATGAACGACTGGAAATTCAGCAACGTGGAAGTCCACATGAACATATTTTTCTGTGCCTGAAATGAGCACCTATGTGCAATAGTGTTAAAGATAAAGATACACGATAATGTTGATAACAAAGAATTGATTGATTTAATTGACCGATTTATCATATGTAAATATGACTAACATAATGAATATATTAAATTTCAAATCATAGTTGTTACAAAGGACAAAGAAATAAGCGGTGTCGATTTCATATCCCTTATCCAGTAATGAGAAGAACGATGGTACTGAAACCATTAAATAAGAATGAAACAGCCCCTAAATCCTATAAACTTATTGATGAATTAATAAATGAATTTTATAAGAAAAAATAGTTATGAGCTATGATGAAATTCTAGAGAAACTGATTATGACTGATGAAGAATACCCACTAGCCATTCGAAGTAGTTTAAAAACAAAAACTAGTATCTTAAAAACGATTCAGCCTTGAAGTAAATATTAATGGTTATAATGAAGATATTTTACGATTATTCGAATCGAATATGGATTTACGGTTTGTACTTGACGAATATTCGGCGGCGAGTTATGTAACCAATTACATTAGTAAAAATGAAGGAGGTTTATCAAAATTATTAAGGGAAGCTGCTATTGATTGTGATAATAAACAATAAGACTGTTAGAGAAAAATTTCGAAATATCACCAATGCTTTTTAAATAGTAATTTAATGTCTGCACAAGAAGCAGCCTATCATGTTTGATCATTACCTTCATCAAAGCAAAGTAGGAAGACAGTATACATTAATACCAATTCGATATCAGGACGTGTATTAATATTTGATAATTATAGTAGAAGAGATATTGATTTGCATGATATGTGTCTCGCTTAGTTTGCAACGAATTACCAAAAGATCATGAAAAATGGAACAAGAGGAGGGTGATGCTGACAATAATGAGGAAAATGACGAAGTAAATGATTTCAGACTTCGGCAACAAACAGCTATTATTAGATACAGACGATATAAATAAAGATTTTTATAACTTTTTTATTTAATAAAAGTATATATTTAGACACTGTAAGTACAAAATAATAATTTCATATATTTATTAATTAATTAAAATTAATACTTAATAACGTTTTTCTGTTTGCAGACTCAATGAAGAAACATATATAATCAATATAATTATTTTTATAATTACAATTATTTTTTAATAAAAATCTTACATTCGTTATTTTATACTTTCGACTTTTCAGTTTTTAAATTTATTTCATCACGTTCGAGCGACGATTCTTTCGCGATTCCACAGGTATCCATACCACGAGGGTTTGGCGGGATTGTATCCGGATCGACTCCGATCGGTACGTTGCCACAGTTCACCCCGCAAACGTATCCGCAGGATCTTGACCAGGCGCGATGCTCCGTCATAGGATCATCATCCTCTTCCCATCGAGTCAGCTGTATGCCGCATTCGAAACATTCAACTAAATCCTCATCACCTAGATGGAAAAATCCTGCGGCAGCGAGTTTCTCCGATTGGACGATGTGTGAGTAACGCCAATCGTGAAAACTTTGAAGTCTGTCGCGTTCGAGACGATAATCGGGTGGTGGTGTTGCGTGATCGGTTGTAGTTGATGCTGTTGCGACGGCTGTTCCGGATTTTGAAATCATTGTGAAACACTGTGTGAAAAAAATCAAACGTAAAAAGATGTGTCGTGTTTGTGGTTTTGACTTGAGAAAAAATTCAAAGATGTAGACGCGTTTTTATAACTGATACTTTACGTGTTTTTATAATTGTTAACCCATGCTCGAAATGTTTGCACTTCGCGCAGACAGCAATGATACGGTTTCGTTTTGTCGTTTCTCGTTGGTTGCAAACAGTGAAGTCGACACGGTTCGTCGTCAGCAATTTCATACACGGGATCGTGAACTAGTACGTTGTATTTCGGACAGTTGAAATCTTCTAAATTTATCGAGTTTATTTACATTTTTCGAAGGATATCTCTCTCGAAACATCCACCTTTGTAGGCTACGACAGGATTCGCGTAATCGCGCACAAAATTTTGTATAACTTCGAATATATCGTGCTGTTGGTACTTTTCATAGCCAAAATCTTTAAATGGAATCCCGTGCACAAAATGCTGACATATCGTGCAGACTTTTTGTCAGCGTCGGATAAGCAATGAAAATTCTTCCCCAAGTGAAATTCGGAGAGTTCGAACGAGCCGTCGTGACAAACATCGATCATAGCTAATTCTTTGCATATAAATTTTTTTCCCACAATGAATCCGTCCATGTCAATGATTTGAGTGATTCGATCCATCTAAATAGAGAAAATTTTCACTAAATTTTTTGCATCGTCTTTCTTTAAATTTTTTTATTATACTTACCGTTGAAGAAAAGGGGGAATGCGTGAAGTTGACCGGTCGGATGATAAGATCATACACGCGATATAACGTCGTATAGCGACTGTGATTGTCAACGTTTGTATGATATAACTTCATACAACGACTGTGGTGAGCACTTTATAATGAATACCCCTACCACCATATCTCGCTCTACAGTGGTGGGATGGGTGATATTATTACTATAATTTTTGCTTTTAATAAATACGAGTTTCATTCTGTGAGGAGGAGGAGGAGGAGGAGGAGGAGGAGGATTGTTTTTAAATAAAAAAAAAGATCATTCTCATAATTTTGTTTTATTTGATAAAGTATATATTTTTGTCAACATAAGAGCGGTTTAAGTAATTTTTCAAACAATATTCATTAATGGACTGTACTCCACGATGCGGTCGTGTATCATCAAGCAGTAGGCTGTTGTCGATGGGGAAACGTTGGCTCGACATTCGAATACAATTCGCACGTCGATCCTAGCATTTTTTAACGTTTAGTTTTGTCGAGAACAATCGAGAACGACGAGCGGGCCATATCGCAGGAAATCCATGTTCAAATACAGTGAACGAAATTTCTATAAGAACACTACTATTTATGAACAAAATAGTCAAGTATTTTTATAATATGATTAATGAAAGGCTAGAAAGTAATGAATGAATATAAGAAAGCAGAAATCAATATTCTGAATCCACAAGAACTTGTTATGAACAAAATATTACAACCGTAACGAAATTTTTATAAGAACAGTCTCATGAATTCGAACGAGAAACTAAGTTTATAATACCAGTATTTAGTACTTCCACCGTTACATTTAATCACTTCAAATACTATATTTTCCATACTGCCGACTAAGTTTCCAATGTTGTTATATGGATTTGATTCCACTCGTGTCTTACTGCGTTTTCTAACTTTTTAATGTTGTTATACTGCTTCCCATTTTTATACATATATTGCTCGTGGTAGGATTCCCTGTAAATTTTCTATTGGGTTTAGATCAGGCAACGTAACGATCAGTTCATTAGTCGTAAATTCTTTTGTCTAAACCACTGCGGAGTCTTCTTAGCATGGGGTATCACCGCGTTATCTTGTTGAAAAACAACGTTGTAGTCATGATTTTTCTCTACGAAGCAAAGCAAAGTGTCTTCTAATAGGGTGATGTATTTTTCTTACCCTCATTCACGTACAAATTTTGCATATTGGGTCTTTGAATTATAGCTAAACGCAGCCCGCACCATTAAACTTCCACCGTCGAAATTCCTACTCATTGCTACGACTTTATCCTTACGTAAATCTTGCCAATAGTATTTAAATCCATCAGGACAGTCTAGATTTAATTTTCTTCATCGGAAAATATATTTTTCAACTCTTGACACCAGGTCATGTGATCTCTTGCGAATTTTAATCTTGCAATTTTGCGCTCCCTGGCTAAGAGGTGGCTTCATTATTTTTTACTCCATCTTAACCTGTGCTATTATTAGTTGTTAATTCTTTTAAAATATGAGGCTGACCACGCTTTGCGAGTTTCGTATTTCCACCTATATCTTGGTTTGTGCCATATTTTTCAAGGAATTTTAGAAAATGATGTACGCAAGTACTAGATCTATTAATTTTGTTTTGGCTATCTCTCGAATAGAGAAACCTGTATTGTGGTATCCACCTATTTTTCATTATTCGAAACTTACACTTGTTCCACGTCGCATTCTAATAAATGAAGAATTATTTTACACTTACATTAGCACACGACAGGGTATTTTTTCCTCAGGTGAAATTTTCCACTGAAAAGGAGGAGAGATTTTTAGTGAAACATTAACGACAACCGATGATGAGTTTGAATATTTTAAATTATGATATATTATTCCGATCCGACATTGACAACAACAACAGCCGCGGATTAATTTGTTATGAAAAAGAAAACAGAATTATCAATAGAAAAATTATTTGTTAACCAGGAATTTAGTTCAAATGCGTATTTAGAACTGTTCACGTTGAAATTCGGAAATTATTATATAATAAGTGGTTATAAATCATCAAAAGCTACTAACTCTATGTTTGATAGCATTGTGCAACGAATAATGAATAAAATTTCTATTGAAAGTGAAAAGATTTTGATAGGTGATTTCAATTACAATATATTTGATAGGTGATTTCAATTACTATATATTAAATTGCAAGGATAATGATAATAATTATTTTCTCAAATGTCGATGATATAGATTGCGGTGTATATGAAACATATTTCAGCTATCATAAGCCAATTTATGCAATCCTCGATAAGAAGGTTGTCAAATATAAAAAGAAGAGAATGTAGAGGAAACAATCACAAATCAAAAAATGAATCCTGAAAACAATTTTACAATTTTTGATTAATGTTTAATGATCTCGGACCAGCATATGGAGCAAAATAATCATGAATGTGAAGTGCCTGCAGACTGTGTCCTCAATGATGGTTATAACTATGCTTTAGAAACAGCCGAATGTAAAGAAGTCAGAAAACCTGATTGTTATTTACAAGATAAACATATTAATTTATTTCACGAAATTATGAGCAAAAATCTAAACGAGCGTGCAGTATACAATTTTGCCCAAGATACAGGTTATGTTCGAGCTTTTTGAGTAATTTACAAGAGATCCCTGAACATGAGACGAATATTCAGATAATATACACTGATGAAATTGGACAAAAGGTAGTAGGACATTGGATTTGCACAAGACCTGATGGTAACGGCAATGTACACATTAATGACAGGATTAATCTTAATCATTTGAACCATGATGTAATAGATTATTTGAATGCCCTTTATAAATATAATAAGAAATATATACATATATATATATATATATATATATATATATATATATATATATATATATATATATATATATATATATATATATATATTGTGACGTTGCAAGTTTGCGACGTCACCCCGTTTTATAAAAACGGTTACATAACCGTTAATAAGGGACCGGACCGACCTCAAACGGGCACGAAACCACTCGTCGACACAAGAGCGCTCCTGAAGGAAAGACTTCCGAAAATATGCACGCGACTAACGCCATCTATCGTGCGTGCCGAGTACGGCGACGTTTCAGGGACGTGCCGAGGGCACGATTGGCCGAGAAGAAATACCGAAAGGCGCCCGCTCAAGGATCGTCCCGGGAAAACCATTGGCCATTAATTGGCGAAAATCCAGTACTGGTACCATTGGAGGAAATCTCGACCCACAGAGACGACGTACCGGGACTAAGAGATTCAGATTAATCATCGTACATGGGTGGTCCGGCCGTCGTCTCACCCCGTTCGCACTGAATCCCGGCGGGGGTGGCTGGAAGAATTCCAAGGGGGAAGAATGGCTCTTCCCCGTTCGCCGAAAAAGGCGAACATTTGGCGAGAATTACAGGTCTGGGGCCCGAGGACCTGCCCGAGGATACGATCCTGCGATCTTCTAGTCGCGAAGCGGAGAGCGCCAATCGGGAATTCGGTAGGGCCGATAGAGTGGGGGGAGAGCGAGAATCGAAGCTCTCGATCGACGCGCATCGGGAAATCACTGTCGCACTGGTTATCGAACGGCGATCACGCCAAGAGGAATTCCGCTATTTCCGCAGTTCCGTCGAGTTCCGAATAATATAGTCGCGAGTGAGTTTCGAGCCGCCAAAGAACAATCCGGCCCAAAGTTTGGAGACGAGAAGGAAGGACCGTAACAAGTCACCCACGGTAAGTCGATCTGTGATTCCCCGATCTCGCGTTAGCGTTGGCTCGTCCATTTTGGTGTGAGGACGACGCGGATTCGCCTCGCCCTCGAATTTCGGCTCGCGTCCGTCTTGAGGACGCTTTGAGCAAGAGTATCGTTTCCCTCCGCGAATAAGAAGTCTTCCTCAGGAGTCGCGTCGGAAATTGAATAGCGTCGCGAAATAATTACCGAATCGCGAACCGCGGCCGGGCGTCGAAATCCGCACGCGAACGCGCGGAGTCTACGAGTCCTTCCGACTCGTACGACCGCGGATTATTCAGCGCGCGTGGCGAATCGATTCCCGTCGGCGATCGGACGTGAAATTCCCGCGACAGTCCCGAAAATCCGTCGCGCCATCCACCTGCGCTTCGCGAAATTCCGCCTCAGCAGAGGCGCGTAAAATCCCGACCACCTGCAATTTCGCGGACGGTATAGAACGACGAACGCGCTCCGCGAACGAACATCCGTCGCCAAAGTGTATAAGGAGCGCGGGCTCCCGGTTCGCGGCCACGTGGCCGCCCACCTGTAAATCCGGACGTTGAACAAAGTTCAATAAATGACTTCGAGCCTATTTCGTCTTGCTTACTGTCGACCTGCGCGATCCACCCTGTCGCGAGGGTAGTCCCCGTTATTCCCTGTGTCCGAATTCCTGGCCGTTCGCGTCATTCTTTCGTTCGCGCTCCGCGGAGGCTCCCTTCGGATTCGGTTTCCCCGAATCCCGGTGCTCTGTTGCAATTCGTGCGGTACTCCCGAGTACCTGGCGCCCGAACTCGAATTTTTGCGTCTCGATTGAGCCTCCCCGGAGAAGCACTTTGTCCCGAGGGGACCGTGCCCGCGCGGCCGGGCACGGCCCGGCCTCAGAGCCCGTAAATCCCCGGGGTTGACCCAGATCGACGGCCATAAAAAGTCGTTCACGCGGGGCAACGTTGCAATATATATTTCACGACAGGTACAGGTATAGCGCATGCACAGTATTTCAGTTGAACAGTACGCAGTATGGCTGTTGTAAAAAAAATAGAGGATACGGCTGGTCATAGTACGCGATGAGCTTTGCCCTTCACGTACACTGACGAGTCACATGCGGTCGCATGTGACCAGCCGTATCCTCTATTTTTTAAACGTCCTAATCCTATCCTAACCCTGTCCTGTTGCCGTATCGTCGCGTCGGCTATCTCTTTTGCTCCATTAATTGGGAGCGTTTGGAACAATGTTCAATGTAGTTCAATACCCAGTGTGATGTCGAACCCGTTCTGCATTGAACGAGAAGCGCGTCGACCGATATTGAGAAACCCATGGATAGATGTACAACAGCAATACTGCGTACTGTACAACAGTCATACTGCGTACTGATCAACCGCCATACTGTACCTGTACCTGTGCTTGTAGCTGTAGCTGTAGCTGTACCTGTACCTGTAGCTGTAGCTGTAGCTGTAGCTGTAGCTGCACATGTACCTGTACCTGTACCTGTACCTGTACCTGTACCTGTACCTGTACCTGTACCTGTACCTGTACCTGTACCTGTACCTGTACCTGTACCTGTACCTGTACCTGTACCTGTACCTGTACCTGTACCTGTACCTGTACCTGTACCTGTACCTGTACCTGTACCTGTACCTGTACCTGTACCTGTACCTGTACCTGTACCTGTACCTGTACCTGTACCTGTACCTGTACCTGTACCTGTACCTGTACCTGTACCTGTACCTGTACCTGTACCTGTACCTGTACCTGTACCTGTACCTGTACCTGTACCTGTACCTGTACCTGTACCTGTACCTGTACCTGTACCTGTACCTGTACCTGTACCTGTACCTGTACCTGTACCTGTACCTGTACCTGTACCTGTACCTGTACTGTGCAGCCACGTATTATCAATATTAATTAGCATTCGCAGAGTAAAAAATAGCTCTTCACGTACGCTGACCAGTAACATGGGGCTGCATGTGACCACCCGTTTCCTCTATTTTTTCAGCTTCACTGCTACTGGCCATCTCTTTTGTTGCATCCATTGGAGGCGTTTTGAACAATGTTCAATGTAGTTCAATGCCCTGTTTGATGTCGAAGCCGTTCTATACCCGTTCTGCATTGAACGAGAAACGCGTCGACCGATCTCGAGAGATCCATGGATAGATTTACAACAGCCATACTGCGTACTGTTCAACTGCCATACTGTGATGCGTTATACCTGTACTTGTACCTGTACCTGTCGTGAAATATATATATATATTTCTTATTATATTTATAAAGGGCATTCAAATAATCTATTACATCATGGTTCAAATGATTAAGATTAAACCTGTTATAAATGTGTACATTGCCGTTGCCATCAGGTCTTGTGCAAATCCAATGTCCTACTACCTTTTGTCCAATTTCATCAGTGTATATTATCTGAATATTCGTCTCATGTTCAGGGATCTCTTGTAAATTACTCAAAAAGCTCGAACATAACCTGTATCTTGGGCAAAATTGTATACTGCACGCTCGTTTAGATTTTTGCTCATAATTTCGTGAAATAAATTAATATGTTTATCTTGTAAATAACAATCAGGTTTTCTGACTTCTTTACATTCGGCTGTTTCTAAAGCATAGTTATAACCATCATTGAGGACACAGTCTGCAGGCACTTCACATTCATGATTATTTTGCTCCATATGCTGGTCCGAGATTGTTCAAGATTGGCGCGCCCGAGCGTCATATTGACAAACCAGCACCGCGCGATCCCGCCAAGACTAGCACGATCCCGCCGAAACCGCGAGCCATATCGCATGCCATCGAGGCTTACGCGGGCAATAGATCGGCTGCGTGATTGGCCTATTCACACTCTCGATCCTTCTGGAAGGTTCGCGAACGCCCAACCGGAACCACCGGTGCGTGACGAACTTCCAGGAGGTTCGAGACAATAAAAGAGAGTGGGAATCGTCGGCTCTCTCTCACAGCAACAAGTAACAGCTGATCAACGTCATTCGAAGCGATTCAATAAAGTCATCTTTATTTCAGTTTATTATATTAGTTTATTACACAGTGTAGTTTGACAATCTGTTCATAAGTGAAAATATAGTTTATTTATACATAGTTCCACACATTCTTGCTCTCAATTCCATTTATACAGTCCACTCCTCTTCCATTCATATCCAAACGTTACCGCACACATCCATTCCGTTCAATCTTGCATCCTGTCTCTCATTCCAGTCACTCTGCAATCCTGTTTCATTCGTTCCAGTCATTCCATTATTCCAAATCCACGTTCCAGTCATTACGATCGACCAAGAACGCTCATTCCCATACATTTGGTCCTTCGAGCCGGATATCTACGTTTCTGGCAACCTTCCTTCCACGGATCTACAAACAGTGCATAGATCAGTGTCAAATCAGTGAACAAATCATCGATCAAATCAGCGATCGAACCTGTGATCAAATCAGCGATCACATCATCGATCAAATCTGCGATCGAACCAGTGAACAACACAGTTCTACCAGTGAGGAGACCATCCAGTGAACCAGCCACAATCAAAATGGAATTCTCACCTGAGGAACTGCTCCACGCTCAACAGGCTCTGGCAGAGAAAATCAGTAACACAATGGAGGACTTCTGGAAATCAGTGTCCCAGTCAGAAGTCACGAGAGAAGCCATCCAAACCAGGCTGCAAATCTTAAAAGATGACTTTTTCAATCAATTTCAAAGGAATCACGACATGATCATATACCGTTGCA
The DNA here is from genome assembly GCA_963971365.1 of Lasioglossum villosulum. Lineage (NCBI taxonomy): Eukaryota > Metazoa > Arthropoda > Insecta > Hymenoptera > Halictidae > Lasioglossum > Lasioglossum villosulum. The sequence goes on along the minus strand of OZ020504.1, from coordinate 14,644,993 downwards.
GAGCAGAACTAAAGGACAGTGACTACGTACGTAACGAGTTTTACGACACAGTCGAGGAGTCCTATCTACTACAGACAGCTAGACTGTTAGATCTGGCTCATCAATACGGCATAAGCATCACACATCCGCCGCCGCAAACTCAGGCATGGGATGCTCTCAGCTTTCAAACCGTCTCAAAGTCCAGACTACAGCCATCTCCGTCACATGAGGTCGTCGTGGAGTGTCCTTCCAGCAATGTCGTTTCCTGCAGGTCCACGGAAACGACGCAAAGGACCAGTGCAATCCATGATAGTTCCCTCGAAATGCCTTCTGGAACAGATCGTACCAGTTCCAAACGATCGTTCAGCGTGTCCAGGATCAATCACGCCCAGAACGAAGAACCACAAGCTGGCTTCTCCACGTCTGCTGAACCAACTGCGGAGACAATTCCAAGCTCTGGTTCAAGATCGCCATCGAGACATCAGACGGCTCAACGTCATCGAGACTGCATGGACTGGCCTACCACCGATGCCGTTTCCTGCAGTTCCACGGTAACGACAGCAGAGACCAGCCTCAGCCACATCAATCGCCGCGAAGCATCTTCCGGGGCAGTTCTCGATGACTCCGATCGATCAGCCGACGTGTTCCCTGCAAACAAAAAGGACAGAATAAGGAAGGGTGCTCAACGCAACGCCGAGCAGTCACACAACACTGACGCTCACCTCAGACGTCACCAGCCTGCTGGGAGTATCTCGTACGGAGGCATCCAGTCCACCTCCAGGGTCGCACAGCATCACCTCTGGAACTCCAATGAGCGCCCCACATTCAACGGGGTAATCCAAGGGCGTTCCTCCAGGCGCTCTCACTACCATGCACACCAGGGGGTGATAGCCCATGCCACACTCCAGCGAACACCAACTGCACGGTTGCGATCTCCAATACGCAGCAACCAGCCTCCACCGCAGCGGAGATCAGCAAACCCAAGAGGTGTTGACGGCGACACTGCCAAAACATCACCTGCAACAACGAACATGAGAGGTTATGGGACGACCAATGCTCAACACTCAAGAGCAGCCTCTCACCTTTGTCGCCAGCACCAGACGACATCAGCCTGCAAAAAGTCGAGGAAATCTGGGCAAGATACCTCGGAATCCATCCGAGGCTCATTCATTGTCTTGCACGCAGAACCTAACCTCACTCTTTTGCAGGTTATGTTCTCTCATAGGAGAACCGCACCAGGAGGCGTCCATTACGACACCAGGGTCGTTCGGCAGCACTGTTGGATCCACAAAGGGCACTCCATCACCAGAGGGTCGATCCAAGGGCGTGCATCAGCTCCTCCATGGCGGGCGGAGCCAGTTCGCCAACCAAGGGTCGAGCTGTCGGAGCATGAAGTCACTCCCGCACGTTCCTTCGACAACACCGATGGGGACCATGCTCATCCAGCACTGCTGCCCCTCTTCAGGGCAACCAAAGGGCGCTTCGTCGGTGGAGAGATGGACCGAGGTCGTGCAACAGCTCCTCCATGGCGGGCGGAGCCAGCTCGCCAATCCAAGGACAAGCTGTCGGGGCACCACGTCACTCCAGCACGTTCCTTCCACTCCATCGATGGGGAACATGCCCATCCAGCGTTGCTGCTCCTCCTCAGGGCATACAAGGGTCGCATCAGGTCCAAAGGGTCAAGCAAGGGACGTGCAGCAGGTCTGCCATGGCGGGCGGAGCCAATTCACCAGCCCATGGACGAGCTGTTGGGGCATCTGTCACTTCCGCACGTTCCTGCCACTCTGCCGATGTCGCCCATGCCACTTCAACATCGCTGCAGACAACACAATGCCGTGAGCACGTCAATTCACGGCGGACCGTTTTCCACCAGGACGACACACGCGTCCAAGATGTCGTCGCTCGAAGGAAGTCCACGTGCCCTGCCGTCATAGCATCAACGTTGGATATTCGTCACCTCACTCGCGATATCCACTAGCACGCGCGACGGTATTTCGCTTCGGGACGGTCGGAAACGTTCGTGTCGCGAGAGTGATCACCGCAATCGCCAAATTCGAGAGATCAACGCGAAAACTCATTGTTCAATCGATCGACGCGGATGATCAATGAACGCGTCGATACAGACACCGCGCGCACACTCATTGCGCAGCTTACAACTGCGTAGTACGCGACGCGACGCGACGCATCCACACGCCGGTGTTTTCCATTGACATTTCCCGCGACTTCGTTTATCACATCGCAACAGTCAAATCTCGTTCTGCATACTCCTGCGCATCCCATTACACTCGCACTCATCTTACCGTTCTCTTGCTTCCAATAGCATTATCACGCCAGTTCAACGTCACGCAGTCCACCGATCATTGCTACGCGAGCACGGGAACTTTCGACAAGTCGAGGCGGGCGGAATGTTCAAGATTGGCGCGCCCGAGCGCCATATTGACAAACCAGCACCGCGCGACCCCGCCAAGACTAGCGCGTTACCGCTTAGAATAATCGAAAATTATCCCAATGCAAGAGTGAGTTATTCATCGCTACTGCCGAGAATACATTTTTAAAGAATATCGATGAAAGTACAAAAACATTTATATTACAATCCATTAAAAAAACAAGCAGTTCAATACGAATTATTAACTGAGATGAAATTGAAAGTTAATATAAAAAAATGGTTAATGGAGCATGCGAGCAACGAACATACGATGTTGGTTTAATGCGACGCCATACAGAAAACATTTTGATAAGTAGAAAACTATTGAACTTCCCTGAGGACGTATAATCTTCTTAAAACGTACACTAAATAATGATAATAATATACTGCAACTAACGAATCGGGAAGTTCTTTGTGTGGCTCGTGGAGAGTCACACACAAAATAACATCCGTACCACTAACCCTCTCGCGAAATCGCAAAGCGAGCTACAATACCCCCACCTGCGAAGCTCGCGAAGCGAGCGAGCAACAATAACCAGCTAGTTTGATTTGTGATTGTTTCCTCTACATTCTCTTCTTTTTATATTTGACAACCTTCTTATCGAGGATTGCATAAATTGGCTTATGATAGCTGAAATATGTTTCATATACACCGCAATCTATATCATCGACATTTGAGAAAATAATTATTATCGTTATCCTTGCAATTTAATATATTGTAATTGAAATCACCTATCAAATATATTGTAATTGAAATCACCTATCAAAATCCTTTCACTTTCAATTGAAATTTTATTCATTATTCGTTGCACAACGCTATCAAACATAGAGTTAGTAGCTTTTGATGATTTATAACCACTTATTATATAATAATTTCCGAATTTCAACGTGAACAGTTCTAAATACGCATTTGAACTAAATTCCTGGTTAACAAATAATTTTTCTATTGATAATTCTGTTTTCTTTTTCATAACAAATTAATCCGCGGCTGTTGTTGTTGTCAATGTCGGATCGGAATAATATATCATAATTTAAAATATTCAAACTCATCATCGGTTGTCGTTAATGTTTCACTAAAAATCTCTCCTCCTTTTCAGTGGAAAATTTCACCTGAGGAAAAAATACCCTGTCGTGTGCTAATGTAAGTGTAAAATAATTCTTCATTTATTAGAATGCGACGTGGAACAAGTGTAAGTTTCGAATAATGAAAAATAGGTGGATACCACAATACAGGTTTCTCTATTCGAGAGATAGCCAAAACAAAATTAATAGATCTAGTACTTGCGTACATCATTTTCTAAAATTCCTTGAAAAATATGGCACAAACCAAGATATAGGTGGAAATACGAAACTCGCAAAGCGTGGTCAGCCTCATATTTTAAAAGAATTAACAACTAATAATAGCACAGGTTAAGATGGAGTAAAAAATAATGAAGCCACCTCTTAGCCAGGGAGCGCAAAATTGCAAGATTAAAATTCGCAAGAGATCACATGACCTGGTGTCAAGAGTTGAAAAATATATTTTCCGATGAAGAAAATTAAATCTAGACTGTCCTGATGGATTTAAATACTATTGGCAAGATTTTTTTATTATTGGTAAGGATAAAGTCGTAGCAATGAGTAGGAATTTCGACGGTGGAAGTTTAATGGTGCGGGCTGCGTTTAGCTATAATTCAAAGACCCAATATGCAAAATTTGTACGTGAATGAGGGTAAGAAAAATACATCACCCTATTAGAAGACACTTTGCTTTGCTTCGTAGAGAAAAATCATGACTACAACGTTGTTTTTCAACAAGATAACGCGGTGATACCCCATGCTAAGAAGACTCCGCAGTGGTTTAGACAAAAGAATTTACGACTAATGAACTGATCGTTACGTTGCCTGATCTAAACCCAATAGAAAATTTACAGGGAATCCTACCACGAGCAATATATGTATAAAAATGGGAAGCAGTATAACAACATTAAAAAGTTAGAAAACGCAGTAAGACACGAGTGGAATCAAATCCATATAACAACATTGGAAACTTAGTCGGCAGTATGGAAAATATAGTATTTGAAGTGATTAAATGTAACGGTGGAAGTACTAAATACTGGTATTATAAACTTAGTTTCTCGTTCGAATTCATGAGACTGTTCTTATAAAAATTTCGTTACGGTTGTAATATTTTGTTCATAACAAGTTCTTGTGGATTCAGAATATTGATTTCTGCTTTCTTATATTCATTCATTACTTTCTAGCCTTTCATTAATCATATTATAAAAATACTTGACTATTTTGTTCATAAATAGTAGTGTTCTTATAGAAATTTCGTTCACTGTATTTGAACATGGATTTCCTGCGATATGGCCCGCTCGTCGTTCTCGATTGTTCTCGACAAAACTAAACGTTAAAAAATGCTAGGATCGACGTGCGAATTGTATTCGAATGTCGAGCCAACGTTTCCCCATCGACAACAGCCTACTGCTTGATGATACACGACCGCATCGTGGAGTACAGTCCATTAATGAATATTGTTTGAAAAATTACTTAAACCGCTCTTATGTTGACAAAAATATATACTTTATCAAATAAAACAAAATTATGAGAATGATCTTTTTTTTTATTTAAAAACAATCCTCCTCCTCCTCCTCCTCCTCCTCCTCACAGAATGAAACTCGTATTTATTAAAAGCAAAAATTATAGTAATAATATCACCCATCCCACCACTGTAGAGCGAGATATGGTGGTAGGGGTATTCATTATAAAGTGCTCACCACAGTCGTTGTATGAAGTTATATCATACAAACGTTGACAATCACAGTCGCTATACGACGTTATATCGCGTGTATGATCTTATCATCCGACCGGTCAACTTCACGCATTCCCCCTTTTCTTCAACGGTAAGTATAATAAAAAAATTTAAAGAAAGACGATGCAAAAAATTTAGTGAAAATTTTCTCTATTTAGATGGATCGAATCACTCAAATCATTGACATGGACGGATTCATTGTGGGAAAAAAATTTATATGCAAAGAATTAGCTATGATCGATGTTTGTCACGACGGCTCGTTCGAACTCTCCGAATTTCACTTGGGGAAGAATTTTCATTGCTTATCCGACGCTGACAAAAAGTCTGCACGATATGTCAGCATTTTGTGCACGGGATTCCATTTAAAGATTTTGGCTATGAAAAGTACCAACAGCACGATATATTCGAAGTTATACAAAATTTTGTGCGCGATTACGCGAATCCTGTCGTAGCCTACAAAGGTGGATGTTTCGAGAGAGATATCCTTCGAAAAATGTAAATAAACTCGATAAATTTAGAAGATTTCAACTGTCCGAAATACAACGTACTAGTTCACGATCCCGTGTATGAAATTGCTGACGACGAACCGTGTCGACTTCACTGTTTGCAACCAACGAGAAACGACAAAACGAAACCGTATCATTGCTGTCTGCGCGAAGTGCAAACATTTCGAGCATGGGTTAACAATTATAAAAACACGTAAAGTATCAGTTATAAAAACGCGTCTACATCTTTGAATTTTTTCTCAAGTCAAAACCACAAACACGACACATCTTTTTACGTTTGATTTTTTTCACACAGTGTTTCACAATGATTTCAAAATCCGGAACAGCCGTCGCAACAGCATCAACTACAACCGATCACGCAACACCACCACCCGATTATCGTCTCGAACGCGACAGACTTCAAAGTTTTCACGATTGGCGTTACTCACACATCGTCCAATCGGAGAAACTCGCTGCCGCAGGATTTTTCCATCTAGGTGATGAGGATTTAGTTGAATGTTTCGAATGCGGCATACAGCTGACTCGATGGGAAGAGGATGATGATCCTATGACGGAGCATCGCGCCTGGTCAAGATCCTGCGGATACGTTTGCGGGGTGAACTGTGGCAACGTACCGATCGGAGTCGATCCGGATACAATCCCGCCAAACCCTCGTGGTATGGATACCTGTGGAATCGCGAAAGAATCGTCGCTCGAACGTGATGAAATAAATTTAAAAACTGAAAAGTCGAAAGTATAAAATAACGAATGTAAGATTTTTATTAAAAAATAATTGTAATTATAAAAATAATTCTATTGATTATATATGTTTCTTCATTGAGTCTGCAAACAGAAAAACGTTATTAAGTATTAATTTTAATTAATTAATAAATATATGAAATTATTATTTTGTACTTACAGTGTCTAAATATATACTTTTATTAAATAAAAAAGTTATAAAAATCTTTATTTATATCGTCTGTATCTAATAATAGCTGTTTGTTGCCGAAGTCTGAAATCATTTACTTCGTCATTTTCCTCATTATTGTCAGCATCACCCTCCTCTTGTTCCATTTTTCATGATCTTTTGGTAATTCGTTGCAAACTAAGCGAGACACATATCATGCAAATCAATATCTCTTCTACTATAATTATCAAATATTAATACACGTCCTGATATCGAATTGGTATTAATGTATACTGTCTTCCTACTTTGCTTTGATGAAGGTAATGATCAAACATGATAGGCTGCTTCTTGTGCAGACATTAAATTACTATTTAAAAAGCATTGGTGATATTTCGAAATTTTTCTCTAACAGTCTTATTGTTTATTATCACAATCAATAGCAGCTTCCCTTAATAATTTTGATAAACCTCCTTCATTTTTACTAATGTAATTGGTTACATAACTCGCCGCCGAATATTCGTCAAGTACAAACCGTAAATCCATATTCGATTCGAATAATCGTAAAATATCTTCATTATAACCATTAATATTTACTTCAAGGCTGAATCGTTTTTAAGATACTAGTTTTTGTTTTTAAACTACTTCGAATGGCTAATGGGTATTCTTCATCAGTCATAATCAGTTTCTTTAGAATTTCATCATAGCTCATAACTATTTTTTCTTATAAAATTCATTTATTAATTCATCAATAAGTTTATAGGATTTAGGGGCTGTTTCATTCTTATTTAATGGTTTCAGTACCATCGTTCTTCTCATTACTGGATAAGGGATATGAAATCGACACCGCTTATTTCTTTGTTCTTTGTAACAACTATGATTTGAAATTTAATATATTCATTATGTTAGTCATATCTACATGTGATAAATCGGTCAATTAAATCAATCAATTCTTTGTTATCAACATTATCGTGTATCTTTATCTTTAACACTATTGCACATAGGTGCTCATTTCAGGCACAGAAAAATATGTTCATGTGGACTTCCACGTTGCTGAATTTCCAGTCGTTCATAACTATCCACAACCTCATATTCTCCGAAATTACTTTGTTTTTGTCTCAATAACCACAAAAGCTTATGTGCTTCTATGATCGAAATATCGAGCGCATGTAACGGGATCATTCCTAATTAGATCAGTTTTTGGTATTGTAACCCAAATTGAATGCGTATTTTACGGATAATGTTTTACCGATATTTCATCAATGTTTGCAATAACTCAAGCCAGTAACTTTCTGCAACCGACACTGTCATAAAGAAAGTGGGGTTTACCCAATTGATGGATCATTGCTGGTAACTCTTTCTTTTTTGTTCCCAATATGCTGGCGTTGAACGAATATTTTTAAGTAACTTCAATCAAATTATTCAAAAAATCCGGATTCAAAACATTTTCAGCACGTAAATTCTTATTCGTATTAATTTATAAAGAAAGATGGAACGAAATCTCCGCTCGCGAGATGAGAAAAGATGTTCGGACACGATCTTACATCGAAAAAGATCAGGGGAATCTCTATACCGCGAATTAGAAGCTCTCTCTCTCTCTCTTACATCCTGAACGGTCTCTCTCTCTAACATCGTGAACGGTCTCTCTCTAACATCGTGAACGGTCTCTCTCTTACATCGTGAACGGTCTCTCTCTCTCTCTCTTACATCTTCAACGGTCTCTCTCTCTCTCTTTCTAACATCGTTCAGGTCAATCGTCTTAAACGAAAGTGCACGTGTTCTCGTGGGTATAGAAGCCTGATAGGGAAAAGAATAAGCAAAACAGCGCGTCTAGATATCTCGGTTTTGACAACTCGATACCAGCCGTGATCGTACTCCTCCCCACGGAGACTTATATCAGGAAACTGTACTTGATAAGAGAGTTCACTAAGCTTGGCATCTTTAAAGTCTATATTCGTTACTTAAACTATTATTTCAACAATAAATTGTTATCTTCCCCAGGAAGTATCATATTACATACCGCGAAAACCCCCCTCCCTCACCAAAGAACGGGGCTTGCGCAATACCAGGAAACTGGCCTTGAACGCAGTACCAGGAAACTGTCCTTTATTTAAACTATTACTTCAACAATAAATTGTTATCTTCCCCACGAAGTAGCATATTGCATACCACCAAAGAACGGGGGCTTGCGCAATACCAGGAAAACTAAAAATCCCCCCACCCCCCGGTCAGTGAGAACAGAGATCTGGGCCAAAGGATGTTTATTTAAAAAATGATGTGAGAAATCGCGCCGTCGACAGGATGTATTATTATAAACGTACGCAATACCTGGAACTGGTCAATACCAGGAAAACTAAAAATTGCCCCCCCCCCTCACCTACGAACGGGGGCTTACGCAGTACCCATGAGAAACCCCCCTCCCCTCACCCTGCAAAAATATGCTCGCGCTATAAGGTAATCCCCCCCTCACCCCGCCCCCGCAAAATATGGTTGTGTTCTAAGCTAATCCCCCTCGCCCCGCAAAAATATGCTCGCGCTATAAGCTAAAATGCCGGTAAGGTAAGAATCTACCCACAATGATAACTAGTATTTAGAACCCGCGTATATTACCTACTAGCGATCTTGTTCGATCAGGATTGAAAGGATTGTAAAGATCTACGATAAATCAACTGTATTTTAGCACTGTTACAAAGATTGTCTGAAATGTACACTGGTGAATTTGAATAAATAATACAATGAACTGATGAATTTAGAAATTAAATACAATAACCGAATTGTTGACAGGCGTGAAATTGCGTAACGGATCAGCTGTTTGATCTAAGTGAGAGAAGAAAACCGTTAGTTCTCACTTTTATTGTCTCGATCCTTCAGGAAGTTCGTCATGCGTCGGTGGTTCCGATTCATTGTTCGGGAACGTCCCAGAAGGATCGAGACAGGATTTTGGCCAATCGCGAATCTGACTTTCTGCCCGCGCGAACCTCGAGGGCAGACGCCACTTGCTCACGTTCAGGCGGGATTGCGTGGTCATATCGCGATTCGCTGCTGAGTCGTGACGTGTCGCTCGGCGAGATACTATGGCGCTCGCGCGACATTTTTGAGCAGTCTCGAACATGTACATTAGTGTTAAAGATAGATACGATCAAGTTGATAACAAAGAATTGATTGATTTAATTGACCGATTTATCGCATGTAGATATGACAAAAATAATGCATATATTAAATTTCAAATCATAGTTGTTACAAAGGACAAAGAAACAGGCGGTGTCGATTTCATATCCCTTATCCAGTAATGAGAAAAACGATGTACTGGAACCATTAAATAAGAATGAAATAACGCCTAAATCCTATCGAGGGAATAATTCAACGTGTTCGAAAATCACAGAGTTTATAATCGTTCTTTATTTGGCAAAGACATTAACTGTTGGCGTTATACAAGAGAAGTGTCGCAGCGCGCGTCCGCTCGCGTTTATATACAAGCGCTGAGTCGAACATTTTAGATGTTCGACTTTTAAACTTCTTTGTCTTGATTTAACGCTTTATTCTTACCCATCAGCTGTTTTGCTGATAGGTTACTGACCGGCGGGTGATGTGTCTACTTTCGCGTGTTTACATGCTCGCACGTCGATGTGTCCTCGTATCGTCGCGTGTTTACATACATCGATTATTTCGGTTTCTTTTGCCTTTAACCTGTCAGCTGTTTTGCTCACAGGTTAATGACCGCCACACTATAATGTTATTGATGTATAAATAAATGAATTTTATAAGAAAAAATAGTTATGATGAAATTCTAGAGAAACTGAATATGACTGATGAAGAATAGCTATTAGCTATTCGAACTAGTTTGTTCGCGATCGAGACTCTCGCGGGTTTGCCGATCGTGTTCAGAAAGAACACTGGAGAAAAGGAGGTGAAGAAAAACGTTGTTCTGATGCGACGCACGTTTATTGTTAAGAACTCGCGGTATATAAACGTTTGCTTTGCTTGTCGATGGATTTCTGTCTGTGGCGAATTTCGCTGGTGCTCAAGAACCGACGAGCAATTTTTTTTTTGGTGTTATCGTCGAACGTTTCGTAAGCCGCTCGCGATCTAGTTTTTGTCCTCGGTGACAAGCGTTTTGTTTGCTGATGGTCGCGAGGGACACGAGCGGCGGACAGGTGTCTCTTTGTCGCGGACGACCTCACGCGCTCGCTAAATCGACTCCACTCGGTTTTGTACATACATAGTTTAAAACAAAAAAGACGGGTATTCTTAAAAACGATCCAGCCTTGAAGTAAATATTAATGGTTATAATGCAGATATTTTACAATTATTCGAATTGTTTGGGATTGACTGAGCGGATCGGCGACGACCGAGTATCCACGAGGGGAGCCGACACGCATCAGCCCCGCTCGGCTGATCGAGATCAATTGGTCGATGGTCAGCTCGCGGTGTGATTGGCCGAAGCGACGGGATCGATTACGATCGATTGTCAACCGCGGAACGGATGACTGATTGGCCGATAGCTCATCGATCCATCGATCGCTCGTCGCTTCGCGCCTTGTAGCCGCCAACTGATCCATCTCCCGTACAGTTCTAATCGATCGTTGCTTAGAATCGCTCTCTCTCTCTATTTCTTTTTATCGCGCGTCTCTTGACCGGTAAAGGAAGTCAATCAGGGGTTCACGATACTCGTCGTGAACGTATATCAAGGCTACAAAGGGAAATTCAAGCAGATTGTATTTATCTCAACATTATATTTCCGTACAAACTCCACATTGTAACATTGTTAAGCTTAGTGTCATTGACGAAACCTCAGTGAATAAAAGTGACGTATTGAAATCAGTGCCTAAATCCACCCTTCTCATTAACATTTTGGTCCTTCGAGCCGGATCCAGCGCTGCAGTTTATCTGGAAGAAAAATTTCAAGACGTTCTTTATTCACTACCACTAGTGCTTCGACTTTAGAAAAAGGGGAAAAAATGGCTGACCTTATCGAAGATCAACGGTTCATCGCGCATCGTCTTTCGCGAATCATGATCAATCTAAAAAAGAAAGGCAAAGCTAACATAACGCTTGGATTGCTCAACGAGAATCTGGTGAATGCAAAAAAGGGTTGGGAAGAATATCACCAGGGCGATAAAGGCGTTAGAGCCGCATCCAGGAGGGACTCGAAGCTCCTTGAGAGTCGATATTTCAAGGAGGACGAGTACGACGTGGTCCAGACTAATTACTTTGATCTGGCCGGCGCTCTAAGGGACTGGATCGCTGAATTCGAGGCAACCGCAAAAGGAGAGGATTCGAAAAATTCAAACGGAACGGTTAACACGACGAGTTCTCAGAGGTCACGCGCTGTGTTGCCAAAAATGGCATTGCCCTCGTTTGAGGGTCAATACAAAGAGTGGCCTTCATTCCGTGATCTGTTTACGTCGCTCATAATAAACGAGCCGACACTGTCACCTGTGGAACGGTTACATTATTTGAAATCCTGCATGAAGGGTAGCGCCTCCGCTATCCTAAAGAATGTCCAAACGACCGCTGACAATTTCCAAGTCGCTTGGGATAAACTAGAGAACCGTTTCAGTAATCCGCGCCTGTTGGTACAGGCACAAATTAAAACTCTTTCGTCACTCGCTCCCTTGCGGAAAGAATCAGCCACTGAACTGAAGCGACTTTACGACGAGACGTTTGATGCCATCGACGCTCTCGAAAATCTCGAACGGCCTGTCACTAACGCTACGGACTGGATCGTAGAATTGACCGTGGAACGCTTGGACCGCCAATCACGCCGGGAATGGGAAGACGCTCTTCAGAATTCGAAGGAACATCCGACTCTGGAGCAGCTCAAAAGATTCATCGAGGGGCGCATACATACGTGCGAAGCTTTGGAGTCACCGCAATCTGAAGCATTCGCTGACTCCAGGAAATCCTCAGCAAGGACGTTCCGGGTCCATCAGGTCTCCAAGGAAAGCCCCCCTGCCGTGATTTGCAGCCTGTGCCAAGGGAAGCACTACATCCTGTACTGCGACCTTTACCAGGAGAAGACTCCCGCTGAGCGCAGAGAAGTTGCTCGAACTCTGACACTCTGTTACAATTGCATGGGGAAGCATTCAGTTAGCGAGTGCCGCTCTAAGAAGAGATGTCAGAAGTGCTCAGGGAGACATCATACCACGATCCACGAGCCAAAACCGACAACGCGGGAGCCTGCCTCTTCGGGAGCGGTAGTCCAACATGTCGCCAAGCACGTGAGTCGACCCTCTAATGTTCTGCTCGGGACGGCTCGGGTTACAGTTTCAGGCCCTCGAGGACAAGATTGTCCAGCCCGCTCTCTCATCGACCCAGGGAGCGAAGTATCGCTTATCTCGGAGGCCCTGGCTCAGAGACTTGGTGTTAAAAGGAGCCAAGCTAGAGTTCCTCTTCTCGGGGTTGGAGGCGCCAAGTCTAAACTAACACGGGGGAAGACGACGCTGACTATCGCTCCTCACTACGGGGGAGAACAACAATTTGAGGTCATCGTCTACATAATACCCGAGCTCTCGCGGTATAGGCCGAGAAATCTACCTGCAGTGGCTGAGTGGCCTCATGTGAAGGACCTGAGACTTGCAGATCCGGTGTATCATCTCGCTGATCCGGTAGACATCCTGCTAGGAGCCGATTCCTACAACCTGATTCTTCGGGAAGGTGTGAGGCGAGGGCAAGAGAACACGCCGGTCGCTCAGGAAACCGCCCTCGGCTGGATACTCACGGGAGGGGTTGACACAAAGAGTGTCGACGTAGTCGCAAGTAGTCCCGAATTTCCCGTTCACCACTGCAATATAGATAGAGAACTAATGGAACTTTTATCTAGATTCTGGGAACAGGAGGAAATTGAAACGACGATTCCAGGGACAGAGGACGATCGGAGGGCAGAAGAGCACTTCTCAGCTACCTACATGCGGCAACCTGATGGGCGATTCGTGGTACGCCTACCATTCCGTAGCGCACCTGTCCTGGGGGACTCTCGACGCACTGCTCTTCGTACCTTAGACTCTCTTAGCGGCTGTTCAATCGGTCTGAGGCATTCCAGAGAGCCTACAACGAGTTCCTGGAAGCGTACGAGACTTTAGGACATATGTCCATTTCACGGCAACCGAGTACCAGTGAAGGGTATTACCTTCCTCACCACGGAGTCTTGCGAGAGGCCAGCTCGACCACTAAACTCAGGGTGGTATTTAATGGGTCGATGCCATCCACCAACGGGAAGTCAATTAACGACTTCCTCCTCCGGGGCCCAAACCTACTTCTCAATCTCGCCGATGTTCTACTGAGGTGGCGATTACACGTTTATGTCTTTTCTGCCGACATCGAAAAGATGTACCGGCAGATCGTGGTTCATCCTGAAGACCGCAAGTGGCAAAGGATCACCTGGAAGCCTGCGCAGAAGAGCGGAGTTGAGGACTATGAGCTGAACACAGTAACATACGGACTTGCTTGTGCCCCTTACCTGGCTCTTCGAAGTCTACATCAGCTCGCCAAAGTTGAGGAACATCGATACCCCCTGGGCTCTCGCGTGATTCGCCGGGACGTCTACATGGACGACGTCCTCTCCGGGGCCGACACTCTTACAGAGGCACGACGAAAGCAACAAGAAATACGGGATCTCCTGATGGCGGGCGGATTCCCTCTCCGCAAGTGGGCATCCAACTCACGGAACCTTCTGGATGACCTTTCGCCCGAGGAGCTGAAGGGAGCAGTCGAATGGGACTCACCAACGCAGCAAAGCGTATTAGGTATCAAATGGCTCCCGTCCTCTGACTGCTTTCAGGTGACTGCTGTAACGTCTCTGAAGAATCCAGGTTCAACCAAACGCGCTGTACTCAGTGGGACAGCGCAGTTATTTGACCCTCTCGGTTGGCTGGCCCCAGTCATCATCGTGGCGAAAGTACTCATCCAGTCGCTGTGGCTCCAGAAAGTCGACTGGGATACTCCTTTAGCGGAAAAGGAGCAGGCAATTTGGCAGCAGTTCCGACAGCAACTCCCTGCTCTGCAGTCGATACGGGTTCCGCGGTGGCTAGGAACAAACTCGACCAATCAGCCTCTGGAACTGCATGGGTTCGCTGATGCCTCCGAGCGCGCCTATGCAGCTGTAGTCTATTCTCGCTCGATCAGTCCGGAGGGAGGAGCAAGGGTCTCCTTAATCGTTGCGAAATCCAAGGTGGCACCCTTAAAAAGGGTATCTCTTCCTCGGCTAGAGCTCGCTGCTGCTTTTCTCCTGGCCAGACTAGTCGAGCATGTAACTAAGGCGCTCGATTGGCAGGATCAAAGCATTTATCTCTGGTCAGATTCCACGGTCGCTCTCAGCTGGATCCGGGGGCACCCGTCTCGATGGCCTACCTACGTAGCTAATCGAGTGGCCGAAATTCAGAGAATGCTGCCTCAAGCCAAGTGGCACCACGTACAGGGCACGGAAAATCCAGCTGATTGCGCGTCCCGAGGCTTGGATCCAGCAGAACTTCCCAAGTTTGATCTGTGGTGGCAAGGACCTGCATGGCTATCGTCATCAAATCCAATTCCGAAGCCACCCATCGAAGAGGAAACGCACGACACCGAGGAGCTGGGAGTACATCACGTGTCAAGCCAGGTTGAGTCAGCCTCGTGCTCATTAATAGAGCGGTTCTCAAATCTGAACCGTCTCTTCAGAGTACTATCCTGGTGTCTACGCTGGATCCCTAAAAGGCGAAAAAGGGAATCATTTATCACCGCCGAAGAAGTCCACAAGGTTAAGGTAACCCTACTACTACTGGAGCAAGCAGCCTGGTTCCCGAAGGAAGTTACGAACCTCAGGAAAAATCAGCCAGTCAAGGCCAGCAGTAGGTTGGCAAAACTATGTCCATTCCTGGACAAGGAAGGAGCGCTGCGAGTCGGGGGCCGGTTACAAGCTGCAAATCTTGCCTACGATAGCAAGCATCCAGTTATACTGCCCGACGAATCCCCTCTGGCAAGGTTGTGGGTCGCAGCTGCTCACTACCGATGTCTGCATGGGGGGACACAACTCACTCTGGCGACACTACGTCAGGAGTGCTGGATTCTCCGAGGTCGTCACATGGTAAAACAATGTATCCGTCGGTGCACCGTTTGTATCCGTTGGAAGGGGGAAACAGCTCTACCTAAAATGGGAAATCTACCGTTGGCACGAATAACACAATGTCGTCCTTTTCTCAGGTCAGGTATAGACTACGCGGGTCCAATCGAGCTTCGAGTCGGCCGTAGTCGGGGTCGTGGTCAGCTCTCAACTAAGGGCTACATCGCTGTCTTTATCTGTCTCGCCACCAAGGCAGTACATCTGGAGGCTGTTTCGGACGGATCTACGGAGACCTTCCTGGCAGCGCTGAAGCGATTCACATCCCGGCGCGGTAAATGCCTGGAGATACACAGCGACTGCGGCCGGAACTTCGTAGGTGCTAACAAAGAGCTCCGCACTCTACTTCGAGAAGCCAACAGGGGAGGAAGTGATCCGTTCGAGGCAGCCGCCAGGGAAGGGATCACGTGGAAATTCAACCCCCCCGCTGCTCCTCACTTCGGGGGAATCTGGGAGGCAGCGGTCAAGTCTGTGAAGCATCACCTCCGCCGAATCATAGGAGAGCAGCGACTGTCCTTCGAGGAGCTGACCACACTCCTGACCGGTATAGAAGCTTGTTTGAATTCCAGGCCTTTACAACCGTTGCCCGACGACTCGGAGGATCCAGTGGCTCTCACACCTGGTCATTTTCTGATCGGGGAACCTATTCTCGCCATCCCGGAGCCCAGCCTCGTGGACCTCCCGGTGTCCCGTCTATCCCGGTGGCAGTTGATGCAACAAATGCAGCAGCATTTCTGGCGACGCTGGTCTCGGGAATACCTGAACACGTTACAAACACGAGTCAAGTGGCGAAAGGATAAAATTTTAATCGTTCCCGGGCTTCTCTGTTTAATAAAAAACGAACTTGTACCTCCTACGCAGTGGCCACTGGCTCGAGTCGTTCAGGTACACCCGGGATCAGACGGAACAGCTCGGGTCGCCACAGTGCGAACCGCCACCTCTCAGTTTCTCCGGCCAGTTCATAAACTTGTTCCTCTGTTGAAACCGGACGACGAAGAAAAACCCACGGGAGGGGGCCCCGAGGCTGGACTCTCGAGCAATTCTTCCGATCATTAATTTTCACAAATCAAAGGTACAGACTTCGGATTAAATCTTCATTTCACAATCAAAATCACTACACTCACCTTTGTATCACTTTCATCTTCATTGTAAGCTCCCATCTCATTGCACAGCACTTCACATTCACTTTACTACGCGTCGTTTTTTTTTGTTTCTCAGATACTACGCAGTTGTTGCCGATCCGTTCATCTCGTCCTGCTTCGCTTGAGCCGCCGTATCTGATTGGTCGGACCGCTAGTCAGTTTCGTCAGTGGCTGACGAGGCGGGCGGAATGTTTGGGATTGACTGAGCGGATCGGCGACGACCGAGTATCCACGAGGGGAGCCGACACGCATCAGCCCCGCTCGGCTGATCGAGATCAATTGGTCGATGGTCAGCTCGCGGTGTGATTGGCCGAAGCGACGGGATCGATTACGATCGATTGTCAACCGCGGAACGGATGACTGATTGGCCGATAGCTCATCGATCCATCGATCGCTCGTCGCTTCGCGCCTTATAGCCGCCAACTGATCCATCTCCCGTACAGTTCTAATCGATCGTTGCTTAGAATCGCTCTCTCTCTCTATTTCTTTTTATCGCGCGTCTCTTGACCGGTAAAGGAAGTCAATCAGGGGTTCACGATACTCGTCGTGAACGTATATCAAGGCTACAAAGGGAAATTCAAGCAGATTGTATTTATCTCAACATTATATTTCCGTACAAACTCCACATTGTAACATTGTTAAGCTTAGTGTCATTGACGAAACCTCAGTGAATAAAAGTGACGTATTGAAATCAGTGCCTAAATCCACCCTTCTCATTAACACGAATCGAATATGGGTTTACAGTTTGTACTTGACAAATATTCGGCGGTGAGTTATGTAACCAATTACATTAGTAAAATTGAAAGAAGTTTATCAAAATTATTAAGGGAAGCTGCTAGTGATTGTGGTAATAAACAATAAGACTGTTAGAGAAAAATTTCGAAATATTAGCAATGCTTTTTAAATAGTAATTTAATGTCTGCACAAGAAGCAGCCTATCATGTTTTATCATTAGCTTTATCAAAGCAAAGTAGAAAGACAGTATACATTAATACCAATCCTGTTTGAGAGTGATTGGTCTTGGTCGACCGAAATGACAGGAACGAGGATTGGAAAGAATGGAATGACTGAGAAGAGTTAAACAGGCAGCAGAGTAACTGGAATGAGAGACAGGATGCAAGACTGAACGGAATGGATGCATGTGGTAACGTGTGGATTTGAATGGAAGAGGAGTGGACTGTATAAATGGAATTGTGAGCAAGAATGTATGGATCTATGTATAAATAAACTATATTTGCACTTATAAACAGTTGTCAAACTACACTGTGTAATGAACTGATATATGTATAATGAATTGAAATAAAGATGACTTTGAAAATGGAATAGAGGAATCGCTTTGTTTAACGTTAATCAGCTGTTATGTTGCTGTGAGAGTGAGATGACGGTTGTCACTCTCTTTTATTGTCTCGATCCTCTTGGAATTTCGTCACGCACCGGTGATTCCGGTTGAGCGTTCGCGAACCTTCCAGAAGGATCGAGAGTGAGAATAGGCCAATCACGCAGCCGATCTATTGCCCGCGTAAGCCTCGATGGCATACGATATCGCTCGCGGTTTCGGCAGGATCGCGCGGTGCCAGTTTGACAATATGGCGCTCGAACGCGCCAATCTTGAACAAATCCGATATTAGAACGTGTATTAATGTTAAAATCTGAGAATGCTTTAAAAAATTAAATGAGGACTCATTGAAATTTATATGGATGATATATTTGATAATTATAGTAGAAGAGATATTGATTTTGCAACGAATTACCAGGAGATCATGAAAAATGAAAAACAAGAGAAGGTGATGCTAACAATAATGAGGAAAATGACGAAGTAAATGATTTCAGACTTCGGCAGCAAACAGTTATTATTAGATACAGACGATATAAATAAATATTTAGATACTGTGAGTAAAATTAATAATTTTATACATTTATGAATTAATCAAAATTAATACTTAATAACGTTTTTCCTTTTGCAGACTCAATGAAGAAACATATATAATCAATAGAATTATTTTTTAATAAAAATCTTATATTCATTATTTTACACTTTAGTTTTTTCATTTTTGAAATTTATTTTATCACGGTCGAGCGACGATTCGTTCGCGATTCCACAGATATCCATACCACGACGGTTTGGCAGGATTGTATCCGGATTGACTCCGATCGGTACGTTATCGCAGTTCACCCCGCAAACGTATCCGCAGGATCTTGACCAGGCATCGATGTTCCTTCATAGGATCATCATCATTGTCCCATCGGCACAGACGTACACGACATTCGAAGCATTCGACGCAGTCCTCATCATCCAGATGGAAAAATCCTGCGGCGGCGAGTTTCTCCGGTTGAACAATGCACAGTGGTCCCAAATCCCGAAAACGCGGACAAAACCTCTAAACGTATCAAAAAATTATTCGATTTGCTTAAAAATTGGTATTAAGGTGTTTTGGGGGTCGCTGATCACGAATCTGAACTTAAAAATTTTAAAAACAAAATGGCGGATCCAATATGGTGGACAAGTGCGTTAAAAAATTATTGGATCTGCTTAAAAATTGGTATTAAGGGGTTTTGGGGGTCGCTGATCACGAATCTGAACTTAAAAATTTTAAAAACTAAATGGCCGTTCCAATATGGTGGCCAAAAATTATTCGTTCTCCTCGAAAATTGTTTATCGGGATTTTAGGTGAAGCTGATTACGAATGTGAATTTAATATATATAAAAAAACATGAGGGTCCGTTTGAATTTTAATAAGAATAGACATAGGTATTATAAATCAAAGTAATTAAAAAAAAGATAGCTCAGTTTTTTATATACATACAATCGTTTAATTGAATATAAATTAAATTTTGAATATCTATTCAGAATCGTCATCTGATTCCGTCTCTTCTATTCTTTTACCTATTTCCGGTGGTTGTAGCAATGCAGTTGCTTCTGGTAATAAGCTGCGTAATTTTTTGTTTTTTAATTTTCTTAAACTCGATATATGCGGGTCGGAATTTAAAAGGAGTCGATGAATTACATCCTCCATCGTTTTAAGACGAGAACTTGTTCGTGATAAATTTGCTCTAAAATTTTTAATACATTTATTGAGAGACTCCTGAGCGTCCTCAGACATTTGTCCAATAGGAAGATTTGAGATCTCCATTATCAGGGCCCCATGAACTAAAAGTTTATGGACAGTTGTCGGCATATAATACCATGGATAAAGGTCTACGTATAGCTTCGCGGTGTCCATGGCATATTGGTGAAATTTTGTGGAATCTATTCCAAATCCACTGGAAATAACCTGCAACACAATATGAAAAAATGTAATTAATGTTCATTAATTTTCGTTATTAGTGTTGCGACCCTGCACCTCCATAAAAAATCTGTCCGCGGAGCCCGTACCGTTCCTTCATTGTTCTGCACGCCTCGCCATACCGAATCCTCGAGTCAAGCGTTTTTTGTACCCAGATGATCCGCAGGCGCATCTTTTACCTGCTCTTTTAGCACTAGGTCCACTACGAACCCCGAAATGTTCCGTTAAGTATGGCATTAGACAATAAATGTTGGAAACCTTGGGACATCGTGTAATTGTGCAGCTTTCCAGACGTGGGTCACTGCGTGACTGGCCCAGCTGCTTACCAGCCTTCACCATTTTATTACCCGCTATAGTAAACGTCCGGCGAATCTCCCCGAAACAACAATTTTCGAGTCACCCCCCCCCCCCGCCTTCGACACTTCATTACCGGGGCGTGAACAGTCACAAATACGTCACCGTTTGCCACCCAATCACCATGCTTTTTTCCTTTTTTTGTAAACTCCTCCCAAGTAACCGGAACGCACCGGGAGCCGAGAGTAGCAGACAGAAAGCATTCAACTACGACGCGAAGCGAATCAACGAGCAAAACGGACTTATCGTATAACTGAGCTCTTGACCATTCAATCCGTGATTATTATCGTCCGCCGAAATATCGAGTACCTCAATAGTTTTGTATCGAGCAACCTTGACTCACGAGCAAATAATGTGTATTTCATTGTAAAATAAACGAAGTAAAATACATTCGATATCTTTTCAAACAAGTTTGAGATTCCTTAATTTGAATCCGAACTAGAGTGTTCGTGTAATACCCTCGCGAACCGCTCAACAATTAGAGCTAAGACTGTTTGAAATTACCTGCAGAATAATATAGAAACGTTTAATTAGCGTTTCATCAACTCCGGTTACATGAGAAGATATCTTATAATTTTCAAAAAATCGTCGGGCTGTATTGCCATCATTGGTTGTACCAAATCCCGGCTTAGGCATATCTACAAGTAATCCTAGTTCACAACGTAGACTCTTTTGAATGCTACGTTTCCGTTCTTGTACCTTTTCCTTTTCGTCGGGACTGCGTGTTTCCCACTTTCGAATGCCCAATTTATAGAATAGGTGCAAGCAGCATTCAAAGAAACGTATCCAAGCATGTAGTGTAGAAAGCCCGAAACGTACGTGATCTTTGTTTACTTCCCCCTGTGCAACCATGTTTATTTTATTAAATAATTTCGACGTTGCTCCACATACATAACAGCGTTGCGTACAATCAATGTGTGTGATAGCATTGCACACTTTTCCGTCGACCATAGTTAAATTTAAGTTGTATTTTACTGCAACTTCTTTTCCTCCTATTATTGATTCCAGTGGTCTCAGATACTTTATTTGTTCCTCTATTTCTGAAACTTCGTTGATTGTACTTTCTGGTGTTTCGTGGAGAAATTGAATCTTGATTGGCCTACAAAAACGAGGTGAGGAAGTCCTTGGGTTTTTCCAAATGATAGTTCCATCATCAGATAACAACTATAATGGAACTATTGTTGTCGAAAAAATATGGCCGTCCCATTTTGTAATGTCAGAAAATTTTTGTTTATAGACACTTTGCCCGGAGGTTCCATCACACCCCCATTTGCAAATTAGCATCATATTTTTTACTGTTTTCTCCTCCAAACTATTAATTACAATACTTTGTAATAGTAAAATACGGCGGGTGGTATGGTCTAAGAGACCCTGCAATTTGACTTCCGCACTGTATTCCGTGATAATAATATCCGATGTGGGAGGATAGCATTCTTTTTTGCAATTTAAAATAATCTTGTAACTTGGAAATAAATGCGAATTATGTTCTAAAGCTAGTTTCCTTAGATCTACATAGTCACTTTTTGACAACTGTTTCTCAACAATATACGCTACTGCAGCTTCGGCGGATACTGATTTCTCCTTTTTGTAGTTTGAAGATTCTATAGCTAATATATTCCGTAGCTTTTGCGGGACTTTTTATAATATTCTGCAGAACTTTCGACGCAGCCAAATTTCCACTTGCTCGGAGGCTCATTTGTGTAGCGTAGGATAATTCTTGTACTGAGACAGTAGATCGGATCTCTTCCGTTCTTCTCCGCTTTGTTCTTTCAGTACAAGTCATAAACTCTGCAGAAGGACGGCCACCGCCTTTCTGTGCAAGTTTATTGACTGCAGCTTCAGGTATCCGAAAGGCTACCATTTCATTAAGCCAATCTGCACATTTTGTAAAAAATCTGCTCTCGGTTCTGTTGTTACTTCGCCACTTTTGCCGCATGTGGTACAATAATTTCCGCAGTTCCACCTGCCTTTCATCGTCTGCTTCGATAAAGCATCTATTTTTCTCCAATACTTGTTCCTTCAAATGGTCAATTATTACATCTGATTTCTCATTCAAATGAGTTTGTATCATGAGAAAAATTTTTTTTCTTGTTAATCGAATTTCGCTATCACGAGATCCTAAGAATAAATGAAAAAAATAATACAAAAATGAATATTACATTTAAATAAATAAATAAATAAATATGATGGAAATAAATTATCACGCGGCCTATTTTCCCGGGTCCCGATACCAGGTACCGAGAGGCGGAAAAACAAGCGGCTACGGGTTTTACAGGTTGGAACCGGGCTGCGTCTAGCCGTGATGGACGCAGTCCACCCGCGATAAACAACGCGAATTCGAACTCTCGCCAAGGTAGTTAATATTTCGGGCGCCAGGCAATCTGAGATGCCCACAAAGTTATTCGCGCAAAGGAGAATTCGAATTCACGTTCGCGAGGACCGGAATAGCTGGTTAAGGGCCAGGATTACACGCGGGATCGGACAGGACGTTCTCCACGGCGAGAACGGACCTCGCAAATGATTCGTACAACACTTGTAACGTTCCGATTTCGCGTGCCTTCAGCTCAAGAGTGACGCAGGGTCCGCGGAAATAAATGAGGCGAAATCGGTGAAAATAAACAAACTAAGTTTTATTCGATATTAAACATACACCTAATTTCGCGCCTCGGACGCAATAAACAAATAATTAGAACAAAAAGAAGAGCCTCTTTCCGAGGGCGTGACGTTGGCGGGCGAAGCCCGAGCGTAACTTAAACCGCGGGGGCGGAGGGCCCTGGTGCGTCGGCCGACGGCGGCTGCCTAGTCGGCGGTACGGCCTATAACGATAAAAGAAAATACATAATACGCGCGTTATCGCGAACGGTTCGCGGGGCGGTACGCGGTCGGGTTAGCGGTCGGTCGGTCGGTGCGGTACGCGGGGACGCGTGCTTCAACTACGGTTTGCGTGATCGGGGACCGGCCCCTCAGCGGGGAATCCGGGATTAGGGAAAGCGGCGAACCGGGCCCGCGCCCCGTACTCCGCGCAGGTGCCGCAACGTTCCTACCGGCGGACCGGAGAGACACGTTACGATCGCACGCTCCTCGGGAGTGCCCGAGGGATACGTGTATCACCGGCACGGCGTCGAGCCCACGGGATCGGCTCGAAGCGGAGAGGATCTTCTCGGGAGTCGAATCGGGCGCGCGGACCACCCCGCGCAGGTGCCGCAACGTTCCTACCGGCGGACCGGAGAGACACGTTACGATTGCACGCTCCTCGGGAGTGCCCGAGGGATACGTGTATCACCGGCACGGCGTCGAGCCCACGGGATCGACTCGAACTGGAGACAACGGTCGGTGGTCGCCGGAGGCCGCTCAGCACGCGGTGTACGGCCGGAGAGACGGGGAGTGCCGCAACGCTCTTACCGGAGGACCGGAGAGACGCGTTGCGGGAACACGCTCTTCGGAAGTGCCCGAAGGATGCGCGCCTCACCACCACGTTACGACGGATACGAGTCACCACGTACAGCGGCACGGCTGGCCCCTTGCGCTGGAGGAAGGGAAGGGGGAGTCGCCCGGCGGAGACGGTGATAGCCAGCTGCGTCTCTGGCGGATCGGGTTGCCCAGCGGTGCTGTTTATCCTGAGAAGGACTGGCAGAGCTCGGTCGTTTCGCCTCAGCGTCTCCCGGCGAACTCCGCTGGTTGCGTGATTCGGTGCTCCTTATATATGCCTCGAATTGGCTCACGTGACAGGTGCCGGTCGCGGGGGACGGCGCTCGCTCGTTGGTGCGTGGAGATCCGCGTCGCTGATTGGCGCGCGGATAGCTTCGCGAATGTCTATAAGTAGGAGTGCTTCGCGGGCGCTCCTGCTCATATGACTCGTGACGAGTTGACGGCTCGTCACACACTTGGTGTGGACAAAAGATTTATTTACGGCAGGCAAGAATAGTTTGAGAAATTGAACATGACAACGGAATCTAACGGATGCAAAATTGAGATTAGAATGTACTATTAATCTACGGCAATCGGAAAATTAGAATCGGTATGTTCGATAACACGCCGACACGCACGCGGTTCGCGGATACAAGATGGACGCGTTGGAATTTGTACGACGCCGGTAACACGTGCGTATTTATCCGCGAGAAACGAAGCGTACAGATCCCCGATGTTACACGCGATTCTCGGATTAAATAATATTACCCGCGTCGGCAGCAACCCGAGATGTTAGGTCGGCGCGGGGTCGAGATGGAATTGACGAAATTAACACTGTGACTGCGCGCGGCTATTTCGCTATTGAACAATTCGCGACATATTTTACACACGCAAACCCTAGCTAATCGCTCTCACTGGGAACTCGCCAAAGGAACACGAAACGGGCAGCCGATTCTCGGCACACGAAACACGTGGTCGTCAAAAGGACGACCCACGTAAAAACCGACACAAAATCACGAACGCTGCTCGAGCCACTTTAAAAGATCGCGAATCAATATTAAATCGTTAAACGGAATCTGATGGGCACTTACCAACGGCAGCAAAAATAAGCGGAGATGTACGGCAGCTTATTTGTATGACTATTGCGACGCACACGCGATTACAAAATATCGGCAGCAAAGCGACTAATTAGTTGGAAGGCCTACGCAGCAGTGACGCGAATTTTCGGTGGCTCGAGGATGCGGAAGTAAGGCGTCCCCTACTCGCTTCGGTTTTTCGCCCACCAATCACTGTCGCTCGCGGTGTCGTACGCGCTGAGGGCCGGCACTCGACAAGAAGGGCCCCGGACCTTGCCGATTCCTCGATTTTCCTTAACGGCGGACGCGCTTCCACCGGGAATGTCTCGTGACATTCCAGAACCGCTCGAGCCGCTCCTGCAGGGACCGATTCTGTTGCGGGACGAGACGTCGACGGGACGATTCTTCTAAGTTCTTCTCGTGGTCCCTTAGTCCCTCGTCGGCGTCTCCAGGTTGTTCAGCCTGGGCTCGAGGTTCCTTTAAATTCCTCTGCAGAGGATGTTGTGTTGGTCCGGCGTTCCGAGTGGGCTTGCGAGTCGCAGCTTGGAATTTCCCTTTTTCCGGCGATTCGTTACGTTGGGGCTCCCTGAGCCCACGCTACGTTCCTGAAATCTTTCCGTCGCGCCAATTGGCACGACGTTCACAAATCTAGAGTATCGGAACTTAGTTCATGTAACGTCCCAGAGAGAGCGCTTTCTAGAGCGCTGCTAGAGGGTGGTCCGGTCCTCGCGATATTCTTTCGGGTTTTCTTTACTACTGTGTTATCGTGACGTGGTTATTTTGCCACGTCACAACTCCTCCCCCCCCCCCCAGGGAGGACCGGACTACCCCGATGGCAGTTACCCACCAGATTCCTGTGGTCTCGGCAGCTAAGCGTTCTCTTTAGGCGTTTCCTTTCAGTGATTGGACACAAACATTCTATAAATATACACCAACTTAAATACATTACAATCACAAAAGTACACTTACCCCCTATCACCAAGTTTCGGTTGCGCTCGCCACTGTGACATGGTTCTTACTTCGGACGAGACGTTTCCTATTCTTTCCGATATCCTAGATGGTTCGCTATCTCTTTTCGCCTTATTCTCGCACGCCATTCATTCAAGTGAGGGAATGAGGATTCAGTATACTCATGCAATGAAAGTAATGCTTCTTAATTTTCATATCCAAATATTTATTTTATCTCAAAACTAATCTATTTTACGGCATCATGTTAATTTTTCTATAAACGTAACTGAAATAATACTGTTCATTGTTTTACATTTATGTTTTTAACGATAACTAACCCATTCTTTTTGCTAAATTAACGTCTAATCTTAAATGCCTTTTCCTAGCGGTACTAACTAAAGGTACTTTCTTTGGTCCGTCGTTAATGGCGGCAACAGTAATAAACAATTATATCTAAACAACTCTTTTAAAATTCCCAATGACTGAAACGTTCACTGTAACGTTCGGCAACATATCCCCAGGGGTGATGCGGTCCTCCGTTCTTCCATTCTTGGCCGCACTTCGGGCACGATTGCACCGTGTATCCGAGTCTGCCACAGCGGAAGCAAAATGTGGATGCCGGTTTCTTGCACTCTCGGTATTTGTGGTTGCTTGCCCCACATCTCCAGCATCCATTTTGTCGATCCACCAATAATATCTCACCCGGTCTTCTATTTTGTCTCGTTTGTACTGCTGTTTGTTGTCTTTCCGTATTCCGGTGTTGTATTAATCTTGATCTTCCCCTTGGTTGTATTGGCGGCAGCATTGGCATTGTCGGCATCATTCTATTTTCCTCCGTGCTACTTTGGGGTGTTTCCCCTGGTGCTGCTAGGGACCCTTTTTGTCGTTTTTCCTCTTCTTCTCGTTCTCTATTAAATTTGTCAATGCCGGTTTTATGAATTCTTCCGAATTCGGCGATTCTTTCTTCTCGCGTCAGCTTCCTAGCCTCACTTGGTTCTACCGGCGTTTCTATCGCTAGTTCCGTCTCTTCTCTGTTCCCCTCTACGGCAGCTTGTTCTTCCGTTATCTGTTCTTCCCCTGGACCGGCAGCGCTCTCCTTGGTTGCATCTTCTTCTGTGGTAGTGGTTTTGCTGAATTTTTCTTCCAGTTCTGCCAGCGCTTCCCCCAGCGAGAAGCCTGACAGTTCTAGGGCCGCATTCCCATGTTCCGACTCTGTCTGTTCGTCTGCCGACACATATTCAGATAATGTGTCGCTTTGTTCGTCCTCCTCCACTACTACTTCTTCCAAATTTTGTTGTGCCATGCTTCTCGGCAGCACGAGGCATGTTCGCCCCGTCTGTGTTGCTACTGTTCTTTGTGCTGGTTTGTCCATCTGGTCTACGTGATGTCGCAGCACTTCTAGTACTTCGTCCGGATCTTCAGACGTCTGTACCTTTACTAGCAGCTGTATAATTTCTTCTACTCTCAACGGCATCTTCTTTAATCTTTAAGCTGTAAAGAATATTTGGATATAGGTGTGGTTGTTCTTTCCTTCGTCTTATTTCATGGTGGTGGAAGATACGCTTTCAAGTCAGAAATGTGGGATTTCCCTGCGTTCTCGCCCCCTAATGTCGCTAATGTGTATACCCCTGGTGATAATTTTGCCTTTACTTTAAATGGACCTGCATACTTCGGTACTAATTTAGCCGTAATTTTATTTGCCGCCGACGACAAAATTCGTTGCCTTTTTAATACTAATTCCCCCACTTTGAATTGAATGTCCCTACGTCTAAGATTATAATAATGTGCCTGCCTCTCGTATGCTTGTTCTAAATTTTCGCTCACCCAGCTGCGTAACGTCGCTAACTGGGTGACCCTATCCTTCCATCCGTCGACCGGTGCGGTTTCCGGCTCGACCGGAGGTTCGGCAGCATTTCGCAAACATTTGATAGCTTTAGGTTCTCGTCCGAAGTTCAAGAATGCTGGTGATGTTCGTAAAATTGAGTGATATGCCGTATTATACGCGAATCTAAATTTCCCGAGATTTTTATCCCATTCTCGGTGATCTTTCCCTATATATGATACCATCATTGTTTTTAAGATTCGGTTCACCCTTTCCACCGGATTTGCTTGCGGGTGGTATGCGGGTGTTGTTGTTAGTTTGATACCGTATATCGCGGCTACGTCTTTAATTGCCTTGTTCACAAACTCCGTGCCGTTATCCGTTAATAATACGTCTGGTGTGCCCCAACGCGAGAAGATTAGTTCTTCGAGCGCTTTTGCGATGTTTTCCCCGGTCGCCCGGCGGAGCGCTATGCATTCTACCCATTTTGTAAATAGATCCTGGATCACCAGGAGGTAGGAGTGTCCGTTTTTGCTTCGAGGGAATGGGCCCATAATATCGGCAGCAATTACTGACCATGGGATCTCTATACGGCGCCTCCCCATCAACCCTGAAGGGAGTGTTTGCTCCACTTTCGTACGTTGGCATACGGGACAGCGTCTTACGTATTCTACTATAGTTCGATACATCCCAGGCCAGTAATACTTCGACGCTATCCTATGGTATGTTTTCTCTATACCTAAATGTCCCGATTGTTCGTTATCGTGTCCCTCTTGCAAAATTTCGGTTCTCCCATCCTCCGGGATTACCAATTTCCATTCGACGTGATCCGTTCCTAATAGTTCCGCTATTAGGGGGTCTGTACGGCGATAGTACAATTTCCCTTCGCGAATGGACCAGTCCCTATTATTTTCCGGATTTTTCTCTACTGATGTCATTTTCTTTGTAAACCAGTTTATTTTAACGGCAGCGGCTAACGGTATATTGTCTTCGGCATCATTTTCATTCTCAAACATTCGCGATAATGCGTCTGGCACCTTGTTCAATGCACCCTGTCGATATACGATGTTAAAATCATATTCGAGAAGTTGCAATGCCCAACGTGCTAACCTTCCGGCAGGGTTTCTCAAATTTCTTAGCCATGTCAGACTATTATGGTCTGTAATTACGGTAAAACGGTAACCTTCTAAATAGGGTCTGAATTTTTGTACAGCCCATACTATGGCTAAGCACTCCAACTCTGTTGCGGAATACTTCCTCTCTGGATTTGTGAGGGAACGGCTCGCGAATGCAATTACTTTTTCTAATCCATCGACCTCTTGCGCTAATACTGCTCCCAGTCCTACTGTGCTCGCATCGGTTTGAAGTACGAACGGCAGCTCAAAATTCGGGCAGGCTAAGGTGGGGGCGGTAGAAATCATTTCCCGTAGAAGTGTGAAGGCAGCTTTTTGGCTGTCTCCCCATTCCCATTTCTTTGTCTTTCGTAATAATCCGTTTAACGGTTCGGCAGCGGTGGCGAATCCCGGTATGAACCTCCTGTACCAGGATGCCATCCCTAGGAATCGCCTCAGCTGCTTCTCGTTTCTCGGTGGTGGATATTCTATGATCGGTTTGATTTTCTCCGGGTCCACCTTTAGCCCTTCCTGACTGACTATAAATCCCAAATACTTTACTTCCTCGCGGCAAAACTCACATTTCTCTGGGTTAACTTTTAGCCCGGCCGTTTTTATTTTCCGTAGCACACGATCTAACCATTCTAGATGTTCTTCGAATGTTTTCGTTACTATTATGATATCATCTAAATAGGCAAACGCATACGGTTCCATTTCTGGGCCGATGAGTCTGTCTAATAATCGTTGGAACGTGGCTGGGGCTCCTGTTAGCCCATACGGCATACGGCGGAAATGAAAAAGTCCCTTGCCCGGTACTGTAAAAGCAGTTATTTCTCGGCTTTTCTCATCTAATGGTATTTGGAAGTAGGCCTGACTGAGGTCGATGGTCGATATATATTTTGCGGAACGAAGTTTATCCAAAATATTTGTCATTAACGGCAACGGATATGCATCTTTCTTTGAGACTTCGTTGACTTTTCGAAAATCTAAACAGAATCGATATTTTCCGTTTGGTTTCTTGACCATTACAATAGGACTCGACCAGCTACTATTCGATGGTTCTATTATGCCGTCGGCCAACAAGGTATCTACCTCCTTGTAAATGGCCTCTTGCACTTTAGGAGACACCGAATAATACCTTTGCTTTATTGGCGGATGGTCGCCCACGTCTATTTTATGACTGGTCAGGTCCGTTACACCATTCATTTTCTCAAATTCTGCCAACGAAATCTCTAGAAACCTCTCTAACCGTTTTCTTTCGTCCGTATTCAGTAATTGCAGTCCGCAACAGAGTGGCTGTCCCGATTTATCGCTAAATGGAAACCTTTCTTCCGGACGCGATGCAAAGTACCACTCCGCATTATGAAATTCCGCGATAATCCCGAATAACGCGATGGTATCAATCCCTAACAGTAACGGCGTCACCAAATTGTCCAAAATTCTCGCGACAATTTCCTTTTCTATATCGCGTAAGCGGAGACGAAATTTTGCTTGTTCTGTTGACCGGTCTAATGCTCCTGTTGCTAGGAGGAAATAGCACGGTTGTTCGGCCTGTTTTATAAAAACGGCAGCGTGTTTAATTTTCTTCACTAATTCCCTACTCGCGAACGTTATTGTCGAACCCGAGTCTACTAGTGCGTTTACCCTGCAATTTCCTATGTGCGCGTCTATTGTTAATAATTTTGTTTCACGCGAATTTATTTTGACGCGGGCCGATATTATTTCTTCCGGGGTCCCTCTGGTCCGCTCGAGTGACTCCCCCTCCCATTTCCCGATGGTCTATTGCATTTTCGGCATTGTCTTAGCGTTATCCCCGGGGCCCCGCATCGGAAACAATGGATTTTCGGTTCAGCACGACAGTCTTTCGATCTGTGTCCCTTCTTTCGGCAATTCCAGCACTCGAGGTCATTGTCGTTACGTTGGTTGGCGTTCGTTTCAATGCCTCGAGGCTGGTTTCTCGTATACTGTTCCGATCGGTGCGGCGGAGGGTAACGCTGGTTGTAAAATCTACCTGATGTTCCGGCGGCATTCGAAATATTCGCACATTGCTCCGTGCGTCCCTGATAATTATCTTTATTTTTTCTATTTAAACGCGAATGGGAGTGAGGGTGTCTCGGCAGCTCTCCAGAACTATCGCTATCGGTATCGATCGCGTTTATATGTCTTACTTTCCCGTACTTTTTAGGATCGTACGCGAAGTCGGCATTAACCATTTCCGATGGTTTTAAATTGTGCCTTTTCGGCCCCTCTATATATCTTTCGGCTTCTAATAATTGGTCTTCCAATTCTCGTAACGATGTTATTGATCTATAATTTACGACTTTTTGCAATTTCGGTTTCGCGCCCCAGTAGACCGTTTTAATTTTCTTTGACTCAGACCACGGATTCTTAAATCGTTTGAATATCGCCTGCATCGTTACTATATATGCGCGTATTGGTTCGTCTTCCCCTTGTATTCTATCTTTCGCGTTCCTTTCTAAATTTTCGTAATAATCCGGATCGCCAAAAAATCTACGACATTCCTTTTTGAAGCCTTCCCAATTCGACCAGGTACTTTCGTTCGTTTCGTACCAACGCGCTGCTATCCCTTCGAGGCAAACCGGCAAACACCTTAGGATATCCGCTTCGGAAATGTTCGTGAAGCGACGTTGTTCCGCGATACGTTCGAGGAAGGTTTCATGATCTTCCCCGGTTTTTCCGGCAAATTTAATTCGCCATTTTCTCATAATTTCCGAAACGGTTGTCCCTCGGCAGCGTAATGATCCGCTCGGTATGCTAATGTTCGCGGAGGTTGACTTTATTTTCGCGTCTTGATAATTGTCGCGCGTATTAGTGGGAACTTTAAGCGTTATCATATTTGGATTTAATTGATTTAAATCCGTCTTTGTTTGTATTTTATTATTAATTAACTGGCTTGTCGATTCCCCATCTGTAATTCCCCCTTCCGCTTCTTCGAATTTCTCGCTAATGGTTGACTTATTGTCCCCCTCGTCCTCAAGTGGGTTTAGCATCGTACGCGTTTACTCTATAGCCGAAGGTTGTCTCTATTTATTGCTCTTCGGTATGTTTACGTTAAGCTAGGGTACCCGAGCGCGATGACTTTACTGTAACCGGCAGCGAACAATACCGCTATTCACCTTATAATCCGTCGTATATACAAAGAAAAACTTATTAGGGAACACGGCAGCACAAGCAAAAAAATGTATACGCGTTTCGTCTCGCTTCGCTTATCGGAACAATCTAATTTAATTTTAAATTCTCAAACCGGCATCTCCAGCAATTCTTGATTCTTTCGCTAATTTAACCGTTAATTTACAACAATATTACTATTGATTTGACACTAATTATCCGTGCACGACTAGTACAACCCGGACATATGTTCCACCACCACATTTATACATTGGACATGATATATAAAAAATATGCAATATTCAATTTCAATAAATAATCAATATTTGACTGGTCGATCCGCCGGTCCTGCCAGAATTCGAATCTCGTCAGCACTATGCCGACTCGTTTCTCCTTCCTTGGTGAGACTAGCGAATCTCGCAATCACACACAAAATTGCAATAATTTATCTCTGGCCAATATAAAATCGAAATAAAAAATATTTTAAAATATACGGCAAAACAAAAATATAAATAAAATAAAAAAGAATTTCAACAACAATATTGTATGACTAGAATGTCTATATCATACACCTAAAATGTTAACAAATAGATTCACTAAATAATTTAAATAAAGAGAATAAATAATTAAAATAAATACGGCAAATACGAAAATAAATAACTGAAACAAGAGAAATAAATAATTTAACTAAGAGAAATAAATAATTTAACTATCACGAATAAATAATTTAAATATGAAAAAATATATAATTTAAATATTATTGGCCAGAAATTACTTCATATCATAAATCATATAATCAAATAAATCACATAGTCACATAAATCACATAATAAATACATTTCATCATAAAATTTTCGTGGCTGCTGCGTGGCTCGGCGCTGTTCGACAAAATATTTCGCAAATTTCTCGGGGGGGTTTTTGTCCGAGCGATGAGCTAGTGTTACGCCAATGTAAAATTTCCGCGTTTGTCTATTCCTTTACAGGCAATCTTATTTATCCGATTTTCCATCTATTCGAGGGTCTTGTTCGATCTGCGTGTCTCGATGGGGAACTTCGCAATGTAATTCTTTTGCAATGAAAAATTGAACTGTTCGGGCGCCAATTTATCACGCGGCCTATTTTCCCGGGTCCCGATACCAGGTACCGAGAGGCGGAAAAACAAGCGGCTACGGGTTTTACAGGTTGGAACCGGGCTGCGTCTAGCCGTGATGGACGCAGTCCACCCGCGATAAACAACGCGAATTCGAACTCTCGCCAAGGTAGTTAATATTTCGGGCGCCAGGCAATCTGAGATGCTATGTTCGATAACACGCCGACACGCACGCGGTTCGCGGATACAAGATGGACGCGTTGGAATCTGTACGACGCCGGTAACACGTGCGTATTTATCCGCGAGAAACGAAGCGTACAGATCCCCGATGTTACACGCGATTCTCGGATTAAATAATATTACCCGCGTCGGCAGCAACCCGAGATGTTAGGTCGGCGCGGGGTCGAGATGGAATTGACGAAATTAACACTGTGACTGCGCGCGGCTATTTCGCTATTGAACAATTCGCGACATATTTTACACACGCAAACCCTAGCTAATCGCTCTCACTGGGAACTCGCCAAAGGAACACGAAACGGGCAGCCGATTCTCGGCACACGAAACACGTGGTCGTCAAAAGGACGACCCACGTAAAAACCGACACAAAATCACGAACGCTGCTCGAGCCACTTTAAAAGATCGCGAATCAATATTAAATCGTTAAACGGAATCTGATGGGCACTTACCAACGGCAGCAAAAATAAGCGGAGATGTACGGCAGCTTATTTGTATGACTATTGCGACGCACACGCGATTACAAAATATCGGCAGCAAAGCGACTAATTAGTTGGAAGGCCTACGCAGCAGTGACGCGAATTTTCGGTGGCTCGAGGATGCGGAAGTAAGGCGTCCCCTACTCGCTTCGGTTTTTCGCCCACCAATCACTGTCGCTCGCGGTGTCGTACGCGCTGAGGGCCGGCACTCGACAAGAAGGGCCCCGGACCTTGCCGATTCCTCGATTTTCCTTAACGGCGGACGCGCTTCCACCGGGAATGTCTCGTGACATTCCAGAACCGCTCGAGCCGCTCCTGCAGGGACCGATTCTGTTGCGGGACGAGACGTCGACGGGACGATTCTTCTAAGTTCTTCTCGTGGTCCCTTAGTCCCTCGTCGGCGTCTCCAGGTTGTTCAGCCTGGGCTCGAGGTTCCTTTAAATTCCTCTGCAGAGGATGTTGTGTTGGTCCGGCGTTCCGAGTGGGCTTGCGAGTCGCAGCTTGGAATTTCCCTTTTTCCGGCGATTCGTTACGTTGGGGCTCCCTGAGCCCACGCTACGTTCCTGAAATCTTTCCGTCGCGCCAATTGGCACGACGTTCACAAATCTAGAGTATCGGAACTTAGTTCATGTAACGTCCCAGAGAGAGCGCTTTCTGTTTGCGATTTCCTAATTATCCTGCTAGAGGGTGGTCCGGTCCTCGCGATATTCTTTCGGGTTTTCTTTACTACTGTGTTATCGTGACGTGGTTATTTTGCCACGTCACAAAATATTACATTTTAACCCTCCGAGTACTGCGATCTGTAGTGTTATGCCGGGATCATTTCTGACTCACCCCACCCTTCACTAATACATACAGACGCATTGACAGGTCCTCGAGGTTCGTTCAGGTAGAAT
This sequence comes from Lasioglossum villosulum, assembly GCA_963971365.1. Taxonomy (NCBI): domain Eukaryota; kingdom Metazoa; phylum Arthropoda; class Insecta; order Hymenoptera; family Halictidae; genus Lasioglossum; species Lasioglossum villosulum. The sequence continues at coordinate 14,610,339 of OZ020504.1, read as the reverse complement.
ATACCATCTTGACGGTCAAAAATTTCAGGGTTATACAAGCTATTTAATAGTAAAAGTAAAAGCAAAGCATATTTGTGTACTGGTCGGGGATTATCTGACCACTCCTCTGCCTTCCCTCTCGCTCTTTTATATTGACCTGAACGAGAGGGAAGACTAATTCTCGGGAAAGCCAACTCTACCCTTCGTATTGTATAGAGCAGGTATTCGCACTCCATAGCTACCAAAGAAGCATTCACGTTACAATACGTGTAAAAAAAAACGTTCGCCTCCGAAAACTATAAAAAAATTTCAGATTGTTTATAAAAAAAATTGTTCGAAAATACGTTCTAAGCATAATCCTTTAAAAACTATTAATTTTACAGAGAAATTTAGTGTATATCTCTCACAGTTTGAGAAGAAATGCAACGAAAGCTCACAAAATACCTACTCTCCATTACAAAAAACAGTGTTATAAAAAAAGGGGCAGAGACGGGCAGCTAAATTTTGATGGAATTGCAAGGTAATAGTAGAAGCTAGAAGCTCCAACAAGTTTTAGCGCGGGATCTTGCAGGACTTTTTACTTTTTCCCTAATCTTTTAAATTTATGCCTTCACTTTTACCATTTCTTTTGTATACATAGATTTCAGTTAATAATAAACATTTGGCACTAAAAACTATGCGACTTGCCTCCACAAACAGCATCCATAATGCACACTTACAATCGATACGATCCAATACAATTTACACACTGTACACGTAAAACTTGCACTGAGACTTGGAAGAGTATGAAGGCACTGTCTGTTGTAACCGAAGTTCGGACTGCGACTGTTGGTCAGGTAAAAAAATGCGACCTTTTTGCCGTTTGCCCCCAAGTAGTATCACTCTTAGAGTAACCAACCCCATAATTAAAACTTACCTAGCTGAAAGTTCATTTTTTAGGTTTTGTCCGCGTTTTCGGGCTTTGGGATCACTGTACGATGTGTGAGTAACGCCAATCGTGAAAACTTTATAGTCTGTCGCGTTCGAGACGGTAATCGGGAGGAGGTGTTGCGTGATCAGTTGTCATTGATGTTGTTGCGACGGTTCCTTCGGATTTCGTAATCATTGCGATACTTTGTGAAAAAATCAAAACGTAAAAGGAGGTGTCGCGTTTGTGGTTTTGACTCGTGGGGGAAAATTTGAAAGATGTAGCTTTTTATAACTGGTACTTTACATGTTTTTATAATTGTTAATCCACGCTCGAAATGTTTGCACTTCGCGTAGACAACAATGATACGGTTTCGTTTTGACGTTTTTTGCCGGTAGCCAACAGTGAAGTCGACACGATTCGCCGTCGGAAATATACCGGATCCTGAACTAGTACGTCGTATTTCGGACAGTTTGTATAACTTCGGATATATCGTGCTGTTGGTATTTTTCATAGCCAAAATCTTTAAATGGAATCCCGTGCACGAAATTGCTGACATATAGTGCAGACTTTTTGTCACAGTCGGATAAACAATGAAAGTTCTTCCCGAAGCGAAATTCGGAGAGTTCGAACGAGCCGTCGTGACAAACATCGATCATAGCTAATTCTTTGCATATAAATTTTTTCCCACAATGAATCCATCCATGTCAATGATTTGAGTGATTTGATCCCTCTAAATAGAGAAAATTTTCACTAAATTTTTTGCATCGTGATTCTTTAAATTTTTTTATTATACTTATCGTTGAAGAAAAGGGGAAATGCGTGAAGTTAACCGGTCGGACGATAAGATCATACACGCGATATAACGTCATAACTTCGCGATATAACGCGATATAACTTCATGCAACGACTGTGGCGAGCACTTTATAATGAATACCCCTACCACCATATCTCGCTCTACGGTGGAGGGAGGGGTGATATTATTAGTATAATTTTTTCTTTTAATAAATACGAGTTTAATTGTGTGAGGAGGAGGAAGAGGAGGAGGATTGTTTTTTAACATATTTTTGCAACATAAGAGCGGTTTAAGTAATTTTTCAAATAATGTTCATTAATGGACTGTACTCCACGATGCGGTCGTGTATCACCAAGCAGTAGGCTGTTGTCGATGGGGAAACGTCGGCTCGACATTCGAATTCAATTCGCACGTCGATCGTTTAGTTTTGTCGGGAACAATCGAGAACGACGAGCGGGCCACATCGCAGGAAATCCATGTTCAAATACAGTGAACGAAATTTCTATAAGACCACTTGTTAAAGATTCTAACCGTTTTTATTTATCCCTTATAAAAAAATCTGTACATTGTATATAGTTTTACAAAGATTCAGTAAATTGACTACGATCTAGCGATCAGTTTGGCGCGCCGTCGTCCCCGCAGCGTCCCTCGTTCCCCGCGAGCTCCACGGGTGGATCGACGCGCCCAGCTGATCGTTCAGTTCAAAATTTGACAACACCAACGACACTCTGTTATACGTATCGATCAACCTTCCGAATCGCGTACGCAACCGTTTCGTCGACTAACCGAAGTTTAATTTTGACTCTCTCTTTTTACCTTAGAGTCCCGGTATCGTTCCGAGTTAGGAAACGACCGAGAATCTAAAACACCACTACTATTTATGAACAAAATAGTCTAATATTTTTATAATATGATTAATGAAAGGCTAGAAAGTAATTGAGGAATATAAAAAAGCAGAAGATCAATATTCTGAATCCAAAAGAACTGCTTTATTTTTGTTATGAACAAAATATTACAACTGTAATAAAATTTTTATAAGAACAGTTTCATAAATTCGAAGGAGAAACTAAGTTTATAATATCAGTATTTAGTACTTCCACTGTTACATTTAATCACTTCAAATACTATATTTTCCATACTACGAACTAATTTTTCCAACGTTGTTATATGGATTTGATTACACTCGTGTCTTACTGCGTTTTCAAACTCTTTAATGTTGTTATACTGCTTCCCATTTTTATACATATATTGCTCGTGATAGGATTCCCTGTAAATTTTCTATTGGGTTTAGATGAGGCAACGCGACGGTCAGTTTATTAGTCGTAAATTCTTTTGTCTAAACCACTCCGGAGTCTTCTTAGCATTGGGTATCACTGCGTTATTTTGTTGAAAAATCACGTTGTAGTCATGATGTTTCTCTACGAAGCAAAGTAAAGTGTCTTTTAATAGGGTGACGTATTTTTCCTACCCTCATATACGTACAAATTTTGCATATTGGTGTCTTTGAGTTATAGCTAAACGCAGCCCATACCATTAAACTTCCACCGTCGAAATTCTTACTCATTGCTACGATTTTATCCTTACGTAAATAATGCCAATAGTATTTAAATCCATCAGAACAGTCTAGATTGAATTTTTTTCATCCGAAAATATATTTTTCAACTCTTGACACCAGGTCATGTGATCTCTTGCGAATTTTAATCTTGCAATTTTGTGCTCCGTGGCTAAGAAGTGGCTTCATTATTTTGTAACAGACCTGTTCGCGGTATAGGCCTGTCACTAGTAGACGCTCGCCGTAACCCGAAACACGCCGACCGTTACCGAAGAGTACCGAACCGCGCCCCGCCAACGGTGCGCGACGTACCGACCACGTCGCGCGTCCCCGCGCCTGCGAACCATATTTGGCGCCAAACGGAAGCCAAACATGGGCAACACGGAAACGCGACGTCACCGGAACTTCCGTCAAGTTCCACACCGCACCGCCCCACAGCATCACGAAGCGACTGCTATAAGAGTCGCGGCAGAGGTCACGCACGCTCTCGTTCCTCGCCGATCTCCGATCCGACCAGACCGCTCCAGTAAGTAGCCTCTTCTCTCGGTATACCTCTCCTCGTGTTCGAGCCCGTGTCCGATTTTCCCACACGTTCGAATCCGTGCCCCACGGATCCTCGGCGTGACCCGCGACTCCCTCGCGTACGAATCCGTGTTCCACGGACCATTAGCGCGTTCGGTGATACTCACGCGTTTGAATCCGTGTCCCACAGACTCTTGACGCGTTCCGTACTACCCACGCGTCCGAAGCTGTGTCCCACGGTGTCTCGACGCGTCCCGACCGGACATGCCAGAACCCGTGTCCCACGGAGCTTCGACGTGTTGCCGACGTTCTAGAATCAGTGCCCCACTGAGATTCGGAATGTTCCACCGAACGCACCGCGCGGTCGAAATCGTGTCCCACGAGGTCTCGACGTGTACCTCCTGCGTCCACGAATCGGTGTCCCACCGAGACTTGCGGCGTTCCCAGGCGAGCAACATCGAGAGCGTGCATAACCAGGTCTCCTAGTAACTCCGGACGCGCGGCAACCCCAGGAGCGAGCGATCCGTGGACGTAAAAACATATCAGAGGGTGTTTATTTCGTGCCCGCATCTTCCCGTACCCTCTGATCCAGTCTGTTCCTCGTCAAATCGCGAACCCTAGCACGGCCAGCATTATCAGGCACGAGAATCCGTTGTACCGAGCCGTCGGTAAAACGGACTCGTCACATGGCGCACGAACAGGGACCTGGTGAAAGAAAAACGCGTCGAAAAATTTCAGCCACTTGGCATCACGCGCGTTTGAGGTTAACTCGCCGCGAGTGACACCCGACACGCGCGCCGCCTAACGACACCGAGGCGAGGCCGCGCTCGCAAACGCCGATCGCCGTAGAAAACGATGCTACGGCGCCATCTCCCGGTCCCGTCACCGACCAGTGCAGGCACACGCGCGGCGCCTAGCTACTACGACGCGTAACGTTACTCTAAACAGATAAACGTCAGCTGTCAAACACATGGCAATCAGGCACGAGGATCCGTTGTACCGAGCCGTCGGTAAAACGGACTCGTCACAATTTTTTACTGCATTTTAACCTGTGCTATTATCAGTTGTCAATTTTTTAAAAATATGTGGCTGACCACGCTTTGTGAGTTTCGTATTTCCATCTATATATTGGTTTGTGCCATATTTTTCACGGAATTTTAGAAAATGATGTACGCAAGTACTAGATCTATTAATTTTGTTTCGGCTATCTCTCGAATAGAGAAACCTGTATTGTGGTATACACCAATTTTTTTCATTATTCGGCACTTACATACACAGGTACAGGCATAGCGCATGTTCAGGTATAGGTATAGCGCATGTGCAGTACGGAGTATGGCGGTTGTACATCATATCCACGGATCTCTCTCTCTCTCTCTCTCTCTCAAGGTCGGTCGACACGTTTCTTTTGCACGTTCATGATTGATATGATACCTTAATATTGTCCTGAACGCTTATTTCGAAGTTCTTCAACCGATCGTCGACGATGTTGGTCACGTCATCTTTTTACCTTCTCCTTCAAGGCCTCGAGCGTGTGCATTTGCGACTCGTCCACAGTACGGATACAGGTACAGGTACAGGTACAGGTAGAGGTATAGGTAAGGTACAAAGCACGTACAGATATAGCGCATGTACAGGTACAGGTATAACACATGTACAGTTCGGAGTACTGTCTCTCTGTCTGTATGTATGTAATTTAAATGGAAACCGGGGGAGGGGAGGCTTGGTGGTTGGGGTAAGGATAGCATTAGAATAGGGCTAGGATGGAGACTTGAGGAATATGGGGCCCTCCAATGGTAACTCTGATCCATTGGAGGTAGAGGTGTGCGGACGTCCGATATCTCGGACTCGGTCGGGCTCGGAAAAAGTCGGGCGGTCTCGGTCGGACGTCCGTAACAGACGAACGTTCGGGTAGTCCGATGCTGTCGGATGGTCCGATGTCGTCGGACGGTCAAGCAGTTCAATTCAATTGCGCTTTCGGACCCAGACCGACAATTTCGGGCAGTTTAAATTTAGATTATAATTGATTTTTAATATAAAGTTAAATTTAATGAACTGTTTGTATAGTACTGCCAAGTGTTTAGTACTACAAATAATGTAAATGCGCAAGGGAAACACAACAAGTTTTAGATATAGTTACGTCAGTTACATATTTTTATTTGCATGTAAAAAACACAACTCTTGTACATTTTCAGGCAACAATCTCGTACGCGTTGCTGTTACGATGTTGCCAGTAAGCGAAAATAATCGCTCGCTTGTTACCTGCGTTGCAGGTATTGCCAGATAATATTTTGCAATAGAACTCAATATGGGGAACCTTGATACATTGTCGCTCCACCAACGTAAGATGTTAATATTCGTCTTGCGTGACAACACGCCTTCCGAAAAATACGTGTGTAATTCGCGATTTTTGCGCGTATCAAAATTGCACGTCTCAATTTCGGAGTTGCCTAACCTCTTATCAAGAAACTCTAGTAAACTAGATGTTTGTCTTCTATCTATCAGTAATACAATGGAAATTTCAAAATTAATGCAATTAATTAAGAAAAATTGTACTAATAACATAAAAATATAGTAACAACGAAAAACATACCAGTTTGAGCTATTCCATTCTGAGGAACATCTTCAACAAAATTACTGTTCCACTCTCTATGCAAGATTGACACTTGTTTATTAAATTTTTCCTTGATAGCTTGTTTCTTTTCGATTGGCAGTAATTGATCTTTATACCGTGGATCGAGCAACATAGCCCAGATAGCACCGTACGTCCGAAGGACGTCCGTTTCATGCCCACTTTACGTCCATACGTCCGACGTCCGTTACGGACGTCCCTCGGACATCCATTGGACCTAAATTTCGGTTGTCCCAGGGACATTCGGTTTTTAGGTCCTAAGGACATCCGTGGGACTTCAATTTCGGACGTCCGTGGGACATCCATTATTTACGTCCCTCGGACATCCATTGGTCCTAAATTTCGGTTGTCCCAGGGACATTCGGTTTTTAGGTCCTAAGGACATCCGTGGGACTTCAATTTCGGACGTCCGTGGGACATCCATTATTTACGTCCCTCGGACATCCAATGGACCTAAATTTCGGTTGTCCCAGGGACATTCGGTTTTCAGGTGCTAAGGACATCCGTGGGACATCCGCTTTTTACGTCCCGTCGGATATCCGTGGGACCTAAGTTTCGAATGTCCAAGTACGTCTATTTTATTATATTTTAAGTCTTATCCCGTGCTCAGGGCTTATATGTATATATGCACTAGGATGCTCACTTGTCATGCATATAAGACATATTTACGTATATATAGAGGTGTATGCAAAATAAAAAATTTCTACTTAAAAATTTCGTACTTCAAAATTTTTATAATTTTTGTTTTATTCACTGGTTTATGTTACACCTATATTTATTTTTTTCATAAAGCTTAAACATCTGTTGCCCAATAATAGTAATAGTAATAGAAACAATAGTGATAAATAATAAAAATAGTAAAAACATAATCGATTAATAAATATAATACTTTAAAGATAAATATGAAACGTGATACTTTAACACCACACCACACCGGCTCTTGCCAGAAAAGTATGTCAATATATCCATAGGTAGAGTTTAAACAAATGTTATTTAGTAATTATATAACAATTATTACTATAATAATATACATAGTGATAAATTGTATACCTATAAAACTCTATATAGATATTCAAAAACTTGATCTAAGCAAGATATAGCTGAGATACGTACTTACACTATATTGTGAACTTCATAATACCTATATTATAAAGGAGTTATTTTTATATAAATGTGTGTCGCATTCATTAAGAGACTAATCGTAGATTTATTTGTTAATGAAGGTGCTAAGGGATAGAAACAACAACGTTTTTTAAAGATGTACGTATATACTTTGTTATGGAGATTTATGAATTTTTCGAAGTACAAACAGAATAAGGTATAATGGCAGAAAATAGGTGGGATGTTAGTAAGATTAAATAGGTTATTCAAAAAGTTATTATGTGATAAGAACATATAATCTTAATAATTTTTATTATAATTTTATTATAAGTACATAGATTAGGTACATAGTACAATAAAATTTCATATACAGTGGCGTGCAATAATATTCGGCGGGCTAAAAAAGAAGATAACTTTTGTAATATTGTGCTTTACGATTTGATCTTTTTTGGGAAGCTAGAGCAGTTAATTTACTACAGGATGTGAAAAAAAATTTTTTCAAAAATTGGAATTGATCGGAATTGTTGAAAAAATACTAAAAAGTTGCATTTTCTACTTTTTTATGTGGGCCTACATTGAAAATTTAAAAAATACGTTTTGTAGATCTGTGTGAATTGTATGCATTGTGAAAGTTTCATCGAAATCCCACACCCTTGTAATCCTGAAAGCGATGAGTCCACCGCCTTAAAAACTTCTGTTATAAAAGTATAATATTCTCTCCGCAGCCCTTGATCCTAAGCCACGTTTGCTGTTTTCTTTTTGCTGCAACTAAAAATTGGAATTTTAATTTAATAATATATTGAATTGTATACAATGAAATATCAAAAATAATAAATTAAATGTGAATAATTACCTATTATTACTTTGACGAATTTCATGATATCGAATCTTCTCTTGTCCTTTTTACCTAGCCAGTTGTACTGCATGGTGGATACGTGGATTTAATGCCGAAGTCGAAGACATTACCGAATTGGATTCATCATCGCAGTCACTGTCCCTCATCTTTATAGATTTGTCTTTTCCTACATTGCTTATTTTCTACCTCTGACTGGAAGATCGATGTTTCCTCGCCCATGTTCGCCTTTCCCTTTGCTTTTGCATAATCATCTGCAAGCATTATAATATTATTATAATACATAACATTACAACATTATTTCGGTTCTTCATAACTGTTTCGGTCAGAACTGGTAAATAATAATTTGGAACCTTTTAAAAACTTTTCATCTCTGATTTAAATAAAATTAGTAAACTTCCATACCACCCAAATGAGGTGTTACCGCTGGCACGTTACTTTTTTTTTAGTGTGGGTAGTTCGCCGGTAGCCCTATTATCCCACAATTTTGCTGGCTTTTCATGTTAGTATAATAAGTATAATTGTAATGTTATAATTGGTTTGGAAAAATATAATTATAGTAAGTATGCAGAAAAGGTTAAACCTCTCGTAGCCTTTTATGTATAATTACTATAACTATTATATACATACGTGCTAAAAAGTATTAAACGATATGAAGCTAGATTCTAATACATAAATGAAAAGATATGCGAACATATGTACAGTGCAGTGAATTAATATTCGGACGCTCTAAAAATGACGATAACATCTTAAATATTGTATGTACCATACGATTTGAAATTTTTGGGACGCTAGAGTAGTTAGTTTATTACCTGACGTGAAAACAACATTTTTTCAAAAATTACAATTGATCGGAATTGTTGAAAAAATACTAAAAGTTGCATTTTGCAACTTTCTTATGTGGGTCGAGATTAAAAATTAAAAACAACCGTTTTGTAGATCTTTGTCAATTATACGCACTGTTAAAATTTCATCGAAATAGGTGGATGCAGGAAAAAAAATGACAGATATTGAAAGATGTAAGAATCTTTAGATTTACTGCAATTAGATACCAAAAATCGTTAAAATCATCAAATTTTACCATCTTTAAACAGTTGTGGCTCATAGCAACGTCTAATTCTGACAAAATATTCAGGATATATTTAATTGACACAGATCTACAAAACGTAGTTTGTAAATTTTCAATATAGGCCCACGCAAAAAAGGTGCAAAATAAAACTTTTAGTATTTTTTCTACAATTCCGATCAATTGCAACTTTTGAAAAATTTGTATTCACGTCACATCATCTAATTGCTCTAGCTTCCCCAAAAAGTTCAAATCGTATAATTACAATATTAAAAAGTTATCGTTTCTTTTAGAGCATCCGAATATTAATTCGTTTCACTGTACATACTTATGAAAGACAATGTAGCAATGGAAAAACAATAATTTTTTCGTCAATTTCTAATTTAATGTATTTCGCGGAAACATCCATAACGTTAAAAATTTCAGAAGGACCTACAGAAGGAGATTCTATTAAAAAAATTCCAAATTCGGATGACTTACAGGGACTCTCATAGAAATCTTTTAGATATAAAAATTTTTTGCCAATTATTTTGTATACGTCTCCTGATAATATAAAATTTTCAATAAGAATTATATCGCCATTGATAAGCGAACAACAGTTATTGGGCTCACTAGTTTTTAAACTAAAATTATGGAAATCAACGCGTTTGAATTGTTTATTAGTAGTAATATTTCCGTGTACAGGACCGTCAAAATGTTCTTTTTTTAAAATAGGAAATTTAAGACTATGCATCTTTTCTTTCATAAAAATATGGGATTTTTCTCTATGCCGTTTGACTAATTGCTTTAATATTTTATTCTTCTTACGAACAGATTTTAAAATAGATTGTAAAAAATTCTCGAAATGAAATGCATCGAAATTATTGAGTGGTCCATGATTTTTTACGTCTTCCGCAATATGCAACAGATTGTGTATATTATGAGAAATGTGTTGTGGTCCATATAATATTTTAAATGTTTTAACGAAATAGTATAATAATTCAGATGCATAGTCAATTAATTCAAAATATTTCGAATGTGATAATATCATCATTGCTACATGCAAGGAAAGAAAATGTGTATATCGATCTTTACTTAAATTGTTTAACAAGACTACTGGACCAGTGTAAAAAAGGAATTGCCTAAATTCAGTTGCTTTCCATCGTCTTAGTTCATTTAAACTACGTGGCTTTCTGTTAAATTCTAGTGGCATGCACGTTTTCAGAGAAAGTAAGGAATTTGAAATATTAAGAATTTTCGAATGTGAAATTTTTGTGGTAGGTTTTCCACAGCACCACAAGTTCAAAAGTAATTTCTTAATTACACCCAAACAAACTAAATGCATATAATCGAGAGTAAAAGAATTTATCATGTCAATGCCTGGAATATGTTGTAAAGAAGATATACCCACGTGATGATCTTCATCAACTTGCAATCTAAATTCATTGTCAGTTCGAAGTTTAATATTATTTACGTCTGGAAAACATACCCTATTACAAATAAAATCTCCTTCTATATGGCATTTGGTACAAGAATTATATCCCGTATGACCTTTTGTGCATTTGACAAAAGATTTTGCGGGAGCATCACAAATAAAAGATTTTATTTGTAAATGATATAAATGTCCATTAATTAATAATCCATTATTAACAAGAACTATTGCCTCTGCAACGAAATCGGATAAAAACTATTAACGTCTTTTGGTTTTTCATAACCATGATAAATACCAATAATTTCTACATCTGTATATTCTGTTATGCTACAAAGAATCGGATATACTTGGCTGCTAGAACTCTTTGATAATGGAAGACCGTCTATATTTATGTTAATTTGGATGGTATTATTTTTAAAACGAGAAATGTCTATAAATTGACAAAGTTTTAAAATGGCATTGTTTAAACCAAAATGATAATAATGCCCTGGCTCAACTTGTTTGGTTACGACTGTCCTACACGTTTTTAAAAGAGTTCTAGCATCCGTGGGTAAATTTGGAATGGGTTTCTTTAATATGAAAAGTAAACTGTTTATCGCGACATGTGGAATACCATGTTTTACAGCCCATTTTGCTAAACTAAAACGAACATTTATATCATCACCGTCGGTTAATAATCTGTCCGTTAAATCAGTGAAATTCTGATTTTCTGTAGGAACGATAGATTGAAAATTTTCTAGAGAAATGTTGCTTTCAATATCACTATTTGATGAGAAATTTGAATGAGTTAATACATTGACTTCATTGCTACTTGCACTTTCATCTAATGAAACAGAAGTTTCTTGTCGGAAACTATCGTTTGATAGACGCGAAAATTTTTTAGCACGCATATAATATTTGTGAATTTTCCTTTTGCGATTCATCTTTGAATGAATAATAATAAATATAAAATAAACACTTATCTGGAATGTACACGATTGTAGATACTCCTCAAGCACTTTTCCACAATTCTCTTATTTGTTGCTAACTGAACTAAACTAACTTCACAAAAACAACACGCTCCTTGCTTTGCTGTGTCGTACGCGTGTTTTAACGGTTCTTCAAAAACGCGACGATCTGTGAAACAAACGAAGATTGCCTGTGAAAGAAGAACGCGCCGTTGAGTTGCTGCATGAAGGAAACAGTCGTGTGCGAGAGCTTCAGTAGACAACTCGTCATAAAAAAAGTGCTAGAAAAACGTTAAATTGGATTTGTTTGGCCCAATCATAGAAAATTTATTGTAATTTAAAGTATCTGTGATCAACTTTGCGGCATACTAATTAAGTATAAATTTTCCTGAACCTGCGACGACATGAAATCGTGGACAATCGTCGAGTTTGTACAAAGCGCTACGGTAGAGGCAGTGCCCTCGTCGTGGATAATCGGTGAATACTGCCATTGGCCGTCATTACCTATGGGCCGATTAATGAAGGCCGTGAAAGGGTGTGACCAGGTCAACGAAAATTGGCCTAAACATGCGGTGAAGCATTTCATGAATTCCACTTATGGTAAGTTAAAGATTTGATGGGCTTCGAAATCCCTCCCTTCTTTTCGAAACAGGATATACGTCATTCTATACGTTTTGACATGCTGAACTCGAAATGTAATTGTTATTTTTGGTTGAAATGAATAGTTTTCGAGATATTTCTGAAAAACTGCAGCTACTATACATTGAATTTTGTGTACACGTGCGCGTCTATGCTATGTATATGTATGCGTGAGCACCTTGATAACTCCAAAAAAATAACAAAAACAAAATTTTTTTTGCATCGTGTCAGCCCCATTGTACCATTCAACTTTGTCCTTACCATATTTTACGTATCTTTAGAAACAACAAAGATATTTGAGGTGCTAACGTTTGGTGACTCACCCTGTATAGTGACTCTGATTAATATTCGAACGCCCTAAGAGACAATAACTACTTTAAAATTGTTACTATACAATTTGAACTTTTTGAGAAAGCTAAAGCAATTAATTTGCTACAGTATGTGAAAAGAAATTTTTTAAAAATTGCAATTGTTCGAAATTGTATAAAAAATACTTAAAAGTGCACTTTACAACTCTGTCAATTAAATATATTCTGAATATTTTGTCAAAATCGGTTGACGTTGCAGTAAGCTACAGTCTAACTGCAGTAAATCTAAAGATTCATCAACCGAGTTCGACGAAACATGCACAGTGCAAATAATTGACACGGATCTACAAAATGTATTTTTTAAATATTCAATAAAGACCCATACAAAAAAGTTGTTAAATGCAACGTTTTCGTATTTTTTCTAGAATATTGAAAAGTTATCGTGTTTTTTAGAGCGTCCGTATATTAATTTATTTCATTGTATGTAAACAAATTTAAATATGGAAATACATATTAGCGTAAACACGTATCTAAATATTTGAATTTTCAGGAGACGGGCAAGCTAATGATATTTTAAAAGCTCTGTTAGAACAACAGCATCTGCTACGAGCTTTGTTAACAGATGTTTCTACTCGCGTAGCAAATATTGAAAAAATGCTTACTAAAGGTAATGCAATACTCCCACAGGAGGAAATTGTATCAATTTTTTCAGTAATTTCCTGTCCTGTTTCAACATTTGAGGAGTTTGAGAATTTGGATAAATTTTTGCGAGAAGGAGATAATGCAAAACATGTGGTAATTAAATAAAAGCTTTACCACAGCAGTTTCTATCCACAAGTTTTCAGTCGATTGTAAACATATTATTAATTTGCAGGCCTGCGAATTAGCAAAAATTGGCGGTGTGAGCTGTGCCAATTTCGTCAAGAGGACGTTAGGAACAATATTGGCGGATAAATTGGCTGTGGAATTTAGTTGGCTCGGAAAAAAGGGCAAACGGAGATTCGAGGCTACGCAATTAGCCAAAATAATAATTGGTAATTATTCAAGTACACTTTGTTATTCTTGATATTTAGTGGTATACAGTTGAATATTTTATTGAATTGAAATTCTAATTTTTAGATGCAGCGAAGACATCTAGTGTGTCCACCACAGAAAGTGGAACTGAAATAAATATTCAGAAGTGGCTTAGGAGGGCTCCAGAACGAGCGAAACACATTTCCAAAGATTTTTAATTATATATTATTATTATTATTATTATTATTATTATTATTATATTGTATTATTTTTTAAGTTAAAGTTAGTATATAAGTTAGATATAATTCATTTAGTGTTCAAATTGTTTGATTATTTTGTAATAAATATTAATAGATTAATACAAAGAACGTTGTTTCGTAATTTTTAATATGCAGAACCCGTATTCTATGTAGTTCCTGTAAACTTCTTGTAAGGAACGTCCAAATAACGTCCTTATATCCCCATATATGTACCAGGATCGCCCAATGACGTCCTTATGTCCTAGCTAAGTAGGTACCAGGAACGTCCAAATAACGTCCTTATGTCCCTGGTACGTACCAGGAACATACAAATAACGTCCGTATGTTTCCAGATACGTACCAGGATCGTCCTATAACGTCCTTATGTCCTAGCTAAGTAGGTACCAGGAACGTCCAAATAACGTCCTTATGTCCCTGGTACGTACCAGGAACATACAAATAACGTCCGTATGTCCCCAGATACGTCCCACATACATCCCAGATTGGTCCGTGCGGGACGTCCTATGTACGTCACACTTTGTAAATCGTACCTTCCTGGGACATATATCGGACATATTTCGGACGTATCTCGGACATACGGACATGATTCGGACGTCCCTGGGACATACGAAGGTCCAATACGGACGTACTTTGGACGTCCTTCGGACATCCGAGTGCTATCTGGGAGCATATATGTAAATCATATTGTTATTTATAATAGGTTCGAAACGTGCCTGCAAATAAAATATTATATTCAATTCAATACAATTTCTCAATAATTTCTTTTATTGCAATTTGATATCGAAATAAATAATAGAAATTACTTTTAATGCGTTACGAAGGGTATTAGTAACGTGTGAAAGCAAAGTATTTTCTGTACCAGTACACGGTTGTACTTCTAGTACGTTAAGTAGTGCAAAGTACAACGGATAATACTGCGAAAGGGTTGGATACAAATCGCCGCTCATAATCTCCGTCGCTTCTTTGATCGGTTGGAGTACTTTTAAAGCAGACTCGAGAAAATTCCATTTTTCTGTATTCAAATTTTCCGGCATATTTCCTTCTGCCGATAGTAATACCATATGTAATGGTGTACGTAATTGGTATAACCTTTTCATCATTGCATACGTGGAATTCCATCTTGTATCAACTTCCTGAACCAATTGCAAAGGCGTGGTATCTGGCTTGATATTTTTTTGTATTTTAACGAACTTTTCCCTGGCAGTACTTGATCGAGAAAAGAATGAAACTATTGTTGTTTGAGAATGGCGCGTCCAGCCGCCATGTCTACCGCGCGACGCTGCTCTGTCCCGCCAAAAGTCACTGCGATCCCGCCAAGCTAGCAACACGATCGCGCCAAGTGATCGACCAATCCGCGGCGCCGCGGAAATGCGTGGGCACGCTATTGACCAGCCGATTGGTCCTGGCCCACTGTCGATCCTTCTGGAATGCTCGCGAATGCTCCACCGGAAGCATGACGCATACGAACATTCGAGAAGGATCGAACCAATAAAAGAGAGAGAGAAATGACGTCTCTCTCATTACGCCACACGTCAGCGCATAATTAATCAAAGCAAGTTCTTCACCCTTTTTCCAAAGTTCTCATTTATTTCGTTCATAGCTACATCTCATTTTATAATTCTTTATCATAAGACAATCTTGTATCACCTAGTGCAAATACAGTATATTTTTGTAAATCCGGATTCTTTACCTGCTACCGTTACATTCATCCCACATTCTCACGCATTTATTCAGTCCACTCATTCCTTGCATTCACATCCGCAATCCAATATTGCATCTTGTTGATCGAGCAAATCGGCTCCTTCACATTTCTGGTCCTTCGAGCCGGATTTACATACAATCAGTGAAATTGGTGGTGAAACAGTCGTTCGTCAGTGAAAGTCCATCCAGCGCTCAAGTCACGCATCAATATGGAACCCTCCCGAGACAAACTCTCCTGCGAACAATTGATCATCAAGCAGAACGAGCTAGGACGAAAAATCAGTAGGGTCGTTGAGAACTTGAAAAAATCCATCTCGCAAGCCAAGATGACCAGTGGTGATGTGCAGTCCAGAATGCGCAGCCTTGAGGACAACTGGTCTCTGTTCCAAAAAAATCACGATGCCTTGATTCTCCAGCATCAAGACGCGGTCAAGGCCACTGAATACACCAAGAAGGAGTTCTCCGACTGGGTCGAAGAAAGATATTTGGAGCAGAGAGGCCGCCTGCTAGATCTGGAGCATCAATACGGCGGGGAAGGCTCAACCCAGATAGCACGTACGTCCTTTGTACGTCCGTTTTTTGTCCAATTTACGTCCATACGTCCGAGGTCCGCTGCGGACGTACCTAGGATGTCCGATGGACTTAAATTTCGGTTGTCCCAGGGACGTACATTTTTTTTGTCCAAGGGACATCCATGGGACCTAAATTTCGGTTGTCCCAGAGACGTACATTTTTTTTGTCCAAGGGACATCCATGGGACCTAAATTTCGGTTGTCCCAGGGACGTACATTTTTTTGGTCCAAGGGACGACGTTGGGATCTGAATTTCGGGCGTCCAACGTACGTTTATTTTTTAAGTCTTATACATAGCCAAGTTCGACATTCATACGTACTAGGATGTTCACTCCTCATGCATATGTGTATAAAACATATTTACATATAACAATATATATATATATGTATATATATATATTTATTTATTTATATAAATATCGGGGACCGATATGCAAACTAAAAATTTTATATAAGCGAATATAAGCGATTATCGGTGAGAAAAGCGACGGTTTATAAAACAAGTGATGATCGGTAAAACAAGCGACGATCGAATGTGGAAGAAGAACGCGCCGTTGCTGCGTGACAAAACAGTCTTGTACGAGAGCTTCAGCAGACAACGTGCTAAGTGCTTCAGAAATCTATCGTTACCAGATACCATCGTTACATATATTCACTTCCTATTTATACAAGTAAGTATTTTCATTGTTATTATTTATTACCGTTAGTGTTTCTGCTTACGCCCTTTCGTTATATTATTGTATACATATAGTTACGCACATAATTGATCACACACACTTTAAATTAGAATAACTTTTATATGAATGGATCAAACGGACCAAACGGAAATTGGATAATTGGAAAATTATGAAAAATTGCAGTTTTTACCACTTTTGATCGATTATTATTCGTGAACCAATTAACTAATTTCAATGAAATTTTCAGAATTTATATCATTTATACGAATTTACAAAACACATCTTCTAAATTTTCGTTATTGGCCCAGCTGAAAAAGTTGTAAAATTCAATTTTTACTATGGTTTGTCACAATTCCGATCCAAATGCATTTTTCCAACTTATTTATTACACGTCATTTACTAAACTAATTTTAGCCTTACAGAGAAATTGAAGTCGTTTAGTCCATTCACAAAAAAGTTATTCTGATTTAAAGTGTGTGTGATGAATCCCGCGGCATATCATGATGAACGAAGACCCTGCGGCATACACTGTAAAAATATTTCTTGTATATTAATTAAGTATAAATTTTGCAGAACCTGGGACGAACATGAATGCATGGACTGTTGTGGAGTTTCTGCAGGACGGCACGGTAGAGGCAGTGCCCTCTTCATGGATATTTGGCGATTACTGCCATTGGCCCTCCTTACCACAGGGCCGATTAATGAAGGCCATGCAGACGTGCGAAAAAATAAATGAATGTTGGCCAAAATACCCGGTCAAACATTTTAAAAATGCCACTTACGGTGAGTTAAAGATTTTATGACGTGATGAAACTAAAATAAAAACATTATTTAAAAATGCTTTCAGATGATTATGCGCAGGCAAGGGCCAAGGCAAAAGTGGCCGAGGAGACGTCCGACCTGCAATCGGAACCTGATCTCGGCCAACTAAGGAGGAGAATTACAGTTGTGAGTGACAAGGACGAGACGGGGTCGGATCCTCTACTATTGCCTATGCCTCCGCGCTTGCCTACGCCTACGCCTCCGCGCTTGCCTACGCCTACGCCTCCGCGCTTGCCTACGCCTACGCCTCCGCCGATCACACAACGCTACGAGCTAGGTACGTACATTTTATACTATTATATTATATACTATTTTATGCTAATTGCTTAATTTCTTTCCATAAATAATTATTATATCGGTATATGATAGTGTATTATGGTTTTCAGATACATGCAGCAGGGAAGCAGGAGATGCAACAGAATCCAGTCAGTTAATAAAGTTAATAGATACTACATATAGTGACTTGTATTAATATTCGAACGCTTTACAAAGAGACGATAACTTTTCTAATATTGTACCATACAATTTGAACTTTTTTGGGAAGCTAGAAAAATTAGTTTACTGCAGGATGTGAAAAAATGTTTTCAAAAATTGCAATTGATCGAAATTGTAGAAAAAATACTAAAAGTTGCATTTTACAGCTTTTTTGCATGGGTCTACATTGACAATTTAGAAAATACGTTTTGTAGATCTGTGTCAATTAAATATATTCTGAATATTTCGTAAAAATCGGTCGACGTTACAATGAGCTACAAAGTTTAAAGATGCTAAAATTTGCATATTTTCGGCCCCTCTTAAGGATTCTTAAATCTTTCAAGTCTGTCGTTTATTCCCGCATCAACCGATTTCGATGAAACTTTGACACAGATCTACAAAACATATTTTTTAAATTTTCAATATAGGCCCATATAAAAATGTTGTAAAATACAACTTATTTGTATTTTTTCTACAATTCCGATTAATTGCAATTTTTGAAAACATTTCTTTTCACATCCTATAGTATACTAATTGATCTAGCTTCCCAAAAAAGTTCAAATCTTATAATACGATATTAAAAAAGTTATCGTCTTCTTTAGAGCGTCCGAATATTAATTCGTTTTACTATATATAAACGAATTTAAATATGGAAATACGTATTAGCGTAAACACGTACCTAAAAATCTAAATTTTCAGGAGACGGACAAATACGAAATGGGAGTAAAACGGATGAACTCCTAAAATCCATTCTGCAACAGCTGCATCTGCTGCGGTGTCTCCTGACGGACGTTTCTTCCCGTGTGGAAAAAATTGAGCGCAGCACCACTGAGGGAAACCCAGCCCCAATTGTTGAGGACACGGGAAGAACGTCCATTTTCAATCAAAATTTGTGTCCTGCAGACAATATGGAGGATTTCGAGAAATTGGACGATTTTTTACGAATAGGAGATAATTCAAAACATGTGGTAATTAAATAATATATATAATACAAGTTTTAATTAAGTTATATAAAATAAGTTTTCATTGTAAATAAATGATTAATTTGCAGGCCTGCGAATTATCTAGCATTGGCGGAACAAATTGTGCCAATTTTGTGAAGAGAGTGCTAAGTGCCATTATCACCGACACTTTGGCCAAACAATTCAGCTGGCTTGGCAAAAAGGGAAAGAGGAGATTTCAGGCTACACAGTTAGCCACAGTAATAGTTGGTAATTATTCACGTGCACTTTGATTTTTTTTATATTCAGTGATATACAGTTGAATATATTATTGAATTGAAATTCTAATTTTTAGATGCAGCAACAAAAGCAAAAGTTTCTGCATCCCAAAGCGAAACGGAGGTAATGATACAAAAGTATCTTCGAAGGGCACCAGAACGTACCAAACACGTGGAAAAAGATTTTTAATTTAAATTTTGTATTTTTTGTTCTATTTTTTGGATTTTTTTTTATTTTGTGTTCTATTTTGTGTTCTATTTTTTGTATTTTTTAAATTTATATTATTATATTGTAATAAATGCATATTTTAACCGTATTTAAATATCGTTGTTTCCTAGTTTTAATATACATAAACCATATCCTATGAAGGTCCTATAAATGTCGAGTAAACGTCCCGCAATGGAAGTCCAAATAACGTCCTTATGTCTCAGATTGGTCCCAAGTACGCACCGGGAACGTCCAAATAATGATCTTATGTCCCAGATTGGTCCCAAGTACGTACCAGAAACGTTCAAATAACGTCCTTACGTCCCAGATTCCTCCCAAGTACGTACCGAGAACGTTCAAATAACGTCCTTACGTCCCAGATTGGTACCAGGTACGTACCAGGAGTGTCCAAATAACGTCCGTATGTCCCCAGATACGTCCCAGATAGGTCCGCACGGCACGTCCTATGTACGTTACACTTTGTAACACGTACCTCATTCGGACATTTCTGGGACCAATCTCGGGCATATTTCGGACTTATCTCGGACATACGGACATGATTCGGACGTCCCTGGGACATAAGAAGGTCCGATACTGACGTACTTTGGACGTCCATCGCATATTCGAGTGCTATCTGGGAACTTCTTCCATGAAGGATCCAGCAGCATCATCCAACGAGGAATCAAGCTCTGGATCGGCTCCGCTCCCCAGAATGCAGCTGCCCGAGTTCCATGGCGAGTACGTAGAATGGCCAGCCTTCAAGGATCTGTTCACCTCGATCGTAGACAGAAACAAGCGTCTCAGCAAGGTAGATTGCCTCCATTACCTGAAAGTCAGCCTTCATGGCCAAGCTGCAGACCTTGTGAAAGATCTACCCACCACCAATGAAAACTACGAGCGAGCCTGGAAGATTCTGAAAGAACAATACGAAAACAAACGTATTTTAGTGCGGTCATGTCTAGATAAACTCGCTGCGTTACCCAGGATGACGGCAAGCTCAGCGCAGGAGATCAGTAATATACAGAAGAGCATAACGTCAGTAGCCAACACTCTGGAAGGATTGGGGAGACCAGTGGATAAAACTGAGGACTGGTTCGTTTACTCTGTGGTGAATTTATTCGACCCCACAACCAGGGACAAGTGGGAAGAACGAATCACCAGCAGCAGCGATCCTCCATCGTTCGCGACACTGAAGGACTTCCTGATCAAGCGACGTCAGCAGCTTGAAGCTTCCCCAGAGCCAGTCGCCCCGAGGTCCTTCCCAAAGAGCGGTACAGCCAAGACCACCGAATTTCGCTCGAGCCAGGGCCCTTTCAAATCAAAGGAAGTAATTCGGGCGGTCAGAGCTAATCATGCGCAGCAGTTTCAAAAGGAGGAATGCATAATGTGCAAGAAGAATCACTACCTGATGCAGTGTCCGGAGTACAAGGCACTCACGCCAGCAGAGCGTCGAGGACGTGTGGAGAAGGCTCGTCTGTGCTTCAACTGCCTCGGGAAACATCTGCTTGCAGCCTGTCCATCCACCAGAGGCTGCCAGTCGTGTGGTGAACGGCATCACTCAACGATCCACGACGCATTCAGAGATGGCTCCAGACAGGCAACGACGAGTCATCACACCTTGGACTGCCGAGACCTGAAGGGTAAGGTGTTGTTAGCAACCGCTGTGATTCAAGTTGCAGATCGGTATGGTCGACTTCAAGAGGTCCGAGCCCTCATAGACCAGGGCTCTGAGATCTCTATGGTTACCGAAGGGCTAACACAACGACTCCAGCTACCTAGGACCGCATCAACCGTGGACATCTTCGGCGTAGGGGGACAGCAGCTCGCCAGAGCTAGGGGACGGGTCAACCTAGACATCGCTGCTGGCTCGGGATCGGACAAAATCAAGGTCACTGCCATCGTGCTTCAAAAGCTGACTGGCTACACGCATGGCTGTACCGCTCCGCTGCGCACCTGGAGTCACCTCAAAGGGCTGAGGATGGCTGATCCGACTCCTGCAAATTCAAAGCCGATTGAAGTGTTGCTGGGGGCTGACGTCTATCCAGCCATAATCAGGGAAGGACTCAGGAAAGGGGCTCCCACTGAGCCGGTGGGTCAACTCACGGTATTTGGCTGGATCCTGACAGGTGGCACAGGAACTGCCGCCGCCTCGTCGCACGCCCAAGTGCACCAGGTGGTGGTCGGCGACTCCCTGAATTCCCTGGTAAGAAGGTTTTGGGAACAAGAGGAGCTTCAGGACGCGCAGCCGACCTTGACAGTGGAGGAGATGGAGTGCGAACGACACTTCGTATCGACCCACACGCGGACACCAGAAGGCAGATACCAAGTCAGGCTTCCGTTCCGACGTTCGGGACCCATCACATCAGGGTCGAGAACAGCCTCCTGGCATTCACTCAGGAGAGTGGAACAGCGCTGCAAGAAAGACGTTCAATTTAAGGCATTGTACTTCAACTTCATGAAGGAGTACAGTGACTTGAAGCATATGTCACTGGTGAGAGAAACAAAGAAGGAACAGCCAGTACATTACCTTCCGCATCACGGTGTCTTAAAACCCGGCAGCACAACCACGAAGCTCCGGGTAGTGTTCAACGGTTCGTGGGCCGAGGGAGGTCAGCAGTCCCTGAACGATTGCCTTCATGTCGGTCCTAACCTGTTGCCCCTATTAGCTGACGTCTTACTGCGGTGGCGCACGCACCGATACGTTGTGACAGCCGATGTGACGAAGATGTACCGGCAGATCCTGGTTCATCCAGAGGACCGAGATCATCAAAGGATCCTATGGAGGGACGATGAGTCACAACAAGTGAGCGAATATCGTCTTAATACGGTCACTTACGGCCTGGCGTGTGCCCCTTATTTAGCAGTCAGGACGCTGCGTCAGCTGGCAGAGGACGAAGGCAGCCGGTTCCCCCTTGGCGCACAAGCAATCCAGAACGATACATATGTGGATGACATTCTGACAGGGGCCGACACTGTACAAGCACTACAGGAAACGGCACGTCAACTCCAGCAGCTCTGCAAGGCGGGCGGCTCTCCACTGCAAAAATGGGCATTCAATGTTGCTGAGCTGCATGACATCACGCAGCAGTCGTGTCAAAACTCAGCAATCCAGTCTGCACCACCTCATACCACGCAAGGACTGCCGAAAACATGGACCGACACAACCCAGTCTGCACTCGGCCTTCAGTGGTCACCAACAGACGACACATTCCGGTTCCTCATCCACGAAGCCGACACGCAGCCATCCACCAAGAGGGGCCTGGTGTCCAAAGCGGCGCAGCTGTTTGACCCGCTGGGATGGCTGACTCCCGTCACTGTGCGAGCCAAAATCTGCATCCAGTCTACGTGGCTGCTGGGGCTCAACTGGGACGACCCGCTCCCAGCCACCCTGGCCAGTGACTGGAGGAACTTCTGTGTGGAACTAAAGCAGCTTGAGCGGGTGAGGGTGAGTCGTCCTCTGTTTCAGAACTCACACCAAACCACGATGGAGTTCCATGGGTTCGCCGACGCCTCGGAGCGAGCGTATGGAGCCGTTCTGTACCTGAGGACGAAAACAACAAACAACCGGTGGACACTGAAGCTCATCACAGCCAAGAGCAAAGTGGCACCACTGCAACAAGTGTCACTCCCTCGGCTAGAACTTTGCGCTGCGCACCTACTTGCAAGGTTGACGCAGCACATCACCAAAGCACTACACTTGGACGGCACAACAATTCACCTGTGGTCTGACTCCACCGTGACACTGGGCTGGATCCAGGGTCATCCGTCCAGGTGGAAAACTTATGTAGCCAACAGGGTGGCCGACATTCAGAGGAGAGTGCCCGACGCTCACTGGCACCACGTAGTTGGCAGCGAAAACCCTGCTGACTGCGCCTCTCGTGGGATTTCCCCTTCACAGCTGCTCGGCTGGTCCTTATGGTGGGAGGGACCAGAGTTCCTGCAGCACGATGTCGACCTCGTCGCCCCAGGACCTGTCGACCAGGAACATCTGCCGGAACAAAGGGGACCCATCGTTGCAATTGTGACTGAAGCTGAAAAGGACCTCGAGGACAACGTCATCCTCAAACGCTTCTCGTCCTACACCAGGCTGCTTCGGGTGACGGCTTGGTGTCTTTGGTGGCTCAGGAGAAAGCGAGGCCAGTCGGGACAAACATCGACCAACGGAGATCCATCGCAGGCTGCTCAGGCTCCAGTGCTGACCACGGCAGAGATCACTGAGGCAGAGAGAAGCTGGATTCGACTGGTCCAAGGGATGGCCTACCCTGAAGAGCTGAAAATGCTGGCACTGAACAAAGGCATTTCAGCTCGGAGCAGTCTTGCAGCATTGGCCCCTACCCTGGACAAAGAAGAATTATTGAGAATCGGAGGCCGACTGGGCAGGGCGAAGCTGAATCCAGACGAAGCTCACCCCATCATCCTGCCTCCGCGCTCCCATTTCACGCACTTACTAGTCGCTCATACTCACAAGCGCACCATGCACGGAGGAGTGCAGCTGACCCTCGGGGCAATCCGGCAGCGTTTCTGGATTCCCACTGGACGAGCGGTGGTAAAAGGGACCATCCACAAGTGCGTGACGTGCCTGCGATGGCGGGCGGAACCAGCAGGCCAGCAGATGGGAGAACTTCCAGGGTACCGAGTCAACCCAGATCACCCATTCCACCACACCGGAGTCGACTACGCCGGACCCATCTGGCTGCGCACCACGGCAGGGAGAGGCTACAAATCATACAAGGGCTTCTTCGTGGTGTTTGTCTGCATGGTAACGAAGGCCGTGCATTTAGAAGTTGCCTCAGATTACACTGCAGAGGCTTTCCTGGCTGCCCTCCGTCGCTTCGTGTCTCGGCGCGGCCTTTGTGCTCACCTGTATAGCGATTGCGGCACCAACTTCAAGGGAGCCGACAACGAGCTGCGCCGCCTCTTCAACGCCAAGAGCAAGGAGAACCACCGCATGCGGGAAGAGACAAGTGTATTACGGATAGAATGGCACTTCAATCCGCCATCAGCACCACACTTTGGCGGCCTGTGGGAAGCGGCAGTCAAATCTACCAAACACCACTTACGGAGAACCATCGGGGAAGCTCGTCTGACCTTCGAGGAGATGACGACGTTACTGACGCAGGTTGAGGCCTGCCTCAATTCAAGGCCGCTCGCTGCACTCTCCGACGATCCAGCAGATTTGACTGCACTAACCCCAGGTCATTTCCTTATAGGTTCCGCACTGCAGGCAATTCCAGAACCTTCGCTACTCGATGAGGCGACCAACCGGCTGACTCGATGGCAGCACATCTCCAAAATGAGGGATCAGTTCTGGACCAGGTGGAAAAGAGAATATCTCCAGGGACTCACCTCACGATCCAAATGGCGCAAAGTGCAGGATGACGTCACGCCTGGCTGCCTCTGCATCATCATGGATGAACAGACTCCCCCGGCACGGTGGCCCCTTGCACGAGTCAAGGAAATTCATCCTGGAGCAGACGGACGAGTGCGAGTGGTCACGGTGGTCACATCCACGTCACAATTCCAAAGGACGGTCCACAAACTCATAGTCTTGCCGATCAACGCGAACGATCGATGAACGCGTCGATTCATGTCGGCTCGGGCGTGCAACTGCGTAGTACGCGTTCATTCACTCGCGCAGGCGCGACGCACAACTCAATGAAGGAGCCTCTCGTGACGTCACTCGGGTTCGCTCAGCATGACTGCCGACTGCCATGCATCATTAAATTCAATCGTCAATTAGATTTCACTGTCTTGTTCGAATCACCAACACGTCTGTTCGCTGCATACACGTCGCGCGCTCACGATTGCAACGGTCACTTGGTCAACGGACACTTGTACCACAGCACTCGCGAAAATTCGACCAGTCGAGGCGGGCGGAATGTTTGAGAATGGCGCGTCCAGCCGCCATGTCTACCGCGCGACGCTGCTCTGTCCCGCCAAAAGTCACTGCGATCCCGCCAAGCTAGCAACACGATCGCGCCAAGTGATCGACCAATCCGCGGCGCCGCGGAAATGCGTGGGCACGCTATTGACCAGCCGATTGGTCCTGGCCCACTGTCGATCCTTCTGGAATGCTCGCGAATGCTCCACCGGAAGCATGACGCATACGAACATTCGAGAAGGATCGAACCAATAAAAGAGAGAGAGAAATGACGTCTCTCTCATTACGCCACACGTCAGCGCATAATTAATCAAAGCAAGTTCTTCACCCTTTTTCCAAAGTTCTCATTTATTTCGTTCATAGCTACATCTCATTTTATAATTCTTTATCATAAGACAATCTTGTATCACCTAGTGCAAATACAGTATATTTTTGTAAATCCGGATTCTTTACCTGCTACCGTTACATTCATCCCACATTCTCACGCATTTATTCAGTCCACTCATTCCTTGCATTCACATCCGCAATCCAATATTGCATCTTGTTGATCGAGCAAATCGGCTCCTTCACAATTGTTCTACACTTTTTACGGAGTTGTGCATATTCAAAATTTTTCATAGCTTTTTTAATCACTAATTGTAAACAGTGTGCAAAACACGGTATTCTAGTCCAACTATTGTAATTATTTACGGCTTTAACAATGTTGCGTCCATTGTCGGTTGTAAAGAAGGCGGGTTTTTGTAAGTCTAAATTCCACTCACTTAGAAAATTTAACAACATGTCTTGAATATTTTTATATGTGTGTTTCTCCTGAACATGGTGTAAGTTTAACATATAATGAACTAACTTAAAATCTTTTGTTACATAGTGAACAGTTAAGGATATGTGTGGGAATCAGCATATCGGGAAGGCCACCAACCGATCGTGTCGTTGCCCTCGCGTACCATCAACAAACGTCGTACGCCAAAAACACCAATTACACGTTTTTAGATACGGTAAACAGTCGAGGACCGGGGGAATGAACTGGCAAGCAAACAAGCCAGTGTCATCGCCCGTACCTCGACTAGGTCACGAAAAGATCACATAGGTGTGCCGAAACGCACCTGTGTGGATGACAATAAAGGTAGACCGCGGAAGACGCGGACAGGCTTATGTCAAAACATGACGATACGAGAGATAAACACGATCACGATTTACGGCTACGAATTACGGATTAACGAATACGGACACATTTCTTATATCACTCTGTACCACTATTTTTGTTGTTTTTTCTGTCGTGTTGTTTTAAATAAAGGACAGATATTTAATCAGTAAAAATCCTATTCCTACAATTGGGGGCTCGTCCGGGATTAACAACGACCGGAGAACACGCGTCGGAAAGTACAATAGATCGGGAGTGGATATCGGAAATAAAAACGCGATTGTGCTTCATTTCGAAACGAGATGGATGATCGAACGCTACAACGCCTCAACACGACGCAACTGAAAGAGATCCTGAGGAAGAGGGCCCTGTCCACGAGCGGCACGAAGGTCGAACTGGTTGCAAGACTGCTCGACCACGGCGTCGGAGAAGACAACATTTTTTGTGACGACGAGCCGCTAAATACGGGAGACCTCAAACCAGAGCCGACGCCCGACCCGCCCGCCCAAGATAACGAAACAAAACTCCTGAAGCTTCGGCTCGAGCTGATGGTAAAGGAGAAAGAGATAGCCGTCAGGGAAGCTGAGCTGGCTAGACGCGAGCTTGATTTTCTGCGGCAATCGCAGGGCGTCAACGTACGACAAACCACGAGACCCGAAGTAGCAATTACGACAACGGAGCATCTTCGCATGAGCATTACGGCCATTGCGGACCTGCTCAATCACTTCGACGGCACGGAGGGTACTTTTAAGACGTGGTCGAAGCAGTTCCAACTCCTGCGCGACAGCTATAAGTTGCGAGATGACGCTTGTCGCATCTTGATAGTCTCCAGGCTCCGAGGCAAGGCCCTGGATTGGTTTCATTCCAAGCCGGAACACGCGGGAATGGCGATTGAGACACTGCTGGAGGAGATACGCTCCATGTTCTATCAGAGGCCCGACCGCCTGAAGCTGAGGCGTCTATTCGAGGAGAGGACGTGGCAGCGAGGGGAGTCCTTCGCCGACTACCTTCACCAGAAGGTGATCCTGGCGAACCGCATCACCATTGAGGAAGAAGAATTCATAGACTGCGTCATAGATGGGATACCCAACCCGGCCCTCCAAGATCAGGCCCGTCTCCAACGATTCCGAACGAAGGCGGACCTTCTGGAGGCAATGGGAAAAATCACGATCCGGACGACTGCTTCGAACGCGACGCCCAGGGAAGCACCCTCAGCATCGATGCCTAAACCCACAAACGCAACGAGCAGTACGCCGAGACGATGCACTAACTGCGGCGATCGAGGACACCCCACAGCGAGCTGCCCCGCCCAAAACCGAGGTCATAAGTGCTTTCATTGCAATGAATACGGTCACATCTCGCGCGAATGTCCTAAGAAATCGTCCGCGAAAGACGTCCTCGCCGTCGCGGTGTCTACCGAAAGCAAGTACCGCAAAGATATTCGCGTCAACGGATTCGCCGCGGTCGCCGTGCTCGATACGGGTAGTGACGTGTCGCTGATTCGCGAAGATGTATACCGCGACGTCGGTGCACCACCGTTAACGCGCGAGGAACTGTACCTACGCGGGATAGGCGCGGAACGCTGCACCACGCTGGGAAAATTCAGGGCCGAAATCGTCATCGACGGGGAAATACGTGAGGCTACGCTGCGCGTCGTGGGGAATACCGTTCTAGAATACGGGGTGCTACTCGGTTTCGATTTCATCGACACCGCGGAGTGGACGGTGAAGAATGGCGTCATGACATTGACGACACGGTCACAGGCACGGGATGATATCTCCGAAATCCTGCATATAAAACACGAACCTCCCCACGACACGATTGACGTTTCCCATGTCGATAACGCGAAATTACGCGACGAAATCGAAACGGCTATACGTAACTATAAGCCAGACGCGATTCGCGAGGTCGGAGTCACGATGCGCATTATTGTAAAAGATAACGAACCGGTTTATCAGCGGCCAAGAAGGCTTTCCCCTTCCGAAAGAGACGAAGTCAATCGTCAAATCAGCGAGTGGGTACGCGACGGCGTCGCACAACCCTCTCTCTCGGAATACGCGAGTCCAGTAGACCTCGTAAAGAAGAAGGACAATACCACCCGCCTATGCGTAGATTATCGGCAATTGAACGCGAAGATAGTACGAGACCGGTACCCTCTCCCACTAATCGAGGATCAGCTCGATCTGCTACAAGGCGCCTCCGTATACAGCACGATTGTCTATGTAATGCGTTTTTCCACGTATCGGTTGAGCAGGAAAGCCGAAAATACACGGCTTTTATCGTGCCCGACGGGCAATACGAGTTTTTGAAAGTTCCGTTTGGTCTCTGCAATTCGCCAGCAGTCTTTCAACGATTTGTAAACGTCGCGTTCAGGGACCTAATCGCGGAAAAAACGGTACTCACATATATAGACGACCTAGTCATAGCCGCAACGGATCACGAGAGCGGCGCACGACGGTTATTAGCGGTTCTCAAACGCGCAGCAGAATGCGGGCTACGAATAAATTGGTCTAAATGTGAGTTTCTTAAGACACGCGTAGAATATCTCGGGCATGTAGTGGAGGGAGGTACCGTGCGACCCTCGGAAAATAAAACGAAAGCGGTAGCTCGTTTCCCGACTCCGACCACGGTGAAACAGGTGCAGAGTTTCCTCGGGCTGTCCGGCTACTTCCGAAAGTTTATCCCGAATTATTCCACAATAGCACGACCACTGACACGCCTTTTGAAGGCAGACGTGCCCTTTCAATTCGATTCGGTAGAACGAAGCGCCTTCGCACTCCTCAAGGAAGCTCTGACCAGACGACCGGTATTACAACTATACCAGCGCGAGCGAGAAACCGAATTACATACCGATGCGTCAATGCTGGGATATGGGGCAATACTATTGCAACGCGATAGCGAAGACGGCACGTTCCACCCCGTATATTACGCGAGTGGTATGACGACGACGGCGGAACAACGGTATCCGAGTTACGAGTTAGAAGTCTTGGCAATAATAAGGTCGCTTCGGAAGTTCAGGGTTTATCTGCTCGGTATACCATTTAAAATCGTCACGGACTGTAGGGCATTCACGCTGACCATGCGAAAGAGAGATCTCTGCGTTCGGGTTGCACGTTGGGCACTGTTGCTCGAAGAATTTCAATATTCAATCGAACATCGTCCGGGGAGCTCGATGCAACACGTCGACGCACTCAGCCGTAATCCCGCATCTATGTGCCTCGCAATCGAGAGCGAGGAAGGCGTCACGGCACGAATCCGCAAAGCACAGGAACGCGACGAAACCCTGCGAAAAATTATAACGGGCATCGAGGAACGAGGGGTCGACGGATACGCGTTACGACGAGGGCTACTAATGCGGGAAGTAGATGGTGACCTGCGTATCGTCGTGCCTCGAGGAATGCAAACGCAGGTTACACGAAAAGCACACGAAAACGGGCATTTCTCGGCCGTAAAAACCGAGGCTCTGCTGAAACGCGATTACTGGTTCCCCGCCATGCGAGCAAAGGTCGATAGAATAATCAGTAATTGCGTCGACTGCATCCTCGCGGAACGAAAGAAAGGGCGGCAAGAGGGGTTCTTACACGCGATCCAGAAAGGGGACCGACCTCTCGAAACGTACCACGTCGACCATCTCGGCCCCCTCCCCTCCACGCGCAAACAGTACCGACACATTTTCGTCGTGGTGGACGCGTTCACGAAATTTGTATGGCTGTACGCCACGAAAACAGCGAATGCGGTAGAGGTCACGGACCGTTTGCGAAAGCAGGCAGAAATTTTCGGGAACCCGCGAAGAATAGTCTCCGATAGAGGCGCGGCCTTTACGTCTCATGCGTTTAGAGATTATTGCAACGAGGAGGGAATCGAACATTCCCTCATCACCACCGGTATACCACGGGGCAACGGGCAGGTAGAACGAGTAAACCGAACGCTGATCCCGTTACTAACGAAAATATCCGCGCCGAATCCCACCGAATGGTATAAACACCTCAAGAAGGTCCAAATGCTGCTGAACGCCACCCTCCACCGGAGCACTGGAGTGTCGCCATTCTCGCTGCTCTTCGGAACGCAAATGAACCTGAAGGACGACCCCCAGGTCCGTGAAATCATCGAGTCCGAGCTGACGGAAATGTTTCAGGCGGACCGAGACGAAATACGCCAACAATCCAAGGAAAGGCTACAACGTGTCCAGCAGGAAAACCAGAAACAGTACGACCGGCGACGAAAGAAAGCCACCGTGTACCACGTAGGGGACTTAGTCTCCGTGCAACGCACACAGGCTGGACCAGGATTAAAACTGGCCGGAAAATTCCTGGGTCCGTACGAGGTGACGCGCGTCCTGCGAAACGACCGTTACGTAGTGACGAAGATCGGGGAACATGAAGGACCCCGACAAACTTCAACTGCGGCAGATCACATGAAAAGATGGATCGACGCAGACGACGACAGTGAGGAAAATGAGGACGGGGAGGAGAAAGATATCTGAGGGCAGATATCGATGCAGGACGGCCGAGTGTGGGAATCAGCATATCGGGAAGGCCACCAACCGATCGTGTCGTTGCCCTCGCGTACCATCAACAAACGTCGTACGCCAAAAACACCAATTACGAGTTTTTAGATACGGTAAACAGTCGAGGACCGGGGGAATGAACTGGCAAGCAAACAAGCCAGTGTCATCGCCCGTACCTCGACTAGGTCACGAAAAGACCACATAGGTGTGCCGAAACGCACCTGTGTGGATGACAATAAAGGTAGACCGCGGAAGACGCGGACAGGCTTATGTCAAAACGCGACGATACGAACGACGATACGAGAGATAAACACGATCACGATTTACGGCTACGAATTACGGATTAACGAATACGGACACATTTCTTATATCACTCTGTACCACTATTTTTGTTGTTTTTTCTGTCGTGTTGTTTTAAATAAAGAACAGATATTTAATCAGTAAAAATCCTGTTCCTACATATGTAACTTTGGACTGCTCTGGATGTCCATCCGTCTGTCGTGTACGCAAATATTTTACATCCTGTTAATAATGATATATATAAAACATATAAACTATAAACTGTACCAAATATTGTACAACAGTCATAAAGGAAAGAAAATGTAATACACATAAATATAATTTACCTTCTTGTATGTCCGCAAATATTTTACTTCTCGTTTGCGATTTCAATTCTTTATACATATTTGGAATTAGTTCCCGTGAAAATGTCGTCCGACTGGGTATTTGATATCACGGTTCCGCGATATGTAATAGTGACCGAAATCCAGAATTTTCCACGATACTATAAGGTTGTAGATCCATTGCGATCATATTAGCTATTCCATTTGTTAATTCTTTAAATCTAGCTGAATTTTTGTCTAAGTATACAATATTGTTTTTTCTGGTACTACCATTACTTGACTCTACTTCTGTATTTTCTGTTAAAGTAACTATTTCACTATGTACAGTTTTTAAGTGACGCATGAGCGAAGATGTGCAACCGTATTTTACTTTAAATTCCTTTAAACAAATATTACATCGTGCTCCGTCTGGATTTAATTTTTCAAAATGCTGCCAAACAGTGCTCCGTCTCTGTCTCATAGATTCCACATTTTCACGACTATCGGGTAATCTCACGGTATTAGCACTGTCTGAATTGTTTCTCTCGCACATGATTAAATTCTTAATGTATTATTTATAAACTATGCAACGAAACTGTTGAAACTGTAAAAAACTCGTATTGCTATAGGCTGTGACAACGTGCTCGGACCAGCATCAGCTAAAGACTAAGCTTGAGTCAGTTAAGTTACAGTTAAAACAAACGAACAAACAAACGAAGAAATAAACGGAGAAACAAACGAGCAAACAAACGAAGAAATAAAAGAACGCATACTATACACCAATGTATTACTATTCTACTTTCAAACTTTTCGCAACTCTCTGCGATAATTCAAAATATGTATAAAGATTTGAAATCGGAAAGAAGAAGTAAAATATCTAGTAACAGAACATACGCGATGGTAAATTGTATGTATATTGTATATGAGTTATATTTTTTTTATCTCAATAGACTTTTTTTAATAAAACATTGGGCAATACGGAAATTGATGCGCGCAATAAACAAGAAATGCAGAGCTATTTCTCGGAAGGTGTATTATCACGAAAAATTAATATTTTAATTTCAAAATATTATCTCGTAAAAACCTATTACCCAGGCAACAAATAAGTGATTGTTTTCGCTCTGTGGAAATATGTATAGTAATGGCAACTCGTAAGAGATTGTTGCCTGAAAATGTACAAGAGTTGTGTTTTTTACATGCAAATCAAATATGAAAATATATAACTTTTTGTGTTTCTCTCTTTGTGGATAGAAATTAGATTCCCTTACGCATTTACATTATTTGTAGTACTAAACACTTGGTAGTACCATACAAACAGTTCATTAAATTTAACTTTATATTAAAAATCAATTATAATCTAAATTTTGTATACACGATGAGCAGCTTCCATTAGTCTGATTGCTTGAAGGTGTTAAATTTCCCGAAATTGTCGATCTGGGTCTAAAAGCGCAATTGAATTGAACTGTTTGACTGTCCGACACTATCGGACCGTCCGACGGCATCGGACTATCCGACAGCATCGGACTACCCGAGAATTCGTTTGTTACGGACGTCCGACCGAGACCACGCGACTTCGACAGACCCGACCCGAACACTCGGACGTCCGCACACCTCTAATTGGAGGGTATGACTGCAGTGGCGGTGGTCCATATCCTAAAATCCTCTCACCCCACCTCCTAGTGGTGGTCCCTGGGACACGCTACGGCACGGCGTGTGCTAACGGGGTGAGGGGTTGCATCAGTCTCACGACCGGTGTATCCTAGTGTCTCTGACAGCAAGATGTCTGTCAGGGGCCCCATACCGTAAGCCGGCCCCCAGGGGCCGGAACGGGGTGCTTGCCTTAACCGGCCGGTTTCGCGAAAATGATAAAACCTCTATAAAAAAGTACATGATCCTCAAGGTGAGCTCGTGCCGAATTGATCTCCTCCCGGATTAGACGCCGGGGGGATGATTGGGTGTGTGCATCCAGCCGCTAACGAGCACACTGGGGTACCTGCCCGAACCCCAGAGTATTGAAGGGCTTCCCTCTCGGACCCTACGGGGAATGTTAAAGGTAAGGCGGCTCTGCCTGGGGTGACCACGTTCCGATCACGCTCGTGGGATTCATTTGGATTGTTCGAAAATTTTTGGGGACAAGGGGGGGCGGGAAGGCGCGAAGGGGCGCGGCGGGAAAGTGCGGTTTACGGGGCCAACGGGGAAGGGGGGCATTGGGGTTGGTTCGGGGGTTGGTTTCCTCCGCCGGCGAAGAGGGCGCGTTGCCTTCGACGGCGTCGGCCCGCCAAGTGCTACCGGAGGCTGTTCCACGCGTTACACCCGAGCAGCTCCCGATGCCGACGGGCCCGGGCCCTGGCGGGTGTGTGACGCGGTCAAAGACCGCGCCCAAAGAGCGGCCGCGACCTTCTAACCCGGTCGTGATTCGAGATGACGGGAAGGGGGACGGCATTGAGACGGACACCGAGTCCGTGACCTCCATGTCGTCCGTCTCCTCGACGGGCACGGAGTGGGGGTCCTACGGGGGAGAAGATCCCCAATAAGAAAAGGACCCCCGTGAGGAATGTATATGAACCCATGGGGCAGGGTATAGTTTTCTCTAGAGCTTCCCTCGCAGCTCTGCCCTCCGCTGAGGTGCTGGTGGCGGATTGCCGAACTGCCGGCGTTTCGGAGCTGCGGGGGAGTCTGAGGGAGGCATCGGAGGCGGTGGACAGGGTGTCCACCATCTCGAAGGGTCTCAAGAGGTCTCTTGCGCAGGAGCTGCA
The DNA here is from genome assembly GCA_963971365.1 of Lasioglossum villosulum. NCBI lineage: Eukaryota > Metazoa > Arthropoda > Insecta > Hymenoptera > Halictidae > Lasioglossum > Lasioglossum villosulum. The sequence continues at coordinate 14,575,795 of OZ020504.1, read as the reverse complement.
CGTGGCTAGCAGGTGTATCCGGGCGGCCGGATATGAGCTGGCCGCGCGCGCCCATATCAGCAGCGAAACGGGGGTGATGGCGGTCGAGGAGTTGCGTCGGCAGCTGCAGGAGTCGGAGGGTCGTATCCGATTCCTCCAGGATAAACTCGATGATCTCTTCGACAAGTACGAGGGGCCCCCGGTGCTAACACAGAGGGGTTCGCGGGGGGTAACGCGGGGCGGAAAGAAGGGTGGGGAAATGCCTGCACCCCAGAAGGACGAAGGAGATGCCGGGGAACCGCCGCCGCCGAGAGTGGTGGGAACTCCGGCCATTGGAGTGAGACGCGGGAGGTGGGGAGTTGTCCCCGACTGTCCTATGGCAGTCGAGGACAAACTCTTGGCCCTAGAGGGCCGTATGATGGAGGTTCTCTCCACAATAAGGCGGGAGGTACTCGGGGCGACGAATCGGCCTGAGGTAACCCCGCCTGCGTGCGCCGTTCCCCGCGAGAAGGGGAAGGCGCCGGGGAGGAAGAACAAGGCGAGGAAGCCTCAGGGGCCGCCTACAAGGGAGGCCACCGGTGCGGCGACGACGAGGGGGGGACGTGCCCCCCACCACCGATACGGACGGGGGTGGCACTTGGGCGGAGATGGTGTCCCGGAAGAAGGGAAAGCTCCAGGCCCATCATCATCCGCCGAGACCACCCCCAAGGATAGTCCCCCTGCGCAGGCGGGGGAGGAGAAGGGGAAGAAGCTGGCGCCGCGCTTACCGCGGCAGCAAAAGACGGCGGCGGTTGTGTTAAATGTGCCGGAAGGGGTGGAGGCAACGATGAACGGCGCCATGCAAAGGGTGACCCAAGCCTTCAGCCTTGAGTCCGTCGGCATCACCGGAGGACTCGCGGTCGGTGTGGTCCGAACCGGGGCACTCATGTTGAGGGTCCACGGGGAAGGCAGCCAATCTAAGGCCGCGGTGTTGGCTGAAAGGATGAGGGTCGCCCTCGAAGGGACGGGAGAACACCCCCACCAGGACCGCAGAAATCCGACTCCGGGTCCTTGGCGTCGAGGCCACCCCGAAGATGGTCGGAGTCGCCCTGGCCGAGACGGGCGGATGCGGTCCTGGGAGGTGAAGGTGGGGGTGGTCAACAGACCCCCATCCGGGAATAGTCCTTGCACTCGTTGGGCCCGCGTGCCCCTCAGTGCTGCGAAGAAGCTGGCTGGCGCCGGTCGCATGAGGGTGGGATGGTCCTTGGCGAGGGTAGAGGTCCTGGAGGAGCGTGAGCTCCAGCGCTACCGATGCCTTCGTCGGGGCCACACGTAGTCGCGCTGCGACTACAAGGGGGAGGAGAGCCGGCACGACCGGTGCTTTAGGTGGGGGGAGAAAGGGCACAAGGTTGCGACTTGCAAGTCGCCGACCAAGTGTCCCCTATGTGGGGACTTGGGCCTGCCCGCGGACCACCGGTCCGGGACGCGGGCTTGCCCCTCCTTTCGACCTGGGGGTACCAGCTCGGCATGGGGCGCGAGTCCCAAGAGACCACACCCGCACCGGTCGAGCCGGCTCCACATCCCCCTTCGGGGGGGCGATGGAGTTGGGAGGGGATTAAGAGGCTCCGCCCTTCTGAGGGGGTCCAAAACAGGGATTGACCCTCCTCCCACGATTCGAATATGTCCGAATCGCCGGAGGGGGGAGTGAATGCGGTGGTCTCGGGACCGCCGCGTCTCACGGGATGGGAGGCTAGTCCCGGGGGTGTGCGAAATGCACCCCTTCGAGGGGCGGGCCCTAACCGCGAGCGGAGACTCCCTCGTCCGCCACGGCCAGAGAGAGTAACAGGCGATCCGGCTCTGGCAGCCGGCGGACGACGGGGTCACCGGGTCATCGGGTGTCGAGCTGGTTTACTCGGCATCCATCTGGTGAACAGGGAAGGGGGAAACATGGCTACCTTCACCATGGTTCCCAAAATTCGAGTCATAGGCGTGGGGGAACTTTTCTCCCCCTCGGGGTGGCCTTAAGAAAAGGCAGTGCCCATAATAATGCTTTGGGAAGGTCATGTGGTTTTTAGTCGGGAGTCCGGCATGGGCCTCTCTCATCTCCCAGCGATGAGGGGGGTTATCTCTGGTTGGGATTTTCCACATGTAAAAAAAAAGAATAGGGCTAGGATAGGGTCGGGATAGGCGAGGGAGATGCCGAAAATATAGACGAAACGGCTGGTCACATGCAGTTGCATGTGACTGGTCAGTATATGTGAAGAGCTTAGCTCATCACGTACGATGACCAGACGTTGCGACTGTCATAAAGAAAGTGGGTTTACTAAATTGACGGATCATTGCTAGTAACTCTTTCATTTTTGTTCCCGATATGAATATTTTTAAGTAACCTCAATCAAATTATTCATAAAATCCGGATTCAAAACATCTTGAGCACGTAAATTCTTATAAAATCCTGATTCAAAACACCTTGAGCACGTAAATTCTTATTTGTATTAATTTCTAAAGAAGATGGAACGAAATTTCCGGTCGCGAGATTAAAAAAAATGTTCGTACATGATCTTACATCAGAAAAAGATAAGGAGGAAACTCTGTATCCCTTTGAAACGGGCTCGCGCTATTTCGCGATAATCGCGTCGAGAAAATAAGGGGAAACTCTACACCGCTTTGTTAATTAGAAACTCTCTCTCTCTTACATTGTGAACAGTGTCTCTCTCTCTTACATCGTGAACGGTCTCTCTCTCTCTCTCTCTTACATCGTGAACGATCACTCTCTCTCTGTCTCTCTTACATCGTTCAGGTTAATCGTCTTAAACGAAAGTGCACGTGTTCTCGTGGGAAACTGTCCTTGAAAAAATAAAGGTCAACGCCTCCCCCATAGGTAAGAAACACGTTCGAACACGTTCGGACGCGATTCTACGACTCTTCGATTCCACGGCTCCCTCTATAAAGAAGAGGAAAGAAATGATAATGAAAAGACTGAGTGAAAACAGATGTGGTCAGATATCACGACTCGATACTAGCCGTCAAAAGAATGTTACTATTTGAATCAGCCGCGAAAGGATATTGCTATTAAGGATAAAGAAAACGCTCCTCTTGCATATTGCATGATATACATAAGAAAATAACGTTCTTCAAAGGAATGATAAGGAACGGGCTTTGCTAAAAGATGTGATCGGATATTACGGTTTGGCAACTCGGTATCAGCCGTGAACGGATGTTGCTACGAAATAAATTATTATTAACGAATTATATGAACGGGGCTTTCGCAATACCGAGAAACCGGCTTTGAACGCAGTACCAGGAAACTGGCCTTGATAAGAGCGCGTGTTCCCAGGGGTAAAAAAACCCCCTCCCCCTCGCCTACGTACGGGCGCTTACGCAATACCCACTCATGAAAACCCCTCTCCCCCCACAAAAATATGCTCACGCTATAAGCTAAAATGATGGTGCCGATAAGGTAGAAATCTACCTACAATGATAACCGGTGTGCTAGAACCCGCCTATATAAAAAATCCCCCACACTCGCAAAACATTATCTTCTCGATGTATCATATTCGCGAAGCACGTTCAAAATATCATAATCGTAAAACCCTTGTCATAGATAAGGGGAAACTATATACAGCTGTGTACAGATAATATGGTCTCCCCTCCCCCACCCCCTCGCAAAGTATGCTCGCACTATAACGTGGGAAACTGTCCTTAAAAAATTCCCCCTCCACCACCCCCGCATAATACGGTCGCGCTATAAGGTAATCCTCCCTCCCTCCACCCACGCAAAGTTTGCTCGCGCTATAAGGTAAATGGCCCTAAATGCTCTATCAAGCAGTTTATAAATCCGAACCGTTACTTACTTTCATGGTAACAGGAAAAAGAACTTTATGAATTATGTCTTATGGGATATAGCTTAAAGTACAACTAATGTGACTGAAATTTCAAAATTCCTAAGTCACTTATATGTATTATACTAGTAAATAATACAGTGGAAATCATTTTTGTCACCTTTTCCTCCTTTAAATAGAGATATTTCAAGAAGGGTTCAAAACATCCTGTAGTTTTTGTTTTTTCGTAATTAGTAGACATTATACTTCAATTTCCCACAAGTTTTTCCTGCTGCAAACTGCTACACTCGAAGTTATTCAACGCTAACCCTCGGCGAATACTACGTCCGACACCGTGCAGCATGCAATGGACACGAACCAAAATAATCATAGTTCGATTCCACTCTAATTATCCGATAAAATCATCAGTTGGTAAATAAGAAATGTGTATGTAAAAATTAGTATTCAAGAAAATAGTAATTGAAGGTTTCGATTTACATATAGACCTTCTTTCGGAAGGAGCATTAGAAACGACTCACAAAAAAATTATGAAAACGCGATTAAATCATACTTGCAAAACAAGTAGGAAATTTAGTAATGAAGATTTTATGAAAAGACTTCAACACATTCATCGGATCCCTTCATATCAAGCTGTATGTCAACTGCTTCACAACAGAGAACTTATGGACATAAGGCAGAGTATTGATATCTAATAAACAACGGAAGATGTCCCGCAAAAATTTAATTTTTTTTATTCAGAATTAGGGAACGAATTCTTATACGAACCATCATTAACGTGATTTATCTATTATTTAACGTTATTTATCGGTGTCCTATACGTAATATATGTACTATATATCCATATTACATTTTTACATTATACATAAAGTATTTAAAGTTACATATCTGCCACCATGATTTGTCGGGGCGATAACGGCGGGGTTTGTTCGACGGCGCGTTGAACGGGCGGGGAGGCAGCGGCGCGTTGCAATGGGTGTTCCGACGGCTCGCGGGAACGGCGACGGGAACTCCGGCGCGAAGCGGTACTGCGTGTCGGTTCGACGGCTCGTGGAACGGACGCGGATGCAACCGGCGCGCTGCAAAAGGTGTCCCGGCGGCTCGCGGGAATGGCGACGGGGACTTCGGCGCGAAGCGGTGACGGCTCGTCAGGGTAAGGCGCTTACCGATGTTCCGATCCGTTTGGGCGGCTCGCCTGCTGGGCCCGGAAAGAGAGCGAGTCTTCTTCCGAGCTGCCTCTTATAGGCAAATTCGGTGGTGACTGCGGGATACGCGGGTTGCGGTGTGCGCGAGTAATTCGCCGAATTGTGCCTGCTTCGAGGCGCGAAAACGCGGGAAGGTGCGTAATATTGAGTCGTGCCTAGTTGCGAGGCGTGAAATCGCGCGGTACGAATTCGGGTTCGGTCGGGGTCGTTCGGCGTGTTTCGGTGATGCGCGAGTCTTCGCGTTCGTAACAGATCTGTACTGAGCCCGCTGTACAGGTCTGTTACACCTATACGTCTCGATTGCATCCAGTTTCGTTTACGCGATTGTGTTAATAAACGTAGTTTTTGCCGGATCAACACTCCTTTCTTGCTTATTGTTCTTTTTCCAACCTCACCTCGCTCACACTTTCCATACGATTTCCCTTTCCGAACTTCCTGCGGTGTTCAAACCCGATCCTACACACAAACATCCATACAGTCCACTACCAAACCTCAAATCGTCCCGGGTTCTCGAACAAATGAACTTCTTTCGAAAAAAACTAAAAAAATTAAGAAATTTTAAAAATTGCTTGACCAATATGGACCAAAATCTAATCAGCTCTAAGTTACGACGGGGCACATCGATTGCATCATTCATCATTCTGATCACGTTGTTACTTTTTCAGAAAACGTTAACGAAAAATTTGATAACATAAAAACGGCCATACGTACGCACGCACACACACACACACACTAACAATTTGATAAAAATAGTCTAAATTGACTCCAATGACCATGTTTGGGATTGGCTGAGCGTGTCGACAGCGTGAACGCGCCGATTTAAGGTCGATTTATACATGACCGATCCGGAGTTCCGGCAAAATATAAATACATAGGTTTAGATGGGACCGTTCACAACCGGTAACCGGACCGGCATTTCTCACAATATCTTTCCGTCTAGCCGGTTGGGCCATATCTCACTGGTGGGTTGACGGCTCCCTGCGGTGCGTGGCAGAAAAAAAGGTATCTATGGGCACCCCCACGACTCCTCAGCTAAACTATCGGTAGCTCTCTTTACAAGATCATGTAAATGAGAAACGTTTCTGCCACTTGGTGAATACTTCTTATAAATAATGATTTCAAATAATTATTAGAAAAATATTAGACATGTCTTTGTTCCACAAATTTTTTCATCCTTTCAAGTGTGAAAAAATTTTTTAAAAATATGGTCGTATTCTACGATTCTTCCTTTTGGAAATTCTGTTTTTTTTTCACAATTTGTAACAACTTGTCGCCATCTTTCTGATGACCTGTCAATTCCCGTATCCCACTGGCTAATTAGCATCATGTGTCTTCGATGTACAAACAAAATATTCTATATAAACTATAAAGGTTAGGTTTGAATTGTTTCTTATTTCAGGTCCATGAAATTGCTGAATATTCTTTAAATATTCTCAAATAAGAGTCGACGGCGTTTATCCTAAAATGACACCTTCCACAAAGTGAAAAACATTTTCAATTTGTTTATGTCCAATACACTGCCCCATACAAGCGATAGGGAACAGCAGTGGATTAACCCTTTTTGCACTCGGAGCTACTTTAACTCGAAAATCAAACATTTCTTCTGACCTAGAATATTTCCCCTAGTAGCACAAAATATTGCATGTTGTTTGACAAATTGTTTTTTACGGTACACTTTGTCAGATGATATTCTTTTTTTTGTTATCATGATACAATAAATTGTTATTGTTTTTCGTTATAACGTTTAAAAATTCCTTAATATCGTATTTTACACCAATTAGCACGACGAACTCTGATAATTTCTAGTTAATAGGTTTTTAAATAAATGTTATATTCTGCCTTCGTGTCGTCCGGTTTCCGGACAGATATCCTCTAGGTGAATCCTTCCGGATTGCCGGAGACTCGGACGATAGCCTGCTCCTGAGGTGTAGAGGGGAGTAAACGGTTCATGGAACCCCTGGGGTTAGGGTTGTAAATTACACAATCTTCGGCTCTGAGCCTTTGTCGAGCGTCTCGAAACCTTCTCAAGTTGAGAAACCTGACGGAAATGTATAAATGCCCAAAAACGCCGTCCGCTGCCGGACGGTCATGTATAAATCGACCTTTACTGCGCCGCCGCGCTATTGGCGGATTCACGCGTAACAGCGAGATCGAGAGTCGATAAGCAGCTCGCAGTAGCTTATGCCAGCACCGTCGGACGTCGATTACAATCGATTATCGACCCAAAATTGGGATTACTATTGGCGGATCGCTCTATCGATCCGCCAATCAATAGTTCGACGGTGACGGTAAACTGCCAGCTGTTCGACTCCGATCTCAACGTACGTTAATCGTTCTCTCTCGTCGCTATAGAAAACGTCGCGCGTCTCGTTGACCGGTTTTTCGCGAGTTAGTCGATTCAACATCGGGATTCACGGGCACTACTCGTGAATGTATCTATCCATAAGTGAAACTCATCTTGTCCACATCTACCGCTCTTTATTAACAATCTGGCCAAAACAAGCTGGTGTTTTGGCCAAGTTACATATCTCTTTGTACATAATTTCTGTTACAAATCGAACGAACCCAAGTTGGGGAAATAAAGTTACGTTTAAGTGAAGTGGCTAGTTTTAACCCCTTCTAATCCGTAACATTTGGTCCTTCGAGCCGGATCCAGTGCTGCAGTTCACTGGAAGGTAAAATAAAGTTAGTGCATCGCAACCGTCTCGCTTTTGAAAAAGTGAACAGTTACTTTATTCGAACCGTTTAGTGCTTCGACCTCATACTGGCAACAATGGTTGACCTTATCGCAAAACAACGGCTTCTCGCGCAACGCATCTCTCGGGTCGCGGACATCCTGAAGACTCGATACAAGGGCAACATCTCTCTCGAAATTCTTCGTAGCTCTCACGCTTTCATCAAACAACTCTGGGCTGCATACTATAAGGGCGATTCGGCCATTAGAACCGCCGCTAGAAAGGACGCAAAGTTGATGGAGAGCTATAACGTGGATGACGAAGAATTCGAAGAGACCGAGATGGGCTACTTCGAGCAGGCCGGTTCTTTACTCGACATGATCGCCAAACACGAAGCAGACGCGACCGTTACAGAACCGTCGACTTCAAATGCAACGGCCGTCGAGACTCACTCCCAGAAGTCACGCGCTTTGTTGCCAACGTTGTCTCTGCCCACGTTCGAGGGCAATGACAAAGACTGGCCGTCCTTTCGGGACTTGTTTACGGATCTAGTCGTCAACGACCCATCTTTGTCACCTTCGGAACGCCTTCGTTACTTGAAGGATTGTGTGAAAGGCGAGGCCGTCAACCTCTTCAAGCACGTGGAGACAAACACGATCGACTTCCAAGTTGCTTGGAAGGAACTGGACAACCTCTACGTCAATCTTCGGTTTCCTTCAGAGCAAGCCGAAACCGAAACACTGACCGACAGGATGCATCAGCCGATACTCGGTAATCCTGATGGTCAAGACAGGCAGCAAGTCGGATGGAGATCTGCGAGGGAAATCAAATTCGGTGAAAACGAACTGAGCACCGTCACTTGCGGTCTAGTTTGTGCACCTTACCTGGTACCCAGATGTCACCTCGCCAAGGTGGAGGAGCACCTCCACCCAGTGGACTTTCACATCAGGAAAGTCAGGTACTTGGCTGACCATCATCCCGGAGTGGACACACCTCCTGAGGCGGGACCTAGGTCGCAGGAACTCCGAGAGTTCCTCATCGCGGGCGGCTTTCCACGTGGCACGTGGACTTCCGACACCCTGAATCTTCGCTGCGTCTTCGACAACTGGGTCTCTCTCTCTGACTGCTGCCAGATCATCGCTTCTGCTTCTCACTGGAACTTTGGGTTCCCCGAGCTCTCTGTGCTCGTCGGAACATCTCTACTCGGGCTTCCATCGGAGAGCTGGATCCACCAGACAAGCGAGTTTCCACGGTGCACGTGGACATCCTGCTTCAGGAATCTTCTGGATGGTCACTCCACCTCCGAGCTGAAGGAAGTCGGCGGATGGGATACTCTCGTCCTTCACTGCATCTTCAGCATCAACTGGGTTTCTCTCTCTGACCGCTGTCAGACCACATCGGCATCCTCTCTACGGATCTCTGGGTTCCCCGAGCTCTCAGTGCTCGGCGGAACATATCTACTCGGACATCCATGGGGGTGCTGGATCCTCATGGCGGGCGGCTTTCCACGTTGCACGTGGACATCCGACTCCAATCTACTTGATTGGAACTCTGGGTTCCCCGAGCTCTCAGGGCTCGGCGGAACATATCTACTTGGACTTCCATGGGGGTGCTGGATCCTCATGGCGGGCGGCTTTCCACGTTGCACGTGGACATCCGACTCCAATCTACTTGATTGGAACTCTGGGTTCCCCGAGCTCTCAGGGCTCGGCGGAACATATCTACTTGGACTTCCATTGGGATGCTGGATCCTGATGGCGGGCGGCTTTTCACGTGGCACGTGGATATCCGAATCCAGGAATCTACTGGATTTTCACTCTACCTCGGAGCGGAAAGGAGTCGGCGAATGGGACCTGCCTATGCTTCGCTGCGTCGTCGACAACCACGGGCTCTCTTCATCTGACTGCTGTCAGAGCAGCGCTTCCTGCTATCGTTGGAACCCTGGGTTCCCCGAGCTCATTGTGCTCGGCGGAACATATCTACTGTTTGTATACCCTCGGGCTAAGTTGTGGGTCGAAGCTGCCCACAACCGATGCCTGCACGGGGGGACACAACTTCTCTTGGCAGCTCTACGCCATTAGCGCTGGATCCTCAGCGGTCTTCAGTCGTTTAAATCTTGTACCGACCGGGGCACCGTCTGTCTAATCTGGAAAGGGCAAACTGCCCAATCTAAAATTGAAAATTATCCGATTAGCTCTAATCAAGTCTCATATTACAGATCTGGAGGCTATTATCATGCACCTACGCACCTTCGATCCAGGCAGGATCGTGGTCAGCGGAACTCCAAGGAAGGCAACTCTTGGAAATTTAAACTACCTTCCTCTCGACACTTGAAGGAAAACTGGGAACCTGCTGTGGACTCTTCTAAGCAGCACTTACGCAGGATCTTCAGAGAGCAGCGACGGTCCTTCGAGGAGCTGACCACGCTCCTGACTGGTATCGAAGCTTGCCTTCTCTCGAAATTCATACTTACGTTGACAGACGACCCTGAGGATCTTGCAGCCCTGACACTGGGGCACTTCTCAATCGGAGAATATCTCACCTCTGTTTCAGAACCCAACCTCGAGGAGTCACCAGTATCCAGGGTACCTCGTTGGCATCGGGTTCTCGTCGCAACTGTGCGCATCTTGTCGTCGCTATTTCGTCGATCAGTGGCCAAGTCTATCGCTCGGTTGTCGCCTGAAGACGAGGAGAAGGATACTGGTGGAACTCCTGAGGCTGGATTCACACGCGGTTCTCCAGATTCATACCTAAAAGCGTAATTTAGGTTAAGCTATTGTCTTGGTGAATCACCCACACGGTTCACTTTCTTCGAATTCATCTAACGAAGTTATCACGCACTCACCTCGGTATCACTTCGTTCATCTAAATTGTAATCTCGCGGACCATCTCTTCATTTCACCATCACTGCGTTCACTCTGTACCACTATCACTTATAGTTCTTTCAGGTACTACGCAGCACGTTGTCGACCCATTCAGCAATTCCTCACATCACGTACGTTATCGCCCACCTGATTGGCTAATCATTTCGTACAATTTCGTCAATGACTGACGAGGCGGGCTGAATGTTTGGGATTGGCTGAGCGTGTCGACAGCGTGAACGCGCCGATTTACTGCGCCGCCCCGCTATTGGCGGATTCACGCGTAACAGCGAGATCGAGAGTCGATAAGCAGCTCGCAGTAGCTTATGCCAGCACCGTCGGACGTCGATTACAATCGATTATCGACCCAAAATTGGGATTACTATTGGCGGATCGCTCTATCGATCCGCCAATCAATAATTCGACGGTGACGGTAAACTGCCAGCTGTTCGACTCCGATCTCAACGTACGTTAATCGTTCTCTCTCGTCGCTATAGAAAACGTCGCGCGTCTCGTTGACCGGTTTTTCGCGAGTTAGTCGATTCAACATCGGGATTCACGGGCACTACTCGTGAATGTATCTATCCATAAGTGAAACTCATCTTGTCCACATCTACCGCTCTTTATTAACAATCTGGCCAAAACAAGCTGGTGTTTTGGCCAAGTTACATATCTCTTTGTACATAATTTCTGTTACAAATCGAACGAACCCAAGTTGGGGAAATAAAGTTACGTTTAAGTGAAGTGGCTAGTTTTAACCCCTTCTAATCCGTAACAGACCATGAAACGTGAAGATCTGCTAAAAAATCGATTTTCGATTTTCGGGGTAATTACAGTAACTTTCCTATGAATCGGGAAGTTAAAAATTTTAATTATTGCTACGCAATGCGAATTTTTTGATTTTTGTCCTAAATTCCCATCAAGATACCGCACTGTACGACGCTCCCGGTCACGCTTGTCAACCTGAACCACTCCCGCCGGGCTTAGGACCTTTTTTTTACATGAGGAAAATGCTTTTACGCATACCTTGTAGCCCCTGGGAGAGATACAGGGTTATGTGGGGCTTACCTGGCCAGAAGGTCTCACAGTACCCACTAACGACCTCATGATAACCTTCCCTAAGCTAATCGGGGGAGGCTGGGATCTCCGAAGAACACAACCAGCCATCCCCCTTCGCCCTTGGCCTCTATGGGGCCCCGTCCCGGGGGGGAGAGAAGCTCCCCCCAGCAATACCTAATCTATCAGGGCGCAAGCAGGTTACCCACTTACACCCCCCTTCCCTGGGCCGTTCACCCGCCCAACGACCCCCGGTGACTCCGTTCCTCGCCGAGGGACGAAGTCTCCGCGCGCGACAAGGGCACCCCGCCCGCGTTCGCCCCTCCCCCCGGCCCTACGATCTTTACGTCCTCCCGGGGGGGGGCAGAGGAAAGGGGGCGGGAATAGACCCCCCATAAAAGAACAACCCGTCTGGGATGCCTCTTCGGGGACGGCGGGAAGGACTTATCTAGTCCCGCCTCCCCTTAACCGTCGCCTGCCCCGTAGTGTGGAGCGGGCCGCCCGGCGAGGGCGCCTCGCCAGAGCCAACCCTCTTTCAGAGAGGGGGACGGCCTCTCCCTTTCCGCGACCTCCTTCCACTGCATCACCTCCTCGCAGAAGGAGGTCACGGCCACGTGCAAACTCTCGCCGGCAACCAGGTGGTCGACCACGGCCGACAACGAGAGGTCGCCTCCAATCTCGTTTCCACGCTGGACACTCTTCCCGCGTGTGCCGCTCCGTGTCCAGAGCCTCCGCGCAGTGGTGGCACCGTTCGGTGGGTTCCCTCTTGATCCACGCCAGGTACCGGCCAAAACATACATGGCCGGTTAACACCTGGGTGGATCTGTAGGTGAGCCTTAAGGCCGCTGCCCATTATCACGCCGCATCCCCTGGCCTGACCCGCACCGCCTACGCCTAGGCTACGGTGAGCTGATGGTGTTTGCCGCCCACTAAAACGCCCCAGCACCAGCACTTTCTGTGTCGAAAAATATTCTATTGCACCGTTATTTCAAGGTTCAATGTTATATAGTCATAGGTCGTTGAATTTGTCTCGATATCTATTCAAATATTATGAAATAAAAGGTATACGTTAATGTTTAAAAAATTGAGGTGACCTTCAGTTTTTGTAATAAAAAAAAGCACTTTTAATTTTTCATATCGAGATTTGTAGAAAATTGAACACTGATCAACTTTTGTTGGAAACATGTTTTTGTCAGATCATCGGATGTACTTGAAAAATCTCGTAAAATATTTTTAAAACAATAATTATAACAATATATGGGCATTGTAAAAATGTAAATAAGGACCTCCACGTGATATCTGCATTTTTCAATTCTTTTGAGGTTTTGATTTTTTACAAGCAGAATTTTCAATTTAAAAATCAGAAACCATTGCAGAGTATGTATTTAGACTGACCAACCAATACGTTTTTAAAACCTTTCGAAAAGTTTACATTAGTAAAAGTTACCACTATTTGTGGAAACAAATACTAAAAACTGCATTTTACAAGTTTTTTTATGTGGGCCTATATTGAAAACAGAAGAAATACGTTTTGTAGACCTGTGTCAATTAACGTCGAAATCGGTCGACGTTGCAATGAGCTACAAACGTTTAAAGATGGTGAAAATTGCAAATTTTCAAAATATTCGGTACTGCAGTAAATCTCAGAATTCTTGCACCTGTTTTAAAAAATTATTTCCATGATCGATAACGGCGCCTTCTGACCAAAAGAAATTATTGTCATTTATAATGGTTATTTACCATTCAAAGATAATGTCTATCATCCATAATGATTATTTGTGACTAGAACATATAATAATATTGTAAATAGAACAAATTAATATTTTAGAAAAACCAGATTTTCCAAATCATCTCTGAGATATTCAACGATTACTGCCATCTTTGCGATAAAATATGAACTTCTTACACAAATGATTTTTTTTATTAAATTAAAAACAACTATTGTTTATGGTGTCTGGGTAACAACTATCGCAAAGTTAGCAGTATGTTCATGTTGTGTAAATAAAATTTGTATTATGCAAATATCTGAAACTTGAAAATTAATATAATTAAAGTCATTAATTGACAAATATACGAAATCGATGAAACAATTCTATTGAGTGCAGTCTTCATTTTAGTCGTTTTCACGAATAGTTAAGATCGTCTCTCGTATATTGCGTACGAAAAGCACATTCAGCAACCGGCAAAACATTCTAACCGGGAATGTCCCTTCTGTCGAAGCGAACAGAAGCGTGTTGGCGCTGCGGCGCGGCGTTGCAGGTACAGTGGGCGAACTCTCATTGAAACCCATAACAGTATCTGCAAACGGCGTAGGCGGTGCGAGTCAGGCCAGGGGTTGCGGCGTGATAATGGGCAAGGGCCTTTACTCGCCTCTCGCACCATTCCTCCAGAATGGGCGAGAGGGCGCGGACTATTGACCGGCCCGTATTGGCGGCCAGAGTTTCCGACCGCCACAGGGTCAGCGACTCTTGCTGGGCCTGCCGCTTCACTTCTCCGATCCTGTCCTCCTCGGCCGGTTCCGCTTCTCCCCTGCACAACGAGCGGGCGGCCATATACCAGGCCGTCCGCTCCCTTGCCTGATGGTGCAGGGGAATCAGACCCGCGAGGAGGCACGCCGCCTCGGTGGAGACGGTGCGATAGCCCCGTATGGTCCGCAAGGCCAGCCGGCGCTGCATTCTGAATGCAGAGTGTTTTACTGCGCTTGCGGACTGACAATGCCGCGGACCACACGGGTGCCCCGTATAGGAGCTTATTATGCACCACCCCCGTATAGAGGCGGCGTATCCGTCCATCGGGCCCCCCAATATTGGACAGCAGCCTCCCTAGAGAGGCCGCCACTGCTTGAGCCTGGGCGGCCAACCGATCGAAGTGCTTCTCGAAGCGCCAGCGACTGTCGAGAGTCAGGCCCAGTTATTTCATCTCCTGTCTAACCTCGACAACGGCATCACCCACGGGGATCTAGAGTTGGGGCGGCCGCCGTCTCGGAGACAATGCGTGTAGCCACATTGCCTCCGTCTTGCCGGCGGCTATCTTGAGCCCCAACCCCTCGATCCTACCCATCACGGAGTCCACCACTACAGCCGCCAAGGCTATCGTTCCCCTCAATGTCTCTCCCTCCACGACCACCAGTATATCGTCCGTATAGCAGATCACACTGGCGTCGCGGGGGAGAGTAGCCCGCAGCACCGAGTCGTATGTGATGTTCCACAAGAGCGGTCCTAGAACCGACCCCTGGGGCATTCCTCGGTGCATGTTCTCAATGTACCGGCCATGGTACTCAAACACCCTGTCCCGGAGATAGTCCCGAATGACCTCTCGGAGGTAGAGGAGCACTCTATGATACTCCAGCGCCCCCACTACCTCATCCCAGGGCAGGGTGTTGAACGCGTTGGTGATATCAAACGATCCCGCCAACAACACCCTGCTCGCCGCGACCGCCCTGGTCCGGAGAGAGGCGAGCCGATCGATAGCATCGATCGTAGAACGCCCCCTCCGGAACCCAAACTGGCAATCGCTGAGATCGGGACCACTCGTGGACAGGTGCTCGACGAGGCGGTCCGCGATAATCTTTTCGAAGACTTTCGCCACCTCGTCGAGGAGACACAACGGCCGGTACGCAGAGGGAGGCTCTGCGGGCTTTGCTGCCTTGAGGAGGAGAACTAGTCTGGCAACTTTCCATTCCTGGGGGAAATTGCCCCGGCTCAGGCACGTATTCAACACGTCTAGTAGAGCCGGCGCTACGACAATACTGGTCCTGGGATTCCGTCTGGTCCGGGGACCTTAAGGGTGTGGATCCCATCTCTAGTGTGCGTGACTCACACCACTAAGACATATACGTACACGAAATGCAGGGGTTACGTATACGCGGATCTGTAACTCTATAACGCACAATACTGTGCTCTACGTCGTCACAATCGCTAGATAAAAGACCAATTTATGGGGGACGTATGCAAAAAATGTCCGTATTTTGCGTTTTTGAAAATTGCAGTATTCGCGTTGCACGCTGAACTGACTTGACTGGCCGTTCGTGTCAAGCCTGCTTGCAGAGCCTCTCGCTCAGCGGCGCACAGTGGTCCAAATCGGGAAATTTAGTGACATTTTATTATAAGTTTTGAACCATAAGAGATACCGGGATGAAATTTGCACTAAAATTAATTTAAAAAATAGTCAATTTGAACTATAGACAAAATTAATATTTTTTCATTTGTTAAATAATAATTTTAAATTAGTTTTCAACGATAATTTTCATGAAAAAAATGGTTTAAATATAATCTTTCAAACCATTTTTGCTGTCTAAGTGTAATGAGCGATCTTGATCGATCTGGATTGAAAGGAATCGGGATTGTGAAGCGTGGATGAGCAGGAGTGTGAAATACTGTATTGGAATGTGAAGCGATTAATCTGAATCGGAATGAAAAGGGTTGTAAAGATCTACGATAAATCAACTGTATTTAGCACTGTTACAAAGATTGTCTGAGATGTACACTGATGAATTTAAATAAATGAAATACAATGAATTAATGAACCGAATTGTTGATAGGCTTGAAGTTTGCGTAACGGATCAGCTGATTTGATCTAAGTGTCTCGGAAAACCGTTAGTCCTCACTTTTATTGTCTCGATCCTTCAGGAAGTTCGTCATGCGTCGGTGGTTCCGATTCATTGTTCGGGAACGTTCCAGAAGGATCGAGACAGGATTTTGACCAATCGCGCATCAGGCTTTCTGCCCGCGCGAACCTCGAGGGCAGACGCTAATTGCTCCCGTTCAGGCGGGATTGCGTGGTCATATCGCGATTCGCTGCTGAGTCGTGACGCGCCGCTCAGCGAGATATTATGGCGCTCGCGCGGCAATTTTGATGATGTCATTTGATTTTGTGATGATGTCGGTGATTAAGTGCAGTGATGTGAAGCCGTTACTGGATAATCGGAGAAAATCTATCGCGAGCGTAAGGTACGCAGTGTTCTCGCGAGAGGGGGCACGAGTGACGCCCTGAATGGCCGTGTGAATGAACTGCGTCTGCGCAGACTGCATCTGTTGCGTACTACGACATACTACGCAGTTGCAGTCGATCTTCATTGACGCGGTAATTCATCGTTCGCGTTGAGTGGCAATGCAATGATTTTGTGTATCGGTCGTGTGAACTCTGAGGTTGCCGTGACCACCTTCACGACACGAACTTTTCCGTCGCTCCCTGGATGGACTTCTGAGACCCGTGCAAGTGGCCATTGAGAGGGTGGCGATGATTCTCCGGCGATGAGGCACAGGCATCCTGGCGTGGCATCCTCGTGCGGACGGCTCCATTTTGATCGAGAGGTGAGACCATGTAAGTATTCTCGTTGCCATCTCGACCAGAACCGATCTCTCATCTGCGTAACCTGTTGCCATCGTGTGAGCCGGTTGACCTCCTCGTTCAGGACTGACGGTTCCGGGAGTGAATTCAGAGCAGTGCCTATAAGAAAATGCCCTGGAGTTAATGTCGTCAAATCGTTGGGGTCATCGGACAGGGCAGCTAAGGGCCTTGAATTAAGGCACGCCTCGATTTGAGTGAGGAGGGTGGTCATCTCCTCGAAAGTGAGCCGTGAATCCCCTATCGTCCTTCGTAGGTAGTGTTTAGTGGACTTGACTGTGGCCTCCCACAAGCCACCGAAGTGAGGTGCAGCAGGTGGGTTTAAGTGCCACTGAGTCCTAGTGTTGATCATCTGATCTCTGATTTTTTTGTTTTCAGAGCTGCTGGCTGCGGAGAGTCGTCGCAGTTCCTGGTCTGCTCCCACGAAATTCGTTCCGCAGAGGCTCTACATGTGCGCACAGAGACCTTGCCTCGATATGAATCGCCGGAACGCTGCCAGAAATGCCTCAGCCGAGTAGTTGGACACCACTTCGAGATGTACAGCCTTGGTCACCATGCAGATGAACACTGCCAAAAAGGCCTTGATTGCCTTGTGACCACGCCCTGGTGAAGTCCGCACCCATATCGGACCAGCATAATCCACGCCGGTATGGAGGAAGGAGCGGGCTGTTGTGACCCGGTGCTCCGGCAGTTGGCCCATCAGCTGTCGACCAGATTCCGTCCGCCATCGCAGACAAGTGATGCATCGATGGATTACTGCCTTGACCCTCAATCGGCCTTGCGGAACCCAAAACCGCTGGCGCAGGATTCCCAAGGTGGCTTGCACTCCTCCATGCAGTGTCTGTTGATGGCTGTAACGAATGCAAAGCTGCGTAAAATGTGACTTGGATGGGAGAATGATCGGGTGAGCTTCGTCTGGGTTTAAAGAGGCTTTCCCCAGACGGCCTCCTACTCTCAGTAGCTTCTCACTGTCCAGTACTGGGAAAAGAGGTGAGAGGACACTCCGTGGAGGTATGTTGTGTCCTGCTGCGAGGGCCTTGACCTCTTCCTTGAAGTGCGTCCTCTGAATTAGAGATATCCACTTTGTTTCAGCCTCTTCTATTTCCCTTGCCGACAAAACTGGAGCGGACGGGTCGTTGCTTGTGCTGGATGCTGCTGATGAGGTGTTGTGTCGGCTATTGATCCATCGACGACACCAATCTGTCACTCTGAGGAGCCGGGTGAGTGAGGAGAATCTATTCAGTATGTCACTCTCCTCAATGCTCTCTCCGGTTCTGTAGGAAACTGCAACCACTGGTCCTCTTTCTTCTGGAAGATGGGTGTCCGGCCACGAGTGTGTGAACTGCTCGTCGTGAAGGAGAAACACGGGACCATTCCACCACAGAGTTTGCTGCAGTAGTTGTGACGGTGAGAGCCCTCGTGATGCGCAGTGAGCTGGGTTTTGTGTGCCAGCTACATGGTGCCACTGCGCGTCGGAAACTCGTCGTTGCACGTCAGCGACTCTGTTCGCCACGAAGGTCTTCCACCTGCTGGGATGTGCCTGGATCCATCCTAAGGTGACGGTGGAGTCGGACCACAGGTGTACCGTTGCGTTGTGGACATCCAGGGTTGTGATGGTTCGCTGTGCTAATCGAGCAAGGAGATGTGCCGCGCAGAGTTCCAATTTTGGCAGTGAAACTTGCGTCAGTGGTGCCACCTTGCTTTTGGCAGTGATTAGTGTCACTCTCCACTGATCGTCATCCCCCTTCGTCCTTAGGTAAAGGACTGCTCCGTAAGCACGATCCGAAACATCAGCGAATCCATGTATCTCCGTCTGCTTACTGGATGCGCAGTGAAACAAGGATCGTGGAACCCTCACTCCCTCGAGCAGTTTCAGTTCTGCACAGAATGATGTCCAATCATCAGCCAACGCAGTGGGTAGAGGATCGTCCCAGTTGAGTCCCAAAAGCCACGTGGATTGGATGACGATTTTGGCTCGAACGATGACTGGAGTTAACCAGCCCAGCGGATCAAAGAGCTGAGCTGCTTTCGAAACTACACTGCGCTTGGTAGGACCTTGGGACGCAGCGTCAGCGATGGAGAATTGGAAGCAGTCGTCATGAGGAGACCATTGCAATCCAAGTGCGGAGTGTGTGTTGTCCGTCCATGTTTTCGACGCTCTAGCTTGTGAGTTGCTTGTTGCCAGCTGTGTAGTGTCGGTGCGAGCTCTTTCAGCGGTGACCTGGTGCAAGTCGACAGCGTTTGATGCCCATTTTTGTAGGGGGAAGCCGCTCGCCATGCACAGCTGTTGTAATTGATCGGCGGTTTCCTTCAACGCTGAGATTGTCTCAGCTCCAGTGAGCACGTCGTCCACGTATGCATCCTGTTTGAGAGCTTGAGCGCCCTTGGGATACCGTGCGCTTTCATCGTCTGCCAGCTGACGCAAAGTCCGGACCGCTAAGTAAGGAGCACAAGAGAGTCCATAAGTAACCGTGTTCAGCTGATACTCACGCACTTCTTGTGTCTCTGCTTGTCTCCAGAGAACACGCTGGAAGTCACGATCTTCTGGATGCACCAATATTTGGCGATACATCTTGGTGACATCCGCCGTCAACACGAACTGGTGCCTACGCCATCTCAGAAGAACATCAGCGAGTGGAGTGAAGGTTGTGTCGGCTCGGACCATGACCCGTTGAAGACCACTCTGAGCTTCGTGGTTGTGCTGGATGGTTTCAAGACCCCATGGTGCGGGAGGTAGTGAGCCTGCCTCTCACTTGGGCTTTCATTGACCAGTGATATGTGTCCGAGTGCCTCATACTGGTTCATGAAGTCGAGATACATGTCCCTGAACTCTGCATTCCTCTTGAATTTATTCTCCATCCGCTTCAGTGATTGCCACGCTGCTCTTTTGGAACCAGGAGTGATGTGAGTTTGGGTTTTGAATGGAAGTCTTACCAGATATCGACCTTCTGGAGTGCGAGCGTGGGTAGCGGTGAAGTGGGCCTCACACTCTTGTTCCTCAACGGTCCATGGGGAAGCTGTGTCTGGAAGGTCCTCCTGTTCCCAAAACCTCCGCACGAGTGTGCTCAGAGGGTCACCAACGGTCATCTGATGCACCTGAGCGTGCATGGTGCTGGACGCTGAGCCTGCCATCCCGCTGATGATCCAGCCAAAGATGGTGAGTTGTCCTACAGGCTGGTTCGACTTGCCCCTTTTGATTCCTTCCCTAATAATTGCAGGGAAGACGTCGGCGCCGAGTATGACCTCTATAGGTGCTCCACTTGCTGGAAATGGATCTGCCAAGTGCAACCCTTTCAGATGCTCCCACTCCTGGCTTTGACTGGTACTGTTATGATTGTACGCAGTGAGCGTAGACAGGATCACAGCAGTGGCCTTGATCGGCTCGTCCGTCTTTGAGGCTGAGATGTCCAGCGTGACTCTTCCTCTCGCCCTCGCAAGCTGCTGTCCTCCTACTCCGTAAATTGCTACTGAGGCTGCTGATCGAGGTAGTTGCAGCCGTTGAGCTAGTCTTTCGTTCATCATTGTGATTTCAGAGCCTTGATCGACAAGCGCTCTGATAGCGTGTCGTCGGCCGTAACAATCTGAAACAAGAATGACTGCAGTTGCCAACAATACCTCATCAAACTTGCTGCGACAATCCTGTGCATGATGGGACGTCATCTGGTGATTGGGTGTCCGTGAAGGCATCATGGAGCATTGTATGGTGACGCTGACCACATGTGAAGCACCCTTTCTTCGACGGAACGGCAGCGGTGTCGTGATTGCCGAGGCAGTTGTTGCAAAGTTGATGCTGCATCACGACTTTCCTCCGCTCCTCCGGTGTGTTTCCCCGGTACGTCGGACAATGCATAAGGTAGTGGTCCTTGCTGCACATCACGCAAACAATCTGACGTTGCTTCCTTTCAACGTGACTAACGTTGACCTTGTTCGATGCAGCTGGTTTTGCCTTGGAGAAAACCTGTGCTGATTTCGCCTTTGCCCATTTGTGGAGCTTCTGATGAGAGTCGTGGGTTGTATCAGAGGTTGATGTGCTTGAAGCTGCCTGCATCATCTGGAGCCTTCTGATCATGAAGCTCTTCAGAGTCGCATAGGAAGGTGGGTCATTGCTGATGGTGACACTTTCTTCCCATTTCTCTCTGGTTCTCCGATCAAATAGGTTTACTATCGAGTAGATGAACCAGTCCTCCGTCTTGTCAATTGGCCTTCCTAGACCTTCGAGGGTGTTGACGACCGAGGAGACTCCCTTCTGAATCAAGGTCATCTCGTGCACTGAGCTCTCTTTCATCTTGGGGAGCGCTGCCAACTTGTCAAGGCAAGAACGCACAAGAATTCGCTTGTTCTCGTAATGCTCCTGCAAAATGCTCCATGCCTTCTTATAATTTTCGTTTGTTGTTGACAGGCCCTTTAAGAGGTCTTCAGCCTGATCGTGAAGACAGCCCTTCAGGTAGTGGAGCTTGTCAACCTCGCTCAGCCGTTTGTTTCGCTCGATCATGGACAGAAAGCGATCCTTGAAAGAGGGCCAATCGACGTGTTCTCCTCCGAATTGTGGCAGTTGCAGGCTTGGAAGTGAAGCTGATCCGGAATTGGTTGCATCTTCAGCTGGACTCTGAATGTATGCTTTGCTGGTGCTCGCGTCGAATTGTCGTGCGAGGTCTCGCAGTCGACTCTTTTGCTGCAAGTACGCCTCCTCCACCATTTCTGCAATGTCTGTCTTCACGTAATCGCTGTCCTTGATTGCAGCTCTATGACGGTACGTCAGCAGATCATGGTTCTGTTGAAACAGCGACCAGTATCCTTCGAGGAGTTCGAGCCTGGTCTCAACATCGGTTGCGGTCATTCTTCCCTGTGGGATGGACTTTTTGAAGTTGTCCATGAGGCGACTGATTTTTCCCCCAACTTGGTTCTGCTTATGCAGCAGTTCTTCCGCTGTGTATTCCAATTTAGATGCGGCTGATTCGCTGAATGGAGTTCCCACAAGAAGAGCACTGCGTTCACCACTGGATTGTGCACTGAATCGTAGATCCTAGGAAAGAAGGATGCCAGAAACTTGGATATCCGGCTCGAAGGACCAGAAAATGTAATGAGCGATCTTGATCGATCTGGATTGAAAGGAATCGGGATTGTGAAGCGTGGATGAGCAGGAGTGTGAAATACTGTATTGGAATGTGAAGCGATTAATCTGAATCGGAATGAAAAGGGTTGTAAAGATCTACGATAAATCAACTGTATTTAGCACTGTTACAAAGATTGTCTGAGATGTACACTGATGAATTTAAATAAATGAAATACAATGAATTAATGAACCGAATTGTTGATAGGCTTGAAGTTTGCGTAACGGATCAGCTGATTTGATCTAAGTGTCTCGGAAAACCGTTAGTCCTCACTTTTATTGTCTCGATCCTTCAGGAAGTTCGTCATGCGTCGGTGGTTCCGATTCATTGTTCGGGAACGTTCCAGAAGGATCGAGACAGGATTTTGACCAATCGCGCATCAGGCTTTCTGCCCGCGCGAACCTCGAGGGCAGACGCTAATTGCTCCCGTTCAGGCGGGATTGCGTGGTCATATCGCGATTCGCTGCTGAGTCGTGACGCGCCGCTCAGCGAGATATTATGGCGCTCGCGCGGCAATTTTGAGCAGTCTCGAACACTAAGAGTGTATATTATATTTATGTTTCACACATGCAATGTTTTAGGGAATAGGTAAAATGTAAACTAGAGGAATCTTTATGTAATCAACGCATACAAAAAGTATCAAAAAGGTAAAAAGGTCTTATAACTGTGTCGAAAGATATTTCGTATAATAATTTATAATATTTTTGTAGAACTTTTGTGTTAAAAATGTGACAGCAATAACGGTTTTATAATATAACAGTAATAGTGTTAGATACACTGTGTAATCGGGTGACACGATTGTAACCGTTTAATACCGTTTAATATTGTCTGGAGGACACCTCTACGTTTTGCCGTTGGAGACATTTCAAAATGTAAGCAAACGGTCTCGATCGGGAGCCGTACAGGTGACTTGTGACGTCATCTCGCTTGTGGCGCATGTTCGCGCGTTACCGCGAGAAACACACACACTATTGTTTCACGTTGATCGTATAGCACGTGTTAGATCAAGCGAGGTATAATCTTTAACCTCCGATTATTAGCGATTCCGTACGTTCAGTGTCGCAGAAATTTTGTAATTTTCTTTAGGTTAATTTTGTTATAGTGCGTTCAGTTTGTTTTTCTTCATTATATTATTTGTTAAGTTGATACCTTGTACCTGCTATAGTGGGAATATATCTAGATTGTTCGATCCAGTTTTTTCCCATAAGACCGCAGAATTATTCAAATCCCGTCTATTCTACTGAATTCACCACAAAGAGAGGCATTTCCCGAGCAATCCTCGACCACCTTGCGAATTGGATAATTTTCGATTCATCTCTTTAATTTTTCGCGAGACTCTTGGTTGAACAAATAGTATACAACGAATAACATGAAATATAAAAAAAATAATATTTGTTTCTAATTTGTCAGTCTTCATTCTCAATGGGTTTTGTCTAGCATTATTTTTTATAGTCCATTTTGAATCCTTTCTTTTCTGTTATTTACTTATTAATGCTTCAGCTTCCGGTTCTAAATTTATTTTTTATTTTGTTTTTTAATGCAAAAGTAGCCCGTAAATCGTAAAGAGGCGCGAGTGACATTGACAGTTTTAAACTGTTATAATTTAAAAAGGCGGACGTTTGCGGAAATAGTTTTTACGCCATCGTATAGAGAAAGGTGTACAGAAAATAGTTCAATTTGTTAGAGCCTGGGACATCCTGGGACTTTGAAGATATTCCGTACCGAATATAAAAAATTTTTTAAATTATCTCCATTTAGCCCAGTTATTAATTTCTAATACATTGTGCAGACTAATTAATAATGTAAGATACGATTTCTTATCAAAAAGATCTGCTCTTCAATTAAAAAAAATGCGCGAGAATATATTAAATAGGTACGTCAGGGCATCGCATCAAAGAGAAGCGATTTTTCTCGTGAAAAATACTCTTCTTAATATCTCCAACTTTCAACATTTGTTACAACTATAATATTTATTAAATTGTACTAATTTCTACATTTCCGAGGTCTATGGACATTTGGAAAGTAATGTTCATTAATTAGATATCGATACGAGAAAGTTGGTTTTTTGACCAAAAGTCACTGAATTTTGTCGATTTGGACCACTGTGCGGCGCCACTGTCGCGTCGATCTGTGCTACTTGCGACTGCCTAAGACCTGTAGAATAATATAAATTACACCTCGAAAACGCAAAATGCGGATATTTTTGGCATACGTCCGCCATAGATTGATCTTTTATCTAGTGATTGTGACAACGTAGAGCACAGAAATGTGCATTATAGAGTTACAGATCCGTTTATACGTAAACCCTGCATTTCGTGTACGTATATGGCTTAGTGGTGTGAGTCACGCACACTAGAGATGGGATCCACACCCTTAACGCCCCCTTCCCTTATCCTCCGGACCGCCTGGGAGAGCTCAGCACTGGAAATCTGGACTCTCTTATCCCAATTTGGGACGGAATGGGCGGGTACTCCCTCTCCCCCTCTATTGGGTGGAAGTGGGTGGAACAGACCCGCCCTAGGAACACCGTCTCCAGCTGCTCCGTCAACAGGGGCGCCTATGGGCGTAATTTGCCCAGTATCATCTTATACGGGCGCCCCCATGTGTCACTCTTAAGAGTGCCTTATAGCTCATCCCAGGCCTTGGATTTGGCGGCAGCGATCAATCGCTGCGGGGCCACTTGGGCCTCCCTGTAAGCCACGTACAAGGAGGTCAACCTAGCCTCGGCTTCGTCGTTATCTTCGTCGGGATCCCGACGACGTCGCCGCGCGCGGGTGTACTGACGCTGGGCACGGATGCTCACGTTCCGAGCATCCTTTTTTTTTTGCTTTTACGCATACCCCAAGTCCCCTGTGAGAGACAAGGGGTTATGTGGGGCTACGTGTCCAGAAGGGCACACAATACCCACTAAAAACCTCACGACAACCTTCCCTAAGCTATTCGGGGCGGCTGGGATCTCCAATGGAACACAACCAGCCACCCCCTCGCCCATGGCCCCGTGTTGGGCCCCGTCCCGGGGGGGGAGAGAAGCTCCCCCCAGCAATACCTAATCTATCAGGGTGTAAGCAGGTTGCCCACTTACACCCCCCTTCCCTGGGCCGTTCGGTGGGCTTCGCGAGTCTCCAGCTCGCTCCGCCCAACGACCCCCGGAGACCCCGTTCCTCGCTCGAGGAGCCCTTAAAAGGAGTCTCGGCCGAGCGACGAGGTCGCCGCGCGCGACAAAATCTACTGTTTTGGTTCCGGAGACGGTACCTTAGCCTGTTGGCCAACCCGCCCCTCCCCTATTCCTAAAGACGTTCGGAAATCGGGGATTGGGATCGTTGTGATGCACGATCAACGCACCTCGAGACAAAGTCTCGAGTACCAGTTTGGCGCGAGATTTGCAGTTTCGCGCCGCTACTGGTTGAGCACGGTCTTCTAGCTGACCGATTTTGAGCTGACATTTCATCCCACCGCGCGTGAGGCGCGCGCAGAGCGATGGAAACGCCAGTTCGTACCCTTGACAGTCCGGGCCAGACACCACTGCCACCTCGAAGCCAACGCCTATTGTTGGGGGGCGATTGGCGGAAGCCTATTAGCCATTCGTCGATCGCTGGGCTCCCCAACCCCGAGGTACCGATTTATGGACTCGGGTGGACCATGTCAGAGGGGGGGCCGCGCACCGCGCCTCCACCTTCGACCCGGGGACCGAGCGGCGAAGGGCCGCGCGCGACAAGGAGGAGACGGAGGCAGGCACCCCGCCCGCGTTCGCCTCCACCCCCACTCCCACCCCCCTCCCCCGGGGCCATATGGCACATATGGCCGGGAATCCGGGATTGGGTGGAGGGCCGGGGCGGTCCCCCCCACACAAGACCTCCCCGATTTGGGATGCCTCTTCGGGGGAGGCGGGAAGGACTTAATTTGCCCCGCCTCCCCCGGTCCGTCGCCTGCCCCGTGCAGGGGGCCGGCCGCCCCCGCGAGGTCGCCTCGCGAGAGCCAAACTCCTGGCGGAGAGGGGGTCGGCTTCCCTCTCCCTCTCCGCGGTCTCCTTCTGCTCCATGATCTCCTCACAGAAGGAGACCACGGCCTTGTGCGACCTTCCGCCGCCGACCATGTGGTCGACCACAGCCGGCAGCGAAAGGTCCCCTCCCACAACGCTTCTCAGGACACGGCGCGGCGCCGACCACGCCGGACATTCCTCCAGCGTGTGCCGCGCCGTGTCCAAAGCCTCCCCGCAGTGGTGACACTGCTCGGTGGGTTCTCTTCCGATCCACCGCAGGTACCGGCCAAAACAACCATGGCCGGACAGCACCTGGGTGGATCTGTAGGTGAGCCGAACTCGCCTCTCGCACCATTCTTCCATAATGGGCAAGAGGGCCCGGACTATTGGCCGGCCCGAGTCATCGGCCAGAATTTCTGACCGCCATCGGGCCAGCGTCTCTTGCCGGGCCTGGCGCTTCCGCACCTCGATGCCATCCTCCCCGTCTGGGTCCGCCTCTCCCCCGCGTCGTTCCGAGCATCCTGAATTTTGCCCAACCACCAATACACTTTCCTCTTTGGGGGGTGGTTTCCTATCCGTGGCATCGAGGCATCACAGACGCTCCTCATCGTGCCCCGGAACCACTCCAACCCCTCTTCCGAGCCTCGCTGTGTGGTCTCCGGCCACACGCAGGCAAGGGCGGTGACCTTCAGGACGTCCACGCGTAGTTGCTTCAGTGCCCAGCGAACGGGTGCTGCGGAGGCTGCACGTGGGGGGAGAGGTGTCCGCGGGCTGGGCGACCTCCATCTCCATTGTTATAAAGAGATGGTCGGAGAGGGACTCCCTCTCCTCGGCCACACGCCAGGCGGACACACGAGCGGCAGCGGTCAAGAAGGCCCAAGTGAGATCCACTATGGACCATCTGTTCCACCGCACGGAGCTCCAAGCCCCGCGCCCAATCTTCTAAAGCCTCGACACGCGAGATGGTCCCGGGGTTTCCCCAACTGGTGGACGTCGCGTTAAAGTCCCCCATTACCAAAACCAGACCGTTCATGTTGGGGGCAAGCAACGCCCTTAAGCCGTCCAGATATTCCTCAAATTCGACGAGGCCGCAATTGAGCGTGATATAACAACCTACAACCAGACACCTTTCCCACTTAATCGCCACAATCCCTCGGCCCCGTTCGACCACGGTACCAGGGGGGGGGGTAACCACAGCAGATGCTGTTCCATATCGCCACGGACCCATCTTGGTCCCTCACACAAGGGTAGGTGTCGGGGACACTATACGGCTCCGTTACGACTGCTCACGCAACCCTCCACTCCCCCAGGCCCTGGATGAGCAGGTCCTGGGCCCGACGGGAGTGGTTAAGTTTGACGAGCGTCACCGGGAGCGTCCGTGGAATTATAGTGCCGTTGACGGTCCTGATTCAGCTGACGGCTCGCCAGCCGGAGGTGGCACTACGTCCATCTCCATCGTTGTCTCCGCAGTGGGCGGAGGTAGGCGTAGCATTAGTTGCCCCGCTCGTCCCCGCCACCGCCGTAGTATTGGCGGCCCCCTTGCCACCAGCACTCCGGCCCTTTTTCGACGGCGGGAAGCAGCCCTTACTCTCCACCTTGTGCTCGGCGGGCCTGCCCATCTCTGCACAGATGGGACAACGTGGCGCCGCCGAGCACTCCTTCGCGCGGTGGCCCTCGGCTCCGCACTTATAGCATCGGCCACTCCGGTCTATCTCCTAGACCATCGCTGCCTAGCGTGGCCAATGGTCAGGCATCGGAAGCACTGGAGAGGCCTTGTGGCCAGTGCTTCTACGCTTACCGAGGACCACCCGTCCCTCAGCCTCTCCGCCCCAATGAGGGTCCTCGCTGTCGCCGCGCAGCACTGAACCCAGATAGTGCCCAACCCTGCAGGCTGGAGTTTGATAGCCCCCACCTTCACCTGGTCGGGTGGGCGCTTCCCCATCTAAGCGACGGCCGCCCGCAACTCCTCGGGGGTGACCGAGTCATCCAGGCTCCTTAGACGGAATTCCGCCGTTTTTACGGGCCTGCCGACCTTCACCCCCGTCTCCCGGAGGGTTTCAGCCATCCTGCACGCCAGCCTGTCGGCGCCCCCCTTCCAGGGGGCCTCTGGTATGCATAACGCATTTCCGCACTTACAAAAAAAATCGTGTGCGTGAAAAACTTATTGTTTATCTGTATATATATAAAAATGATGTCCTGACTCACACACTCACCTATCAACGCCCAGGCTAAACCCTTGGCCCTAGAAAGCTGAAATTTTGCACAGAGTTTTCCTTTATGATCTATACAACAGATAAGAAAGGATATTTCGAAATTCAACCCCTAAGGGGGTGAAAAGGGGTTGCAACGTTTGTATGAGGAATATTTTGTTCGCTATTCGATTTGCTTGAAACTTGGTCTTATTACTCTTTGATATAATTAAACAAACACGTACATCAGCATTTTAAAAAATTCGACCCCTAAGGGGGTGAAAAGAGGTTTGCGACGTTTGTATGAGTGTCTGAAATTGGCGCGCTCGGGTGTCATGTTAGTCTTGTGGCACAGCGCACTCTCGCCAAGACTGGCGCGATTCTCGCCAAGACGACAAACTCGCACGCGAGGCAATCAGCCAACCAACGGCGCAGAGGAAATTGCGCAGAGCCCGATTGCTCACGCGATTGGCCGCGACTCACTCTCGATCCTTCTGGAACGTTCACGAATGATTCCCGGAAACGGTGACGCATGATGAATATTCCAGAAGGAGAAGAGATAATAAAAGGAGGGAGAAAACCGCGACTTCTCACTCTTTCGCAATCATAGGTGAAATCCCGCTAGTAATCAGTTGCATCTCTCTTTGAAAATTCCATTGACTATACAGTGTTGTTCTTCATTTGTATTTTCGTATTGCTGACAATTGTATTAAATACAGTGCTAAATATACAGTTATTTATCAAGAATCCGGAATTTACCCACATTTTTTGTCTCATTCACTCCTTTCAAATTCACACCCCATATTCACTCCATCCTTTCGCTCTACCTGCTCATCCATTCCCCTTTCACTCATCTCATTCATTCCATCTCACTTATTCCACCTCGTGGTCGACCAAGACCGCTTAATTCATAACAATGAGAAATATTTTATTTGTGATTGGATTTGCTTAATACTTGGTCTTAATGCTCTTTGATATAATTAATCAAACACCTATTTCGGCGTTTTTAAAAATTCAACCCCTAAGGGGGTGCATACCCTACATGCTTTCCATGTAGTGCTTTCCATGCATACCTTACATGTTGAGCCTTTTTGCGATAGGTACACCGTTCCCGAGATACAGCCATTTTCCGCCGCGAGAGGGCCGTGACGACGTAGCGAGTTTCTCGCAAGCAGTGTTGCGCGAGTTAACCGTTACAGAGATATAGCCATCATCCGCCGCGAGAGGGCCGCGACGACGTAGCGAGTTTCTCGCAAGCAAAG
The DNA here is from genome assembly GCA_963971365.1 of Lasioglossum villosulum. Taxonomy (NCBI): domain Eukaryota; kingdom Metazoa; phylum Arthropoda; class Insecta; order Hymenoptera; family Halictidae; genus Lasioglossum; species Lasioglossum villosulum. The sequence goes on along the minus strand of OZ020504.1, from coordinate 14,546,314 downwards.
TGTTGCGCGGGATGTATTAATATGCGTAGCTATTTTTCTTATTCCTACTAAGACTAAGACTTATTATTCTTACTCGACCAAACCGTTGCTTCACAGTTATCCGTACACAATGACTGTTGAATTATTGAAAATTAATGGTACTATGGTGCCTCACACCGTAGTTCCTATGATTGGAGATGTGGCCTGTTTGTTTCGGTCCTATCCTACATATTGTATGACATACAGGTGATGGCCAGAGAAGTACGCGAGGAAATCGTTAGCCATGTGGTGGCCAACTGGGACGAGTTTGCCATTATGGCCCACGACAGTAACGGGAACAATTACTCCAGTGCCGTTGAATACTGCATTGACATGTCACGCCCTTTTACTTATGGTGGTTTGTGTGAGCTAAAAGCGGCAGGGCAACTCTTTCCATTGGTCTTTGAAGTTTACCCTTAACGGTGAGCTGTACGTAAGTTTTGGTACTGCAGGTAATCACGTGGGAAGACTACGCTTTTCACATGATCTGTCATGTGGCCACTTCGATGTATACGTAAATGAAGTGACTACTATGTCACCCCTGCCATCAGAACCATATTGTGACTCATCTCTGTACTTTACCGTTTCCACCAAATGCTATAACAAACGTCGTGCCAGATGCATCGACGCTATTCGAAAGAAACAACGTCAAAACGCTTACAGAAATGATGTGAAAAAACACCCTGAGGTGAACAGAAAAGCTGTGGCTAGGTACCAACAAGCTCACCCTGAGGTGTACAGGACAGCACAGTCTCGATATGAGCAAAATCGAGTAGAAACGAAGAAACGTTCTTGGAAAATCAAGGCTCACTCCGGCATGGCATATGATATCGATACGAATTATGAAAACGACAGTACCGTGGCTTTGGGTTCCATGGCTAACAAGTGTCGGTGGTGCAATGCACTCAAGTGGAAGGAGGAGGCACCCGGCATGTGCTGTAGCGCTGGAAAGGTGCACCTCCCGCCTTATGAAGAGCTACCCGAGCCTCTCTACAGCTTGATAATGCATATATATCCAGAACATGATCATTTCATGAACGTTATTCGTAAATATAATAGTTGTCAAATTTTAAGGGTGTGGATCCGAATTTGACCTTGACGGTCGCGCCAAAAAAAGTGGCCACTAGTAGAAGCTAAGAAATAACATTCCCGTCCAGTAGGGAGAGCTAGGTATGGACGGATCCGCCGCCTGTATACGGGGGTGGTACATAGAAAGCTCCTATACGGAGCACCCGTGTGGTCCGACGCATTGTCGGTCAGCCGGCGCAGTAAAACACTCTGCAACAGAGTGCAGCGCCGGCTGGCCTTGCGGACCATACGGGGCTATCGCACCGTCTCCACCGAGGCGGCGTACCTCCTCGCGGGTCTGATTCCCCTGCATCACCAGTCAAGGGAGCGGACGGCCTGGTACATGGCCGTCCGCTCGTTGCGCAGGGGAGAGGCGGACCCGGACGAGGAGGACAGGATCGGAGAAGTGAAGCGCCAGGCCCGACAAGAGTCGCTGGCCCTGTGGCGGTCGGAAACTCTGGCCGCCAATACGGGCCGGCCAATAGTTCGGGCACTCTTGCCCATTCTGGAGGAATGGTGCGAGAGGCGAGTAAGGCTCACCTACAGATCAACCCAGGTGTTAACCGGTCATGGATGTTTCGGCCGGTACCTGGCGTGGATCAAGAGGGAACCCACCGATCGGTGCCACCACTGTGCGGATGCTTTGGACACGGAGCGGCACACGCTGGAAGAGTGTCCAGCGTGGTCGGCACCGCGCCGTGTCCTAAGAAGCGAGATTGGAGGCGACCTCTCGTTGTCGGCCGTGGTCGACCACATGATTGGCGACGAGAGGTCGCACAAGGCCGTGACCTCCTTCTGCGAGGAGGTGATGCAGCGGAAGGAGGTGGCGGAAAGGGAGAGGGAGGCCGACCCCCTCTCCGAGAGAAGGATTCCTCTGGCGAGGCGTCCTCGCCGAGCGGCCCGCCTCACACTACGGGGCGAGCGACGGACCGGGGGAGGCGGGACTCGTTAAGGCCTTCCCGCCTCCCCCGAAGAGGCATCCCAGAGCGGTTGCTCTTCTATGGGGGGACTATTACCGCCCCCTTTCCTCTGTCTCCCCGGGGGGACGTAAAGATCGTTGAAAACTAAAAAAAAAGGGGGACCTAGGTATATTTTCTACAGTCGAATGTCGAGGAGCACACGATAGCATAAGTGCTATTAAGAATAACTGCATAAGTAAATGTTGTAGGCAAGTCAGACTTCCTCGGCAAGCGTGACGTCACTATACGGCCTTTTTTTTACATGAGGAAAATGCTTTTACGCATACCCTGTACCCCCTGGGAGAAATACAGGGTTATGTGGGGCTTACGTGGCCAGAAGGGCTCACAGTACCCACTACCGACCTCATGATAACCTTCCCTAAGCTAATCGGGGGAGGCTGGGATCTCCGAAGTACACAACCAGCCATCCCCCTTCGCCCTTGGCCTCTATGGAGCCCCGTCCCGGGGGGAGAGAAACTCCCCCCAGCAATACCTAATCTATCAGGGCGCAAGCAGGTTACCCACTTACACCCCCCTCCCCTGGGCCGTTCGGTGGGCTTCGCGAGTCTCCAGCTCGCTCCGCCCAACAACCCCCGATGACTCCGTTCCTCGCTCGAGGAGCCCTTATAAGGGCTCTCGGCCGAGGGACGAAGTCTCCGCGCGCGACAAGGACGGACAAAGGCGGGCACCGCTCCCGCGTTCGCCCTCCCCCACTCCCACCCCCTCCCCCCGACCCCACGATCTTTACGTCCCCCCGGGGGGACAGAGGAAAGGGGGCGGGAATAGTCCCCCATAAAAGAGCAACCCGTCTGGGATGCCTCTTCGGGGGAGGCGGGAAGGACTTAACGAATCCCGCCTCCCCCGGTCCGTCGTCTGCCCCGTAACGTGGGGCGGGTCGCTGGACGGGGACGCCTCGCCAGAGCAATTCTTCTCTCAGAGAGGTGGTCGGCCTCCCTCTCCCTTTCGGCGACCTCCTTCCGCTGCATCACCTCCTCGCAGAAGAAAGTCACGGCCTTGTGCGACCTCTCGTCGCCAACCATGTGGTCGACCACGGCCGACAACGAGAGGTCGCCTCGAATCTCGCTTCTCAGGACACGGCACAGCGCCGACCATGCCGGACACTCTTCCAGCGTGTGCCGCTCCGTGTCCAAAGCCTCCGCACACTGGTGGCACCGTTCGGTGGGTTCCCTCGTGATCCACGCCAGGTACCGGCCGAAACATCCATGGCCGGTTAATACCTGGGTGGTCACTATACGGTCTGACGTTGCTCTAATGCAGCGTTGCTGTGCTCGAGTGAGAGTGTGTGGCTCGCATCTCCGACAGCGCTCCGGCACACAGTGGTCCCAAACCGGAAAATTTAGTGAATTTTATTATAACTTTTTAACCATAAGAGATACCGGGATGAAATTTGCACTAAAATTCATTTTTAAAAAAGTCAATTTAAACTATAGACAAATTAATATTTTTTCCATTTGTTAAATAACAATTTTTAATTAATTTTTATCGATATGTTTCACTAAAAGAAATTGTTTTAATACAATCTTCCAAACCATTTTTTCGTTCCAAGAGTGTATTTTATATTTGTGTTTTACACATGCAATGTTTTATGTAATGGGTAAAATGTAAATTTGAGGAATCTTTTTTTAATCAACGCATAGAAATGTACCAAGAAGGTAAAAATTCCTCATACCTGTATCAAAAGATATTTTTATAATAATTTATAATATTTGTAATATTGTATATAATATATAATAATTTAGTAATATTTTTGAAGAACTTTTGTGATAAAAATGTGATAACAATAATGTTTAGGATTAGGCGTCAAAAAGTTAATTAGTTAAAGCTGTCGAGGTCGAGCGATACAGCCCTGGGTGGCCCCCAGCGTATCACTCGCGCTCCGCACCTAACCGTTAGATTCGTTCGAACGCTCAGCTGATTCAGACGTTACGCAATCACGCCCTTTTTTGTACGCAATCTGTAGACAGTACCTATAGGTCTCAATTGCATCCTATCTCGTTTACACGATTGTGTTAATAAACATAGTTTCTGCCGGATCAACACTCCTTTCTTGCTTATTGTTCTTTTTCCAACCTCACCTCGCTCACACTTTCCACACGATTTCCCTTTCCGAACTTCCTGCTGTGTTCAAACCCGATCCTCCACACAAACATCCATACAGTCCACTACCAAACCTCAAATCGTCCCCGGTTCCCGAACAAATAACGATTTATTCATAATATAACAATAATACTATACAACGAATAACATGAAATATAAGAAAAATAATATTTGCTTATTTTTTAAGTCTTCATTCACAATTGGTTTTGTCTAGCATTATTTTTTATAGTCCATTTCGAATCCTGTCTTTTCTGTTATTTACTTATTAATGCTGCAGCTTCCGGTTCTAAATTTATTTTTTATTTTGTTTTTTTATGCAAAAGTAGCCCGTAAAGCGTAAGGAGGCGCGACGTAACATGGTCAGTTTTACACTGTTACAATTTCCAAATGCGGACGAAAGCCGAAATAATTTTTATGCCATCATATAGAGAAAAGTGTACTGAAAATAGTCCAATTTGTTAGAGCCTGGGACATCCTGGGACTTTCATGATATCCGTTACTGTCTGAAACTGGCGCGCTCGGGCGCCACGTTAGCTTCGTGGCACAGCGCGCTCCCGCCAAGACTGGCGCGATTCGCGCCAAGACGAGAAACTCGCACCCGAGGCAATCAGCCAACCAGCGGCGCAGAGGAAATTGCGCAGAGCCCGATCGCTCGCGCGATTGACTGCGACTCACTCTCGATCCTCCTGGAACGTTCCCGGAAACAATGACGCGTGACGAATGTTCCAGAAGGAGAAGAGACAATAAAAAGAGCGAGAAAACCGCCGGTACGGACTTTTTGCCAAACATCGATACGCGATCTCACGATTGAATAATTCAGTTACTTTTATCCTCTTTATTCATTTCACATATTGTTAAGTTTCATTATATTATACATTTTGTTATATAATTGTTCAGTGTTGTGTAAAATATACAGTTATTTATCGCAGATCCGAAATTTACCCATTTTCTCTGTCTGACTCACTCCACTCAGATTCACTCAGTACTTTCATGCCTTTCTCTCTTTCAATCATTTCAACAATCCCTTTTCCACTCATTCCACTCACTCCACAATATTATTAAGTTCCGCGGTCAGCCAAGACCGCTTTCATTTGAACACTTACCGATTACAAAAAATTTATTTAATTTTCTCCATTTAGTCCAGTATTAATTTTTCATATATTATGCAGACTAATTAATAATGTAAGATACAATTTCTTATCGTAAAAATCTCCTCTTCAATTTCAAGAAAACCGAGGAAATGAATAGAAAATTCAGGGCATCGCATCTCGTGAAAAATATTCTTCTTCGAATGTCTAACTTTCAATGTTTCTTACAACTATAAAATTTATTAATCTCTACAATTTTGTTCATTTTCGAGGTCTATGAACATTTGGGAAGCAATGTTCATTGATTAGATATCGATACGAGAGAGTTCGTTTTGGGCGGAAAGTCACTGAATTTCTCGATTTGGACCACCGTGCGGCAACGTGTAAGTGCGCCTTGGCGGATCGCAGAGGTTCGGTATTTGTCGAATCTTTGATCTGCAATTCACGTTGCGAAATTCTGCGTAGTCGGAATCGCTAGATAAATCGTCGATGTAAATTGTAAATTTTGCGGAGCTTTGAAGTCTTCGAAGAAATTGAGGGAACTTCGAAGTTTCGGAGTCTTCCAAGTGCTCGAAATTTCAAAGTCTTCCAAACGTATAAAGTAACTTATGAGTGTCATACCATGTCACGATTTTTGATAAATGAAAATATTAACTGGCAGGCACCGGTGACTGACACTGAACTTTCCGTTAGGAATTTTCGTAATTAAAAGAATTTTAAAAATTGCATTTTGGTTGTTTGAACCCGACAATTGATCCCACAGGAAGCCTTTTTCCGATATATTTGGGGGTTGAGAATAGTGCATTCAGATAAAAATTCTTTTAAAAAATCTGGAGCTCTGTTCTCCGAGACCCCGCATTACCTGGAAAAAATTAAAATATTCTACAGGAACTGAAATAAATGCTGGTTTTTTCCGGTTTTTTCCTTGCAAATGATGCCCCATATAAAAAAAGAACTGGGTGCCGCTAGTTCCAGAACCCTCAGGAAGCACAATGACCTAAATTAGTTTAGTGCACACAATATAAATACGTTCCGTCCGTGCGTCGTAAAACCGGTAAAACCTTTCGTGTGAAGGAACAAGCACGAATCTGAATTCAGGTAGATTGTAACCTAACTATTTTCTACCCTCCGTATATCCCCTTTTAATTGAATCTTTTGTAAAATTAATGGAAAAATCTATGCGAGGCAGTCAAGAAACTTGCCGTCGTTGCTCACAACAGCGAGAGACTCTCGGCAGGGCACGTAAACGTGGCCATGGCGAGGCATCCATAGTATGAGCGTTCCAACAAGTTAATCCTGGCTACCTTTGTTTTAATTAATGTGTGCTTTGAATCTGAGTATCGCGGAGATTCGATCGGTACTGCTAGAAGATCACAGGGGTGGCGATCGATTCTGCGAATGAATGAGATGTTCTCAGCTGTGTACAGACACTGATGCAGAATCGGCAGGGCACGGTACGTGGCCGTGGCGACGCTGCAGCGGCCCGGACACAACTGTGAGCTTGATTCTAAACTCAGAATATAGATACGATTCACTTACAACACCGGGTTGGTTACGGGACCCGATGTCCTTTATCCCGACGGGTTCGTGCCTCCAGGCACTGGATAGCGGAAAGGTTGAGGCGAAGAGCAATAATTGTTTGAGACAGAAATCGGGTAAAATGAAAGTATATTCTGGAATCTGGTTTGTTTACACAGGGACACGATCCCTGATAATATTAGAGCAAAACAGTAACGTGCGAAAGTTCGCGACGACCCGAATATATCGAATGCCGCTCCGATTCATGTGGACGTATTTTTTGATTGCTGGATCGCTCCTAATCATGAACACCTCGCGTGCATGTCGCGCTCAACTCTCTCGAAGTTGCGTCACGCGTTTTGAGTGCAGTATACCATTACAAACCTGTACAAAAGTGAACCGGATCACGTGGGATTGGTCGAGGAGTCTAGGCAGGGCACGCTACGTGGCCGTGGCGACTCCTCGCTCGTCTGTGTGTGCGGTCACCCTCTACAGAATTAGATAGATTCTTGTAACAGAATAGAAAAGACTGGACGGCACTGCTGGGATGTCACAGAAGCGGCGGACAGTCTCTACCTGCACAAGTGTTCAAAACAAAATTGGAAAGGTTAGAGCGTCTAGGCAGGGCACGAATACGTGGCCGTGGCGACTCTCTTATCGTCCAACTATACGCGTGCTTCTAATGGAAATGATGAGTACCTTTGTTGCAAATCAGGCTAACGAAACAGGACGACGATCGGTCTTGCCGGATCGTTCCGGGAAGGGCGACCGACCCCTGCTCGATAGGCAAACTCATAACGTGGCAGAAAATTAGTGAGCGTACTAATAGCGTACGAATATATAACCGTCCCGACACGTATTAAACGCAGACCGATTGCTGGATCCACTCTATAGGCGATAACAACGATTGATCGCGCGAAGTGGAATACTGTGTGTATAGTCGAAGACGCAGCGAAGCTCTATATCGATCTATGCGTGAACGGCTTTAATACCTCGCGAATCTATGACACGTCCTTTAGAATTCGTCACATTCCACGTAACGATAATCCCCAACGGAAAACAATACTGTTAAGCCGGCGCGCATATTGACTCACACCGAAATCACGGAAACCGAACAGATATCTATTCGCAAAATATTATTTGAGCTGCCTCACGAGTAGGATTGGAATATTTTAATCACGTACCAATCACAACTGAATTGAATTTTATTTAGACTATAAATCTCAAACCATGCCACATGACTACGTGGCAACACACACTTTCAATGCTAGTAAATTGTAGTTATTTAATTTAGAATTATTTATAATCGCTTGCTATTTTCGCAACAAAAAGCAATTTGCAAATTAAATCCCATTTATTCTCGACTCGTAGTCACTACGCAGATATTCTGTCATCGTGGCAATACACACGTTCCACACACGAATCTCTAATTTATTTATTATTTATTTCACTAAATAATTTCGATTAATATCAATTAAATTCGCTAGGTGAATTGTGACTCACTCATAAACAAACTTTAATTAAATTCTTTAATAATTGCCGTATTGGCAGTACGCAATTTAATGGATTCAACGATGAGAATCGAATCCTGATCGATTCACGAGAGCACATCGACTCATGCGTGCTTATCAGAACAAGTCTAGACGCAGAATGCTCGATCTGCTGCACGCATCGACCTCCTTTGATCGCAATCAAGAGGGGATCGATGCGCGCGCATCTCATGACGTGGATCGATCCTGCGATCCTTTTCTAAACAAGAATAACGATCGATATTACTGCCGTCGCGGTGGGGATCGATCCTTATGTGTAACCAGCATGGTTACAAGGTGAACTTTCTCCGAACGACCGTTTTTCTTCACATAACACTGTCCAACGAATTTCAATTTTTTCCACCTGTCCAAATAACTGTTGGGTTGATCGTACATAGTCTTTTGCGCTTATTCAGAATCTGCCCTTAATTTTTCTAGTACACGCGCAATATTCCAGAAACATGACTTTGATTGAGAAACTTACTTCCCAACTGTACACAAATGTTGCGATGTTATTATGAAAGTTATTGAATTGTTCTTTACATCAAAAGATTCTGCAGAGTTTCCCGAATCCAGTGAAATCCATTATTAGTACGTTATGATTGTTTCAACGAGTATAAACAGTTATGACAGAAGGAGAGACACCACTTTGCACCGTTTTTCGATGATATTTTTTTATTTATCTGAAGAAAACAAGGGGTCTGCGAACCATCGAACTACACCACACGGTAGAGCAGACTTTTATCTAGAGAAACCACCCTTTCAACTTTCCAACGTAGACGGTTTTTTCGATCTAGTAAGCAAAATATCTTCGCTCGACATGAGCTGCCGCCAGCGACGCTCACCGCTAGGACGGGTTCTCTACGGGATGCGGCGCACAGTTGTCCGGATCGAGAAATTTAGTGAGTTTTCGCCCAAAACGAACTTTCTCGTATCGGATATCTAATCAATGAACATTGCTTCCCAAATGTTCAGACCTCGGAAATGAAAAAAATTTGTAGAGTTGAATCAATTTTGTAGTTGTAAGAAACATTGAAAATGTGACATTCGAAGAAGAGTATTTTTCACGAGATGCGACGCCCTGACGTTTCTATTCATTCCCTCGCTTTTCTTGAAATTGAGGAGTAGATATTCGCGATAAAAAATCGATTCTTACATTATTAATTAGCCTGCATAGTACATTAACAGTTCATGTTGAACTGAAAGGAGAAAATTTAAAAAATTTTTTATAATCGGAAGATTGTATTTCGACAACATTTTTTTTGTCAAGAAATATTAACGAAAACTAATTGAAAATACATGTTTGATAAATGAAAAAATTATTCAACTTCTTGTTAGAAGCGGCACACGCGCGCAGGGAAAGAGCAGGAGAACGCAGTGGAAAGTGTTGTGTATAAAAATATGCTGAAATTTCAGAATAATTCCACATGGTACATCGTCGTGGCAAAAGGGTTGTAGTGGCTGGGGGGGAAATAGCTGTGCGAGGGGCACGGGGTGGGGTGTATACAGGGTGTCCCAAAATTCCTCCGACACCCGAAAATGGGAGGTTCCTTGGGTAATTTGAAGCAACATTTTCCTTTACAAAAATGGCGTCCGCGGCTTTGTTTAGGAGTTATTAACGAAAAACACGGACCAATCAGAGCGCGACCTAGACGCGAGTTAGCACAGTCGGCCCGACGCGCCAACTGTCAATTGGCCGAACGTGTCATCGCATGTCTAAATCGCGCTCTGATTGGTCCGTGTTTTTCGTTAATAACTCCTAAACAAAGCCGCGGACGCCATTTTTGTAAAGGAAAATGTCGCCTTAAATGACCCAAGGAACCTCCCATTTTCGGGTGTCGGAGGAATTTTGGGACACCCTGTATATGCGTGCGCATAGGGTCCATAGGGGTTGATCGGGGGGGGGGTGGCATGGGGGAGTGGGCCGTAGGGTGGGAACGCCATTCCCTCGGAACGGCGGCTGCCTCTGTTGCCGCGGACGCGGACGCGTTCCCCTCCGCGGTACCTGCCACGACCTCCTCCGTGGGCTCCTCCGTTCGCTTGGGTGCCCGGTACCCCACGTTTCTGGAGCTGCTGGAAATAGCGCTTCCGCGCGTCTTGTACCATTTTGCTCTGCAACATATAAAAACAAATTGTATTAATTACCATGCATGAGTGAACATGGGGAAGGACAGAACGAAATACTTTCATAGTCGATTAAACCGCTAAATACAATAGAAATTATATCGTGGTTGGTCTTGTTTTGATCAGAAAAATGCCAGAAATATTTTTTTAAAAGTCCCGTAAATAAATTCTATCCGTATGATATTTCTATGAAAAGGCAAACAACGTTTGGGATCTCGACCTCGGATAGTATTTCGGGGCTTACTGTACTACATGATTACTCACCCATAATATCGGGTCTCCCGGCGGTGGCAGGCCCAGCTCCGCTGCCCAGGGTGAATCCTCCGTTACGTTTGGCGGTTTACTGTTGCTGTTGCTGCTGCTGCTGGCATTGTGCTTTTTCTGGTGGCGCGGTTCCAGTCATCGCCGATGAGGCTGCCTCCTCTGCCTCCATTCTGGCGACCTCCGCCGTCAATTAACGGGCCGCCTCTCGGGCAGCTTCGAGGGCAAGCTGTGACTCTATTTTTGAAAGAACATTTGAACAATTAAAAATAAACTAGCTGGTTATTGTTGCTCGCTCGCTTCGCGAGCTTCGCGGGTAGGGGTGTTGTAGCTCGCTTTGCGAGTTCGCGAGAGGATTAGTGGTACGGATGTTATTTGGTATCTGACTCTCTAAGAGTCACACAAAGAACTTCCCGATTCGTTAGTTGCAGTATATTATTATCATTATTTAGTGTACGTTTTAAGAAGATTATATGTTCTCAGGGAAGTTCAATAGTTTTCTACTTATCAAAATGTTTGCTATATGGCGTCGCATTAAACCAACTTCGTATGGTCGTTGCTCACTTAGTTCCCTGTTATAGCATAGTAATGTTGCAAAATAAATCGCAAATGCTCCACAATAATTCGCTATTTTACTTTAAAGTGTCAATATCTGTCATCCTTTGCTTAAACTCTCTTGGCAAAGTACAAAGTTTCAGATCTACATTAGGACGTCTTTGATATTTTCATGACCTTGCTGGCCCCAAGTGTACATGTGCCGTCTCAACAGCCATACTACAGTGAAACTTCATATGTGTGCATGCCTCGTGGAAAGGAACCTATAGCTGTTGGAAAGTCAGGCATTGCTCACTCGGTATTTCCTCCTATATCTACCGAATCAAAACGGTACCAAAACATTGCTTCTACATTTTCATGCTCCCGCGATCTATGTAACTGCACTCATGAATGTTTCCAGTCGCTTGTAAGCACAATGGAAGAGTTGACCGCTGCCACTCCAACAACTTTGGTAGAAGCAAACATTGGCAATTGCATCAAATTATTCAATCCACTACATGCACACTTTCCGAATATGCGCACTTTCATACGGCGATTGTATGAAATTCGGCGTTGTTTGAACTCTATAAAGGACGTAGACAAGGCCCTTAATCAACCAAATATCACATTGCTCCAGAAATTCATGAATGAAGCCCTAGCTGGGACTCTTATCTTGCAAACTGATTCTGAGGACAGACTAGACAACGAAGTCTCAATACTAGAAAAGTACTCAAAAGCCTTCAAAATCCATAAGAAGGCATCCCGTGATGTACCTATACATGACTGCATCTCGTGTCATCAACTGTGTTCCCGAACGAAGGGCTCTTATTTAGGCAAATTGCAAAAACCTCTGAAAAGTGATGAGTGGAAAAAACTTCTTGACCACTATTCCATCAATAATGTGACGAGAGAGAATGATTTTATTTGCAATTACTGTCGTGAGAAATACCGCACTAATACTATGCCTTCAAGAAGTATACTCAATAACTTATTTGTAGCCCCGCAGCCATCCGTCATCGCTTGTCTAAGCGACTACGAAAAGCTTCTAATTCAGCGAGCCAAGGCCTTTCAAGTAGTGGTGAACATGCAGCCTGTAGGAAATAAGCATATTCCTAACCGTCACCGTGTGAAGAAAGTTAAAGGTCGAACATTTCATCTGCCGTTACCGCTTGAAGAAACTATCAGGAAGATGCCTGATCCATCAGTGGCAGTCAATTGCACGGACTTTGTTATACTTCTGCGCGGTGTTCCAACCAACAATAAGATCATTTGGGAGGATCTCGTGGATATGAATGAAGTTTATGCAGCATTGCATCACTTAAAACTTTATAACCCATTATATCAGCAGATAAATTGCAGCCAACAAATTTGGATCCAATTTTTTCGGTTATTAGTGAAATCCGGCCCAATGCTCCTGATGACGAAGACCTAGACAGCAATGCAATGATTACTCAGATGGCAGCTGACAAAAATGTCGAGGATTATTATGAAAATTACACTATTCACCCCATTCATCATCCTCGAGGCAGTGCCTCGAGTTCAGATCTCTATCAACTTAAAAAGGTATTGGCTGTTCCTATTGACTCTAGGGACAAGCTTTTGGATGTAAAGTGCTTCCCAGACTTATATCCTGAGGGCAAGTTCGGCCAATTCGAAGTCAGACCTGTTAATTTGTCTCACGCTGAGTACATTAAGTGTAGAATCAAGTCAATCCACTCAAGGTTCAGGCTAAATCATCAGTATTTGTTCTTCTTACTGCATGATACCAACATACGACACCTCAATGCTGGCATCTTCTTCACAATGAATGTTACTCGCGTGGACAGAAGAATGAGTGCCGGTGATGACATGAAAAAACTAGCCAATGACGAACTCGCAGTTGACATTAATACAATTTTCAATAAGATGCGAAAAACTGAGGAATTCTGGTCTCGTATACGTGGCGATGTCAACTGCATGACGAGACACTATGGCCCAGCAACGTGGTTTCTTATTTTGAGTCCCTCAGAGTGGGAGTGGGAAGATCTGGGAGAATATTTAAGAGAAATTAACCCTGTGAAATGGTGTAAAAAGTCTGTTAGCGAGCTAATTGCCCTGGATCCCGTAGCTGCATCGCGGTTTATCGACATCCAGTTTCATACAATGATGAGTTTCCTCCTTTCCCCTGTCAACCCATTGGGAGAAATCGAGCATTACTTCTGGAGACGGGAGTATCAGAGTCGTGGAACGCAACACTTTCATCTTATGCTGTGGGTCAAGAATGCTCCTATACTTGGCGAGTCAAGTACTGAAGAAGTAGGGGAATTTATCGCCAAACACCTGACTTGCAGGTTGTCTGATGCAAAATTGTTTCCGACCCTACATAAGAGGGTCAAAAATTTCCAGTTCCACAAACACAATGCCTACTGCATGCGAGCGAAAAAGTCTAAAACGGGTAAAATAACTAAAGTTTGCCTTTTTGCATTCCCCCGCACAGTCACCGATAAACTTATAATAAGAAGTGTGACTGAGTCTATTGCAGCTAGGAAGACATTAAACAGCAATAGTTCGCAGCGGCTGTACAGCCTCCCTTGCACACAAGAAGAGGTAGCCATTAATGACTATAACAGCGCTATTTTATTAGCTTGGCATGGCAACATGGACTTGCAATTTATGGGTGAAAAGTCCGCAATTTTGAACCATTATATCACTAAGTATGGAACAAAGTGTGAGAAAAGTAAAGCGCGCGGAGACTTTGAGAACATTGCTTCGACAAAATCGTTAAACAGTCGCTTGTTCAGCATAGGCATGAGGGGCCTTCAAAATTGCGAATGCGGCGCCATGGAAGCAGCTGATACACTCCTTGGGATTCCGCTGTCCGGTACAGACCCTAATACGAACATTAAGTGGTTAGAAACGAGCCTTAATCGAACTCGCCGTCTCAAACCTAGTCACGTTTTGCGTATTCTCCCAGAAGACTCTACCGAGTTATATTTTCCTTTGTGGATCGACGATTACTACGCTAATCGGACAGCAAATTTGCAGGAAACCACTTTGTACTACTTCACGCAGTGGTATGAAAAAGTGTATTCCAAGCCCTCTAACAAGCGGGAATCTTATGCAGTCGGAAATGGGCATTATATTGTGAAACGACAGAACCCATTTATCATAAATCACTACCGACATAGCCTAGAAAGTAATCCTGAGGAATACTTTTATGCCCTTTTGCTAATGTTTAAGCCTTGGCGTGTACCTTCTGATTTGCTTGATGGGGCAACTTCTTACGCAGAAGCTTTTGTCAATGCTAAAGACGCTTTGAAGGATGCTGTTGTATATTCTAATGCACAAATAGCATTTGAAGAATCAACTGAGAATGGTTTTAAACTGGTAGATGAAGCAGTAGAGCGCATGAATGCGGATGACAATGACCCAATTGTTAACGATGAAGATGATCCTGGTAATGCCTTACAGTTTTCCCCGCAGGATGATGGACTGGCTGATTTGCAACTCGTTAATGGTCCTCGGCCAGTGTCTGATGTTGATGCTATGGTCAACGCCCTAAACCCTGATCAGTTGCGTGTTTTCGAAACTGTCAAAGCAGCTTTATCTCAGGGATAGGATTATCCGTCAATTTGTCAGTGGTACTGGTGGCACCGGCAAGAGCTTCCTTATTTCAGCGATTCGCGAATGGGTGGCCAAAACCCTTTTCAAATCTGCTGCAATGAGTGCTCCAACTGGTGTGGCAGCTTACAATATTAACGGACTGACAATCTTCTACTTGCTGCAGTTGCCAGTAGAACATGGTTCGATACCCCCGTTTGCTTATCTTCCTGACATCACTCTTCAACGATTTCGAGAAGAACTGAAAAACACAGTGCTCTTCATCATTGACGAAATCTCTATGGTGTCTAATCTGATGTTCATGTATATACATTTACGACTTACAGAAATATATGGCACTGAGGGCGATGCTGATGGATGGTTTGGAAAACGGTCAATTCTGTTATTTGGAGATTTACTGCAATTACCTCCTGTACATGAAGACCCAGCCTATGTTAAACTCAGTCCAAAAGCTATGGACAAATATGTCGGCGGCATGTGTTCCATTAATATCTGGCAAGAACTATTTAGTTATGACGAATTAACCATAAACATAAGGCAACGGTCCGATGCAACGTTCGCTGCCGCTTTAGATAGAGCCCGGGTTGGGGCACTCACTCCTGCCGATATCGATCTCTTCAACAGTAGAAAAATGAATCTGATTCCAAACAACATTTCTGCTAACCTGCTTGTTGTTGCTCAGGCATTTTCCACGTCACCTGTGTATACCGTGTGCATTTTACCAACCCGGCACATGACTTCTGTTTTGAATCAAGCAATGCTTGATAGGTTACCTACACCTGTTATTAGTTTGAAAGCCATTGATTCTATTGATTGTTCTAAATATATAAGGAAACGGGTCGAGATGTTGCTAAAGAAGACTGATGATGACAGCACAGCAACAGCCGGACTAGAACAGGAGATAGTAATCAAATTAGGGGCGAAAGTAATGCTTCGACGTAACATTGATGTCACCATTGGACTCGTTAACGGAGTGATAGGTACACTCCAAGGCGTTACATGGGATGTGAATGATAAAATACAGGCAAAATCATTGCAGATAGCTTTTGCAAGTGGCATCCATTCCTTGGAACCTGTCAAAGCAAAGTTTCAGCTTCTACCCAAAGCATTTGTTCACAGGAAGCAGTTCTCCATTACATTGGCATATGCTTTTACAATACACAAGAGCCATGGTTTGAGTCTAAGTAACGTCATTGTTGATTTAGGCAGGCATATTTTTGCGCCAGGCCAGGCCTACGTGGCACTCTCTAGAGTCACTTCGTTGAACGGTTTACACTTGATCAACTTAGATCCCAACTCAATTAAAGCCTCACCTTCTGCTTTAACAGAAATTAATCGTTTACGCTACAGCTTCAGGCCTGATTTAAAACCCTATCCGACGGCCATAGCACGATTTAAGCGATCATTGGACCGTCCGTGGACTGCCATGCCTGGAATTGACGAGATCCAGGTTGATACGTCACAGCTCATGGTACAGGGTCGTGGTCGCGGAAGAGGACGTGCTCGCATGCGGCCCCCTAAGTCTTCTATCAGTGTAAGAGGTCGTGGATCAACAAAAGGACCATCACGACTCCGCGGCAGACCTCGTGGTCGTCGAGGCCGCGCTTCCTCATAAAACTCATCCATTCTTTGCCCCCTAAAAGTCTTATAACTATTAAACGTGGCTATAATCGAAAGTCGAAAAACCCGAAAAAAATAAAAAAAATTTTCTTAAAACACTTCAGTCATTTTATTTCAAACAAGGGAAAACACTACAATATCATATCCAAACCAACAGGAAAAATCGAAAAACTAGAAAAAAAATTCCTTAAAACACTTAAGTTATCAAATGATTAAGGAATTCTAACTTTGCCATTTGAAGAAGCAGCAAGTTCAAACTCGACATTTCATTTCAAGGCTGCCCGGATTACGCTAACCAACAGACAACACACAAATAAATCAGTCACTTGTGTGTAACATTATTGCAATATACTGTGCGTGTTTTAAGTGAGCCGCATCATGCTATTTTCTGCAGATTAGCTTCCGCCTATGAATCCGAGTATCTGGCCATTTCTTACAAAAATAACATGATATCCAAACCAAAACACTTCGTGTGAAGGTTGACCAATGTTCACGCAAGGAATCGGGAATTCGGAAGATGGCTTGAGTCGAGCAAAGAAAAGGGTCACAGTGCACGAAACGTTTAATTGATTAACTTGCAACAGCAATAGTTAACGCACGCACGCAATTACGACAATGACGAACAAATATGACGCAATACGCAAAACCGACGCAAAGGATGATACGCAATATACGCGAAGAGTGAAACGCAGGATACGAGAACCGAGTAACGCGGTATCCTGGTTATACGCAGAGTGAGGAACGTATGATACAAGAAAGTGAGACAACGCGGTATCATACGTTATATGCATTGTGTGAAAGGTAATCGCTCTGCGCCAGTTGTCGCTAGACTAGAGTTTTAAAACAGCTGATTGCTGTGATCGCTAACGTCGGTAACGGTCGCGCGCATCAGCGATGACGTAGGCGCTCCGCGGTGAGCGCCTTGTGTTTTGGTTACGCAGCGGAGAGGAGAGCTAAAGGGTACGCCGGGGATCTAAGTCGGTTGGCGTTGCCGATACAACTAAGTTCCCCGGCCCATACACTTCAGTGATATGAAGGATGGACCAAGTTCCTCGCGCCTATCAAAGTTGTGATATGATGGATGGACCAAGTTCCTCTTGCCTACAAGGCCTGTGATATCGGGAAGG
The DNA here is from genome assembly GCA_963971365.1 of Lasioglossum villosulum. NCBI lineage: Eukaryota > Metazoa > Arthropoda > Insecta > Hymenoptera > Halictidae > Lasioglossum > Lasioglossum villosulum. Next base: position 14,528,750 of record OZ020504.1, on the reverse strand, counting down.
ACAAATTCACAGAGGCCAATGATTGTTGCACTTACCTAATTCAAACTTTACACCCTAGGGAACTTGGCGTCGGCGCTGGCACTAGTAGGTGAGACTAGAAGTCACTAGAAGTAGATGAACACAGTGTTTTCTCATTACAAATTTGTTTATTTAATTTCAAACTATTTTGAGAATTCTGTATATTTTTAACTTTACTATGTAATGCGCAATTCATTTCATTAATTATAAAAGTGCTACTGCATTTATTTGATTGCAAATTATTTGTTATTTTAGTAATATTATCTACTGTCTCAACACATTTATTTAGTTTTACAGTTAATGTTTGATTTATGCCATGATCCTGTTTTTTCTTACTTAATTTTAAAAATTCATAAGATTTTCACTTGAGCACTTGGTAATCCGGATATAAATTTTTCTCATGCACGTCAAAATACTAGTGCCAGCGCCGACGCCAAGTTCCCTAGGTTGTAAAGTTTGAATTAGGTAAGTGCAACAATCATTGGCCTCTGTGAATTTGTCCTTCCCGATATCACAGGCCTTGTAGGAACGCCGTTGTGTCTCCTCGACGAGGTGGCGAAAATCTATGAAAAGATTATCGCAGATCGCCTCGTCGAGCACCTGTCCACGAGTGGTCCCGATCTCAGCGATTGCCAGTTTGGGTTCCGCAGGGGGCGTTCTACGATCGATGCCATCGATCGACTCACCTCCCTCCGGACCAGTGCAGTCGCTGCGGGCAGGGTGTTGTTGGCGGTATCGCTTGATATCACCAACGCGTTTAACACCCTGCCCTGGGATGAGGTAGTGGGGGCGCTGGAGTATTACGGAGTGCCCCCTACCTCCGTGAGGTCATTCGGGACTATCTCCGGGACAGGCGGTTTGAGTACCGTGGCCGGTACGGTGTGATGCAGAGGGAGAACATGCACCGAGGAGTTCCGCAGGGGTCGGTTCTAGGACCGCTCCTGTGGAACATAACATACGACTCGGTGCTGCGGGCTACTCTCCCCCGCGACGCCAGTGTGATTTGCTATGCGGACGATACACTGGTGGTCGTGGAGGGGGAGACATGGAGGGGAACGATAGCCTTGGCGGCTGTAGTGGTGGACTCCGTGGTGGGTAGGATCGAGGGGTTGGGGCTCAAGATAGCCGCCGGTAAGACGGAGGCGATGTGGCTACACGCATTGCCTCCGAACCGGCGGCCGACGCCCCAACTCGGGATCCAGGTAGGTGATGCCGTTGTCGAGGTCAGGCAGGAGATGAAGTATCTGGGCCTGACTCTCGATAGTCGCTGGCGCTTCGAGAAGCACTTCGGTCGGTTGGCCCCCCAGGCTCAAGCGGTGGCGGCCTCCTTAGGGAGACTGCTGCCCAATATTGAGGGGCCCGATGGACGGATCCGCCGCCTCTATACGGGGGTGGTGCATAGCAAGCTCCTATATGGGGCACCCGTGTGGTCCGACGCATTGTCAGTCAGCCGGCGCAGTAAAACACTCTGCAACAGAGTGCAGCGCCGGCTGGCCTTGCGGACCATACGGGGCTATCGCACCGTCTCCACCGAGGCGGCGTGCCTCCTCGCGGGTCTGATTCCCCTGCACCATCAGGCAAGGGAGCGGACGGCTTGGTATTTGGCCGTCCGCTCGTTGCGCAGGGGAGAAGCGGACCCGGACGAGGAGGACAGGATTGTAGAAGTGAAGCGCCAGGCCCGGCAGGAGTCGCTGGCCCTGTGGCGGTCGGAAACTCTGGCCGCCAATACGGGCCGGCCAATAGTCCGGGCCCTCCTGCCCATTCTGGAGGAATGGTGCGAGAGGCGAGTAAGGCTCACCTACAGATCCACCCAGGTGTTAACCGGCCATGGATGTTTCGGCCGGTACCTGGCGTGGATCAAGAGGGAACCCACCGAACGGTGCCACCACTGTCCGGAGGCTTTGGACACGGCGCGGCACACGCTGGAAGAGTGTCCAGCGTGGTCGGCGCCGCGCCGTATCCTAAGAAGCGAGATTGGAGGCGACCTCACGTTGTCGGCCGTGGTCGACCACATGATTGGCGACGAGAGGTCGCACAAGGCCGTGACCTCCTTTTGCGAGGAGGTGATGCAGCGGAAGGAGGTGGCAGATAGGGAGAGGGAGGCCGACCCCCTCTCCGAGAGAAGGATTGCTCTGGCGAGGCGTCCTCGCCGAGCGGCCCGCCCCACGCTACGGGGCAGGCGACGGACCGGGGGAGGCGGGACTCGTTAAGTCCTTCCCGCCTCCCCCGAAGAGGCATCCCAGACGGGTTGTTCTTTTGTGGTGGGGGGGCTATTCCCGCCCCCTTTCCTCTGTTCCCCCGGGGGACGTAAAGATCGTTGGGTCAGGGGAGGGGGTGGGAGTGGGGGAGGGGCGAACGCGGGCGGGGTGCCCGCCTTCGTCCCACCTTGTCGCGCGCGGAGACTTCGTCCTTCGGCCGAGAGCCCTTTTAAGGGCTCCTCGAGCGAGGAACGGAGTCACCGGGGGTCGTTGGGCGGAGCGAGCTGGAGACTCGCGAAGCCCACCGAACGGCCCAGGGAAGGGGGGTGTAAGTGGGCAACCTGCTTACACCCTGATAGCGTAGGTATTGCTGGGGGGAGCTTCTCTCCCCCCCGGGACGAGGCCCACACAGGGCCAAGGGCGAAGGGGGATGGCTGGTTGTGTTCTTTGGAGATCCCAGCCGCCCCCGAATAGCTTAGGGAAGGTTGTCGTGAGGTTTTTAGTGGGTATTGTGAGCCCTTCTGGCCACGTAGCCGCACATAACCTCGTATCTCTCCCAGGGGGTACGGGGTATGCGTAAAAGCATTTCCCTCACGCTAAAAAAAAAGGCCTTGTAGGCACGAGGAACTTGGTCCATCCATCATATCACAACTTTGATAGGCGCGAGGAACTTGGTCCATCCTTCATATCACTGAAGTGGATGGGCCGGGGAACTTGGTCAACCTTCACACGAAGTGTTTTGGTTTGGATATACACGAATATACAAGAACTAGCAGCCCCGGCACGGGTTCGCCCGTGCTAAGAGTGAGAATAATTTAGATTTTGATTTTAAAATAATTTAAACTAATAACATTTAGCGTAAGGAGAGTGGATAAACAATATTTTTGGTTTTTTTATTTGGTGTATATATGTATAGACTTTTTGGAGTCCCTACTCTGGAGCAAGCAACATGTAGTTGACCATGCGAAAAACATGGGTTTTCTAAAGGCCATAGCCGGGTTTGGTGGTGAAATCTGCCCCCGGCGGGATTTTAATGGCGCTTGAACCATTCGATAGCCTACCCAAAAAGACCCATCTCTGCCAAGTTTCAGCCCCATATCTCATCTGTAAGGGTAGTTATTGAGAAAAATCGAAAAATCAGTTTTCGACCTATTTTCCCTATTTATTGACATTTAAAAATTCTGAAAAAAATCTGACACATTTCGGATACCAAGCCACACATTAGGTATCATTTTCAGATTTTTCCGTTGCAAACTCTAGTTGTAAAAAATGAAAAACACGAAAAAAATCGAAAAAATGCAGATTTTATATAGAAATCTAAAAGGTGCTACCTCAGATTTAATTTAGCAATTAGATATTACCGTGTTACGTCTGGTGACGTATAGTAGAGGATAAATTACGACAATAAAAATCAATATATTATTAAGATACCGTTAACAGCTTGTAACTCGAACACGATAGCCGGTAAGAACCCATTCTTTTATCAATCCGCGCCATACGAACCGATCGATCACTTCCATTTCTCATCTTTACCTTCGATCGTATTCCAATACCACCATTATCAATCGTCCATCCTGTCCAACGATTCCCACATCTCGCATAACACTCCCACTCCTAATTACCCCACTCCATATACATTCTAGATTTTCAAAGCTTACGAGAACGATTATTTTCTTTTAACATACACTTCTTTCCTGAACTCCATTTAGAGACGTCGTCGTCTCCTGGAGTCCCGCGCGTTCAGCCCAGAGGCCTTACCTCTCGGGATTATTATAACCTTTGTATTTCATTTTATATCATTAAAGTATTACTAAAATTAAACGCAGTGTCTCGTTATTTCAAAGTTATTCACGTCGTATGGAATATTCTCTTTCATAACTATCCTTCATAGAGTCTTGATTATTCACTTGTATGCCTAGAAGCCTACCAGCGGCTCTGTACAATCGTGAATACTCAGACATATTAATTGTTTTGAAACGCACTCGTTGCATTCATTAGAATATTCCATGCCACGTCGCGCCGGACGAAAGTATCAATTGCGAAAGCTCGCACGGGAGTTTTTATCAGAAACGTCTCCTAAAGACGAATATACGAAATTGCTCGGTGTCCGCGCTCTCCCTACGGTCGTCCGCGACACCATCATCATCGAGCAAGGTCAAACGCGAGCAGAGCTGATCAGAGGGAAGCAGCCTGCTGATCCTACATCACCATCGGACGTGGTAGGAACCACCCGCGTGCGTAGACAAGCGGACCAGGAGCAGAGCAGCTAAAACTACTACGCGTCAGTGGCAACTAATACTGCTGTCTGGGCTAAGGGTGGTGAGTGCTATTTGTAAATCGCATAGCAAACCGTTGCGTCGTGACCCGAGTCAGACACGGTTATACTTGCCGTGTGGACTCTAAAGCTGAATTAAAAATTGTCGTTTTAATCCGCGTGTTTGTGATTACCTTGAATCACAGAACCGACTCGCGGGACGTAACAACCGTAAGTATTATGCTCAATTTTTTTTAAATTCCTGAGAGTGGTGGGCCGTTGTCAAAAAAATAAAAACCACTTTTTTCGGCGTTTTTCCTAAGTTACACCTATCTTTTCTGAATCTTAAAAATATATTATGTAATATTAAACGTTCCTACGTTCAAAGAAACATTTTCCAGACTTTAAAACTTGCGTAATACAAAAAACAAAAACTAGCTGGTTATTGTTGCTCGCTCGCTTCGCGAGCTTCGCAGGTGGGGGTGTTGTAGCTCGCTCGCTTTGCGAGCTCGCGAGAGGGTTAGTGGTACGGATGGTATTTTGTGTGTGACTCTCCACGAGCCACACAAAGAACTTCCCGATTCGTTAGTTGCAATATATTATTATCATTATTTATTTAGTATACGTTTTAAGAAGATTATACGTTCTTTGGGAAGTTCAATAGTTTTCTACTTATCAAAATGTTTGAACCAACATCGTATGCTCGTTGCTCGCTTGGTTCCTTGTTATAGCATAGTAATGTTGCAAAATAAATTACAAATGCATTTAAATTTTTTTTAAATTTTTTTTTAAATGAAAAAAAAAATTTTTTTTTAATAAAAAAAAAATAAAAATTATATATAATTGTTACGTTTGTTTCTTCGGTGGAAAATTTCCGTCCTCTCGTATAATTTGCATTGTTGAATGAACTTGTTTCGAAAAAAACTAAAAAATCTAAAAAACTACTTGACCAATATGGACCAAAATCTAATCAGCTCTAAGTTACAGCGGGGCACATCGATTGCATCATTCATTATTCTGATCGCATTGTTATTTTTTCAGAAAACGTTAACGAAAAATTTGATACCATACAAACGGACATACGCACACACACACACACACACACACACACACACACACACACACACACACATACGAACATTTTGATAAAAATAGTCTAAAATGACTCCAATGACCATGAAACGTGAAGATCTGCTAAAAAATCAATTTTCGATTTTCGGGGTAATTACAGTAACTTCCCTATGAATCGGGAAGTTAATAATACTATGTACGATATATTCGAATATTTCAATGATGATTTCAACGATCCCGGTTGGTGCAGGTACGAATCCCGGTCAGGTCAATTTTTTTTTCGTTAAACAGATATTTTTTCGCTTACTAACTATATGATTGTTGATAAACCTTTGTAAAACAATTTTTAACTATGTTCAGACTATTTTAAAATAATTTTTCGGAAAAATATTTTTGGAGTACTTTCGGCCTCCAGTCATTTACGAACTGTATTACTGCTTTATTGTTGTCTGGAAAAAATCCTGATGATGGATATAGTAACTTCGCTGCTTTTTATTATTCTTTTACAAGTAGCGGTCAGCTGTCCTTCGTTTCATTAGCTTTTCGTGACAATGGTAATCGGTAACGGGACCAGTACTCAGCGTACAAATCCTTCTCCCTGCTCCGTGGTTCAGGTCACTCTTCGGGAATACTGTTTACAGGTAATAAACGATTAATAAAGACATACTCTAAAACCTCGAAATTCCGAAAATAAGAAAAAGGTCCCTTAACATAAAACGCTGCATAACCAACAAATCAATAGCTAATGCTGGTATCGTAAACCCTTGAGTTTCCGAAGGGTCGCTGTATTACTGCTCTGCTTAACATTTTTCACATGGAATTGTGCATCGTTTGTGTATTCTGTAAATAAGATTGATTATATTCGTGACTCACACCTGAAGTAATATTAGGAATACTTATCTTTAATAACTGTAGGAGGATTGATATGCGGTGGAATTATGTATGGTGTTTTCAGTCTTCATCGCTATCTTCATCAATTACCGGTATTATTTGATCAGTATGAAAAATATTAGTGAGTATCTCTGCAGGCCGAACTATCTCTGCATCGAATCGAGCATTAGATAAATAATAAATAATAGCAGCAACATGTGAGCAACATCCAATAGTACGATTCCCATTGGCACATTTACAACAATACCGTTTTATGCCCGAATAACCAGTTGAGTTGGGTGTATATTCTATGTAACATCTATATGTTTTTCGATAATATGTCGCGATTTTACTTCGAATTTAACAATATTATTATCTTCTATTAAATAACGGACGTTAATGCGATTATCATTTTCATCCATGATTTCGGCCAAATATGAAATTGCTTGCGATAATTGATACGATCCTGTAAAAAGAATCTTCAAATCGTGTTTTGTCATTTCCGGAAAATCAAGAATCTCTTGGGAAGATACGGTCTTAAATGGCTTTGTTCGTCGATTCCAGTGTTGTGCTTCCACTTGTTGTGCTAAACTATTTATTGATTTATTTTCACTCAATATTCGGTCGGTAACTTCATCGAAAAGTTTAACATCAGAATTTAGCCTTTTGCCAAACTTATTATTTAAAAAACATGCTATTCTTAAATATGACTGTATTGTAGGGAGAAGTTTGTTATCAACCTGCTGATGGAAAAGCCGGTATTTTTTCCTCAATATACCATGTATGGCCTCGACGACCCATCGCACTTTGGTAACTTTACGCGATGAATTAGACTCCTCAGTAGTTAATTGAGAACGCTTTCCTTTTAATGCAGGCATGAGAACACAAAACTCTAATTCTTCTAAGTGTGGCTTCACGTCACGAAAACCACGATCGACAATACAAATATCTCCCGGTTTCATTAGAGTTTTCAAGCCCGTAGGATTTTGAAGAACGGCCTCCATGATTGCAGCATCATTCAAATTGGCGTTAAAAGGTCCAAGCATGTCTATGATATACCCACTCGTCGTGCACACGGTAAATGGTTTACACAAATGTAGCTTTTTCTGACCGGAATACGATTTTCGCTGATATGCATTATTTGAACTCTTTTGATGGCGAAGATATGTTCCATCGAAAATCAGTGCCAATTCGGTATCAATATTGTACAATTTTTTCGCAATACTAGACGTTTCATTTTGAATTAAATGCTGGCGGGAAAATGCACTAACACCCAAATGAAAAGGAAGTATATCAATTAAAAAAGAATTCATGACTGAATGGCAAAAATCGGACACTTGTTGCTCGCGCTCTAACCCAAGCGTTGCAGCAATAAGGTCATTAGAATTGCCAGTACGCAATTTGAATAAAAACACAACAAGGGCTTGGGTAACATTACGTTGTTTAGAATTTCTCATGGATACCATCATCTCACGGAGTTCAATCAGATTTTCCCAGGTTAACCCTGTGAATACTCTGAGTCTTTCTTCAGACAAAGTAAAATTACCAACTGTATCGTTAATAGTGGAAGGATTGGACAGATATCCAAAGTAAGGTTTGAGCTCTTCAGCTTCAACTGTACTTGTATTTGAGTAAATACGGAAATTCATAATTACTTCATTATAGAAACGTTTTCCTATTAAGTGACTGGGACAGCACCGATTTTCTTTTGGAATATATATTTTTTGCATAAAAAACGCGTGTCTTCTTGCTTCAGCTGGTACGACAGTTATGTTTTGAGTTTTCCTACAGGTAGAAATGAAACAATATTTGTAAGTGGAAATGACTCTGTTAAATGGTACTTCAAAGAACTCGAAACTAGATTCATTAGGACTATTTATATTGCATACAAATGACGAATCATCTGTTGTTGAAGACAACAGTGGGTTATCTTCAGATGTGGATATAAGAATTGGACTTGCTGAAGATAGTTCGAAAAATGATGTGTTATTTGAAGATGCTGCACTAAGAGATAATGCACTTGAAGATGCATCAAGCATTGATGGCTCCGATGAAACTAATGAGGTATCGTTCAAAGATGCTGAAGCTGAAGATGCTTCAACCATAGATATTGAAGCCGCAGACGTTGAAGCATCTCCGGCTTCAACTATAGATGTAGAAGCATCTCCAGCTTCAACTATGGACATTGAAGAATCTTCAACTTCAACCATGGATGTAGAAGAATCTTCTAATTCAACCACCGACGTTGAAGCCTCTTCATCTACTGATGTAACTTCGACTAAGGGCATCGAAATAAAAGGTCTGACTGAAGAATTGTGAAAAGGGAAATTCTGATGCACATTTTCTTTGAGTTTGTATGCAAACGAACGGCACTTACTGCAGAGTACATCACCTACGGTCACTACTTTGTTTAGAATTTTTGAAAACTTTACAGATTCGAGTTCTGTATTTATTATTTTCTTTTGGCCAGATAATTAACTTCCCGATTCATAGGGAAGTTACTGTAATTACCCCGAAAATCGAAAATCGATTTTTTAGCAGATCTTCACGTTTCATGGTTATTGAAGTCATTTTAGACTATTTTTATCAAATTGTTAGTATGTGTGTGTGTGTGTGTGTGTGTGTGTGTGTGTGTGTGTGTGTGTGTGTGTGTGTGTGTGTGTGTGCGTGCGTATGGCCGTTTTTATGTTATCAAATTTTTCGTTAACGTTTTCTGAAAAAGTAACAATGCGATCTGAATGATGAATGATGCAATCGATGTGTCCCGTCGTAACTTAGAGCTGATTAGATTTTGGTCCATATTGGTCAAGTAGTTTTTTAGATTTTTTAGTTTTTTTCGAAAGAAGTTCATTCAAGAATGCAATTTATACGAGAGGATGGAAATTTTCCACCGAATAAACAAACGTAATTATATATATTTCATTTTTATTTTAAACAAATTTCTTTTTAATTAAAAAAATAAAATTTTTTAAATTTAAAAAACAATTTTTTTTTTAATTATGCAATTAATGCTAATGTTACCGCTTACAATTAACGAATCGGGAAGTTCTTTGTGTGGCTCGTGGAGAGTCACACACAAAATAAATAAAACAACCATTAAGACCTGTGTGTCCCACTAGCAATGCGTACCACTAACCCTTTCGCAAGAGCAGTCCTACCCGCGAGCTCGCGAAGCGAGCGAGCAACAACAACCCTACCCGCGAGCTCGCGAAGCGAGCGAGCAATAACCACCCTATCCGCGAGCTCGCGAAGCGAGCGAGCAACAATAACCAGCTAGTTTCCTTATTAATTGGTTACACTTAACACACCTCGTCGATACACGTTTAACACTATTACTTGACATTTTGATAACGAAGAAATGAAGAAACTTAAACACGAAATAATAAAATCAAAGACTGATTATAATCACTTTAGCCGATCACTCTCTTTGCTCTCGTATGATAGTCCTCTAACCAGACGACGTCCAACAAGAAAAGTAGCGATGTACCTTTCGGGGGCGCGGACCTTGAACAATGCTGAAGACGCGAGGTGTTCTCTCAGAAAATCAGCCGTGTTTCACAATCTACCCTGATTGGACAGCCGATTACAATTACTGCCAATCAGGTAATCGATTCGTCCAGTACACCCCCACCATTCCTTGCGCTCGACGCACGCTGTTTTGGGAATGCTGGAAGTGACCGTGATTTTTTCCCGATGTAACGGGTTTTTCCTTCAGGTCCGCGAGGTACCTAACGTGGCCATTAAGTGGGCTCATACGGACCTCGGTCAGCGCGACCCTTCGGAAACTCAAGGGTTTACGATACCAGCATTAGCTATTGATTTGTTGGTTATGCAGCGTTTTATGTTAAGGGACCTTTTTCTTATTTTCGGAATTTCGAGGTTTTATAGTATGTCTTTATTAATCGTTTATTACCTGTAAACAGTATTCCCGAAGAGTGACCTGAACCACGGAGCAGGGAGAAGGATTTGTACGCTGAGTACTGGTCCCGTTACCGATTACCATTGTCACGAAAAGCTAATGAAACGAAGGACAGCTGACCGCTACTTGTAAAAGAATAATAAAAAGCAGCGAAGTTACTATATCCATCATCAGGATTTTTTCCAGACAACAATAAAGCAGTAATACAGTTCGTAAATGACTGGAGGCCGAAAGTACTCCAAAAATATTTTTCCGAAAAATTATTTTAAAATAGTCTGAACATAGTTAAAAATTGTTTTACAAAGGTTTATCAACAATCATATAGTTAGTAAGCGAAAAAATATCTGTTTAACGAAAAAAAAATTGACCTGACCGGGATTCGTACCTGGTCCAAAAATTCTTCAGCGGTTCCGCAGTCGGACACCATAGCCGCTGCACCAACCGGGATCGTTGAAATCATCATTGAAATATTCGAATATATCGTACATAGTATTATTTTTGTTTTTTGTATTACGCAAGTTTTAAAGTCTGGAAAATGTTTCTTTGAACGTAGGAACGTTTAATATTACATAATATATTTTTAAGATTCAGAAAAGATAGGTGTAACTTAGGAAAAACGCCGAAAAAAGTGGTTTTTATTTTTTTGACAACGGCCCACCACTCTCAGGAATTTGAAAAAAATTGAGCATAATACTTACGGTAATATCTAATTGCTAAATTAAATCTGAGGTAGCACCTTTTAGATTTCTATATAAAATCTGCATTTTTTCGATTTTTTTCGTGTTTTTCATTTTTTACAACTAGAGTTTGCAACGGAAAAATCTGAAAATGATACCTAATGTGTGGCTTGGTATCCGAAATGTGTCAGATTTTTTTCAGAATTTTTAAATGTCAATAAATGGGAAAATGGGTCGAAAACTGATTTTTCGATTTTTCTCAATAACTACCCTTACAGATGAGATATGGGGCTGAAACTTGGCAGAGATGGGTCTTTTTGGGTAGGCTATCGAATGGTTCAAGCGCGATTAAAATCCCGCCGGGGGCAGATTTCACCACCAAACCCGGCTATAGCCTTTTATTGGACAATTAACAGCTTGATCCTCTTCTGAAACTGTATCGATGGATTTATATTTGGTAATCGCACCAGGAATTTTCAATTGAATGTTGTTATTGATTCTATTGACGTCATCATTTTTTGGAGCTAAGATAACTCTCTCGGATAGCCAATCGTGATTCCTGAAGTTGTTGACGATGTTCGGAAAAACCTTCATTTCAAGATCTTCTATTGATGATATAAGTTGACAAAAGTTTTTTGGGAACGATGTCTCCGGTGTTTCAGGAATAACCGGAATTTTGCCATTGCCCATATCTAAAAGTTGTTTGTCAAATGTTTGTACAGAAACATCTCCAAGTAAATGCACACGCATATTGGTTGACAGTGTAATTTTCTTCACATGTCTCCAAAGAGCCGAATTCTTCAGGCATGCGTTCAGCTCGTCTGCTGGTGTTGATCTTGGAATGATGGGCAAAGTTTGACGGAAATCACCGGCGAGCAATATAAGAGCTCCGCCCATTTGAGTGTTGATCGCTTCGAAAATCTCTCAGAGTACGATCAAGTGCTTCAAGTCCTTTCTTATGAATCATGGTACATTCATCCCAAATAATGATTTTGCATTTTTTTAATACAGTTGCCATTCCAGATGTTTTCCAATGTTGCAAAGAGGATCTGTAGCATGATTTAGATTCAATGGCAGCTTGAAAGACGAATGCGCCGTGCGTCCTCCATCAAGTAGTGTTGCTGCAATCCCCGATGATGCTACAGCCACAGCAATCTCATTTTTCATTCGAATTTAGGCGAGTATCAAATTGAGTAGAAATGTTTTCCCTGTGCCTCCTGATGCATCAAGAAAAGGGAGTCCACCATTTCCGCCTCGTACATACTCCATAACTGTGTCGTACGCGAGTCGTTGATCATTTGTTAAGACCCTTTTTTTAGCCTCAACATAAACTTGTAGCTCATCGACATCATATTGTTTTTCTCGCAATACGCGTCTATCAACAACATCGTTTCTGTTACGTTCCGGTGAAAATAGCCCAAGTTGATTGAGAAGTTTGTTGTTAATCGACAAACACATATCCTCAAGCAATATCAGTGCTTCATTGGAAATGTCTTCCGAATATTGTACATCCAGGCCGGGGTTGTCTCTGCGTTTTTGGAGAAGTATGTCTTCGCGCATATTTTCTTTGTGTTTTTCACATAAATTTTTCGGATCAGATGGCGCACAGATTGTCAAGATTATGTCGAACAGAGTTCGTATTTGTTGAGCATGACGTGTTTCAGATGCTTCTGTCAATGTGTTGTCCCAATCTTGATCATTTTCAAGCAAACCAAGTTTGAAACATGCTTCTCTGTATGTCTGGCATACTTGACCATCGATGGCTTTGACTGCTTGAAACGATGTTGGTCCTTTGACCACGTGAAGCAGCATTCGCAAATAGTAGCATTTACTATTATTCGGATGAACTCCGAATATAGAGTACATACTCGCCCCAATGTTCCAGATAAAAATATGCCTGCTATTGAAGAATGCCTTGCGCCTCGTTTTCTTCTGTAAAATTTCTTCGTCGATTGATTCCAAGTGTAAAATTGCGGGACTTCATGAAAAAAGCAGTCAACGGTGTATTTGATGGGTCTGCAGCTCTCTGAGGTGCATTCTCTTCCGTAAAGTAGACTCGTTGACCGTTTTCCAAGTGAACACTGAGATGTATAACAGCAGGAAACCGTTCATGAATATCGAAACCAAGAATTCGCCATACAGCTTCATTACTACTAATATAACGTCCCATTTGAAATTGTTCTACTTCATTAACGGGAGTATTGGGATTCGCAAGTCCAAAAACAGCCATATCGCTGCCTTTATTCACATATTTACATATGTATTTAATCGATTTAACTGAATTGCAGACTTCCACGTTGATATGAGCATTGAATGATTTGGAAAGAATAGAAGAATAGGGCACAATCCACTGGTTATCAATTTCGAAATATACGTTATTGATTTTGATAGTTGTTGTGTGTCCTCCATCATCTTGTTTTCGTCGTCTGTACAGCGGATAACCATCGCCACCAGTCTGTGTTTCTTTTATCATCTGACGTGGATATTTTTTAATGTATTTTCCATTTTTCATGCACGGTGAATGTGGGTTGTATAGTCCACATGGGCCGTGAATCATATGTTTTTTGACAATTTCAAATAATTCTGGATTTTCTTCTGGATCGAGCAGCTCAGCAGTAATGATATCGTCAATTTGAGTTCGAGCAATTCTTTCAACCAACCAAATTAAGATATGGGCATGTGGTAGACCTCTTTTTTGCCATTCAATCGAATACATCCAGCAGCGAGTTTCTTCATATATATGATTCTTAGTGATGAGATCCATAAAACGTATTAATTTTTGTTTGAAAACTCTCGCTGTGAGGTCATGCCGATGGGACAGTTGCTGGCCAAGTAGAAGTAAATCTTTGATTTCAGTCCAAGGTGGATTGCATGTGAACGTGATAAAAAGATCTGGACGTCCGTATTTGCGAACATATGTTAGAGCATCCTGAGTTAGAGCATCCTGACTTCCAGTATACGAAGCTGGAAGTATAATCATTTGTCCAATGTTAGCAACTATTCCATTATTTGCAATTGCATCTCGCAAATGAATGTAATCTTCAACTCGAAGCTTCGATTGGTTGTAACGAATGTGATTGTGTCGTTCACTTTCGACTTTAGCGTACATATTAACGATGAATTATTGGAAAAGTTGACGACACTTCAGGATATGGTTACATTGTTGGGATCGAATTATGATAGGGTATGAATAAAAATCCATACAACTGACTCTTTTCGTTGACGCAGCACCTGTGATGGGATTAGATTGATAAACTTCGAAATTATATCCGTCTTCTCCTCCCGGAAACAATATTGGATATTGAAGAGCATCGTACGATCGGTGTGTTTCAGCAACACGTTGCTTGGTTTGATCTCGTCTGCTGATAACAATATCTTGTCGGGTAATCTGCGTTCCGACAATTACATCACTTACTTCAGGGGCTGTTGGAACATTGAAACGTCTTTCATGTTCATTCAATGGCGTTTTGTCTGCCCTGATAATGACTTTTAAATCATCCGCTCTTACATCCTCTAATGCGGATTTGAAATTTCGGACCAAACAGTTATGTTCGTGTAATAATGCTCGTAATTCAGCAATAATTCTCCGATCTGTTACTGCACTAAATGTGCATCGTCGATCAACCTCTTCCTCCACATTGTCCATGAAATAAATTTGCAAAAACTGTGGATCTCCGTCGGTTACTGGAAGAAGTGAACCAATTTGATGACACACTTGTCCTTGGACTTTGAAACGGACTCCAAACGATGTCATTTGAAAGCATGAGTTGTATTTACGAATATGCTGTAGAAAGTGTTTGGACTCCCGAGTAACTCCAGCCACATAAGTTAAAAGTGGTTCTGGTACCTCAGCCAGTGGTGGCAAGTTGATTTTGCCATTGGAGCAACACATACCAGGCGTTTCTTTGTGAAACTTCAAAGCGCGACAATGAATGCACAAATTAGTCATTGGTACAATGGCAACATCGTGATGCATTCTGTAATCAAATTTTTTATCGTAATTGAACGCCGCTTTCTTGAGATCGATTCTCGTTTTTTATCTATTTTGCCGTAAGCGTCGACCTTCACGTCGTTTGTCTCGCATCTCAGATGTTTCAGCAGCTCTTGATGTTGAAGCTCGCATTCGCAAGTTTTCAACCCGTGCGACTCGCTCTTCACATGTCTCCGCAGCTCTTGATGTAGAAGCTCGCATCCGCAAGTTTTCAACTCTTGCGACTCGCTCTACACATGTCTCAGAAGCTCTTGATGTAGAAGCTCGCATCCGCAAGTTTTCAACTCGTGCAACTCGCTCTACACATGTCTCAGAAGCTCTTGATGTAGAAGCTCGCATCCGCAAGTTTTCAACCCGTGCGACTCGCTCTTCAGATGTTTCAGCAGCTTTACTGGCTGACACTTGCCGCGCATGTCTGGTTCTTCTTCCAATTCGTGATCTTTTGGGAGGCATTTCAAATAATTTTCTGTACTTAATTTGTCGTCAATATGATGGCGAGTTACAACAAAGTGGATTGCGCGAAAATATTCCTGTCTTGAATCAGTGTGCATACGAACGCGAACGTGTACGAACGATTTTCCTTGCAGAAACACATTTTCTTAAAACATTGAATTAGGGTGTTGATTAAGTGGGTGTACCTCACAGTAATTTCACTGATATTTATTTTTGTGTGCGAAAGTCAAATTGACGTGCATCAAACGTGAATTATCTGTGAACGATTCGAGTATGCATGTGCATTTTTCTGGATACTTGCATTTGTGAGGATTTTATTCACCATTTATGGACCCAATGGATACTAATTTAAAGTGGTTTGTTTCAGTGTATTATGTACGGTGTTATGAACAATTATAGTGCAGGATATGGATTTGTGGATTTGTGTGAGAAGAATTTAAAAGTGAAAGGGTATTGGCCCCTTCTACTCGATAATTCCATAGGGCGGATAATAAAAATGCCCTTATGGATTTTAACGAGTAGGTAGATTCAATGTCGTCCAACGAATTTTTAAACATTTTCAACTCGCTGGGGCCCCAAATGAGAACCAAGGATTGCATGCGTTTGTCACTTGATACGAGAGTGTCGCGCGCCTGTGTGACGTATGAAACGTACACCTGTGTCGAAATGTTGCCGCTTTTTGGGCCAATTTTTAATTGCTAATACCTAATTAACAAAGTCGAATTCGCAATTTTTTTATTCTTTATTTTCGTCTTATATTATCGTCGAGAACCACCCCTTAAATTTTCTCCCACCTGTAGGTAAACACCCTGTATATATACACAAACATCCATTTATATATATATATATATATATGTCGGGACGCGACGGCAGCGACGCAACCCGTTGGCAATGACGCGTAACATTCATCCACCGTATAAGACATCCATATTGTTACTTGGATTTACACGCCCGCGTACGATTAAGACTAGTTTTAAAGTAATGATTTAGACATCTAGTTTAAGCGTTTACCGTTAAGCAGCTGAGAGCCAGATGCTTAGGCGTACCTCTGAAATTGCCCAGCGAAAGCAATAAAACGTTTCTCTTTTACCTGCATCCCTCTCCGTGCCGGCGCAACGAGAGGTGCGAAATAAGGCCCCGTAAAAAGGATGGGCTGGGACCTTGTTGAACGTGACCACGAGCGGCAGAACGGTTTTGGCTGCACTGCAGGAAAGAGCGTTTTTAGATTCTGAGAGAAGACGAGGACAGTGCGTAGAAATTGTAGAGGACGGACGTGGAGTTTTCGTGCGAAGGTTCTGCCAAGCTCGTGGGCTCGTTGACGTGTCTCGCCGTTGCGCTACGTTATCGCGGATTGCGTTATTTGTCAGCGGTTGTCGTATCGACGTTCTTTGTTCCTTTTCGCGTGCGTGAGAAAGATGAGCGAATCGGTGGATAAAGTTACTGGTCCGCTTCCGAATGGTTCAACGGACAACCTCGCTCCTCAGCCTCCGACATCAGAAGTGGGATACTTGCGGGAATGTTCAACTCCGCAAGCCTCCTCGCCCGAGAATGATGGGATAAACTGGAAGCGCATGTTCGAGATGCTATTGGAACAGACACAAGGTCCAGCAATGCAGCAACCAGTACCCGTCAAGACTTCGATATTTCTGCCAGAGTTTGATCCAAGTAAAGAAGATCATAGTGCTAATGCTTGGTGTAGAACAGTGGATGTGTGCCTCGCGGAGCGACCGATAAAAGGCAGTGAACTGATCATGGCGCTAAGCAGGGCGTTGAAGGGTGCCGCGTCCGCGTGGATGTCGCAAGTGAACTATGCGGGCATGGACTGGAGCGAATTCAGGAAAATGTTCCTGGCACAATACGACACCTTCGAAACCCCTGCCGGTGCGACGATGAGGATCAACGGGGGAAAACCAAAGGAAGGCGAGTCTATGCCTTCGTACGCGAACCGAGTACTGGCCGCGTTTACAAATTTGTACACGACGATGTCTAAAGAAGAAATCGCTATTGCTTCTACGTTAGCACATTGCGTGCAAATAGATCCTCGGTTGCAGCGCGTCGCACACACGGTCAAGATCGACACGCGGGCTTTGCTACAAAAGGAGCTAATGGCCTTCGGCTTCCGAAAACGATCAGCTACTGCTGATGGAAACGACTCGAAGTCAGCGGACGTCAAGAAACGGAGAAGCAGTGTGACGTGTTACTCGTGTGGCAAGGAAGGACACAAGGCTTCGGACTGCCATCGTCGCCAAGGGGTCACACGGATGCCAGGACCCAAGCCTGGCACGAGCGGAGGAAATCGCGGTCCACCGAAAAAGCCAGTGATCTGTTTCAAGTGTGGAGAAGACGGTCACATTGCCCCACAGTGCAAACAGGAGGGTGGAGGATCACACCCAAGAGGATCTACGGAACGACGGATCAACTTATGCAGTATCGCGCCGGTGACGGCGGAACTCACGGAAGCGGGTGAGATCTATAAGTTTTGTTTCGATACGGGCGCGGAATGTTCGTTGATACAAGAATCCGTAGCAAATAAATTTTCCGGTAAGCGATTTAACGACCTGATAAGACTAATTGGTCTGGGCAACGCTAACGTGACTAGTAGCGTACAGATATTGGCCCACGTGATTATACTCGATCATAGCGTTGAAATTCTGTTTCATGTTGTACCAGACGAGCATCTGAGCTGTAGTATTTTGATTGGCCGCGACTTAATAGCGCACGGGCTTTCCGTCGAAATTTCCGCGAATAACTTTATTTTGAAGCGGGACAAGATAATAGCGATTTGCGAAGTTGGCAAAAAGATTGACAACTTTAATAACATCGATACGGATATAGTCGGTTGCGACAAAGAAGCACTGGTAAATTTGTTGAATAGATTTTCTGAGTCGTTTGTTGTCGGTACGCCCACAGGTAGAGCAAGTTCGGGAGAGTTACTAATAAAGTTAATAGACCCTAATCGTACCGTGCAACGACGACCGTACAGACTTAGTCCTGACGAGAGGCAAACCGTAAGGGACAAAATCAGCGAGCTCCTGTCGGCCGGTATTATTAGACCCAGTTGTTCTCCGTTCGCGAGCCCCATAATTCTCGTAAAGAAGAGGGATGGTACCGACCGTTTGTGTGTTGATTACCGAGAGCTGAATAGCAATACCGTCCCCGATAGATTCCCCTTACCGCTCATAAGCGACCAAATTCAGCGGCTAAGCGGCGCAAAATATTTTACTACACTAGATATGGCGTCGGGTTTCCATCAAATCCCCATTCATAACGACTCGATAGAGAAAACTGCATTTGTTACCCCGGATGGTCAATACGAGTATCTATCCATGCCGTTTGGGCTTCGTAACGCTCCTTCCGTATTTCAAAGGGCCATAAACCGAGCCCTTTCCGGACTCGTAAACACTTTTGTAGTATGCTACCTGGACGACGTTATGATTCCGGCCGACTCTATACAGCAGTCTCTAGAGAGGTTACAAATAGTATTGGAGAGATTAAAATTAGCAGGATTCTCACTGAATTTAACCAAATGTGCGTTCTTAAAGTCGCGTGTAGATTATTTAGGCTTTGAAGTCAGCGCGGGGGAAATCAGGCCAAACCCGCGCAAAATAAAAGCGTTAGCGGAATCTCTCCCTCCCTCTACGGTAACGCAGCTTAGGCAATTTATCGGCCTCGCTTCTTATTTCAGACAGTTTATACCCAAGTTCTCGCAGATCACTTCTCCACTATACAAACTGACCACGGGAAAAGGAAAAATAGAATGGAAATCGCAACACGAAAAGATCCGACAGGAAATTATTGGGAAACTAACAAATGAACCGGCATTAATGCTATTCAATCCGTCATATCCAATCGAGCTACATACTGATGCGAGCGCGGATGGTTACGGTGCTATTTTGATACAGAAGGTAGATAAAAAATCCCATGTGGTCGCGTACTATAGCAAGAGAAC
The DNA here is from genome assembly GCA_963971365.1 of Lasioglossum villosulum. Taxonomy (NCBI): domain Eukaryota; kingdom Metazoa; phylum Arthropoda; class Insecta; order Hymenoptera; family Halictidae; genus Lasioglossum; species Lasioglossum villosulum. The sequence goes on along the minus strand of OZ020504.1, from coordinate 14,509,350 downwards.
GTCTGACCCCGAATCAAGATACCACTCATATGAGCTGGAGACGTTAGCCGTAGTTAATGCCATAAAGCATTTCCGTCACTTCTTGCAAGGAAGACAATTTTTAGTTGTCACTGACTGCAACTCGCTTAAAGCTTCCCGTACAAAGATTGACCTTACCCCGCGGGTACACCGATGGTGGGCGTTCCTTCAGGCATACGATTTCGACATCATGTATCGAGAAGGAAAGCGGATGGGTCACGCAGATTTTTTTTCGCGAAACCCATTACCGATCGATGACAGTCACAAACGAGTTGAACAGAAACGGGTTAATTTGGCTGAAATATCGGAAAATTGGTTACAAGCTGAGCAAAGACGAGATGATGAACTGAGCAAAATTATTTCTCAATTAGAAAACAAGGAAATGGATTCTGATACCGCCAAAACTTATTTGTTGAAATCGGGAGTTCTACATAGGAAAATACAACGTAAGAATCGCAATCGATATCTACCCATAGTTCCTGTACATTTTAGATGGTCCGTAATTAATAATGTTCATGAGTCGATTATCCACCTTGGTTGGAACAAAACATTAGAGATGGCTTATCGACATTACTGGTTTCCTAATATGTCTAAGTACGTTCGTAAATTTGTCGAGAACTGCATTACTTGCAAATTAGCAAAGCCTCACTCAGGTAAAACGCAGGCTGAATTGCATCCCATCCCAAAGGTAAGCGTACCGTGGCATACAGTCCATTTCGATGCTACCGGAAAACTTAGCGGCAAAAAATAATGTAAAGGAATACGTGTTCGTGCTTATAGACGCGTTTACCAAATTCGCAATTTTACGACATGCAGTCAACATCGACGCGACTAGTGCCATTACGGCACTAAATTACTGCGTAAACTTGTTTGGGACTCCGTCCAGAATTATTGCCGACCAGGGTAAATGTTTCACAAGCGGCAACTTTCGCGACTACTGCAAGAGCCAAAATATTGACCTGCACCTAATTGCTACGGGTACGAGCCGTGCCAATGGTCAGGTAGAGAGAACGATGAGTACGCTTAAAAATATGCTAACAGCGGTAGAACTAGATAATAGCAAGTCCTGGCAAGAGTCTCTTGAAAATGTCCAGTTAGCATTGAATTGTACAGCGAATCGTACTACTAATCACAGCCCACTAGAATTGCTTATAGGCAAAGTTGCCAGACCAATGTCTTTGTCAGTCGTAGGTAATGAGGATGAAGAAGTTGACCTTTCGGATAGCAGGGAACAAGCGACCCAAGCGATCAATCGAAACGCCGCGAGGGACAAGGCACGATTCGACAGTACCAAAGCAAAAATCATTAGATTTTCGGTCGGAAACTACGTTCTTATAGAAAATCACGAACGCAATCAAACGAAACTAGATGCTAAATTTCGCGGCCCGTATAAGATAGTAGAAGTCCTGCCTAACGACCGATACAGTCTGAAGTCTTTAAATAGTAACAGAATACTTAAATACGCCCATGAGCGATTGAAATTGATGCCTGATAGTTCTGTTCCCATAGAGCTCGACGTACATAGTAATTATAGTGACACGGAATCGACAGAACATGCCAGTGTCGGCAACGACAACAGTGAGGAAAGGAACATGTGAAACTCCATGCGTCGTGCTTATTAGTCACATACCATTATTCCCAAACCTAGTTAAGCTGGTAAAGGAGCCGGGTGATGTAACGGCAGACGATGGATGTGTTTGGTCATGTTGATGGCTTTGTATTGTGTGACCATATGATTGGTCACTTGCCACATGGGTTGGCTTTGTATTGTGTGACCATATGATTGGTCACTTGCCACATGGGTTGGCTTTGTATTGTGTGACCATATGATTGGTCAATTGCCACATGGGTTGGCTTTGTATTGTGTGACCATATGATTGGTCGGTTGCCACATGGTTGGCTTTGTTTTGCTGTGTCCAATGGTGAACACAGTATTTGGCATTGTTGTCTTGACCTCACTGTGTGTCAGACCCGCTTGGTTGAACTGTGTATTTCATGTTACCGAATTATCTCACTATGTTTTGTTGAGAATTTGCTATTAAGAATTCACGCAACATCGAATACACATGTATAGCGCTTCCACACAGAGTATATGGCGAACACGGCAATCAGGGCTCAACCAATATTTTGTCAGGATGAACGAATGGGAAATATAGGTGATATTTCTTTTGCAGACGACATATAGAGTCATTGTAACTGCACACGAGGACGTGTGACAGTCAGGAGAGCCGTGTCGGGACGCGACGGCAGCGACGCAACCCGTTGGCAATGACGCGTAACATTCATCCACCGTATAAGACATCCATATTGTTACTTGGATTTACACGCCCGCGTACGATTAAGACTAGTTTTAAAGTAATGATTTAGACATCTAGTTTAAGCGTTTACCGTTAAGCAGCTGAGAGCCAGATGCTCAGGCGTACCTCTGAAATTGCCCAGCGAAAGCAATAAAACGTTTCTCTTTTACCTGCATCCCTCTCCGTGCCGGCGCAACGAGAGGTGCGAAATAAGGCCCCGTAAAAAGGATGGGCTGGGACCTTGTTGAACGTGACCACGAGCGGCAGAACGGTTTTGGCTGCACTGCAGGAAAGAGCGTTTTTAGATTCTGAGAGAAGACGAGGACAGTGCGTAGAAATTGTAGAGGACGGACGTGGAGTTTTCGTGCGAAGGTTCTGCCAAGCTCGTGGGCTCGTTGACGTGTCTCGCCGTTGCGCTACGTTATCGCGGATTGCGTTATTTGTCAGCGGTTGTCGTATCGACGTTCTTTGTTCCTTTTCGCGTGCGTGAGAAAGATGAGCGAATCGGTGGATAAAGTTACTGGTCCGCTTCCGAATGGTTCAACGGACAACCTCGCTCCTCAGCCTCCGACATATATACAGGGTGTCCCAAAATAAGTGTAACTCCTGGAAATGGGAGGTTCCTTGGGTCATTTGAAGCGACATTTTCCTTTAGAAAAATTGTGTTCGCGGCTTTGTTTAGGAGTTATTGTCGTAAAACACGGACCAATCAGAGCCCGGCTATGGCGAACGGAGTTCGACTCGGCAACAGCATCCGCTTAACGTGGTGTCGCTATTGGCCGAACCAGAATCAATCCACTGTAGCTGCGCTCTGATTGGTCCGCGTTTTACGACAATAACTTCTAAACAAAGCCGCGAACGCCATTTTTGTAAAGGAAAATGTCGGTTCAAATTGGCCAAGGAACCTCCCATTTCCAGGAGTTACACTTATTTTGGGACACCCTGTATATATGTATATATATATATATATATATATATATACAAGAATATTCAAGAATATACAAGGATATACAAGAATATACAATAATATACAAGAACATTCAAGATAATACAAGAATATACAACTAGCTGGTTATTGTTGCTCGCTCGCTTCGGTAGCTCGCGGGTAGGACTGCTCTTGCGAAAGGGTTAGTGGTACGCATTGCTAGTGGCGCATACAGCTCTTAATGGTTTTTTTATTTATTTTGTGTGTAACTCTCCACAAGCCACACAAAGAACTTCCCGATTCGTTAGTTGTAAGCGGTAACATTAGCATTAGTTGCACAATTTAAAAAAAAATGAAATATATAATTACGTTTGTTTATTCGGTGGAAAATTTCCATCCTCTCGTATAAATTGCATTCTTGAATGAACTTCTTTCGAAAAGAACTAAAAAAACTAAAAAATCTAAAAAACTACTTGACCAATATGGACCAAAATCTAATCAGCTCTAAGTTACGACGGGGCGCATCGATTGCATCATTCATCATTCTGATCGTATTGTTACTTTTTCAGAAAACGTTAACGAAAAATTTGATAACATAAAAACGGCCACACGCACACACACACACACACACACACACACTAACAATTTGATAAAAGTAGTCTAAAATGACTTCAATAACCATGAAACGTGAAGATCTGCTAAAAAATCGATTTTCGATTTTCGGGGTAATTACAGTAACTTCCCTATAAATCGGGAAGTTAATAATATACATGAGTATACAAGAATATACCAGGACTTCCGTTTCCGGATGCGAGAAAGGCTGTTGTGTGGAAAGTGCTGAGCGAGATTTATAGTGTGTGAGTGGAGAGTCTCTGGTAGTGAGTAGGGAGAAAGTTGGGGAGAGGGCTCTGTGAGGTATTAGGGCAACAGGGAGGTAAAGGAAGTAGGACCAAAAGGTGGAAAAGGAAGGGCTATGGAGGGAAAAAGAGAGAGGAGGATAGTTAGGATAGGTTTGGTGGGTAGAAGTGTATACGCAAATAGAGCAAGAAGAGAAGGTGTGACAGGTGGCGTAACCTAGTGGTGCACGGAGGTACAATAGGTAAGCGGCAAATTTTTGAAAATTGTCAAGTGTCAAGTAAAAAAGAAGAAGATAGGAGATACTGAAAATGAGTGTGTTACGAGCCAGGGCCGCGAGCAGCACGAGTGGCCGGCGAAGGGTTATTACCCTGGGAGTATGGTTCAAAACTGTTAGTTAAAGCGGAATCACCTTGATACGATTGTCAGGGAGCCGCTAGTATGAGTGAAGTTTCAGGGATGAACCTACGTGTGAATGGGGGGAAACTCTGACTTGAAAGATTGTTAAGGAGGTTATAGAGTTTAGCGGACGCACCTTGATGCGATTGTCAGGGAGCCGCTAGTATGTTGGAATCAAGGGAAAACGGACGATCCTTGATACGATTGTCAGGTTGCCGTTTAATTTGTGTGTGGACGTATAGGTAATGTGGATGATCCCAATATGAAATCGGGTAGGTACTAGGTTGGAAAATATCCCGATTAGGCGATTGGAATGCCGTCTAAGAATTCGATAGGTGATGGGGTTGTTAGTAAGCCTCGTAACAAGTATAATTTAAATCGATACAATCCGAGCGGTAAGATTGTATCATGTGGGAACGTTCAACTACTAAATTAGGATTGGTATAACAATAATTAAGGGTTTAAAGAATTTACAAGTGATTAGGTAAAACTCAGATATATTCAACTTGTAATAGTTTACATTGAAATATATATACAGGGTGTCCCAAAATTCCCTCGGTATCGGGAAATGGGAGGTTCGTTGGGTCATTTCAAGCACCATTTTCCTTTACGAAAATGTCATCCGAGGCTTCGTTAAGGAGTTATTAATGAAAAACACGGACCAATCAGAGCGCGAACTAGACGTGCAGTGTATCCCTCCGCGCCACGCGCCGTCCAGCGAGCGTTGGTGCACGCCGCGATATCGTAACGAACAAGAGTTTCTCGATAATGTAAATCCTCTCCGATTTCAATGAGCTTTGGACACCTTGTCCAGACCACGATTCTGAACAACATTTCCCTTTACAATTTTTGTCTGCCGGCTTTAGTTTACGAAATATTCTAACAACTTTTAATTGAAAATCATTCGATGTACCAATATCTTATTCGATTTCAATGAAATTTGAATACGTTGTCCAGACCACGATTCTGAACAACTTTTCCCTTTACAATTTTTGTCTGCCGGCTTTAGTTTACGAAATATTCTAACAACTTTTAATTGAAAATCATTCGATGTACCAATATCTTATTCGATTTCAATGAAATTTGAATACGTTGTCCAGACCACGATTCTGAACAACTTTTCCCTTTACAATTTTTGTCTGCCGGCTTTAGTTTACGAAATATTCTAACAACTTTTAATTAAAAATCGATCGATGTAAAAAATCTATGTTAAAAAGATATTTAAATCGTGTAATTTATAACATTATTGTATCTCAAGGTGATTGAACTCGGTGAGAATCCACATCATCGGCAACTTTACCCGACCTAGAGAAAAAGTATAAACTGATTAAATTAAAAACTTACCTATTCAGTCGTTAATCCATTTGTATGTGTTAATCCATTCCACCAGTGAAACACGTAACACCACACTTTCACACAATTCCTGAACACTACACGTAGCCCACTTTTCGAATTCGAAACGAAAGCAAACAAAATTCCATACTCCGTAGCGGACGCGGAAAAAGTTCCGTGTTCTTCGCGATTCCGCGCGAAACTGTGCTCTCCCCGCGTACAATGTTGTCGATGAAGGCAGATTGTTTGAAACAAATGAAATCGTTGCCTTGAAGATATTGATTTTTCGCGAATCATATGGTAATATTGATTTTTCGAGAATCATAGAACGAAGCCATGGGCGAGAACCTCTACAATACAAGAACAAAGTGAAATTTTTATTGCGTTAGGCTTGCCTAATTGAAAAAAAAAGTCGGGCCTCATACGCGTTACATGCCCCATTAGAGCCTAACAGCCAAATTAGGCTAGCCTAATGCAATAAAAATTTCAGACTTTATTATTGTATTGTGGAGGCATGTCTTCAAGGCAACGATTTCATTTGTTTCAAACAATCTGCCTTCATCGACAACATTGTTTGAGAGCGCAGTTTCACGCGAAATCGCGAAGAACACGGGTCTCTTTCCGCGCCGCGTCGGAGTATGGAATTTCGTTTGCTATCGTTTCGAGTTCGAAAAGTGTGCTACGTGTAGTGTTGAGCAATTGTGTGAAAGTGTGGTGTATCGTGCTTCACTGGTGTAACATGCAAATGGATTAACGACTGAATAGGTTAGTTTTTAAGTTAATCAATTTATGCTTCTTCTCTAGTTCGGGTAAAGTTGCCGATGATGTGGGCCCTCACCGATCTCGGTCATCTTGAGATACAATATGTTATAAATTCCACGAATTAAATATCTAATTAACATAGATTTTTTACATCGATCGATTTTCAATCACTAGTTTAAGTTCAATTAATAGTTTGCACTATTATTTCGTAAACTAATGCCGGCAGACAAAAACTGTAAAGGGAAATGTTGTTCAGAATCGGGGTCTTGACAACGTATCAAAATTTCATCGAAATCGGATAAGATATCGGTACATCGAATGATTTTCAATTAAATATTGTTAGAATATTTCCTAATCTAATGCCGGCAGACAAAAACTGTAAAGGGAAATGTTGTTCAGAATCGTGGTTTTGACAACGTATTAAAATTTCATTGAAATCGGATGAGATATTGGTACATCGAATGATTTTCAATTAAATATTGTTAGAATATTTCCTAAACTAATGCCGGCAATCAAAAACTGTAAAGGGAAAAGTTGTTCAGAATCGTGGTCTTGACAACGTATCAAAATTTCATCGAAATCGGATGAGATATTGGTACATCGATTCATTTTCAATCACTAGTTTTTGCACTATTATTTCCTAAACTAATACCAGCAGACAAAAACTGTAAAGGGAAATGTTGTTCAGAATCGTGGTCTTGAGTAGGTGTCCGAAGCTCATCGAAATCGGAGAGGATTTACATCATCGAGAAACTCTTGTTCGGTACAACATCGCGGCGTGCTACCAACGCTCAGCTGATGGCACGCGGCGCGGAACGATACAATACGCGTCTAGCTCGCGCTCTGATTGGTCCGTGTTTTTTGTTAATAACTCCTTAACGAAGCCTCGGATGACATTTTCGTAAAGGAAAATGGTGCTTGAAATGACCCAAGGAACCTCCCATTTCCCGATACCGAGGGAATTTTGGGACACCCTGTATATATATATATATATATATATATATATATATATATATATATGTATGTGTCGCGAGATAGAGTGTGCAAGAATAATAGAATATTACCTATGATGCTCGATGTTAACGCACTGGCAAGATGCGGTGGTCTCGAAGTGATTTTACGAAATGCCTTAATAGATTTGTTACCGGACTACGGAATCTATACGGTTCAAAGGTTGGTCCGAAGGGGAACTTTAGCCCGATCTTACTGGAAATCGACTTACGAGAATATAGCACGACGCGACACGATTCGTGACTACAGAAGTACTACCCACTGAGAGTAAAAATGTACGGGTTTATATACCCTAAAATTGAAGGGGGTAGTGTGTTCATAACCTAATCGCCGCTTAGGACCAGACTCTAGTTTTTTGTCGATTTCCATTAAGTCGAGCCAGAAGTCGGTCTTCGTTAAAAGGGATCAACTAAGATATGAAAACGTTATCTAGGACGTTTCCTGCCAGAGACGATTTTGAAGAGATTCCTGTGGGAAAGTCAACGGAATCTGTTCGCTAACCGTCACAAGTGGAAAAGAGGATAAAGAAAAGGAAAAGGAAGTTATGAAAGTAGGGGAAGGAAAACTAAGAAATTTAGGAAAGATAGGGAATGTAGGTAAGGAGGGTTTGGCTGCTTGGAGGAGTTTAGACAGTATATGGGTTAGTAGCAAGAAAAAGGGGGCGCAGTGGCTCAGTGGGTAAAGCGCGCGCCTACGGACCCCGTGATCGCAGGTTCGATCCCCGACGCGGCATCTCTGGAAATACTCCATGTGCTCTATAAACTGTGGTGCCCCCAGGTGGTTCGGAACCCACCTTTATAAAAACTGTAGGTCCCGTTGCGATGCGACGTAAAAAAAAACGGAATAACAAACCTTGAAGGGAAAGGTCAGGCGGACGGAGCTTATTTGCTGAACACCGACCGGACCCGAGGATGATGGTCACATCCAAGCAATCAGTCATTATTCCTAGAATATGCCAAGCCCACCCAAAGAGGAAGGAGCACAATGGAACTGATATCTACGCTCCGAGGAGACAGATTTCGGTGAAGTTGGAGCGTCTGACCTCCGCTACCCCACCGCGAGTAGTAGGTAGGTAATCGGTAAGAGATAGCTTCTCCCCAACGACAAACAATCGCTATCGCGTCCATTGATATTTGCAAGCCCATAGAATCACAGAGTAGCCTATCTTAATCTTGGGGAGGGAAGTGGGTAGGTCTCTGACTAGCAGAGACAGAGTAGGGACGGGATTCGAAACTTGACACATTCAAACTGGAATATGACGAAGTGGGGGGGAGCCTAAATGGGCAGGCGAGGCACCCTGCAGGTCTGAAGGTGAGAGGGCCCGACGTTCACTTCGAGCCTTAAAACCGCTCAAAAATCCGAAAACTAGGTAGCATGGCTCTTCTCATCGATGATGACCGGACCCATCATAGTAAGCCGCAGAATCCGAAAATGGCCCGGGCCGAATAAAACGGAGGAACGGCGGAACGATGGGAAAACTGCAACCCTCTGGTGGGCCGAGCTGCCGGAAGCGCCGAATATGATACTGGTGATGAAAGATCCGGTGTGCCTTAAGGAAGCGAGGGGCGGACGAGCCGCCATCCTCCCCGGCAGTACCATTATACTAGCTACTAGCTACTAGTAGCAAGAAAAGGGAAAGAGATGGAGAGGGGGATGGTGACGAGCAAGAAATGATAGTCATAAAGAACACAGTAATGCAGAGAACACCGGAGAAGGACAAAATTGGGCAGGGGGGAGAAGCAGATAGCCGCGAAGAGGGTAGATATAGACATTTACTTGAACAGATAAAGATCCTGTGGGAAGAGGTGAGGGAAAGTAGGGGGGAAAGGAACAGAATAATGGAGGAGGTGAGGGAGGCAAGGGAGGACAGGGTAAGGATGATGGAGGCGTGGAGGGAGGAGAGAGAGAAATGGAAAAGAAAGAAGGGAGGAAGAAGAAAGGAGGGTAAAAATAGAGAAAAGGACGGAAAGAATAGAAGGGAACTACTGGAAGAGAGTAGAAGCAGACTAAGGAGGTTGGAAATCAGGCAGGACAAAAGGGAAGGAGAGGGAAAGAAAAATAACATAATTTTAAGGGGGATAAAAGTGGAAGGGAAAGACATAAAGGAGGAAGTCAAAAGAGTGTGGGAAAAGATGGAAATAAAGGATGAACGCGGGCGTGGTGCCCGCCTTCGTCCCCCCTTGTCGCACGCGGAGACCTCGTCCCTCGGCCGAGAGCCCTTTTAAGGGCTCCTCGAGCGCGGAACGGGGTCTCCGGGGGTCGTTGGGAGGAGCGAGCTGGAGACTCGCGAAGCTCACCGAACGGCCCAGGGAAGGGGGGTGTAAGTGGGCAACCTGCTTACACCCTCATAGCTTAGGTATTGCTAGGGGGAGCTTCTCTCCCTCCGGGACGGGGCCCCATAAGGGCCAAGGGCGAAGGGGGATGGCTGGTTGTGTTCTTTGGAGATCCCAGCCGCCCCCGAATAGCTTAGGGAAGGTTGTCGTAAGGTTTTTTAGTGCGGTACTGTGAGCCCTTCTGGCTCTCGTAAGTCCCACATACCCCTATGTCCCTCCCAGGGGGCATGGGAAGTCCGTAAAAGTTTCTTCCTCACGCTAAACAAAAAAAAGGATATAGGTTAGGATTCTGGAATGTGGCAGGACTGACGAATAAGGAGAAGGATTTCTGAAAGGGGCTGGAGGAGTGGGATATAATAATACTGATCGAGACATGGGTGGAAGAGAAGGGGTGGAGTAAAATAAGGGATAGATTTCCAACGGGGTTTTGTTGGGAGACGCAGTGGGCAAGGAGAAGGGAAAAGATGGGGAGGGCAATGGGGGGTATAATAGTGGGAGTGAGAAAGAATATGGAGGCGAAAAGAGAGGAAGTGGGAGAAAAGGAGGGAATAATTACGGTAAAAGTGAAAATAGAGGAGAGATGGTGGAGAGTGGTAGGGGTATATGTAAATAAGGATTTGGATAAGAAGCTGAGTGAATTGGGAGAGTGGATAGAGGGAAAAGAGAAGGAGGTAAGAGTGATTATAGGGGGGATTTTAATGCAAGAACGGGAAGGGAAGGGGGAGAAGTGGGTGAGGGGGAGGAGGGAGGGGTTAGGGTGAATAGGAAGTCGAGGGATATGGAGGTAAATGCGGAAGGGAGGAGGTTGTGTAGATATCTGGGAGAGAGGGGATGGGGGATATTGAATGGTGGAGTGAGGGGGGATGAGGAAGGGGTGTGGACGTACACAGGAGGGAGGGGAAACTCAGTGATTGATTATATTTTAGGAAATTAGGAAACAAGGGAAGGGATAGAAAAGATGGAAGTTGGAGACAGAGTGGAATCGGATCATGTGCCGGTGTCGGTGTGGATAAAAAGGGAAAGGAGAGGAAGGAGAAGGAAGGAAGGGGGAGGGAAGAGGAAAGTTATGGGCTGCTGGTCGGAAGAAGTGGTGAAGGAGTTTAGGGAAAATTTCGGGAATAAAGGGGTAGGAGGAGGGGGTAGAGGAAGATTGGAGAGGAGTAAAAGAGAAGATAAGGGAGGTGATGGGGGGAATGGGGAAATCAGAAAAAGAAAAAGGGAAGGGAGAAGGATGGTGGGATGAGGAGTGCAGGGAGGAAAAAAAGAAAGGTTAGGGAGGAACTGAGAAGGTGGAGGAAAAGTGGGGGAGAAGAGTATAGGATAAGCAGGAGGGCATACAGGGAGTTGTGTGAGAGGAAGAAGAAAGAGAAAGATGGGAAAGGGAGTTAGAAGGGGTAAAATCGGAAGGGCAGGTATGGAAAGTAGTAAATAGGGAAAGAGGAAGAAGAGCAAGGGTAGATGGGAGAATAAAGAAGAGAGAGTGGGATGAATATTTCAAGGAGATAATGGGAGGAGTGGAATAGAGGGTGAGGAAAGGTGGAAGTAGAAGAAGGGAGGAAGATGAGGAGAAGAAAATAGAGATAGGAGAAGTAGTGAGAATTATAAAAGGACTGGATACCAAACAAGTTATGGAAGTATGAGGGGAATGAGGTAGTTGAATGGTTGTGGCGAATATGTAATAGGGTGTGGAGGGGGGAGGGATGGCCGGAGAAATGGGCAGAGGGGGTAGTGGTGCCAGTGGCGAAGAAATGGGAGATCAAGAAGGTACGGGACTATAGGGGGGTGACACTAACGCAAACGGCGTATAAGGTGTATACAGCGTTATTGGCGGAGAGGTTAAGGGAGGATGTGGAGGGAAAGGGGTTGTTGCCTGATAGTCAGACAGGTTTTAGAAAGGGGTTAGGGTGTATAGATAATGTCTATGTGCTGAATTATCTGGTGAACAGGTAGGTGAGGAGAAAGAACAGTGGGTTAATAGTGATATTCGTGGATTTAAGGGCGGTGTTTGACTCCGTGGATAGGGAGGTCTTATTTAGGGCTATGAGGGAGAGAGGGGTGAGGGAAGGATTGGTAGGGAGGTGTGAAGAGGTATTGAGGGAGACGATAAGTAAGGTGCGAGTGGGGGAGGAGGAAGGGGATAGATTTTGGACAGCGAGAGGGGTGAGACAGGGGTGTCCTCTAAGCCCGCTGCTGTTCACATTAATGTTGGCGGAATTAGACGAGGTGCTGGAGAAGGGATGATGGGGAGGGGTGAGGGTGGGAAATAAGAAAGTATACACGCTGGCATATGCGGATGATATAGTGATGTTGGCGGAGGAGGAGGAGGGAATGAAGGGAATGGTAGGTGTGCTGGAGAAGTATATGGAAAAGAAAAAGTTACAGCTAAATGTGGAAAAATCGAAGATGATGAGGTGCAGGAAGGGGGGAGGGAGGTGGAAGAAGATGGAGTGGAGGTGGAAGGGTAAAGTGATGGAGGAGGTTGGGAAATATACATACTTGGGGTACACGATAAGGAGAGACGGCGGGCAAGAGACTCAGGTGGAGGAGAGGGTTAGGAAGGGGGCGGCGGTAATGGGGATGGTGTGGGGGATAGGGAAGAGGAGGTTTAGTGGGGATTGGGGGAGGAGAGTATGGCTGTTTGATAAGTTGGTTTGGCCGGTAGTGAGCTACGGGGTGGAAATATGGGGGTGGAAGGAGAGGGAAGGGATAGAAAGGCTGCAGGAAAGGTATTTGAGATGGGGACCGAGGGATATGGGGCTCTCCAATGGCGACTCTGATCCATTGGAGGGTATGACCACAGTGGTGGTGGTCCATATCCTAAATCCTCTTGCTCCACCTCCTCGTGGTGGTCCCTCGGACACGCTACGGTGTGCGCTAACGGAGCAAGGGGTACAAACGGCTCTGCCTGTGGTTTTACTGCGTGCTTCTCACGCAGCAGGGCGGGCCCCTTTGTTCCATGTATCCTGGGCAACAAGATGTTTGTCCGGGGCCCCATACCGTAAGCCGTACAGGACCGGAGCGGGGGACTTGCCTTAACTGGCCGGTGCCGCGAGGATGACAACCTCAGTAAAAAATCCCTACCCCAAGTTGTCGCTCGTGGCGAGGGGGACTCCCCCGAATTAGACGCCGGGGGAGGGCCGGTGGGAGCATGCGGTCGATAACGAGCACCCTCTGGGATACCTGCCCGAACCCCAGAGTATAATGGGCTTCCCTCTCCGACCCTACGGGGGACGTTAAGGGTAAGGCGGCTCTGCCCGGGGTGACCACGTTCCGACCACACTCGTGGGAATTCTTATGGACTTTTCTAAAATTTTTGATGACAAGGGAGGGAAAGGCGCGGGTAGGCACGGCGGGAAGGTGGGGACGGCGGGGCCGATGGGGAAGGGGGGCACCGGGGCCGGTTCGGGGGTTGGGACCTCCGCCGACAAGGAGCCTCGGCGGTTGGTGGCTTGGGTGGCCGAGACAACAGCCACGGAGAAGGGGCGGGGTCGTCTGGACCGTCCGTCCGCCAAGTGCTTCCGGGGCCGTTCCCGCGTGTAACGCTGGAGCAGCTCCCGGGGCCAGAGGGCCCGGGCCCGAGCGGACGAGTGACGAGGTCCTCGATGACCACGCCCAAGACAGTCGGCACCTTCCGTGCCGGTTGTGTTTGGGGACGACAGCATGGAGACGGACACCGGGTCCGTGGCCTCTGTGTTGTCGGCCTCCTCGACGGGCAACAGGGGGAGGGGGGAGAAGAGAAGTGGAGGCCCTTAAGTGCCGCGAAGAAGCTGGCTGGCGCCGGTTGCGTGAGGGTGGGGTGGTCCTCGACGAGGGTTGAGGTCAAGGAGCAGCGTGAGCTCCAGTGCTACCGATGCCTTCGTCGGGGACACACGTGGTCGCGCTGCGACTATAAGGGGGAGGAGAGGCGGCACGACTGGTGCTTCAGGGGCGGGGAGAGGGGTCACAAGGCGGCGACTTGCAAGTCGCCGACCAAGTGTCCCCTGTGTGGGGATTTAGGCCTACCCGCGGACCATCGGTTCGGTACGCGGGCTTGTCCCACATTCCGGTCTGGTACTCCCAGACCGAGAGGAGGGAATGGGAAGGGGCGCGGAGCCCAACAGGCCGCACCCGCACCGGTCGAGCCGGCTCCACCTCCCCCTCCAGGGGGGATCGAGGTGGTACAAGGGGAGTAAGAGGCTCCGCACCTCTGGTGGGGTCCACAACGGGGATTGACCCTCCTCCCACGATTCGAATACGTCAGTATCGCCGGAGGGGGGAGTGAACGCGGTGGTCTCGGGACCGCCGCGCTTCACGGGATGGGGGGCTAGTCCCGGCGGTGTGCGAAACGCACCCCTTCGAGGGGCCGTAGCCGCAAGCGGAGTCCCCCTCGTCCGCGCCAGCCAGAGAGAGTGACAGGCGATCACGCTTTGGCAGCGGACGGACGACGGGGTCACCGAGTCATCGGGTGTCGAGCTGGATTACTCGGCACCCATCGGGTGACCAGGCAAGGGGGGAAAAATGTCTACCTGCGCCATGGTTCCCAAAAATTCGAGTCATAGGCGTGGGGGAGCTTCTCTCCCCCTCGGGGTGGCCTTAAGAAAAGGCAGCGGGCGGTAGGGTTGTGTACTTCGGTGATCCCGTACTGCCCGCAATAATGCTTTGGGAAGGTCATGTGGTTTTTAGTCGGGAGTCCGACATTGGCCTCTCTCATCTCCAAGCGATGAGGGGGGTTATCTCTGGTTGGGATTTTCCACATGTTAAAAAAAAAGAAAAAAAAGGAAAGGTATTTGAGATGGGTTTTGGGGGTGGAAAGGGGTACGCCAGGGTATATGATTAGAAAGGAATTGCAGAGGGAATTGATGAGGGGTAGAGCGGGGTTAAGGGCGTGGGGATATGAAAAGAAGTTAAGGGAGGGCAGAGGGGGGGAATTAGCAAGGTTGTGCTGGGAGGAGGTAAGAGGAAGAGCCAGGAGGGAGGGGATAGTGGATGTGTGGGAGAAGCAGAGATAAAAATTTTTTGAGGCGAGAGGGTGGTCAGCGAAGGAGGCGGAAGAAATGATGGAGGGAGAAGGAAAGACGGTGAGCAAGGAGATAGTAAGAAGGGAGAGGACGATGCAAAGGGAGGAGAGATGGGAAAGGATAAGGGAGTCGAGGTATAATAAATGGTATGGGATGGTGAAGGGATTACCGGGGTATTTGGGGTGGGGGGAGAGTAGATGGAATAGAGAGGCGAGATTTAGGTTAGGAAATGAGATGAGGGAAGGGAAGTATTAGATGAATGAGGACGAGAGAAAGTGTAGGGTTTGTGTGTGGGCAAATGAGTCGTGGGAGCATGTGTGGGAGGTGTGTATGAGGGTAGATGAGGAGTATGGATGGCAAGACGGGGTGGGGGAGGTGCTAGAAGATATGGGGAGAGGGGAAGGATGGATGAGGAGGATAGAGGAATGGAGGGAAGCTGTGGCTGGAGGTTGTTTTGGTTGAAAATGGAAAGGAGGAAGAAGGAGGATAGGTGTGCGTGAATGCTAAGAAGCCGGAAGAGTGAGTCCAAGGGTGCGGGGTAGAAATAAGTTAGTCGTTAAGATGTCTTTTGAACAGTCATTTTCTCTCTCTCTCTCTCTCTCTCTACTTAGATATAAGATAATGTAAGCTTAGGTTGAATTAGGAATGTAAGGTATAGTAAGTTTAGGATAAGTAGAATTTAAGGTATAATATTAAGAAAGTGAAAAGGAAGGAAAGGTAAAGGAGGAGTAGATGTTAAGCATTGTAACCCTTAGGGGAACAATAAAGTTTATATATACAAGAATATACCAGAATATTCAAAAATATGCAAGAATATTCAAGAATACACAAGATTATACAAGATTACACGATAATGTACAATCATATACAACAATATACACGAATATATTACAATACAGGGTGTCCCAAAACTACCCTAGGAGCCGAAAATGGGAGGTTCCTTGGATCATTTGAAGCGACATTTTCCTTTACAAAAATGGCGTCCGCGGCTTTGTTTAGGAGCTATTAACGAAAAACACGGACTAATCAGAGCGCGTCTACAACGGATTGATTCTGGTTCGGCCAATAGCGACAACACGTTGAGCGGGACCTGTCGCCGAGTCGGACTCTGTTCGCTATAGCCGCGCTCTGATTGGTCCGTGTTTTTCGTTAATAACTCCTAAACAAAGCCGCGGACGCCATTTTTGTAATGGAAAATGTCGCTTCCAATGACTCAAGGAACCTCCCATTTTCGGCTCCTAGGGTAGTTTTGGGACACCCTGTATACAAGTATATTCAAGAATATATTAGAATATACAAGAATATACAATAATATACACGAATATACAAGAATATACAATAATATACACGAATATACAAGACTATACCAGAATATACAACTACATAGAAAGATATACACGAATATACAAGAATATACAAGAATATATTATAATATACAAGAATATACACGAACATTCTAGAATATACAAGAATATACAAGAATATACAAGAATATTCTAGAATATACAAGATTATACAAGAATATACCAGAACATGCAGAATATTCAACCATATACAACGACATACACGAATATAAAAGAATATATTATGATATACAAGAATATACAAGAACATTCAAGATAATCTCTAGCTCTATATATAATAAAATCGTGTCTGTCTGTCTGTATGTATGTATGTATGTTTGTAACGGTATCACTTGAGAACGGCTCAAAGTAGAAAGCTGCGGTTTGAAGCTGTAACGAGCCTGCTTCCGGACGGCTCGTTGCAACGGTCCTCCGCGGCCGAATTAACTCGTCGCGCCAAGGTTCGCGGCGGAACGCGAAGGGACAGGATTTACGGCAGGAACGAAATAACACTTAAATCCAGGTCGATTCACTTCCGTACCTCACTGCCCGCTGGCTCGCGGAACGCGCGTCAATCCGATCTCTCGCGGTTGTGGTCGGTTCCGTCGGCACGATGTCGCGGACGAGTCGGCGGCGTTGTTCACGTTATCAGACCTAGTGGCCCCTCTGCTCGCATCGTCGCGATGGATTCCGGCGGAGAAAACACGGCTCCCGCCCGTCGGCGTCGTTGTTGCAACGACGCGCGAGCGTGGAGAAATATGAAAAACGGCACGGCGCGTACACGTCGTTGCGACGCTCGCTACACGTGGCCGGCCTCCGGCAATCGCGTCTCGTCGTCACAGTCACCGTGATTCGGGAACGCATCGATCTCGGATCGCCGTTACGGACTCGTTGTTACAACGAGCTCTCGAGGGCAAACATCGGGCGGCGGCTCATGCACGCGGACGTTTTCCAACGTCTCGAATTCGTCGCGAATTCTTGCGGCCTCACTCGTATTTGCTGTCGCAAGAAATCATGAGGAGCCCCAGTCGGACGACAGGGCTACGTCTAGTCGGGCCCGGCTACTTACTCGGCGAGGTCTCTTCCGCGTCAAACGTTCGTGCGTGGTCGGTTCAGAGTCGCCAAGAAGAAGAGCCGTAAAAAGAGCACTTGTCGCGTCGCGATCCTCTTTATGCCCTCGTCGAACGGGTGACGGGGCGTACTGTGCGGCGCGGTGTATTACGGAACTTCCGGTGACGTCGTGCGTCCGGTTGATCTACTTTTCGGCTTCCGGTTGCCGCCGAACGTGGTTTTCAGGCGGGAAGAGCACGCGATGTTGTCGGATCGCGACGCGTCTCGGTGCCGCCGTATTTCGGCGTTACTCGGCTCTCGTCGGCGCGGTTCGGGTTCACGGCTAGCATTCCGTTTCGTAACAGGCCTGGTACGAACAGGTCTGTTACAAAGCATTCGACGCGGCATTTCTTCGATTAGGTTTAGGAGAGAACCGCATTCAAAAAAGTCTATTGGTTCAAAAGTTGTGACGTCATTAGTGAACACATGTCAACTTTTTCCCTCCCTTTTGCGCACGTCTCTGCTTACAACTTTACAGCGAATAGACTTTTTCGAATGCTGTTGGCTCTAAAACCTTTCTGAAGAAATGCCGAGTCTAATGGCTCATACCGCAATATTCTACATTATGCCATTCGCAATTGATGACGTCACAAACAGACCAATACGACTTTTTCGCTCTCTTTACCACACGTTTCTGCTAATAACTTTTCACCGAATGGACTTTTTCGAATGCAGTCTCCTCTGAATCCTTCCTCAAGAAATGCCGCGTCTAATGGTTAATACCGCAATATTCTACATTCTGCTGTTTACAATTGATGACGTCACAAACTGACCAAATACGACTTTTTCGGCCTCCTTTGGGCACGTTTCTGCTTTTATCTTTTGACTGGTAGCAGCAACATTAAATTTGAGGGACTCATTGCGGGGGGGAGAGTGAGTGAGAGAGAGAGAGAAAGCGAGATAGAACGAGCGACAGATGGAGCGGGAGACAGTGAGAGAGAGTGAGGAGAGCAAGAAGAGCGAGAGAGAGGGAAAGAGAGAGAACTACAGAGCAACGCGAGAAGCGAAATGGAATTGAACAAAATTGATTACAACAAACACGTTGGATACGTACATGCTTTTAAAAAATACTGTGCCACAGCAACGCGTGGCGGGGGAAAGCTAGTACAAGAATATACAAGAATATACCAGAATATTCAAGAATATACAAGAATATTGAAGAATACACAAGATTATACAAGATTACACGATAATGTACAATCATATACAACAATATACACAAATATACTATAATATACATGAATATACAAATTCATACAAGAATATACAAGAATATACAAGAATATTCAAGAATATTCAAGAATATGCAAGAATATTCAAGTATAGTAAGAATATACCAGAACATACAGAATATACAACCATATACAACGATATATACTGCAACCAGAGAGTAAATGAGAGTGCTCACGCCCAGGTTTTGGCCGTGCCACTTTAGGCTGCACATCGAGTTTAGTCCGGATCATCTCCTACATCGACTTTTCTAGTCCGGATAAGAACCCACATCGACTTTTTGGTTCTGGCAAGAGCCTACAGCGAGTCGCTGTCAGCGACTCTCACATCGGACAAGATCCTACATCATCTTTGACCATCATCAGAACGTTTAGTTTATATTGTTTGCTTCGCAGCACCCGTATTATATTCCCTTTATATCAAACAATTTTTACCTAAATGTTTTTTTCCAATTTTCGTCTCTCTCTCTCTCTCTCTCTCTCTCTCTCTCTCTCTCTTTCATGAAATGAAGGAAATATTCTGTATTAAATTATTTATGCAGTTATCTGCAAAAATTAATTATTCAATTAGGGTCAAATAGAAGGAACAATTACGGAAGTAGACACGTTATACGGAATAAATAATTTTATTTAAAGAAGAAAGATCAGACAACATTTTAGATCGACTTCCAACAAATTAGAAAATGTATAAGGTACTATTTAGTAATTATTGATAGGAATGTGTTAGGGATTATGGAGTGGAAGTGAAGTAGAGACTTATATAATTATCACATATAAAATATAATTGAACTCGGCTATTAATACAAACGTGTACACCTCGTGAGGAAACAAAAGAAGAAGTGAAGTACAAAAAGTTCTTAAGAAGACGCCCTTATGAAACAGACGACAGGTGTCGCTGCACGTAGAGAGCAGTCACCAATAAAAGGCAAATACAAAACGCGCGCATTACAATTATAATTCCAACACTCCCTTCTGAATGTGTGCGTTTTTAAGAAATAATATATTTAAGTATGGAAGTGCAAACCTAATCCTAATATACATAAATAATGTTTACTCTTCGACAACCCCTTTGTTAATACATCCGCAGGCATTTCATTAGTCGGAATATAATCTAAACTAAGCTTATTGTCTCTTAAGGCTTCTCGCACAAAATGATATTTAATATCTATATGTTTGGAACGACTATGATATATTGGATTATTGGCAAGTAATCTTGCGCCTTGATTATCGCTAAACAATGAGACCCCGCACGTGAATCCCAATTCTTGCAGGTACCTGTTGAGATACATGGCTTCTTTTGTGGCCTCGGCTATTGCCATATATTCAGCCTCGGTTGACGACAAGGCTACAGTTTTCTGCTTCTGAGACTTCCATGTTATGGCGGCTCCACTCATGATAAATGCATACCCCGTGTATGATTTTCTATCAATTGTACAGGAGCCCCAATCTGCATCAGTATAGCCCGTCAGTGGTAGATTATTTTTCTCGTATGTTAGCCCTGCATTGCATCTTCCCCTCAAATATCTCAGGACTCTCTTTGCAGCTAACCAGTGAGATCGCCTATGACAGTTTGCGAACTGAGCCAAACCTACTACCGTTCTCATTATATCGGGTCTGGTTGCTAACCCTAAATACATTAATGCTCCAACCAATTCACGATACGGCTCTTCCTTGGATATATCACCCTCATCTTCGTCCCCATCTTTATTCAGTTTGGCATTTACATCGATTGGTGTATCAATCGGTTTTGCATTGCCCATTCCAAAACGATTTAAGATTTCTTCTGTATATTTCCTTTGTGATAATGTAATTCGTCCATTTTCTTGAGCGATCTCTATTCCAAGGCAGTATTTCGCTTTACCTAAGTCTCGAACTTCAAATTCATTCATTAAATAAGACTTAAACATTTTTGTACATTCTTTATTATTTGATGCAATTAAAATGTCATCGACATAAACCAATACAATTAAAATAGCTTTTGACGTTCTTTTAAAATAGACACATGGATCACTAGTAATTGACTCCAAACCAAACCCTTTTAATTTACTATCCAATTTAATATTCCATTGTCTACCAGCTTGTTTTAAACCATATACAGCAAAGTTCCGATTCCTGTTCAGTTTGGGAGGTCCCGATTCTTGTTCAGGCCTACTCACTCCACTGCCTGTCAACGCAGTCCCGCGCCGCAGGACGGCGACTATTGTTGTCGGCTCGGGTATATCGGTGTGACCACCACTACATTGACTCAATGAATCGAATGTTCAAACTTCTTAATAATCATTATTTTTTTATGGGACTTTTAAAAACGTATTTCTGGCATTTTTCTGATTAAAACAAGACCAAACACGATATAATTTCAATTGTATTTATTGGTTTAATCGACTGTGAACGTTTTGTATAGAAAAGAAAGAGTCGCGTTCCTCCGTTGTTTATTTAAACATATGCTATTTTATAAGTTGAATGTATGATGAATTATAAATTATGCTTCTCACATGTAGAATAAATATGGGCCAAATTATATCGTGTTTGGTCTTGTTTTAATCAGAATAATACCAGAAACAAGTCAGTGAAAGTCACATAAAAAAATAATGAAAAATAAAGCATTTTGAATTGGCATTACATTGTGAGAACACGTGGGCCTTTACACTGTTTCGGCGACGGCCACATGCTACGGCCGCACGCTGAGGGTAGCCGTTGCCGACACCGTTGCTCTATTGTAGTCTCACTCGGCGCGATCGGAGTAGTAGACCCAGCAGTAAATCAGAAAAGCAAGTCTAGCTTGCGATTCCTGTTTGCTCCAAGAACCACCCCCTAAACAGGAATCGGAACTTTGCTGTATAGCTCGATTCAGCTTACATACCTTATTTCCTTCATTTATCTCTTGAAGCATATTGTTTGCTAACTTACCCAATTGCCCTTTTCTCCCTCCTGGAGCGCGATTCTCTTAAGAAAGGGTATAGCCGGATAAGATAGTCAAAAATGCCCTTGAACCGAATTTTATCGACGATGTGCCATTCGATAGAGCACCAAGAAAAAACATACTGTGCAAAATTTCAACCCTGTATCTCGATCCGAAGGGTAGTTATGGGGTAAAATCGAAAAATCAGTTTTTGGCCTATTTTCCCCAGTTAATGATGTTTAGAAATTCTGAAAAAATGTGACACATGTCAAGAACCCAAATACATACTTTGCAATTGGTTATATTTTTTTAAAGTGAAAATCCTGCTCGTAAAAAATCAAAAACCTGAAAAAAATCGAAAAAATGCAGATTTCACATAGAAGTTCTAGAGTGTCCACATTTATATTTTTACAGTAGCAGTATATTGTTATAGATATTGTTCATGAATTTTTTCAGATTTTTTGGTTTGGTGCGCCGTTGTTAAAAAAAATAAAAACCGATTTTTTCGACGTTTTCTTCGCGAAGAACTAAGCTAACCTTAAAATTATTACGTTATATTTGTTCTGTAAGTCTATCAGGCACTGATAAACCGTGAACATTTATCAAAAATATTTAAACAATGAAATCGGCTTGATTAGTATTTTTATTATGTCAATCTATTATATCTGAAAGTATTAAACAGGTTTTCAACAGCTCGGTTGGCTCAACGCATTAAGCGTTCGTCTGATGACACGCTTATACTAGGTTCGCGTCCCGTACGCGTACAGTTTTTTTTACTGATTAATTCTTTTTTTATGTCAAACTATACAATAATAATCAATGGTATTTTTGTAGATTTCTTTTATTAGCAATATTTAAATATTTACAACATATTTTTAATTAATTCTTTTTTTTATGTCTTCTTTTTATGTCTAACTATATAATAATCAATGGTATTTTTGTAGATTTCCTTTATTAGCAATATTTATATATTTACAACATATTTTAAGGTAAAATTCGCAAAAAAAAGTTTGGAGCAATTGTAATTATCATCAATTTTTAGTTATGCATCTTCTTAATTCTGTTAAGAATTAAATATTTTCTGCAGTAAATCAATACGTATCCTCGGGTTTTAAATAATAAGTTACAGGAAAAATTCATTGTAATACTATTCATTCGAAACATTAGTTTTTAGTTCCTTGTCTTTAGTGCGGAACGGCAATTATCGTGTATGAACCTTAAAACCTTAAAATATGTTGTAAATATTCAAATATTGCTAATAAAATAAATCTACAAAAATACCATTGATTATTATATAGTTAGACATAAAAAAAAGAATTAATCAGTAAAAAAAAACTGTACGCGTACGGGACGCGAACCTAGTATAAGCGTGTCAACAGACGAACGCTTAATGCGTTGAGCCAACCGAGCTGTTGAAAACCTGTTTAATACTTTCAGATATAATAGATTGACATAATAAAAATACTAATCAAGCCGATTTCATTGTTTAAATATTTTTGAGAAATGTTCACGGTTTATCAGTGCCTGATAGACTTACAGAACAAATATAACGTAATATTTTAAGCTTAGCTTAGTTCTTCGCAGAGAAAACGTCGAAAAAATCGGTTTTTATTTTTTTTAACAACGGCGCACCAAACCAAAAAATCTGAAAAAATTCATGAACAATACCTATAACAATATACTGCTACTGTAAAAATATAAATGTGGACACTTTAGAACTTCCATGTGAAATCTGCATTTTTTCGATTTTTTTCAGGTTTTTGATTTTTTACGAGCAGGATTTTCACTTTAAAAAAATATAACCAATTGCAAAGTATGTATTTGGGTTCTTGACATGTGTCACATTTTTTTCAGAATTTCTAAACATCATTAACTGGGGAAAATAGGCCAAAAACTGATTTTTCGATTTTACCCCATAACTACCCTTCGGATCGAGATACAGGGTTGAAACTTTGCACAGTATGTTTTTTCATGGTGCTCTATCGAATGGCACATCGTCGATAAAATTCGGTTCAAGGGCATTTTTGACTATCTTATTCGGCTATACCCTTTACTCAAATTATCTGGAATCTCCATAAATACCTCCTCTTCCAGATCTCCATTGAGAAATGCTGCAGTAACATCTAATTGATGTATTTCTAATTCATATTTAGCAGATAGGGCTGAAAGTATTCTTACAGAATCAAGCCTTGCAACGGGTGCAAAGGTTTGTTTATAATCAACTCCAAAACATTGACTATACCCCTTTGCAACTAATCGAGCCTTCCTTCTTTCAAGACTTCCATCAGCATTGGTCTTGTTGCTTAAAACAATTTTACACCCAACTATATTTTTATTTTCAGGACGATCAACAATGCTCCACGTTTTATTTTGGAGTAATTGTTTGAATTCCAACATCATAGCATCTTCCCACTCATCCTTTTCTTTACAGTTCATAGCTTCTTTCATGTCAATTTCAATATGTAACAGACTTGCTCCCACAAGCCTGTTACTAACGCACCGCGCTAGTACCGCGAACCGACCGCTAGATGGCTACGACTCTCGCAAGAGAAAGTACGCACCGCACACCTTCGGGAATCGGCCGCTAGATGGCCAACGCCGCGATTACCGATTCTCGTTGATAAAATGATACCGTCGCGAGGATATAGGAATCGAACAACGCGACAAATGAGAGAGAGTGATCCACCGTCGGGCCGACGCAGATCAAGTATACCGAGAGTTCCGAAAGCCAGACCGGAGAGTAAGTATTATAATTCCGCGGTACAAAAGTACGATCGTCGAGCCGACGAACGTATCTCCGTTTGAACAGACGATCCTCGAGCCGACGATCTGTCTTCTTTTCTTCGCCTGTTTTTCTCATACAGTTCACAGTGAAGTGTCGTGCCGACACGTCGCCCTTGCTGCCGCCGATCGCCGTGCCAGCGACCGGCTCGCCCTAGTGCCCCCCGCCGACACCGCCAACCGTCCGCGATAGCCGCGCCTCCGCTCAAACCGCGTGACGCCGAACGATACCGACCGCGCCAGCCGCGCCTCCACTCGAGACCGTGGTACCGACCGTCCAATTCAGCCGCGCCTCCACTCAACCGTATACCGCGACACGTGGGGAACCAATCCGCGGCGAAACCTATTTCGACCGCAGTCAGTGTTTTATTTCTCTACACCTCCTTCCCCTCCACGATCGACACGAACCCCGGCACGACGAGCTAAACACCCCGGGTAACCAAGTTGTTACAAATAAACCCCGCAGCATCGTGAAATACATCCTCTTGAATTTCCACATTCTCCAAGTCACGCCCTGAATTTTCTTCATTATGGTTCTGTATACCTTTTTTGGTCGTCCAGGTTTACCAGTCCTAACCAACTTCGGTCTACCCGGTAATCGTTTGTTGAGAGGATCCTGTTCTCTTTCTACATTTTCATCATTTTCAACTTCTTCGTGTTGACATGCTGTTTGTTGCTCCCCAATCTCAGTCTCCAGATTTCTTTCCTGTTCTTCATACATTAGTAAATTATTATCGACGTTTCTCTCTAGGTTACAATTTTCTAGACTATACTTTTCGTTTGTAAATCTGATATCTCTTGACATGACTACCTTCTGATCTTTTTCTAACCATACTCGATATCCTTTAATTTCATCTGAGTATCCTATAAAGGTTCCTTCCTTTGATCTTTCATCAAATTTTCCTTTGTTTTTAGTTTTGTCTAGTACATATGCCTTTGTTCCAAAAACCCGCATATATCTTAAATTTGGAGTCCTTCCCATCCAAATCTCAAATGGAATCCTACCATTCAGTGTTGTCGTTGGACATCTATTTTTAATATGGTTCGCCGTCATCACGGCTTCTCCCCAAAATGATGATGGCAGCCCTGATTGTATGAGCATACATCTGTGTAGCGGCCGCGCTGGACGGATTTATGGTAGGGACACCCCTATTGCACATGGGCCCGGTACGTGACGTTTTGTAGTTTGGCCACGGCGTTGGGCCTGTCATCGCCCCGTGATTTCCGTCCGTACCTGGGTACCCTCGACCCCGTCCTTGCCATAAAACCCTTAAAAATACGTTCGTTTTTGGGTCTAGCGCGGACGGTTGATGTGTTTGCAACTACAGCAGGTCTGGTTGCCAGATGCTGGAAAGTCCAGGGTTTGGTCGCCAAATGTTAGCCTGGTCAAATCTTCGGGACCGTTGCAAGCACGCAGTTTTGGTACCGTCCACCCCCCAAATCATCCCTAAGAGTGGGGATGAATCATCAGAGGAAGGGAGGAGGAACGAAGTGATAAATAAGAGAACACTCGGCTCTCCGACCAGACTCACCGCGACTTTTGTAGTAACTTTAGCTTTGCTAGCGTCGAACCTTAGTACAGAACATAGACTCCGTAGACTCGTCTCGCTACACATTATAGTTGTGCGCCAAATCACAGTAGCAGTTCTCGCGCGCAAATTACACAGTTAAAATATACAGTGTTGTGTTAGTACATGTGAGTTCTTTCATTTCCTTCAACTACTGAAGGTGGTCCTTCGAGCAACCTCTTTGTAGGCGCCTCGCAGCGCAAAATAATCAAGGCCTGAACGATCGCCACAAGGTCGATCAAGGGCAAAACATTGGTCCTTCGAGCCGGATACTGGCATCTTGGAAATACAACGAAGCTGCGGAAGTCACTTCATACACCCAGGAAGACTACTCAACGTGATCATCACTGATACTTTCGGGCTTGATAGCATCGAGTGACCGACATCATTGAAGGCCGTTGGTGACATCTCACCGTTCCTATCAATCACTTGGACCACGAGGACAGCGGAGGCGTTGCCACCTAAGCTGCAACATCCAGGAGACGAGCGTCAGTGATCGTTTGGACCACCCGCCCCTGGACGAGATAGAAGCAGCTCAGGCCATAGCAGCCTCAACCGCAGAGGGCCGTCAGGAATCAACCAGTCCCTTTCTTCTTTCGTGAGTCATAACCACTGTTTTTTCAATTGCGCCAGAATGGACGCCGAACTAAAATCGTTAAATGCTCAACGGGGTGCCATAAAAACCAAGTTAACATTACTCAGGCGTTTAATAGAGTCACCCAATGAAATTCGAGATATCGTTGCATTTGAAAATCGTATTCGGTCAAACGATAGTTTAAACGAGAAATTCGACGCAGTACAAATACAAATAGAGGCCTTGGTGTTCGGAACCTCCAACGAGGAGGCGCAGATGGCGGAACGCGAAGCATTCGAGCGATCATACTTTGAGATAATGTCCGCCGCCGAGAAACGATTGACACTACTTCGGGGTACTCCATCGCCAACAGCGAACTCGGGTGGCAGTATAACTGACATAGGTTTTGATCTCTATCCATCCACGCGTTTGCCTATAATCAAACTGCCGGTGTTTGACGGGGATTTCAGCCAGTGGATACGATTTCGTGATACATTCATATCGCTAGTACATAACTCAGCCAAACTGTCTAAGATAGACAAATTTAACTACCTGGTCTCTGCGCTGACAGGTTCTGCTGCACTCGTCTTAGAATCTTTTAGCATCTCCGCGGAGAACTATGACCTCGCGTGGTCGAGGTTGAAGGAGCGTTTCGACGATCCAAGGGCCTTACTCACGCACCTCATTGATTCGTTGTTAGCGATAGAGCCACTTCGCAAACCTAACGCTATAGCATTGAGCGAGTTCGGTGACAAGGCCGTAAACAATATTCGGGCATTAGAGTCATTGTTGAATCCCGAAGAATTATGGTATGCGTTGGTTTGCATACATTTATCGAAAAGATTAGATCATGCATCCCTAGACGAATGGGAAAAGCGTGTGATGCAGTCTGACAAAAGACCAACTTTCCCCGAGTTGTCCAAATTTATAGAGCAGCGCGTGATTTATTTAAATAGAAAAGATGGCAACAAACCGCCCGTGACTACAGTTGTGAGCGAGCGCGGTAGACAGTATAGACCACGCGCTATACCACTGCACAAAATTATCGGCAATGTCGTTTCCGGAGAGGCATGAAGCAATAAAACGGGCTCGCGTGTGCTTCAATTGTTTGTCGCCGGGACATAGCATTAGCAGTTGTACGCGCGGAGTTTGTAAAAAATGTGGGCAGAAGCACCACACCCTATTACACAGGGAAGAGACTTTAGTTGAAAGGGCTCCAGCCCCCAAACCATTAGTACCAATAGCACAAGTAGCATCGACTTCTCAAGGGTCTGATTCATATTTCGCCCATTCTGCGAATATACCTGCCGAGTACACCGTGCTCTCCACTGCCGTAGTTTTTGTAGTAGACCAGAAGGGTCAGAAACACAAATGTCGCGCATTGCTTGACGTGGGATCACAAGCTCACTTCATTAGTAAAGAATTTTGCAATAAACTCGCCCTCCCGACCACGAACACCGAGACGATGGTCGGTGGAATCGGTAACTCGAGAAATTCTGTACATAGCAGGGCGCTGTTACACATCTCTTCTGGATATGGCAATTTTACTCGAGATTTAGATTGTTTAGTAATAGATAGAATTACCGACGAAATGCCCAATATACCACTGAATAAGGTGAATATTCCCATCCCGCGGGGAGTTAGACCAGCCGATCCCGATTTCCAGCGTCCGGGTCGCATCGACCTACTGATCGGTGCGGAATTGTTCTGGGACTTGCTCTGCATAGGCCAGTTCAAGATCGGTTTAGGTAGTTTGGTGTGGCAGAAGACACTACTTGGATGGGTATTGGGTGGTGGTATTAGTTTCCCGAGATCCCATCTTTGCGCTACGGTTCGCACATGCCACGCCGTTACCAATTCACAATTAGAACGAGGGCTCGCGCGTTTCTGGGAGATAGAAGAACTCGGTTCGCGCAATCTAACCAAAATCAACAGTCTAGATATTTGTGAACAGAATTTTAACGATACGACTACACGCGATAGTACAGGGCGGTACATAGTCCGCATTCCATTCAACGATAAATTGAAGCAGCTCGGTACATCTCGCGATCAGGCTGAAAGGCGATTGACCAGTATGGAAAGGAAATTTCGTAAAAATCCGGATCTCAAACAGCAGTATGTAAAGTTCATGCACGAATACGAATCCCTCGGTCACATGACGAGGCTCGCACCCATAGTTCCGGTTGATGTAGACAATTGTTATTATCTACCACATCACGCCGTTTTCAAAGATAGCAGCACAACTACCAAACTGCGCGTAGTTTTTGATGGTTCGGCGAAAACCTCTTCAGGAATCTCGTTGAATGACACACAATTAGTTGGTCCGCCGCTTCAAGGCGACTTATTTAACATATTAATTAGATTCAGAAAGCATAGCATTGTTCTGTCTGCCGACATAGAGAAGATGTATAGACAGGTTTTAGTAGAACCCGAGCATCGTCGATACCAACGCATATTATGGCGTTCCGATGAAAACGAAAGTATTGCGGAATTTTCTTTGAATACCGTGACATATGGTACAGCTTCGGCTTCATACCTGGCCACTCGGACTCTTCGGGAAGTAGGAAGAACCTGCGAACGGTCGCACCCTGACGCTAGCGCAGTCATAAAAACTGATTTCTACGTTGATGATTTATTAACTGGCTGTGAAACCCTTCCACAGGCCATACAGCTCCGTCATGTCTTGACACAAATTTTAGATCAAGCCGGGTTCCCACTAAGGAAATGGGCTAGCAATGACCCTAAAGCCATGAATTACGACAATGATACACCCAATAATATTGAATTTAAGGCGGCAGATAAGGATGCCAAAACATTGGGCCTTCTCTGGTCTTCATCGTCTGATGAACTCGGCTATACTAATTCATATCGGTACGGATCTCGAATTACAAAACGATCGATACTAGCCGAGACTGCGCAAATTTTCGATCCGTTGGGCCTCGTCGGGCCCGTCACAATTCGCGCAAAATTATTGATGCAAAAACTATGGCAGATGGGTTTAGAGTGGGATGAGAGTCTTTCTCACGAATTACATTCACAATGGCTGGATTTTCGGGACGAAATCTTGGCCATTGCGTCGCTACGGGTTCCGCGTCGCGTGGTGCATAACACATTACACGTTCAGCTTCGTGCCTTCTCCGACGCTTCCGAAAGGGCCTACGGGGCTGTTATTTACTTACGCTCGTGCATGGCGACTGGCGAATGGGACAGCCGACTGTTGTGTGCAAAATCGCGGGTAGCACCTCTCAAAACGCTTAGCATTTCGCGATTAGAATTGTGCGGCGCTTTTTTGTTGGCTCAATTAGTAGACAGGGTAAGAGATTCTCTACAAATTAGCGATTTACGCGAGTTCTATTGGACGGACTCCGCCACGGCATTGGCATGGATTAGAGGTAGGCCATGTCGCTGGCACACATTTGTCGCAAACAGAGTTGCTGAAATTCAACATCTCACTACGGTGGAAAATTGGGGTCATGTGCCGACCACTCAAAATCCCGCGGACCTTCTGTCGCGTGGTTCCAAGGTGATGGATTTGCAACGCAATGAGCTCTGGTGGCGTGGTCCATCTTGGCTTTCAGAGGAACCCAACACTTGGCCTGCCTCTGAACCATCAATATCTGACATTCCTGAAGAACGAAAAATATCAGTAATTCAATTATCCGCACCAATCACGTGCAACCCGTTAACCTTAGAATTGGACGCAAAATATTCTTCATACCAGAAGCTAGTTCGCGTATTAGCATACTGCTATCGTTTTATAAATAACACTCGCATCAGGAATTTCAAAAACCTTGGTGCATCACGTAGTTCCATATCCTCTTCAGAAATAGAAATGGTAGAGGTGTTAATGTTCAAACAGTTTCAAGGGCTGCATTTCCGGTTAGAAATAGATCTGTTATTGCGGAAAAAACCATTGGCAAAGGGTAACAGATTAGCCGCTTTAAATCCATTCGTTGACGAACTCGGACTTCTCAGAGTGGGCGGACGCCTCTGTAATGCTCCGATAGAGTACAACCAACGACATCCGATAATTCTTCCAAATTCGGGAGCCCTAACGACCTTAATAATAAGAAGAGAACATTTACGTTTGCTTCACGCCGGGGTTCAACAAACTCTATCGTCATTGTACGCCCGGTTCTGGATAATCGCTGGCAAACGAGTTGTAAAAAAGGTTTTACGACAGTGCATCACCTGCTTCAGGTCAAACCCCCCCGCTATTGGTTATCAAATGGGTAATTTACCTGCCGCCCGGGTCACGCCGTCGCGCGCCTTCTCTACCTGCGGGGTAGACTATGCCGGCCCTTTCTTAATAAAGGATTCGGGACGCGGCCGTACCTCTCGAAAGGCATACATTTCATTATTCGTTTGCTTAGTAACTAAACCCGTACATATCGAGCTGGCCGCGGATTTGTCAACCGACGCCTTTATAAGGTGCTTGCACAGGTTCATTTCTCGTCGCGGTAGATGCAATCTTATATATTCGGACAATGGCAAAAACTTTGTAGGCGCGTCTAACGAATTAAACGAGTTGGGCATATTATTCAGTAAGGGCGATAATAGAAATGCCATCATGGATGCTGCCGCAAAGGAACGAATAGAATGGCACTTCATCCCGCCATATACTCCTCATTTCGGCGGTTTGTGGGAGAGGGGAGTTAGATCAATCAAATTGCATCTCAAACGAGTAGTTGGCGAGCAACGACTAACATTTGAAGAGTTTTCCACCATACTGGCGCAAATTGAAGCAGTGCTAAACTCGCGTCCTCTCCACCCAATGTCCAGCGATCCCTTGGATCTCAATCCTTTGACCCCTGGTCATTTTCTGATCGGAGATGCGCTTACGTCATTCCCGCAACCCGATCTTACTAATTTAGCTCAGAATCGGCTAGATCGTTACCAGCTGTTGCAGCAAATGGTACAGCATTTCTGGAAGAGGTGGCAACAAGAGTACCTTCACGAGCTCCAACAACGGAAAAAATGGAAGGTCAACTTCCCTGACGTGCTCAAGGTTGGGACCATGGTCTTGGTCAAGGAGGCGAACTTGCCTCCCATGAAGTGGTTTTTGGGCCGCATCACCGAGCTGCACCCTGGTCAGGACGGCATTACTAGGGTGGTCTCCCTCCGAACTGCAAACGGTGTCTACAAGCGACCCGTGACGAAGATTTGCGTTTTACCCGAGGCAATGCAACCTCCCGATCCTGTTACATAATGCGCCCCTTTTTTCGTTCATCTGTACATATTTATTTATTTTATTATTTTGTAATCCTCATTGCGTTCCGTTATACGATTTATTTACGTTTAGTTTCTAGTACACGTTTAATCTTGATTTATTTCGTCATTCAGTAATTTCTAAGCTTACTATCGTCTTGTTTTCCATATTGGATGTACATAATCCCTAAAGTTACTCTGTTCTTATTTGTCCTTAGTTGTTTAGTTGTGCAGCTATTCATGTCAATCACCGCTAATAGCATCTTTACCTTGACGTGCAATTATCTGTTCTATTTTAATTTATTAACTGTCTTAAACCATAGCATTTAGCTGCTCTGTATAATAGCTCAATTTTAGTTATTGGATTAGCAATACAGGCTGTCCATCTGATTGGGAATTTGTTTGGTTTATTGAACTAGGTTAGTTCAAGGTGGGCGGTATGTAGCGGCCGCGCTGGACGGATTTATGGTAGGGACACCCCTATTGCACATGGGCCCGGTACGTGACGTTTTGTAGTTTGGCCACGGCGTTGGGCCTGTCATCGCCCCGTGATTTCCGTCCGTACCTGGGTACCCTCGACCCCGTCCTTGCCATAAAACCCTTAAAAATACGTTCGTTTTTGGGTCTAGCGCGGACGGTTGATGTGTTTGCAACTACAGCAGGTCTGGTTGCCAGATGCTGGAAAGTCCAGGGTTTGGTCGCCAAATGTTAGCCTGGTCAAATCTTCGGGACCGTTGCAAGCACGCAGTTTTGGTACCGTCCACCCCCCAAATCATCCCTAAGAGTGGGGATGAATCATCAGAGGAAGGGAGGAGGAACGAAGTGATAAATAAGAGAACACTCGGCTCTCCGACCAGACTCACCGCGACTTTTGTAGTAACTTTAGCTTTGCTAGCGTCGAACCTTAGTACAGAACATAGACTCCGTAGACTCGTCTCGCTACACATTATAGTTGTGCGCCAAATCACAGTAGCAGTTCTCGCGCGCAAATTACACAGTTAAAATATACAGTGTTGTGTTAGTACATGTGAGTTCTTTCATTTCCTTCAACTACTGAAGGTGGTCCTTCGAGCAACCTCTTTGTAGGCGCCTCGCAGCGCAAAATAATCAAGGCCTGAACGATCGCCACAAGGTCGATCAAGGGCAAAACAATCTGGCTGCTTCCATTACTGTCCTATTTCTTCTCTCAGCCACACCATTTTGTTCAGGTGTATATGGTGTCGATCTTCTGGCTTGAATTCCATTTTTGTATCGGATTAGGCCGACGACCGAACGATGCGTGGATGAGAGAGGTGCCAGAATCGCACAGCGCTGTGCGCGAAGTCGAAGGAAAAAGAGAACTCGGTGGAACACGTGTATGAAAGTATAGAAGTGGACTGTATTTTGTGGTTTGAATAAAGCTGTACAATTACACTCGCTTAAACCTTTACGTCTAGAATTTCGCTTTAATAGGCGATTACGTCGACGACGCGAATTACTCGAACGAGCGAAAGAAGAACGGAGAGATTACAAAACTGCTTTAAGCGATCGATTGTGAGAAACGGAATGAGTCACAATTCTCGGAACCACCGCGATTCCGAATTCTAGGAATCGGCTGATGGGCCGATTCAGGATCACGCGATGATCCAGGATCGCGGGTAGGCCGAACGAGGATCACGCGATGATCCAGTGACGCGATTCGTGCGTCACGGATTATACGACCACACGGGATCGAGGATTGGGGAACAATCGATAGATCCCGAGAAGAGCGACGGGGGGAACGAAGACTCGCGTCGCGAGGGACTCGCGTTCGGTGGGTGACGTCACCGCGGAGCGAGGGGAGCGCGAGACAAACACCTCGCAATGGTGAGCGAATCGCGAACAATTTTCCTCCAAATATTTTGCAAATTCATAGTTGCAATACTCGCCTCCATTATCGGATTGCAGAATTTTTTTTTTCTTTATGATTCTCTACTCACTTCCTGTATTTCTTAAATGCATCCAAACAATCACTTTTTCTTTTTAGCAAATAAATTTGGCACCATTTAGAGTGATCATCTATAAATGTAACAAAGAAGCGAGCACCCCCCTTTGTTGAGGTTCTCATCGGGCCACATATATCAGTATGTGCTATTCTTAAAAATTCTGAACATGGCTCCCTGTGATTCTTGAAGGGTTCTCTGTGTTGTTTACCTAATAAACAAACTTTGCAATCTCTGAAATTTTCCTTTTTTGTTATGATTCCTCCAATAGCAATCTCATTTTTCATTAATTTCGTCAAATCTCTTAGATTCAAATGAGCCATTCGTTCATGCCATTGTTACGTCCCGCGAGTCGGTTCTGTGATTCAAGGTAATCACAAACACGCGGATTAAGACGACAATTTTAAAATCAGCTTTAGAGTCCACACGGCAAGTATAACCGTGTCTGACTCGGGTCACGACGCAACGGTTTGCTATACGATTTACAAGTAGCACTCACCGCCCTTAGCCCAGACAACAGTATTGGTTGCCACTGACGCGTAGTAGTTTTAGCCGCTCTGCTCCTGGTCCGCTTGTCTACGCACGCGGGGTGGTTCCTACCACGTCTGACGGTGATGTAGGATCAGCAGGCTGCTTCCCTCTGATCAGCTCTGCTCGCGTTTGACCTTGCTCGTTGATGATGGTGTCGCGGACGACCGTAGGGAGAGCGCGGACACCGAGCAATTTCGTATATTCGTCTTTAGGAGACGTTTCTGATAAGAACTCCCGTGCGAGCTTTCGCAATTGATATTTTCGTCCGGCGCGACGTGGCATGGAATATTCTAATAAATGCAACGAGTGCGTTTCAAAACAATTAATACGTCTGAGTATTCACGATCGTACAGAGCCGCTGGTAGGCTTCTAGGCATACAAGTGAATAATCAAGACTCTATGAAGAATAGTTACGAAAGAGAATATTCCATACGACGTGAAGAACTTTGAAATAACGAGACACTGCGTCTATTTTAAGTAATACTTTAATGATATAAAATGAAATACAAAGGTTATAATAATCCCGAGAGGTAAGGCCTCTGGGCTGAACGCGCGGGACTCCAGGAGACGACGACGTCTCTAAATGGAGTTCAGAAAAGAAGTGTATGTTAAAAGAAAATAATCCTTCTAGTAAGCTTCGCAAATCTGGAATGTATATGGAGTGGGGTAATTAGGAGTGGGAGTGTTATGCGAGATGTGGGAATCGTTGGACAGGATGGACGATTGATAAAGGTGGAATTGGAATACGATCGAAGGTAAAGATGAGAATGGAAGTGATCGATCGGTTCGTATGGTGCGCGGATTGATAAAAGAATAGGTTCTTATCGGCTATCGTGTTCGTGTTACAAGCTGTGTACTTAGGTTAACGGTATCTTAATAATATATTGATTTTTATTGTCGTATTTTATCCTACACTATACGTCACCAGACGTAACACCATAATTTAACTTCTGTTTCTTCTTTAATTGAGACTTTATTAGCATATTCATTAACTTCTCTTATATAATATAGGTTACCTACTCTATCGGCAATCATTTTTATTTCACCTTCGTTACTCTTTACTATGGCTATATCTTTCTTAAATATTACTATGTGACCTCTCTCGGTGATTTTGGCAACAGACTAGATTTGTACGAAGATCAGGGACAAATAATGTATTCTGTAACCTGACCGATCTTTCATTTTCTCCATTTGTAACTGTTAAACGTACATCACCTTTCGCCTTAGCTTCTGTCGATGCTTTACTAGCTAAATTTAAATTCTGATTATGTACGTCAATGAGATTATTAAATTTAGCCTTTTCGTTACATAAATGAGTTGTGCACCCACTATCTAAGCACCACATACTATGCCTTTGGTTTACATAATTTACTTTATTTTCTTCTGCATTAGCTAAGTTTACGTAAAAGAGATCATCTACATTATTTACCTTATGGTTGCCTTTTGGATTCAGATTCGTGTAACACCTTGACGCTACATGCCCAATTCTGTTGCACCGGAAACATTTTACTATAGGTTTATTGTGTGAATGTGCCTTTGATTCTCTTGTATGTTCTTCCTTTGGATCTTTGTTGGAATTGTTATCCCTGAATACCCATGGTTTCCTTGGCTTTCCTTGGGTTATATTCTTTTTCCAACTTGAAGCTGCCATCATAGCTCCTGACGTATCACCCATCTTCTGTTTCCGTGCCTTATCTTCTTCCAATATCTTTACTTTTAACGTCTCTACATCAGGTAAATTGTCTCTTGATTCTATTGCGCATCTGAAATTCTCAAAACTTTCTGGTAGACTATATAGCAACATAATGGAGAGCAGGTCAGCATTTATATCCACATTCATAGCATTTAACTTATCTACGGCATCAAAAAACTTTTTCATATGTTCTCTTAAATCACCCCCTTCTTGCATACGTTGCAATGTTAGTTGCTTTAGCAGGCTGGCTTTTCTTGCCGGACCTTTTGAGGCAAATATAGCTTCTAATTTCAACCATACCTCTCGTGACGTATTACATCCTCTCACCTGTTTCAATTCAGATGGACTTATGCTCAGAATCAAGTCTGCCTTTGCTTTTTGGTCCTCCTTCCTCCAGGAGTTCATTTCTTGCGTTGAGGTACCTTGAGCTTCCATAGCCTCTGTCATTGGTTTCACACCACTCACATATTGCCACAGATCAGCTTTTATTAACAAAGCCTCAACTTGCATCTTCCACGTTTCATAGTTATCTTTCGTCAACAATTCAATACGTGTGGAATTTATGGTATTAGCCATTTTTAATTCTTCCTTTAAGGAGACCTCCACGTGTTGACCTAACCTCTAAATATCACTACTTGTGATATATATATATATATATATATATATATATATATATATATATATATATATATATCACAAGTAGTGATATATATCACTATATATATATATATATATATATATATATATATATATATATATATATATATATACACACACACACTTAGTTATTGCTCTTATAATAGAGCTGGGCCCATAACCTTTTGTTAGGGATTATGGAGTGGAAGTGAAGTAGAGACTTATATAATTATCACATATAAAATATAATTGAACTCGGCTATTAATACAAACGTGTACACCTCGTGAGGAAACAGAAGAAGAAGTGAAGTACAAAAAGTTCTTAAGAAGACGCCCTTATAAAACAGACGACAGGTGTCGCTGCACATAGAGAGCAGTCACGAATAAAAGGCAAATACAAAACGCGCGCGTTACAATTATAATTCCAACAGAATGCAATACCAATTAACTAGGCGAATGCCGATGAAGTATTAACCTTTTGGCAGGCAGCTATGGCAGTGATGACTATGCAAATAGGAAAATGCATTTTATAATTCACTTTGAAGGGTTTTTTTTACTTTATTTAAATATAATCTATTTAAATCTACTAAAAAAACAACACGGATTATTTATGTTTGTTTAAACAATTTTATAAGCCCATAAAATTCGGTTTATAAATAGATGGTTATTAAAAAATTGTTTACGAATAATAATACTTTGTTTAAAAAATTGTATTTGTTTAAACAATTTAATTTACCTAGAAAATTCGGTTTATAAATAGATGGTTATTCAAAAATTGTTTACGAATAATAATACTTTGTTTAAAAAATTGTATTTGTTTAAATAATTTAATTTACCTAGAAAATTCTGCTTATGAAACGATCTTTATACAAGAAATATTGTTTGAGCAAAAATACACTTTGATTACAAAATTGTATTTCTTTAAACAATTTTACTATCTTGCAAACAAGAAGATGTTCACTAATAAAAAAATATATGTTTCAAACTGAATTCGTTTCAAAATGATTGTTACAAACTGTTTAAATACATTATATAGTTAAGAAAAATTGAATTTATAAAATATTTAATTATTTGTTTGATACATTCAAATGAGAAATATATTTGATGGAATTGTAAATGATTAATTAAACTTACATGAGCTTATCGCGATAAATTCCACTGTTGACTTAGCTTCTCTTGACCCGAGTTTCAGCTACTTGGTCCACCGAAACGCGAGCTCGGAGAAACGTGGAAAAATTGGTGACGATGGAGGATCAGTTGATTTTCTTCGAAAAGAAGTTCTATTAGTGCATAAATATGGTTTTTTTTAGAAGAAAATTGTTCTACGAATAATATCCTGGTCTATTTGCAACGTACTAGACTCACACACGATGGACAAGGGTTCATTCTTCGCGTAGGAAAAATACTTTTTTACTTATTTATTTATATTATTTTTCGCTCTGTAATATTGACTCCTTTATAAGATAAGTTATGTTAATTAACTTCCCGATTCGTAGGGAAGTTACTGTATTACCCCGAAAATCGGAAATCGATTTTTAGCAGATCTTCACGTTTCATGGTCATTGGAGTCATTTTAGACTATTTTTATCAAATTGTTAGTATGTGTGTGTGTGTGTGCGTATGGTCGTTTTTATGAGTAGTATGTATACACGGGTTCTAACTTACAGTTATCATTGTAGGCAGATTCCTACCTTACCGGCATTTTACCTTACAGCGCGACTTTTGTGTGGAAGGGGGAGGGGGATTAGCTTATAACAGAACCAAATTTTGCGGGGGAGGGGGAGGGGGAATTACCTTATAGCACGAGCATATTTTTGAGGGGGAGGGGGGGTATCAAACTGCAGCGTCAGCTTTTTGAGTATCTCGCACGTGCAAAACTGCAGCGTCAGGTTTTTGGGTAACCTTGAACGTCAGCTTTATTTTTTGCGGGGGGAGGGGGGTATCAAACTGCAGCGTCAGCTTTTTGGGTAACCTTGAACGTGTTCCAATTTTTTTCTTATGGACGGTGGGTGGGATGGGGTACTTCTTCAAGGATAGTTTCTCACGTTATAGCGGACCATATTTTCGCTAGTATGAACGCGTGCGTCACAAATATGACACCCAGTATGATTTGGTTTATCGTTCACGATAAACAGTCACGGAGGCAGCGTGGGTACCGCAGACGTATGCATCAGGTTAAAATGCAATATTTCATGACGAAGTCACACCCACGATGCATTTGCGCATTCTTTTAAATGTAAGAGAGAGAGAGAGACCGTTCACGATGCAAAATAGAGTCGTGGAATCGTACGTGCACTATCGTTTATTAACTTCCCGATTCATAGGGAAGTTACTGTAATTACCCCGAAAATCGAAAATCGATTTTTTTGCAGATCTTCACGTTTCATGGTTATTGAAGTCATTTTAGACTACTTTTATCAAATAGTTAGTATGTGTGTGTGTGTGTGTGTGTGTGTGTGTGTGTGTGTGTGCGTGCGCGCGCGCGCGCGCGTATGGCCGTTTTTATGTTATCAAATTTTTCGTTAACGTTTTCTAAAAAAGTAACAATGCGATCTGAATGATGAATGATGCAATCGATGTGCCCCGTCGTAACTTAGAGCTGATTAGATTTTGGTCCATATTGGTCAAGTATTTTTTTAGATTTTTTAGTTTTTTTAGTTTTTTTCGAAAGAAGTTCATTCAAGAATGCAATTTATACGAGAGGATGGAAATTTTCCACCGAATAAACAAACGTAATTATATATATTTCATTTTTATTTGAAAAAAATTTTTTTTAAATTTAACCCTTTGAACTCGAGCGGCGCCGATACGCCGTCCGGCCGATGTGAAGTGGCAACTCGAGCGGCGCCGACACGGCGCCCGGCCGATGTGAAGTGGCAGGGATGCATCTTGGCTATTGTTTTACTAAGTATCACACCAAAACTAATTACAGAGTGTAATATTTATCAAAATTTGTTGTTTTCGACATATAAATGAATAAACTGGTGAAATTTTTTTTTAATTTTTGTAAAATTAAATGTTTTTGAAGTACCTGTAAAATGTTCACCAAATTTGGCCGAAATCGTCTCGAGTTGCTGGTTCGCGCAAGCGAAAAAGGCCTCGAGTTCAAAGGGTTAAAAAAAATTTTTTTTTAACTTCCCGATTCATAGGGAAGTTACTGTAATTTAATTATGCAACAAATGCTAATGTTACCGCTTACAATAATAAAAAAATATCCCAATGCAAGAGTGAGTTATTCATCTCTGCTGCCAAGAATACATCTCGAATTATATAAAATAGTTCTGTCACGCTAAAACGCCGAGCGGGTTGCCTACTGAAGGGGAACCGAAAATTGAGAAGCGGGTTGCCTACTGAGGGGGAACCAAAAATTTAGCGCCGTGACAGTGTGTATCTTTCAGAGAGGGAGAGAGAGCGGGAGAGAGAGAGCGAGAGATAGAGAGAGAGCGAGAGAGAGAGCGGGAGAGAGAGAGCGAGAGAGAGAGCGGGAGAGAGAGAGAGAGCGGGAGAGAGAGAGAGCGGGAGAGAGAAAGCGGGAGAGAGAGAGAGCGAGAGATAGAGAGAGCGAGAGAGAGAGAGAGCGCGAGAGAGAGAGAGAGAGCGGGAGAGAGAAAGAGAGCGAGAGACAGAGAGCGGGAGAGAGAGAGCGGGAGATAGAGAGCGGGAGAGAGAGAGCGAGATGCCGCGGGGGTTGGCGAGCGAAGCGAGCAGGGGGCGGGGCCCCTAATATTTATATAATTTGATTGTATCCACAGAATTAATATTTATACATATATAATGAATTGATATCATATTGAAAAAAATATAATTAATTTGGACGACGCTAGCGCGTTGGAATTTCGGACATCACGTGCTGTGATGTTTTTTTTAACTTCCCGATTCATAGGGAAGTTACTGTAATTTATATTTCGCATCTGCTAATGGAATGCGGCTAACGATGTTGTCAACACGGTTGTCGTGTCGAACAAAATAAATACAACGAAGTATGGATTGTTGACCTCAGTGGGGAATTCACAAAAGATGTGTGCTTATAGCATCAGTTTGACTGTGCTTCGCAAGGAGTAAGGTTGACAGGTAAGTCTCCATAGGTATACTAATATGAATTTCTATCGTCTTTATTTTTCATTCATAATTTGTTTTTATGGGACTTTGAAAAACGTATTCGTGGCATATTTTTTTAATGCAAAATGATACCAAAAAAAAAAATTTTGTTATTTCCAATGATATTTTTTTTACGTGTGTAATGGACAATCAAAGTTTCGAGCGTATACAACCTGAATATGATCCGATTAATATCGTGTTTGCAGAAATCTATTAAAATAAGTTCTATAAAGAAATAAGTAATTCCTTGGTATTGCATTGTGAGGACGCGCAAGCCTTTGAACTGTGCCGCTGACTCTCGGCGTCTCTTTCTTTCCCATGCGCTATCCTTCCTTGCGCTCGAAACTTTAATTGTCTATTACACAAGTAATAAAAAAAAGTATCATCGGAATTATATCATATTTGGTACCATCCTGCATTATAAAAATGCCACGAATATGTTTGTGAATGTTCTGTAGAAAAATAATGAAAAAAAGTAGTTATTTTCTTCTTTTCTCCTTTTTCACTTTTATTCAATATGTTTTTTTATAAATTGTCGTTATTTATAAGCATGTGTATTTTTCCAGATTTGAAAATACCAAATTAAAAAATTTTTTTAAAAAGTATGGAACCTGCTGGGGATGGAGAGGTATCCAGTAAGTATATAATATTAACACTCATAATATTTCCTGTAAATAATTAACTTCCCGATTCATAGGGAAGTTACTGTAATTACTTTTTATACATCAATGATGTTTCATATTTTTTTTTCTTTTCTAGAATATTTAAGTACAAAAATGGAGAAGATTTTGTTGGGGCGCCTGCATTGCCCTCCGCATTGAGCTGCGAGCCACCACCACCACCTCCTCCTACGCTGCCAGCACCTCCACCACTGCCAAATCCGGTGGCTGGTGGAGTAAGTGGTGTGCAGGAGCCAACCGTGGAGGTGCCCGTTGCGATGATCCAACGGCTCCTCCAAGAATTGGAGGCACAGAAAAGAAGTAAGTGTTTCCTTATATTTTTTAACTTCCCGATTCATAGAGAAGTTACTGTAATTTTGGATATGTATGGGTCATATTTCTAAAAAACTGGGTCCGAAATACTAATATGGAAATACTTAATGGTTTTTTCTTTTTCAGATCGTGGGACCAGTGCCGGATCGTCGCGGGAGCGTTGGCGGCGCAGCGTCTACGGACGAAGGGGTAGAGGAGGAGGTCGCGGAGGAGGGGGAAGAGGCCGTGGTCGTGGGGGAAGAGGGGGTGGTCGTGGGGGAAGAGGGGGAGGTCGTGGTCATGTTGTTATTCAACATTTTCATTAAGTGTTTATAATGATAAAAAAAATAAAATAAAAATTTTAAAAAACAATTGAATTATTATTAACTTCCCAATTCATAGGGAAGTTACTGTTTATTGTTATTATTAACTTCCCGATCTATTAACTTCCCGATTCATAGGGAATTTACTGTTATTATTATTATTATTATTATTATATTATTATTAGTAGTATTATTAGTAGTAATATGATCATTGATATTATTATATTAATACGTAATACTTTTATGAACTGATTGAATATCATGATTTCTTATCAATAATACTGTATGTATTTATCAATTTGTTAATTACGTTCATATTGCAATATAAGTCAATTAATCATGATGGTATCCAACTTAATTAACTTCCCGATTCATAGGGAAGTTACTGTAATTCTTTTTAACTTCCCGAGTCATAGGGAAGTTACTGTAATTCTTTTTACATTCATTTTACGATATTGCTCGAATCAATTTACGTTTTAATCATATATGTCTCTATTATATAAAATAGTTCTGTTACGCTAAAACGCCGAGCGGGTTGCCTACTGAAGGGGAACCGAAAATTGAGAAGCGGGTTGCCTACTGAGGGGGAACCGAAAATTGAGCGCCGTGACAGTGTGTATCTTTCAGAGAGGGAGAGAGAGCGGGAGAGAGAGAGCGAGAGATAGAGAGAGAGCGAGAGAGAGAGCGGGAGAGAGAGAGAGAGCGAGACCGGGAGATAGAGAGCGAGACGCCGCGGGGGTTGGCGAGCGAAGCTAACAGGGGGCGGAGCCCCCTAGTATTAATAATAATGTACTGCAATTAACGAATCGGGAAGTTCTTTGTGTGGCTCGTGGAGAGTCACACACAAAATAAAAAAAAACATTAATAGCTGTATGCCCCACTAGCAATGCGTACCACTAACCCTCTCGCAACAACAACCCTACCCGCGAGCTCGCGAAGCGAGCGAGCAACAACAACCCCACTCGCGAGCTCGCGAAGCGAGCGAGCAACAATAACCAGCTAGTTTATTTATTTATATCGTTCAAGATGTATGTTGTGCGTTCTCATAATCTGGAGTAGCAGCATCCTATCGCGGCTGGTGTCGAGTTGCTCGGCCGAGACACGCGTCG
Source organism: Lasioglossum villosulum (assembly GCA_963971365.1). Classification (NCBI taxonomy): domain Eukaryota; kingdom Metazoa; phylum Arthropoda; class Insecta; order Hymenoptera; family Halictidae; genus Lasioglossum; species Lasioglossum villosulum. The sequence continues at coordinate 14,466,387 of OZ020504.1, read as the reverse complement.
CATCACACAGTCCTTTCCCCCTATCGAACTTATCTAATCTAGCGAGTTGTAGCAACGGTATCCCTTCATCCTTTGGGGTATCGAGTTGTCCAAGCCGCGAGATATCTGGACACACCATTGTTATCAGTTCTCCCCCCAATTTGCGCTACTTGAAAAAATGCATTATGCAAGTTTTAAATTACTGCAATGAACATCTTTTCTAATCTCGCGAGCGGAGATTTTCTCGTGAGCGAAGAGATTTTGTTACATCTTTTCTAGTGGGGATACATTGTATATAAGCATGGGTGTCGTCGACGTGAAGCACAGTTGACATACAAAGTCTCAAAAAAATGTTTATTTACATCGCAAGTACAATCCATTTCTTGGTGGACCCAAACCAGCCACTAGATGTGGTATTAAACTTTTTGGTAAGTACAAAGAAATATACTATGTAATCCAACATGATTGGTGGAAATTTTATAATCATATTTTATATGTTTTAACAGAACTTCGTGTCGGAGGAAGATCGAGCCGCGTTCATTCGAGCGTGGAGGAAGGCGATGCGTCTGCATCGAGTAGAGATGGAAGAATGGGGGGGAGAATTCTTCGAGGGGATTGTTACACTATTTACATAATCATGGTAAGTAAAATTAAAATAATTGTATATATTTATTTTTTAAATTAAAACTTAATGCCATTTTTTATTTTATTTGTTGCAGACTCAACAATCAAGAATTTTTTTAAAAATTATTATTTTTATTATCATAATTATCATTATCATTATTATTATTATGTATTAATTTTTTTACTTTAAATAAATTCTTTTTATATATATCAGTATATTAGATTTTTTATATTCGACCGAGCACGTATTCGCTAATTTGTATGCGTCGTTTATATAGTAGTTTTTATTATCGTTCGAGCGAAAACTCTTTCGCGATTCCACAGGTATCCACACCACGAGGATTTGGCGGAATTACATCTGGATCAACTCCAATCGGTACGTTGCCGCAGTCCAGCCCGCGGATATACCAACAGAATCTGGACCAGGCGCGATGTTCCTCCACGGGATCATCGTCATCTTCCCATCGGCATAGACGAACACGGCACTCGAAGCATTCTACGCAGTCCTCATCACCGAGATTAAAAAATCCTGCGGCGGCGAGTTTCTCCGGTTCAATGACGTGTGAGTAACGCCAATTGTGAAAACTTTGTAGTCTGTCGCGTTCGAGACGATAATCGGGTGGTGGTGTTGCGTGATCGGTTGTTGCGACGGTTCCCTCGGATTTCGTGATCATTGTGAAACGCTGTGATAAAATCAAAGCATAAAAGATGCATCGTGTTTGTGGTTTTGACGGGGGGAAAATTCAAAGATGTAGCTTTTATAATTGGTACATTACATGTTTTTATAATTGTTAATCCACGCTCGAAATGTTTGCACTTCGCGTAGACAGCAATGATATGGTTTCGTTTTGACGTTTTTTGCTGGTTGCCAACAGTGAAGTCGACACGGTTCGCCGTCGGCAATTTCATATACGGGATCCTGAACTAGCAAATCGTATTTCGGACAGTTGAAATCTTCCAAATTTATCGAGTTGATTTGCATTTTTCGAAGGATGTCTCTCTCGAAACATCCACCTTTGTAGGCTACGACAGGATTCGCGTAATCGCGCACAAAATTTCGTATAACTTCGAATATATCGCGCTGTTGATAGTTTTCATAGCGGAAATCTTTAAATGGAATCCCGTGCACGAAATTGCTGACATACCAGTCAGACTTTTTGTCAGCGTCGGATAAACAATTAAAGTTCTTCCCCAAGCGAAATTCAGAGAGTTCGAACGAGCCGTCGTGACAAACATCGATTATAGCTAATTCTTTACAAATAAATTTTTTTTCTACAATGAATCCGTCCATGTCAATGATTTGAGTGATTCGATCCATCTGAATAGAGAAAGTTTTCGCTAGATTTTTACATTGTTTTTAAATTTATTATTATTGTACTTACTGTCGAAGAAATTTTATTGTACTTGTTGTCGTAGATTAAGATTATACACGCGATATAACTTGGTACAGCGACTGCGATTGTTAACGTTTGCGGCGAACAATTTATACTGTATACCCCCACCCTCATTCTATTGCGAGAGGGAATAATATTATTAATGTTATTTGCTTTAATTGTATATATGTGTGTAAAAATTATTTCCAGCAGGTACTTTAAAAAATAAAAATTATTTTAGAACATCTCTGTTGTATTTTATTACAAATTCCTTTTGTACAATTCCTATAATTCCCACAAGGTATTTTAAAAATAAAAATTATTCAAAAATATCTCTTTTGTATTTTATTTTATTGCAAATTCCTTTCTTACATTTCCAAAACAATTAAAGTAGAGAAATGATAAAGTATATATATTTTTTATCGGTATAAGCGGTTCAAGTAATTTTTCGAACAATATTCGTTAATGGACTGTACTCCACGATGCGGTCGTGTATCATCATGCAGTAGGCTGTTGTCGATGGGGGGACGTCGGTTCGACATTCAAATTCGATTCGCACGTCAATCGTAGCGTTTTTTAACGCCTCGTTTTGCCGGGAACAATCGAGAACGACGAATGGACCATATCGCAGGAAATCTGAGACGTCGAGTAGCGCTTCGCCGTTTCCATAGTATGATTCTTGGAATTTTGCATACATGTCGTAGAGCAATGCGTATTTACCTTTCTCGAAATCAATATTTAAATCATCGTACGGATAGGTTTCCGAGTTCAAGTAAAGCCGAATATTTGACAATGCGCAATGATCGAATCGCGTGACCGTTTTCGTTAAGTTATTCTTTCGATTGGTTTGCAAAGCGAATATAACGTATCGCGGTTTTTCCATTTGCTGAGTCGTTTTTATCGCCCATGTAAGCTTCGTAGTAGTCTGTAGCAGAGGATATTCGAACAGATCCCACGATCGAAAACTCATGCCAATCGGTCTGTCGCTGTCCAAAATACATAACATGGACAGCTTATGTATTTCATCCAACGCAACGTGTGGCATTCGCCATTGAATTTTGTACAGATCCAGAATAGGTTTCGCGTTGTTGGAAGGACTGAACAACGCGTTCGCGTCGGTACGCGAGCGAATCAAAATCAATTCATGTCGAGCATATATCACAACGCGTTTGTAGTCTTCGCAGAAGCCTAATAAAACGTTCATAGGCACACAAAAGTTGAAATTTATCGCAGCCGTGGTCGTCGCCGTTTGCTTCTGCCGATCATCACCATACAGCCAGCCAGCGTTGGATAACGCGTCGCTTCTCGTTCTGGATAGACTCACGTAATTCTTCAGAGTTGTCGTTGCACCAGGATTTCTGGACCGATCGATTTCCACTCCATTCAATTCGTAGCGTATTTCCTCGAACATAAACGCAACGGCATTGTTCTCGAGAGTCGCCGTATCGATGCGTGATTCTCCTGCTCCAGCCGGTACTTCGAGTTTTCCCGGTAAACTAAGTTTTCCCTCAACATATAGAAAGCTTTTACACGGGAGCGTGTACAGGTCTTGTTGTTGAATGGGTATCCGTACTTCATCGCTGTTTTCGAACGTCGTGTTGGCGTACGGATTGTACGTGTACAGCTCAATCTTCGTTATGCGATTGTCGGAGATCGGCGCTTCAGAGATGTTCAAAATGTCGTCGAACATGATTTTTCCTCTCACTTTCTAACAATAAATCCCAAAGATCGTAGATACTTTGCGTTTTCCACGGTTAATTTTTTACGTATCGCAGACTTTACGTTTTTTTCCACAGTTAGTTTCTTGCGAATCAATGTGTTGCTGCTGTTGTTCAACGTATGGAATGCCGTATTGTTATGAATTAGCATTGCTTCCTCGCACGTGTAGTCGCACCGTGATTTCTTCACCTCGAAAATCAATCAAACGTCCGGATTGGTCAACTATGCGAATCGTTAAATCGTCAATTACTCGTGCAACGATCGGAAGGTAAATGACTCGTGCGGGCGTTTCCGATAATTTATACCCCGGTGGTACCTGGGGCGCGAACTCATGTATCGTGTGAACAAGTTTGCCATTGTCGTACGATCCAGTGGTTATGTTGCATTCCACTCGTACGATATTCACGTTGATGATATTCACAGGTGCGTTCGACGTGTGCCACGCGTTCGGTGACTAAACACGATTCAAGGAAAATCCCAGAATAGATCCCACGTTGCGAGGCTTTGTAAAGTTTATTTGATACTTGCTTATAATTTCGCTTTTCATGGTGTTGTTGTTCGCTCGTAGGACCAGCGGATATTCGATATCGGAGACGGTGGACGACTCGCCAACATTTTTGGGGGGATACCGCGCGCGTATTACACGCCTCAAGTATGCGTTAATCGCTTCCAATTCGTACGACCCGTCGGGGATGACGATCTCCTCGTCTTTTTCACCGAAGTAGAATCGATTGTTTCCGATGTTGGCGCTGATGTTCGGTATCGTGTAATAAGTTTGTAAATCGAGCAATCCCAGCTCGTATTCGCCATTGGCCAGATCTATGGGTGGAAAGTACTTGGACGACAGTATGCTGCTTCTCCCCGACAACGTGAGCGTAAATGACTTTTTCGCATGCATCGTCCAGAGAGAGAGAGAGAGTCTCTTTCCAGAGAATTTATAACGCAGTTTCTCGGAGAAATTTCACGCACAATTGTCCACACACGCTTTCGTCGTAGTTTTGAAAACGTTCGTGGTTATATAAGATTGTTGCGTTCGCACCGAAATAGCGAATCAACTCGATCGGCGGTCGAAGATATCCAAAACTATCAAAGTATTTGACGCGCGAGCCGTGTTTTATATAGGCGACCCAGTGCGTCCCCGGTCCACGACTATCGTCTAGATTGACTATACCCCGCTCGTTTACCCACGCATGCGGCGGCAAATCGTCACGCATAAAAACTCCGCGAAAGTATGGTAATCCTTAACAGAAGGTCATCAATTCGACATCTGTCGTCGTGTTGTCTTTCTTCGTTGTTTTTCCCCCTCTTCAAACCTTTTCCATGCTTATACGGTGCGAGATATACCCCACGACCCTCCATGGCACGATTGTGTCGCTCCGCTTCTTGCAATTGTTTCTTTGCAGCTTTCGCAGCGTTAATGGCTTTGACTACTCCTGCGGCACCACCCGTCAATGCTGCTATAGCCGACAAAGCAGGCAGCAGCAGCGGCAGAAAACCACCGCGTTTGGCGATCGGGAGAATTCGTTGTTTTTTTCTCTTTTCACCTTTTTTCTTTATCAGGCCCATGCCCAATTTCGTTTTAGCTTTCATGGCTGCCAACACTGCATCCGCGGCCACCTTCTCTCCCAAAGTTGCGTCCCCAGACGTTACTCGATGCAGCGCTCGATCTGCCAAAACGCTGTCGGCTGCGTGACGATTTCCAAGATCCTTGTACCGTGAATACGCTATATCGTGTTCGCGACAGGCTGCATCCAACGGATTGATTCCTCGATCCCCACGAGCTAATCGAGCGGTCAGTTTCGTACCAGGACCACAGAATTGATAACCGTGTATATGTAATTCGGACGGCAACGCGTTTATAGCTCTGTTTAAGAATCCCTTACCCGTATGCGAACCGGGGCACCGTTGTGAACGATGATTCGCACGCATAAGCTACTTTTTCTGCTCTCTCTCGCTTTGGAAAGAAACGAACCCTTTAGAGCGACTGATACCAATGGTGTTCGAGCTGTCGTATAAATACTCCCCACCCACCCCCTCATCGAATCAATCAGAACATGCGTTTTGTGAGGCAATCTTTGGATATTCGTGTTCCAACGAGTCGCGCGTTCGACGATTGCGACGAAACGATGCGGAAACATGGATCATTGTTACCAGGCAATGTACGATGCGTCATAAGCGGCCCGTCAGGATGTGGTAAAACGAACGTTATGATTAGCCCGTTGGAGAGCGCGAACGGGCTACGATTCGCCAATGTCTACGTGTATTCGAAATCTCTGTGTCAACCAAAATACCAATACTTGAGCAAACTATTCTCATCCGTGGGAAGGATGTAGGATACTTCGCGTTCGCGGATAACGCTGACGTAATCCCCCCCACTGAGGCACGTCCCGATTCGATTTTTATCTTCGACGACGTGGCGTGCGACGAGCAGAATATCATGAGAGAGTATTTCGCGATGGGTAGACATTCGCACGTCGATTGCTTCTACCTGGGTCAGTCGTACGCGAGAATACCTAAACATTTAATTCGTGACAATGCGAATCTGTTGATTCTGTTCAAACAGGATACCATGAATTTACGTCACGTTCATCAGGATCATGTAAATACCGATATGTCGTTCGAGACGTTTAGCGCGTTATGTGCGAATTGCTGGCGAACGAAGTATGGATTTCTCGTAATCGATAAAGACAGCCCTGCAAATCGCGGTCGTTACAGACGTGGATTTAACGAGTTTGTCGTACTGTAGCGAATACAGTTGCTCGATAAGAGTCGTCGGTGCTGTATCGCGGTTGTAAAATATCTCTTGCATAACCAATATGTCAGCCCAAGAGAAGGAGAAGCTGCGAGCTTCAATCGTGAACGAAATAGCGAAGACCAGCGATATCATACGTAAAAAGTATTTAGCGTTGAAAGTTGGGAAACTGACGGCCGAGACGAATTTGCGAACGACTTTACAACCAATCCTCGAACCGTTGAAACAGATAGTTCAAAATACGACCGCTGTCAAACCGAACGACAACGCGTTCTCAGATATCAAGGAAACATCACCGTCGTCCTTCCTACGAAAAAAAAGAAGATTCTCGGATATTAGGGGAACGCCATCGTCCTCCATGAAAAAAAGAAGAAGAATAAAGAAGAATGGAAATAGGGAAAAGAACGACGCAGCCGATGTAACGCGCGCCTCGAAAAAAATAATATATCTCGATGATGATGATGATGATGATGATGACAACTATGATGACGATGAGATCGAATCGACGACCATGGTACCACGACAAGATACCTTCGAATCGACGACCATGGTACCACGACAAGATACCTTCGAATCAACGAGTATGGTACCACGACAAGATACCTTCGAATCACCGCGCACGCCATCTTTGGAATCTTCAATGCGTAATATTTTTGAAAATCCTGAAACTCATCAAGAAGAAAATCAACGTCTAACCGAGAATCTTGGACTTTTGGCGCGTGAATATTTAGAAAAATTGTTTACCGGACCGACGAAAAATTCTGACAACGTGTACGGAGTATGTTTGAAAGATGATAAGCTGATGCTGGGAAATTCAACGTTCGAGGTGGACAGCAACGATGATATCATCGTTAAGGGGGTACGGTACAAGGGGACTCGCGGTCTTTACGAATTGATATTCAACAGAATACCTGATGAGAAGCTGTACACCGAGGATGATAAGAACGTATACAAAAGAATTCTCACTCTTACGCATGCACATCGACGCGGGAATCAGATAATGGGAAACAAAGGATTCAAGTATAGGAGAATTATAGGACCGATGTTTTCATCGCGAGGTGGGAGAGGGATTGAACTTCCAACTTTTATGCGTGTGACCGACCATCCGATCGATTACGTGTATTGGGACGATCCAAACGATCTTGTCGATCGTCTGAAATTGTTAACCGCTTCGAAGAACGCCGGCCATTCCAACCATGACAACGAAATAATGTCGATAATCGAAGAACTTCGCGATGCCGGTATAATTATAAATTAAAGCGCGTGCGTTCGTCGAGTCAGTGATGAATGAAATGTCGATCGATAAAAATGCGTGTTCGTCTTAATTGTTGCGAAACGAATCAAACGATATCCTCGGGAGAAGACGACGACGGTGAAAGCTGGAAGTTGAGATTTCAAAGTCTAAGGATAAAACTGGATGAGATATTTCAACGAATGCTGTGGATAGAAAAGCAGGTAAAACGGTTGTGCAAACGATACGAGTTGGCGATAATCGAAGAAGAAGAAGAAGAAGAAGAAGAAGAAGAAGACTAACTCGAGCGAAAAATGTCTATCGACAAATTTGGTAGAGTGCTTCGCGAAGCGAACAAAAGCGAGCCAAATGTTTCTTCAAGTTTCTATCCTGACGTTTTGAAAAGTTATGTGCGCGATAACGCTATATGTTTGAACGATGACGCTAAATTGTACGATGCGAAAGGTACGAGGATCGGGCACGTGGCGAATCCTGAGGCAAACGATCACGCAGCAACCAAACTATACGTGGACACGCTTAACGCGAAGCTCGAGTTCGAGATCATGAAAACACTGGTCAAAGAACTGAAAACCGCTAAAGAGACGATAAAGTCTGAAATATTAGCTAAACAGGATGAAAAACTGAAAACTGTTAAAGAAATGATAAAGTCTGAAATACTGGCTACGATACAAGGCGTTCAATACGATGCAGGCAAAAATTTGAGATCAAAGGATTCACGTATCCATGAAATCGATGCGAAAATCGATCATTCGGATGAGTCGCAAATGCTCGAGAAGGAGAAGGTAAAAAAGCGATATGAACAACATCGTCGATGACGATCGGCTGGAGAACTTTGGAATAAGCTTTCATGACCGTCCGATCTTGAGAAATCTATGGATAGATGTACAACAACCATACTGCATACTGTACAACAGCCATTACTGCATACTGTACAACAGTCATACTGCGTACTGTGCAACCGCTATACCTGTACCTGTACCAGTACCTGTACCTGTACCTGTACCTGTACCTGTATGGAAAAATGAGGGACGGATATATCACTGAGTTTTGAAGACTTTTTAAAGAAAAAGTATATATGTGAAACTCGATAAAGTATACGCGTAGATACGACGTATCGAGGAGCGAGAGCGCGACGCTTCAATTACTGGAAAGACATGATTGAAAAGTGAATAACCGGTTAAAAGAGAGAGAGAGAGCGAGATAACAGCGAGGATGAGTAAAGAAAACATGCTGGAAGAGCTGCATGCTCCGGCGAGACGTTTTTACCCGCGTAGACGTGTGATCGTGCGAGGATTCGATGATCTTTGGCAAGCCGATATCGTTGAAGTTCAAAACTACGCGCGAAACAATCGCGGGCATCGATATATTCTCACGATAATCGATGTATTTAGCAAATACGCATGGACGGTTCCTTTGAAGAGTAAAAATGCGAGCGACGTGTGTAAAGCTTTCGCGTCAGCGTTGGAGAAGGACGGCAGAGCTCCGAACAACTTGCAGACCGACATGGGGAAAGAATTCTACAATGCAACGTTCCAAGAATATCTGAAGAAACGTAACATCAACCATTATTCAACGTTTAGCCCTATGAAAGCATCGGTCGTGGAACGTTTCAATCGTACGTTGAAGAACAGCATGTGGAAATTTTTCTCGTTGAGCGGAAAATATCGCTGGATCGATGCGCTTCCCACGTTGACCGAGAACTACAATAATCGAAAACATCGTACCATTCGTATGCGACCCGCCGACGTGAACCGTAAAAATGCCGGACACCTTCTGTCCACCGTGTACAACAACGTGAAGATTGCTGGTCCTGCCAAATTCAAGGTCAATGATCACGTGCGCGTCAGCAAGTTCAAAACTCTATTTGACAAAGGATACACGCCGAACTGGTCAACCGAAATATTCAAGATTACCGCGGTGAAACTAACGAATCCTGTCACGTATCTCTTGGCCGACTCGAGGGGCAAACCTATAGCTGGAGGATTTTACGAGCATGAGATACGCGCGGCAAAATATCCCGACGTATACTTAGTTGAAAAAATATTGCGCAGAAAAGGAAATAAGGTATACGTAAAATGGTTGGGAATGGATGCGTCACATAATTCATGGATATCTAAAACGAATATACTTTAATTGTATTTCTACTCGTATTTTATATGTAAGATAATTAATTTTTCTCTTCTTTTAATTGTATTCTTTTATTCTATAGGAATTGTGAAAAATGTAATTTGCGATAAAATACAACATTTAAATAAACTTCTTGCAGTCGAGTAATGTGTGTTGGCTAACTTTCTACCCTCGTCACAAGATAGCGACGTTGTCCCTATCCTTTTTCGCTAGAACATGATCCGTCGACGATTTGCATATATACCGTCCTCAACCGTCTACTAGAAGATAACTCCTCTACAGTTGATGATTTAGCTATGCACATAAGAACCCAGACCGTCCACATTGTACCGTTTACTGGTAGAAATTGTACCGTTTACTGGTAGAAATTCTAAATTGGTTGGTCGGGGTTCTTATGTGCATAGCAAAATCATCAACTGTAGAGGAGTTATCTTTTCTGCTTAAGGTGAATCAATGCGTATCGAAATACATTCGCATCAATAAGTCAGGGTGGAAACCTTAGTTCTGCTGAAAGATTTTGTACGTGATGAACAGCCTAAACGAGAACCCCTCTCCTTAGACGTTGACATATTAGTATGTGGTTGAGGGATGGTAATATAATATAATATATAATAATATTTTATTCTCTTTTCGGAGTACATGCGGACCTCCGCTCCGCTTACAATTCTATCTTATTTTTAACCATATATCTCACGCTAGAGAGAGAGAGAGCACACCATTCATTCATTCCATCCTTCTTCACACATACTCTCATCCATTCTCTGGACCCCCGGTTCCGGCATTCATCCTTTCTCTCAACTTTTCCACTCTCTTCATCCACACCTCCCCTTCTCCATCCTCCCCTAACACTTCTGCCACCACTTCCTGCCATCCTTTCTCCCTCCCCCAATCTGTACACTCCTCCCATACATGCTCCCACGTCTCTATCCCTCTCCCACATATCCTACAGCACTTTCTTTCTTCTTCCTCCCAATACCTTGCCCCTCTCATTCTACTACCCAGTCTGTACCCCGCTACCAGTTGCCACCTCTTTTCCTCCCAATCTTTCTTCTTCAGGTACGCTGGTATACCTTCTCCCTTTACCTCTCTATACCATCTATTGAATTTCGACTCCCTTATCCTTTTCCATCTATCCTCCCTTTGCCTATTTTTCTCCTTCCTTACCAGCTCTTCTCCTCTCTTCCTCCCATCCCTCCAGCACCCTCCCTCTCCTAGCTCTTTCTCTTACTTCTACCCAACATTTCCGTGCCAAGTACCCACCTTTTCCTTCGCTTAACCTCCTTTCGTATCCCCAAGCCCTCATACCCGCCCTTCCCACCAATAACTCTCTCTGTAGTTCCTCTCTGACCATGTACCCTGGCACACTTCTCTCCACTCCCAATACCCATCTCAAAAATCTTTCCTGTACTTTCTCTATTTTTTCCCTCTCTTCCCATCCCCATATTTCTACCCCATACCCCATTACTGCCCAACCTAACCTATCAAATAACCAGAGCCTTTTCCCCCAGTCCTTCGGAAACTTCCTTTTTCCTATTCCCCATATTTGTCTCATAACTACTTCCCCTTTCCTCGCCCTCTCATCCACATGCTCCTCCTGTCTCCCATTCGCTATCATCACATATCCCAAGTATTTAAACTTTTTCACCTCCTCTATTACCTCGCCCTTCCATCGCCACTTCATCCTACCTCTCCTTCCCCCTCCCTTTCTACATCTCATCATCTTTGTCTTCCCTACATTTACCTCTAGTTTTTTCTCAGCTACATACCTCTCCAATCTCGCTATTAATCCCTTCATCCCATCCTCGTCCTCTGCCAACACTGCCACATCATCCGCATACGCCAATGTATATATTTTTTCCCCTCCCAATTTCACTCCTCCCCATCTCCCCTTCTTCAACTCCTCCTCCATATCCGCTATCAATATCGTAAATAGCATTGGACTCAGGGGGCAGCCCTGCCTTACTCCCTTTACCGTCCAAAAACTGTTTCCTTCTTTCTTTCCCACCCTCACCTTGCTCTTCGTTTCCCTTAGAATTTCCGCACATCTCTGCACCAACCCTTCTCTTATTCCCGCCTTCCTCATTGACCTCACTAACACCTCTCTATCCACGGAATCAAAAGCCGCCTTCATATCCACAAATAGAACCAGCATCTTTCCTCCCTTCTTCGCTATATTCCTATTTATAAGGTAGTTTAGAACATAAATGTTATCTTCCGTTCCCATTCCCTTCCTGAACCCCGTCTGATTCGGCGGAAGCACCCCTTTCCCCTCTATCTCTTTCCTCAGCCTCTCTGCTACTACTGCTGCATACACTTTATACGCTGTCTGCGTCAATGTCACCCCTCTATACTGTTCCACTTTCTCTCCTTCCCCTTTCTTTACTATGGGCACTACTACCCCCTCCGACCAGTCCTATGGCCACCCCTCCCCTCTCCATACTCTATTACATATCTCCCATAATCTCTCTCTTATAACCTCCCACCATATTTCCATGCTTCATTCGGGATCCCGTCCCCTCCCGTCGCTTTCCCCTCTTTCAGCCTTTTTATTACCTCCTTGAGGGATGGTAATATGATAATTCATTTTTTCTCTAAAACGACTATACTTTATATGTAGAAATTGTGATAATTAATTTTTCTATAGGAATTGTAAAAGAATAATTTTACAGTCAAATAAAATACAACGAGATATTCTTAAATAATTTTTATTTTTTAAAATAATATATCCTTACAAAAGACCTCCAATAATTTTACACACATTTATATATATTTTTAACCTATCTGTTTTTGCGCGAACGCCTCAGCTGCGATGATATCGGCGCACGAAGCTGCCAGTTCGCAATCGGTCAACGAACTTTGATCGAAAGATTCGCTCTCGACGATCGCTTTCGTGATATTCTTTGCATCGCTATCCTTCACCACAACGACAAAATTCATAAATTTAGCAGCAATCGTGGGAACATTGTCGATCAGCCACGAATACATGTTGTACACGCAGAATTCGAAGTTGTACAAGTTATACATCGTTTTTTCCGTGATGTACAAAGCTACGAACTGATTCGATAATTTCACTAGATTCATACCATTACGATTAACTGTTTTCTGCATAGACGGTGAAAGTAAATCAGAAATACACTCCTTTGTGCGCAATAACTCTGTCCATGCATCCAAGAAAAACGTGATCTCGTTACCACGGTTATCCCCTATAGCTAGTTCCACGCAAATGTCATCACCAACGCGCACGCCAATTTCGAGATATTTAAAATAATTGCCGGCTATGGAGTATCTTCGACTTAAGACCCATGCGCTGTGCAAACTCCTCGGCGGTTGCATCATCGATGATCGTGAAATGGAGCTGCTGTTGTTGGGAAAACCCTCGCACGACGACGGCTGTATCATTGATGATCGTGATATGGGCTGCTGTTGAGAATCGCACGACGACGGCTGTATCATTGATGATCGTGATATGGACTGCTGTTGAGAAACCCTGCAAACAGATTTAAGAAATTAGACGTTTTTTCTCAATTTCTTTTTCACAATTTTTTTCATGTTTTTCTACTTACATATTATTTAGTCTCCTCCTTTTGTACGGCTCCTCGACGTTCGAACGATTACATTCGGCGGATGGATGACGGTTGTACTGCATGGTGCTGTCTACGTTTTTTAGCGGTGGTTGTCTCGATCTGAAGCTTGACGCCCGGAATACGTCGTTTTATAGGATCTCTCCCTACCACTTCTTTTACAAATAAGATCAGCAATCCCCTCCCCGACAGTTACAGACTTGCAATAATCTCTCTGTACCACTTCCTTTGTTCTTTTTACGGGGATAAAAAATGATGACTCAGTTTTTCTAAACGATGCTGTAATGTTCCCAAGGAAGAGTATTGATCAAATTACTGCAAATATACCGCTTATCATCATGCGGACTCAATGCCAATTTCTTTTCCGACATTGAATACACCTGATGCCGTACGGACACTATGCGATTACCGCTAACGCTCTTTTCCGTATGATTATGAAGGCATTCAACGTAATCTTCGAAACTTATATCCCGTGCGGTAACGTTTGTTCTGATTCCCTTGATCTTTTGAGTGTCCTGATCACCGTGCACGCGAATCGCATACATTTTCGAACGAAGCCCCACGAACTCAGTCATAATTTTACCGCCGTTCTCATCCTTCATCAAACCGACCTGTTTATTGTTTGCGATAGGAACACCGTAAACGTTGTTCGCGGCATAATTACTGGTGTCGTATCTATGGATATCACGTTTCATCAGCACCTCGTACGAGTCATCGCAAGCGATCTCGTATATCAGGCTGTCCGTGTCCGTGTACAAAATCTTACAATTTTGCTGAAATTTTGGATACATGTAATCGTAATGAAAGCTGTACAAATGAAATTTTGAAATATCCAATATGGACATGCCCACGTAGATTGGTTTGAAAAATTTAACGAGCATCTTTTTCAACTGAATCGCGACAAAGTCCTCGGAAAACACTGTACAGCTGTGAAAATTTGGTGTAACTATCAATCATTCAACACCGTGTCTACCACTCCATCGAGAAAGCAATTTCACGATCGCGTGATTTCGAACGTTCTCCATAGTTTTTCCAAACACGGCATTGTTCATTAATTTGAACAAATTCTTGGAGAAATCGTTGGTTGCGTTGGCGCGTAATTTCGTGTTCAAATCGATATAGCCGTGCAACCATCACGACTGTCGAAACTCTAGAATTCGATGAATTTTTCGCAATTTCAGATTATGTTTCAAACTTTGTTGGAGGTACCGATAATGTACAACGTATCGCTCCTTATCGCGAAGTGTTGCCATCAACTTTTTCTGCGTACTCGAGTCGGTCGCTGAGTCGTGACTGGGGCAAAACGGAAGATCCGCGTGAGCATCGTGAATTTCGCGCGGATACTCCAAATCCACCTCCAAAATGTATCCTACGGGGCTATCGATCGGAATGGATTCGACGTCGAAATCGTCCGCATCCACCCATCGAAAATCTCTGTACGGCAGATGTTGCGACATAGCCCAACCGTACAGATTATTCACGTCGAAATACATTAAGTAGGTGGATGGCTTGGTCGAGTCGTGTGTAGACGAATACTTGTTGTTTGCATGCGCATATCTGTGCGAACACTGGCTCAATCCACCGCGTATTCCTCGCTCCACGAACAAAAGCATGTCAACGTCAGTCAACAACTCCAATTCGATCTTTGTCATTTTCAACATCACGTCCCACGCGAAACCGGGGAGCGTGTAATAATGCGCCGGATCGAGCTTGTAATTCTCGAGACAGTCATCGCGAAAATTTTCAAAAACATTCGCCAACAACAGCACATCCAATTTTAAGTACAAGTCACTGTACTGCCCAAGCGTTTGTATAGCGAAACGCGACCAAACCGTATTCGCGTGAAGGTAATCGACGTCGGATATCTCGCTGCCATTCAACCGATTGTAAAATGCCTCACGCGGTGGCAAACGTGTATCGTTTAATTTATCGTATGACGTCAGATAATCGTATGGGAAAACACCTTTTCTGGTCAATAATTTCTAATCATCGTGGGAAAGATGTGCAAATTCACCTCGTACGATGCGTAATTTGCTTTCGTCCAAGTATGACGACAGCTTGTCCAGACTCGAGTTCAAGAACTTGAACGAATCGACGAAGCGGAATTTCAACAATTTTGCATGCTTACGCTCTTCACCCGGCTGTCCCTCGATATGAACGGTTTTTGTGAAAGAGATATACTTCTCTTTCGTCGAATGGCAACACATCTATTCGTCCCTCGAACGAGTTTGCTAATTCTTTGATGATGAAATGTGCATCGTAGCCTGATAAATTATGAAAAACCACTGGTATCACGTATGAAGATTGATAGCTTAAATTACAATCGTTGTGCGCCGGACCGCGATACGTGCCCGTGAAATGACAATGATCGTGCACCCTCGTCGCATCGGAAGTGTCGAACGGTTCCTCGCAGATGTGACAATGTGTTGCCGTACGAAAATTTAACTTTTCCATTTCGGTTAGCGAATCCATCGGCACCGTTTTATCGAATATCGGCTGTAATTTACGACTGAGTTCGTGCAACCTGTTCGCGAACCACGCGGCGCATCCCTCTTTATCGCGGTAAACCTGATACTCGCACAACGATTCGTCATAGCGGCAATGCAAGTAGTATCCTATGCTAAACGCGTGGTGGGAAGGGAAACATTATGTCTTTTTGCTTCAAACAATTTAAAAAAATAATAAAACGTGCAACTTACCGATCACAAATATACTTCTGATTTTTCTGCTTGCTAAGCTGCGACGAAACCAATCGTGATAAATTTCGTATACACATGAATTGACCATGCGTCTTTGCGGCATTCTGTAGAAACAGCAAGTTGGCGTGTCTTCCCTCCCGTTTCTTCTCTGTCAAATGAAGCGTTACGCATTTCTTGCGCACCCATTCGAACACGTTCACGGAAACGTCGTTTTCTCGTTTAAATTTTCGGATATCTTTGAACGACATAGGCAGTTGGAAACCTTCGGTTTTCGGGAGCACGTCTTTGTAGTCCGGATATGATGACACACGCGATGAATTTTTCTCGACCGGATAGAGACCTGCCACGGTCGCCCAAAAAAAGCATGCATCGTCGTTGCTGTTCACGTTCGCGACCGCTCTTTTCAGCTGTATCGCTCGAGGTATGCGGCATGCGGCGGTGCAGCCGGCTTGCAATGGCTGGTATTTGCTAAAGTTCACGATTAAATGCAGTATCTTCGACAGCGCCCACCCGCTGTCTCGCTCTTGAAACTCCTCCAACGATGTTAAAATCGTCGGTACAACGTCTTTCTGGTACCACTGTCGTAGATTGCTCGTCCGAAACAATGCAACGTTCCGCGTGCCGAAACTTTTCACAGAAACCTCGTTGGCGCGCTGCATGAATTCTGCCTCCAACGTTACGCTAGCTTTCAACGATGAATGCGTGTTTAAAAATTCCGTCACGCGTCCTGTGACCATTCGTTTCGCATGCTGTAAAAATTGTTTCGGGTCGATATGTTCAACGTTGATAACGATGCCGGTCGATATGCGATTTTTAAAAGCCGACTCGACATTTTCCCAACGAAGCGTCGAGGCTCTCGCACCCCTGCGATCGTATAAACCTCTACCGACGCGCGACGAGGAAACACGTTGATTCAACGATACGTTCAAAGTTTTCATACGGCACATAGTCGATGTTAAACTAAATTTCTTGCCTACTGGCAATTCATCTTTTGCATGGGATAGATAATTGACGCAACACAGTAGAGACTCGATGTACGAGCGATGCCATTCGCGATACTCGTCCATGGTTTTCACCAACATTGACATGCGTGTCAAACACTTCAACATTTTTTTACACGTTTCGATCATCTTGCTATAGAACGGTTGTTAACACACGGTATAGAATAACTTTAACACGACAACGATGGAACGTTCGCGTATGTTGGCATTCGCGGCCCATCGCGCCCTATTTATCCAAGGAAACTGCCCTTGATAAGAGGTATCATATTACATACCTCGGTGACGAGACATGACTCATGACTCATCACACGTTGAACACGTTCAAGTTTACTCAAAAAGCTGACGCTGCAGTTTTGCACGTGCGAGATACTCAAAACAGCTGACGTTCAAGGTTACCCCCCAAAAAGCTGACGCTGCAGTTTGATACCCCCCTCCCCCTCAAAAATATGCTCGTGCTATAAGGTAATTCCCCCTCCCCCTCCCCCGCAAAAAATAAAGCTGACGTTCAAGGTTACCCCCCAAAAAGCTGACGCTGCAGTTTGATACCCCCCTCCCCCTCAAAAATATGCTCGTGCTATAAGGTAATTCCCCCTCCCCCTCCCCCGCAAAAAATAAAGCTGACGTTTAAGGTTACCCCCCAAAAAGCTGACGCTGCAGTTTGATACCCCCCTCCCCCTCAAAAATATGCTCGTGCTATAAGGTAATTCCCCCTCCCCCTCCCCCACAAAATTTGGTTCTGTTATAAGCTAATCCCCCTCCCCCCCTTCCACACAAAAGTCGCGCTGTAAGGTAAAATGCCGGTAAGGTAGGAATCTGCCTACAATGATAACTGTGAGTTAGAACGCGTGTATACATACTACTTTTATGTTATCAAATTTTTCGTTAACGTTTTCTGAAAAAGTAACAACGCGATCAGAATGATGAATGATGCAATCAATGTGCCCCGTCGTAACTTAGAGCTGATTAGATTTTGGTCCATATTAGTGAAGTAATGTTTTAGATTTTTTAGTTTTTTACGAAAGAAGTTCATTCAACAATGCAATTTATACGAGAGGATGGAAATTTTCCACCGAATAAACAAACGTAATTATATATGTAAAGAAAGTAGGCTTTCTTCACTTGAATATGCCGCGTTTTACACACGACGCACGTCCCCTTCAATTAACTCAATAGATGGAGCAATAGGGGAATGATGAGCAAATTTTGAGAGAGTGAACTGATTAGAGAGCTTCTAAAAGCAAGCACATACAGTAATGTAAAAGCAGGTTTGAAGAGAAGAAATGACAAAATCAGTGCATGGTTTATATTAACAGATGAGCTTAAAAAAACATACATAGATGAAGCAGGAAATTTACAATTTGAAGATAGAATCTTACAAGAGATGGATAATATAAAAACCAGTGATATAGAAAATACAAATTTAACCAAAATATTAGAAAAATTAGTAGAAGTTTCTCAGAAAAAAGGAGAAAAAAGTTTAAAACATATTGCAGATAAGTTGATCATAGAAAAGTTTAATAGCAAAATATCCAATGCCCATCAATGGATAAGTATATATGAAAAAAAATGTACAAGATTGCAGATAGATAAGGAAGAACATATGATTGAAATATTACGATTTTTTTGGATGACACAAGTCACAACTGGTATCATTCAATGATGTTGAGAGAGAGAGAAAGTCAATGGAACACATGGAAGGAAAAGTTCATAGAGACTTTCGGTAATAAAGGATGGAATAAGAGAGCATATGCTCACTATTATAAATACAAAGAAGGCTCATTATTAGAGTATGCAATAAAAAAAGAAAAATTATTGTTAGAAATCAACAAAAATATGGACAT
Source organism: Lasioglossum villosulum (assembly GCA_963971365.1). Taxonomy (NCBI): domain Eukaryota; kingdom Metazoa; phylum Arthropoda; class Insecta; order Hymenoptera; family Halictidae; genus Lasioglossum; species Lasioglossum villosulum. Next base: position 14,447,439 of record OZ020504.1, on the reverse strand, counting down.
AGACACTGTTATAGATAGAATTGGATTTGGTCTACCAGAAAATATTAGGGAAAAAATAGATAGAGAAGATTTAGAAAATATAACAGACTTATTTAATGAATTAAAAAAACATGAAGGAAAAATGGGAAAAAGGAATAACTTTTAAACAGAAGAAACTAAACAAGATTGGAAGTACAAGACTGAAGAAAAGAAACCATGTAAGACATGTGAAAGCTTAAATAAAGGTGCAAGATACCACCCAGAGGATAAATGTTGGTCTAAAACAAAACCAAATGGAACTAAAGAACAACCAAGAATAATAGGAAACAACGCAGTCATAGAAGTAAATTTACAAGATGAATTAAAAAACGAATCATCACACCATTGATAAAGGTAAAAATGTTATTGGAAGATAGACTGAATATAGATGGAATCTACGATCCAGGATCACAGATATCAATAATAAATTCAAGATTTATTAAAATAAAAGAAAACAAAGAAGATATGAACAAAATAGCATTAAGAACAGTCAATGATGTGACACAAACAAATGGACTAGTAACAATAAAAATTAGAATACTTGAAATAGAGAAAGAAGTAGACGTATTTATAGTGAAAAATGATGATTTCGAAGACTTCTTAATTGGGCTTGATATGATAAAACTATTTAGATTAACTCAAGATGAGAACTTAAACATCTCTCAAAAGTTAATAGAGAACAAAATAAGAACAGAAATAGAAAAAATAAGCCCAACAGAAATTAAAGTGAACTTTAATGAACATGTTCAAGAAAAAGAATTTGAAGCGAAATTGGACCACCTACGTGAAAAAGAAAAATTTAAAATAGAAAAACTAATAGATAAGTACAAAATGATTTTTGCGAAAGACAAATACGATATAGGAACAGTGAAAGATTATGAAGCAAGAATAGATCTATCAGTGGAAAAATATTGTAGTAAACGACCATATAGATGTACAATCGAAGACAAAAAAGAAATAGAACAACAAGTAGCAAAACTACTAGAGAAAAACCTAATCGAAGAATCTTATAGCCCTTTTGCGGCACCAGTGACTCTGGCTTTTAAAAAAGATGAAGGAAAAAAATCTCGATTATGCATCGACTTTAGAGAACTAAACAAGATAGTTATACCACAAGCGCAACCTTTTCCACTCATTGATGATATAATAATAAAAGCCAGAAACTGTAAATACTTTACAACGCTAGATATAAATTCCGCATTTTGGTCAATTCCACTAAGGATAGAAGATAGAAAGAAAACCGGCTTCATAACACAAGAAGGACACTACCAATGGACTTGTTTACCATTTGGTCTAAAAACAGCACCAGCAATATTTCAGAGAATCTTATCTAGTATACTACGAAAACATAATCTCAAACACTGTACAGAAAACTACATAGACAACATATTAATATTTTCAAAAACTTTCGAAGATCATTTACTACATATAGAACAAGTTTTAAATGCAATCATAAAAGAAGGATTTAGACTGAAACTGAAGAAATGCACACTTGCAGCGAGATCAGTAAAATACCTTGGACACATCATCGAGAATAACACAGTAAGACCTATTAAAGATAACTTGATCTCAATTCAAAATTTTCCAACCCCCAAAACTCAAAAAAATATTAGACAGTTCTTAGGAAAAATTAATTTCTACCATGAATATATACCAAAGATTTCAATAGTACTAGATCCATTACATAGATTGTTAAGAAAAGATGTGAAGTTTGATTGGTCTGAAGAATGTGAAAAATCTTTTATAAAAATAAAAAAGGTATTATGCTCCCAACCAGTGCTAGAGATATTTGATAAAGATTTGCCCATCAATATATATACAGATGCTTCACTAGAAGGCATGGGTGCAATATTGAAACAAGTTCAACAAAATGGAAACGAAAAACCAGTGGCTTATTTTTCAAAAAACTGAGAGAGACACAAAAAAGAAAAAAAGCTATATATTTAGAGTGTCTAGCAATTAAAGAGGCAATAAATTATTGGGAACACTGGTTGATTGGAAGATATTTTGAAGTATATTCAGACCACAAACCTTTGGAACACCTTAACATTAAAGTAAGAACGGACGCAGAACTAGGTGAGCTGACATACTACCTATCACAATTCGATTTCAAAATAAAGTATCTACCAGGAAAATGTAACCTTGAAGCGGTCTGTCTTAGCCGAAACCCGGTATTAGAACCAGCTAAGACACAAGATATGCTACAAATTGTAAATTTAATAAAGATAAATGAAATAAAAAAGGATCAACCAGAAAACAATATGTTACAAAAACTAAAAAGAAAGATAGTTGATAAGGACGGTATTTTTTACAAACCAGGAAAAAATAACAGAAACAAAATAATCTTATCAGAACAACTAAGCATTAAATTAATAAAAGAAACACATATGGAATGGTGCCACATCGGAATTAGACAGACATTAAACAGAATATACCCGCATTATACAGCAAAGAATTTAATAGAAAATATAAAAAGAATATGCGAAAATTGTAATATACGCATTAAAAATAAATCGAGAGGCCAAATAAAATACGGATTGATGTCACACTTAGGACCAGCAACTAAACCATTTGAAATAATGTCGATTGATACGATTGGTGGATTTGGCGGTCAAAGATCAACGAAAAGATACCTTCATTTATTAGTCGATCATTTTACAAGATACGCGTTCATTTTAACATCCAAAACACAAACCGCAAATGACTTTATAAAATTAGTCCAAAATATACTAGAAACGGATAAGATAGATATGATAATTACAGATCAATATCCAGGCGTTAATTCAAAAGAATTTAAAAACGTTTTGAAAGAACAAGAGGTAAAACTTATATTCACAGCTTTAAATGCACCTTTTTCAAACGGCCTAAATGAAAGACTCAACCAAACAATAGTTAATAAAATAAGATGCAAAATTAACGAAACTAAAGAAAAGAAAGCTTGGACGACAATAGCAAGAGAATGTATAAACAAATATAACGTAACAGAACATTCAGGTACAGGCTTTACACCAAAATATTTACTAGACGGTACAGATACAAGCCTGTTACCCGAAGAATTAAAAGAAAATAAAAATGTAGAAGATTGGAAGAAAGATAGAAAACTAGCAGTACAAAAGACCATAAAATCACACGAATACAATAAAAAACTCTTTGATAAAAACAGAAAAGAACACGAATTCAACACAGGGGACCTAGTATATGTGGAAAATGGTAATAAATTAAACAGAAAAAAACTAGACGAACTTAGGATTGGTCCATTTGAAATAATGGAAAAAATATCAGAGTCAATATACAAAATTAAAACTGGAAGAAGAAATGAAGAAAAAGGATTATTCCATAAAACAAAATTGATACTAGTAGAAGATACAACAGATGATGAAAACTCTTGAGGTAATTTTCACGGTGGGAAGGGGGGATGTAAAGAAAGTAGGCTTTCTTCACTTGAATCTGCCGCGCTTTACACACGACGCACGTCCCCTTCAATTAACTCAATAGATGGAGCACTAGGGGAATGATGAGCAAATTTTGAGAGAGTGAACTGATTAGGAAAATACGTTAGAATAACTACAGTACTGGAGAGAGATCACTTAAAAGACCATAACTGTTAAGAGTGTTAAACGAGTGAATTAAAGAAGTGATAAGGATAAACTTCAATTGTCGTTTCTTTATTTTACAGGTAACTTTGTAATTATTGTAAATAGCCCTTGTACATAATGATAAACAAAACTTTATTTTACAGAGAAACAAATTCGTTTATTATTCTTATTAAGAAGTGAGTTTCAACACCCTTATATATATATACTTCATTTTTATTTTTTTTAAATTAAAAAAAAAATTTTTTTTATTAAAAAAAAATCAACAATAACTAGCTAGTTTAGTGGTTTAATCGACTGTAAAATTTTCGGTCGTGAGGAAGGATAGCGTATGGGAAAGAAGGAGACGCGAACAGAAAGGAACGCTTCAGCCACCCGATACGTGTTTCATTGTGCCCTTCTCTATGTTCGGCTCTCGATTGAAGTCTTGGCGCGGTCGACGCGGTGGACTTTAGACGCAGTCATAAATCAAAAAATAAAGGCTCTCTGCAAAAGTTGTCTGTCCAGAGTACGACTTCTCAATAATATTACACGATTTACTGTGAAATGTGCCAGCGACTGCGTCTGTCTGCGTCTCTTTCTTTACCATACGCTATCCTTCCTCGTGACCGAAACTTTAACTGCCTATAATACTTAAACAAAAAAAAACTAGCTGGTTATTATTGATCGCTCGCTTGGCGAGCTCGCGAGTAGAACTGCTCTTGCGAGAGGGTTGGTGGTACGCATTGCTAGTGAGGCATACAGCTATTAATGGTTTTTTTTAAATTTTGTGTGTGACTCTCCACGAGCCACACAAAGATCTTCCCGATTCGTTAGTTGTAAGTGGTAACATTAGCATTAATTGCATAATTAAAAAAAAATTTTTTTTTAAATAAAAAAAAATGAAATATATATAATTACGTTTGTTTATTTGGTGGAAAATTTCCATCCTCTCGTATAAATTGCATTGTGTTAGAGATTTTAACCGTTTTTATTTATGAAATGAGTACATTGTATATAGTCTACAATCATCCAATAAAATGACTACGAGTAGATAATATATGCCGGTTCTACGATCAGACTTATCATACCTTACCGGCACCAGTACCTTATAGCGCGAGCTACTTTGCGGGGGGTGGGGGAGGGGGGATTTTTCAAGGACAGTTTCCCACGTTATAGTGCGAGCATACTTTTGCGGGGGTGGGGGAGGGGAGACCACATTATCTGTACACAGCTGTATGTAGTTTCTTCTTATCTATGACAAGGGTTTTGCGAATATGATCTTCCGAACATGCTTCGCGAATATGATACATCGAGAAGATAATTTTTTGCGGGGGAGGGTGGATTTATTTTAAGAACATAGCGAGACCATATTATCTGTACACAGCTGTACATAGTTTCCTCTTATCTACTCGATGCATTCCTATTGTACCCTTTACGAATATGATATTTCGTACGTGCCTCGCGAATATGATACATCGAGAAGATAATTTTTGCAGGGGTTATCTATGACACACAGGTTCTTTCACGGTATGTAGCCCTGGAGGAACACATGCTTTTTTCCAGAAAGACTTGACCTTGAACGTGTTTCAAACGTCCTTCCTACCCATCGTTTAAGCACACTGTTTATATCGTTCTAAGAGAGATAGTTTTAATTAACAGAGTGGTATAGAGTCCCCCTTATCTTTCCAACGTGACTATCGCGAGTTCGTTTCTGAGCGGTATAGAGTTTCCGCCCTATCTTTTTAGATGTCTCGCGAGCGGAGATTTTTGTTGCATCTATTTCTGGAGAGGGTATGTGTTTAAAAGAATGTATGTTGCCGGCGCCAAGTTCATTTGCATACAGAGTGTTCAGTTTGCGTAAGATTTTAAAGATCCACCATTGTTCCATACGTGACGGTTTTCACGTACGGACTTGTTGTGCGGAAATGAACGTATCGGAGGGAAAAGATGACATGACCGCTCAAACGTTGAAAAATATAGCTTGGCCTCACGTTATAAATTCACACTTGAGCGATCATTTCTCCATCGAGCAGAAATCGATGGTGGAACGTTTAATGCGAAACGACGTAACGAGTCGCGTATGTTTCGCTTACACGAAAAGATTTAGTCAAGTTGTCGCGCAGTGGCATGCGGTCGATTCCCCATCCGCGATATTGGACCTCATTGAAACGGGCGAACGTCGCATCGTTGTATGTGAAGTGTAATTACATTTGGGAACATTTCTAATCTGACGAGTTGGAAGTAGCATCGTTTCGCGGACACAGTGTTTACCGTGACAAAAGTATCGATGGAAAAGCGGCAAGATGATTGAAACGTGTAAAAAAATGTTGAAGTATTTGACACGCATGTCAATGTTGGTGAAAAGTATGGACGAGTATCGCAAATGGTTTCGCTCATACATCGAGTCTCTACAGTGTTGTGTAAATTATCTATCCTGTGCAAAGGATGAATTGCCAGTAGGCAAGAAATTGAGTTAAACATCGACGATGTGTCGTATGAAAACTTTTAACGTTTCGTTGAATCATCGTATTTCCTCATCGCTCGTCGGTAGAGGTTTATACGACCGCAGCGTTTAAAAATCACATATCGACCGGAATCGTTATCAACGTTGAACATATTGATCCAAAACAATTTCTGCAGCACGCAAAACGAATAATTACGGGGCGCGTTCCGGAATTTTTAAACACGCATTCATCGTTGAAAGCTAGCGTAACGTTGGAGGCGGAATTTATGCTGCACGCCGGCGAGGTTTCCGTGAAAAGTTTTAGCACGCGGAACGTTGCGTTGTTTCGGACGAGCAATCTACGACAGTGGTACCAGAAAGACGTTATGCCTACGATTTTGACATCGTTGGAAGAATGTCAAGAGCGGGACAGCGGGTGGGCGCTGTCGAAGATACTACATTTGATCGTCAACTTTAGCAAATACCAACCGTTGCAAGCCGGTTGCACCGCTACAATCGACGTGCCTCGAGCGATACTGCTGAAAAGAGCGATCGTGAACGTGAACAGCAACGACGATGCGTGCTTTTATTGGGCAATCGTGGCGGGCCTCCACCCAGTCGAGGCAAATCTGTCACGTTTATCATCGTATCCACACTATAAAGACGTGCTTCCGAAAACCGAAGGTTTTCAACTGCCTATGTCGTTCAAAGATATCCGAAAATTTAAACGAAAAAACGTCGTTTCCGTGAACGTGTTCGCACGGGCACGCAAGAAATGCGTAACGCTTCATTTGACTGGGAGGAAACATGAGGGAAGACACGTCAACTTGCTGTTTCTACAGAATGCCGCAAAGACGCACGGTCATTTCGTGTGTATACGAATTTTGTCGCGATTGGTTTCATCGCAGCTTAGCAAGCGGGATCATCAGAAGTATATTTGTGACCGGTAAGTTGCATTTTTGTTTTTTTGTTAAATTCTTTGAAGCAAAAAAGACACGATTTTTCCCTTCCCACAGGTGCTTGCAATTTTTTCCCTCGCAGGAGAGATTAAACGTTCATACAGTTGACTGCGAACGGATGAATGATTGCGCTCTGATGCTTCCAACAGAGGAAGATGATAAGTGGTTGCAGTTTAAGAACTACACGAACAAAGACGAGGCGCCGTTCGTTATCTATGCCGACTTGGAGTGTCTGCTGCTGCCGGGGGGACAGGAAGGACAAGGCCGCATGGCACGCGTACAGTATCAGCGTCGCCACGCGTTTAGCATAGGATACTACATGCATTGCCGCTACGACGAATCGTTGTGCGAGTATCAGGTTTACCGCGTTAAAGAGGGATGCGCCGCGTGGTTCGCGAACAGGTTGTACGAATTAAATCGTAAATTACAGCCGATATTTGACAAAACGGTACCGATGAATCCGCTAACCGAATTGGAAAACTTAAATTTTCGTACGGCCACGCATTGTCACGTCTGCGAGGAACCGTTCGACACTTCCGATGCGACAAGGGTGCGCGATTATTGTCATTTCACGGGCGTGCATCGCGGTCCGGCTCATAATAGATGCAATTTAAGCTATCAATTTTCGTATGTGATACCGGTGGTTTTCCATAATTTATCAGGCTACGACGCACATTTCATCATCAAAGAATTAGCAAACTCGTTCGAGGGACAGATAGACGTGTTGCCATTCGACGAAAGAGAAGTATATCTCTTTCACGAAAACCGTTTATATCGAGACACAGTCGGGTGAAGAGCGTAAGCATGCAAAATTGTTGAAATTCCGCTTCATCGATTCGTTCAAGTTCTTGAACTCGAGTCTGGACAAGCTGTCGTCATACTTGGACAAAAGTAAATTACGCATCGTACGAAGTGAATTTACACATCTTTCCGATGACGATTTCAACCTATTGACCAGAAAAGGCGTTTTTCCATACGACTATCTGACATCGTACGATAAATTGAACGATACATGTTTGCCACCGCGCGAAGCATTTTACAATCGGTTGTACGGCAGCGAGATATCCGACGTTGATTACCTTCACGCGAATACGGTTTGGTCGCTTTTGCTATACAAACGCTAGGGCAGTACAGCGACTTATACATAAAATTGGATGTGCTGTTGTTGGCGGATGTTTTCGAAAATTTTCGCGATGACTGTCTCGAGAATTACACGCTCGAACCGGCGCATTATTACACGCTCCCCGGTTTCGCGTGGGACGTGATGTTGAAAATGACAAAGATTGAATTGGAGTTGTTGACCGACGTTGACATGCTTTTGTTCGTCGAACGAGGAATACGCGGCGGATTGAGCCAGTGTTCACACAGATATGCGCGCGCTAACAACAAATATTTGTCCACACACGACTCGAGTAAACCATTCACCTACTTAATGTATTTTGATGTGAATAATCTGTACGGTTGGTCAATGTCGCAACCTCTGCCGCACAGAGACTTTCGATGGGTGGACGTGGATAATTTCGATGTTGAATCCATTCCGATCGATAGCCCCGTAGGATACATTTTGGAGGTGGATTTAGAGTATCCGCGCGAAATTCACGATGCTCACGCGGATCTTCCGTTTTGTCCAAGTCACGACGCAGCGACCGTCTAGAGTACGCAGAAAAAGTTGATGGCAACACTTCGCGATAAGGAGCGATACGTTCTACATTACCGATACCTCCAACAAAGTTTGAAGCATAATTTGAAATTGCGGAAAATACATCGAATTCTAGAGTTTCAACAGTCGCGATGGTTGCATGGCTATATTGATTTAAACACGAATTTACGCGCTAACGCCACTAACGATTTTTCCAAGAACCTATTCAAGTTAATGAACAATGCCGTGTTTGGGAAAACGACGGAGAACGTTCGAAATCATGCGAGCGTGAAATTACTTTCTCGATGGAGCGGTAGACATGGCGTCGAACGAATGATATCTAGATCAAATTTTCATAGCTGTACGGTGTTCTCCGAGGACTTTGTCGCGATTCAGCTGAAAAAGCTGTTTGTTAAATTTTACAAGCCAATCTACGTAGGCATGTCCATATTGGATATATCAAAATTTCATTTGTACAGCTTTCATTATGAGTACATCCAACCAAACTTCCAACAAAATTGTAAGATTTTGTACACGGACACGGACAGTCTGATATATGAGATCGCTTGCGATGACGCGTACGAAAATGTATGTGATTCGCCTTCACGGTGATCAGGACACTAAAAAGATCAAAGGAATCAGAACAAACGTTACCGCTCGAGATATAAGTTTCGAAGACTATGTTGAATGCCTTCGTAATCATACGGAAAAGAGCGTTAGCGGTAATCGCATAGTGTCCGTACGACATCAGGTGTATTCAATGTCGGAAAAGAAATTAGCATTGAGTCCGCATGACGATAAGCGGTATATTTGCAGTAATTTGATCGATACTCTTCCTTGGGGACATTACAGCATCGATTGAGAAAAAACTGCGTCGTCGTTTTATTATCCGTAAAGAAACCAGCAGTCTAGTAATGTTTAGAAGTAAATTATAATTGGAAATTTGAAAAAAACCACGCGCGGTAGATGTGAATGTTCTTGCAGTCTAATAATGTTTACAAATAAATTAAGATTGGAAATTTGAAATCAAAATTTGCGACGCAAAGAAGGAGAACGTATAGGAAAGAAAGAGACATAATTCATAGCATTTCCTATACGTTCTCCTTCTTTGCGTCGCAAATTTTGATTTCAAATTTCCAATCTTAATTTATTTGTAAACATTATTAGACTGCAAGAACATTCACATCTACCGCGCGTGGTTTTTTTCAAATTTCCAATTATAATTTACTTCTAAACATTACTAGACTGCTGGAAGTTTCACTTCTGCCGCGCGTGGTTTCCACGCACACGTTTTTTTTCAAATTTCCAATTATAATTTACTTCTAAACATTACTAGACTGCTGGAAGTTTCACTTCTGCCGCGCGTGGTTTCCACGCACACGTTTTTTTTTCATTTTTGAGGATGGGAAACGGAAGGAGTGTTGAAATAACTAAACAAAATACATGAAATAAAACAACTAAATATTTTTATTTGGCAGAAACGATTACAGAATACCAACATTTGTTAATTGACAAAAGATTATAAAAAAAAGATTACAATTACATGGTTATGTTACGACAGCACATAGAACTACGTTTGTATTAATTAAATAAAATAATAATATAATAATATAATTAAATCTATTACAGAGATATATTGGAGGTATACGTCTTTCCAAACCTACCGTGTGCGGAAGAGAATAAATAATAAATAAAATATATCAGTAAAGAAGAGGTATGTATATAAAATACAAAATTACATTTAAAAATCTAAAATCAATAAAATCAAAAATCTAAAATCAATAAAAATCTAAAATCAAAATGAACATACATATACAGGGATGTGCAAACATAAGTAATTATAAGTAATGATAATGAAAACTTATTTCTTACTCTACGATACAGAGCTCTGCTCTTTGTGCGAGACTCTTTAGTGTCGCCATAAGTAGAGTGTCTTGGTTCATGTTTACTACCGTCGCTTCCCATATTATGTTTGTATTTATCACGTACACTTCAAAATCATACGTTTAGGAACGTATGGTCCAATTCGTTGTCCACTGTGTTTTCCAGATCTGTCTCCGTTGGATTTTTATCTTTGGAGATCTGTTCAATCCGTTGTACATGACACAACACTCAATAATGTTCGAGAACTTTGGAATCACATAACAAATGCAGGTAATAGCATCAAAGGAGATGCTCTAATTATGGCAACAATGAGAAATATAATACAAAGAGCGGAGCTCTGTATCGTAGGAAAATGGATCGTAGTTCAAACATCTGTTGTAACTTTATTTATTTTGTAAGAAATAAGTTTTCATTAGAGTTACGTTTCCACATCCCTGTATATGTATTCATTTTGATCTTTTGATTTTATTTTGATTTTATATTTTTAAATGTAATTTTGTAATTTATATACATACCTCTTCTTTACTGATATAGTTTTTTATTTTTTCTTTATTCTCTTCCGCACACGGTAGGTTTGCCTCTCCAACAATATATCTCTGTAATAGATTTAATTATATTATTATTATTTTATTTTAATTAATACAATTTGGAATCACATAACAAATGCAGGTAATAGCATAAAAGGAGATGCTTTACTTATGGCGACAATGAAGAGTCTCGCACAAAGAGCGGAGCTCTATATCGTAGAACAATGGATCGCAGTTCAAACATCTGTTGTAACTTGATTTATTTTGTAAGAAATATCATTAGCTATGTTTGCACATCAAGGCATATATAGATTATATATAGATTGACTATAGATTTTCAAATGTAATTTTGTAATATGTATACATACCTCTTCTTTACTGATATATTTTATTTATTATTTAATATCTTCCGCAAACGGTAGGTTTTGAAATGTGTATATCTCCAATATATGTCTGTAATAGATTTAATTATATTATTATTTTAATTAATGCAAACGTAGTTGCACGTGCTGTGGTAACATAACCATGTAATTCAACTGTAATTTTGTAATTTATGTACATACCTCTTGTTAAAGATTATTTAACCATCTTACTGTGACACCTTGTACATACAATTTAGACGAAATAAACCGACAACGATCTAACGATCAGCTCGGAGCGTCGTCTCCGCACCGTCCCACACCCCCCCTCGCGAGCCCGGGTGGATCGAGCAGCTCGGGCCTCGCGGGCGCGGCAGGGGGGAACGGTCGCGGTGGATCGACGCGCCCAGCTGATCGAACAGTTCGAATTCGACAACACGACATTCGTTTACGTTTGATCAGCCTTCCGAATCTTTCCGTAACCGTCTCGTCGGCCCGTCAATCGATTCCGTAATCAATTTCTCTTTACCTTAGAGTCCCGGTATCGTCCCGTTTTCGGAAACGACCGAGAAACTAAAACACCTCTTCTTTTTATTTCTCTTCCGCACAGTTTTCGAAAGACGAATATCTCCAAAAAACAAAACAATTTATCAAAGAGTAATATAATAATAATTACATCTATTGAATAGTCTTTGAATTATTCGAAACGTATACACTTGCACGTGCTGTCGAACTGTGACGCACTACAATAATTTCCCTCCCAAACCGCACGAGAGTCTGCGCACTAGCCACTTCGAACTCACATTTTCGTTTTATCGTCGATCGTATTTATTTTACGTTCTGCATTTTTTTAAAATCATTTTATCATTGTTTATTATTATTATTTATTTATGTAAATAAAAAACAAACTGTGACGCACTTTAAAAATGATATAAGGCTTCTGCTTTCATGCTCTCTCTCTCACTCTCTCATAAACCATACGAGAGTCTGCGCACTAGCCACTTCCGGGCCTCATTTCCGTTACATCAATCGCATTTACCCCCAACGCGCCATAAGAAGTTTCACTTCAAAAAAGGTCAGTCCTCAGACTGCTGATAGTATTCGACAGACAGAATCCCACCGCTGCCACCAAATTGTTGTGCCCAGACTGGTTCCAACAATGCTTCAAAGCGGATTCTTACTGTCTAATTCCAGGATCGGGATTTGATCAGGAGTGGCGACTTACTGAACCCAACACGACGTTACGTTTTCTAGCTTTATTCAACTTTTTGTGTCTCGTCCGTGTGGTGTCCAGAGTTTTTATATCATGTGTTTCGCTGAGTTAGAATTTTTTAGCGGCCACTGCCTTGCCATAACGCTTACATTGATTTCGCTGATGTTACCTGACGGAGGTTGTTGTCACGCCGAACTGCTTACAATTTATTTTGTCGATGTAACCTTTCGGAGGTTATTGCTTCGCCGTACATGCTTAAACCCGAATTCCGGACACCACATGGTTGTAAATTAAATTAGTTAAACAAATACAATTTTTGAAACAAAGTATAAATGTTCATAAACAATTTATAAAACGAATTTTTTGGGCAGATACAATTGTTTAAACAAACATAATTAATCTGTGTTATTTTTTAAATATGTTATATTTAAATAAAGTAAAAAAAACCTTCAAACAGAATAATAAAATGCATTTTCCTATTTGCATAGTCATAGCTGTCATAGCTGCCTGCCAAAAGGTTAACACTTTTGGCCTAGTTAATTGTTATTGCATTCCTATCAATAACTACTAAATAGTACCTTATACATTTTCTAATTTGTTGGAAGTCGATCTAAAATGTTGTCTGATCTTTCTTGTTTAAATAAAATTATTTATTCGGTATAACGTGTCTACTTCTGTAATTGTTCCTTCTATTTGACCCTAATTGAATAATTATTTTTTGCAGATAACTGCTGTCACGTCGCTCGCGCGCGGAGGTTAGAAAACCTCCGACAGAGCGACTTCGGGCTTTTACAGGCCCTTAGGCCGGGCCGCGGGCAGCTGTATGCCCGTGGTCCGCCCGAGACAAAGGACGTCCGAAGGTTCAAAATTTCCGCGAGTTTGTTCGGGCCCCAGACACCGTGAAAAGTGTCACGCGAAACGCGATACGAATTTCGGACTCGGAGATCGAACCTTCGAGACACGCGAATCGTGAACGAGGACGCGACGGGGCCAGATGGTTCGAACGCGAGAAGGACGAGGACAGCCCTTACGGCAGGACGGGTCTCACGGGGAATTGACGACAACGTAATTCGTCTCGAGTGGACGATTTATTCCGTGTCAACTAATTTACAGTATCGCGGTCGCTTGACCGCAACCCGCGCGCTCTTCATACAGATTTTGGCGGACAGTTGATCGGTCGCAGCGCGGTTGTCGCTAAGCCAAATCGCGCGAAAAGGGTACGGTTGACCGGTACCGACGATAACAATCTCCCGACGGACGGGATCGCGCGAAGCGCAGATGGACGGTGCGATACAGGACGGTCGCGATAGCAAGCGTACGCAAAGCACGCGACGAACGATACGAACGGCGACGAAAGTGAAACGCGTTCGGTACGCAACACGACACAGCATTCGAGACTTTGACGAGACGTTGGACGAGATATTCGCGAGACGCGATTCCTCGGAGGAAACTTCCGATTACGCGATCTTATGGTGAACTCCCTGTACGAAATACCGCTCAAAGAACCGTCGGTACGGCCCGAGCCGACGCACAGTGGGCCAGAACGGCTCGGTAGCTGTTCACGCCTATTTTACCATTATTTCAAAACTTAAAGGCTGCAATAAATAGCTCGTTGGATTCGTCTTGACGTCAGCTATAATGGTATTAAATAAAAAATATATCGTGATAAATAAATAATCAACGTGACCTCAATTTTTTATAAAAAAAAAATTCTTTAAATTTTTTGTGTTGAGATTTGTAGAGTACAGATTACTGATTATTTTTTGTAGGAAATATTTTTTTGTCACACCACCGAAAATGTCTGAAAAAACGTGTCGATAATAAATAATAATTGAAAACTGGCTGTTCAGGTGATCAAACACGAGTAATCCATAATTTTTCAATGAATTAAGTTTATTACGTTCAATGAAAAAACAAAAATATGTTATTAATGTCTTATTTAAAGAACTACAAATATTCAAACAAGATTAAGTATTATATTTTACAGAGTTACTGACTATAATCAATTGAGCATACGGATTTTTGACTTATAATTATATTTATCTATCAGTAAACAAAAATCTCTAGAATAATCTTATTAACAAAGATAATAACATTTTTATAAGAAATATATTACATATAATATATATAGTACATATCATACATATAAAACATATAATACATATAATACATATAAAACATATAATACATATAATATATATCATATATTTTTGTGAAAAAAAGTAATCTAATTAAGAATCGTCTTCGACGTCTTCCCTTAAAATTAATTTTTTTATATCGTCCTCAAACATTTTAAATCGGTCACCCTGTTTACCTATTCTGTGATTTGGGTTACAAATTGAGGATATGAAAATTTCGGATGTATACAGTATAGTGTGGAAGAGATCGGTCATTAAGTCTATTCGCGAAATTTTTCTCGTATGATCTTTTCTAATATTTCGGTAATCTTTGTTCCGCGATTCTCCTGCCTCTTCTGAGAACATTCCAATTGGTAAAGCAGCACTTTTAATAATGTCTGAGCCATGAAATAGAATTTTGTGCAGACTTGAGGGCATGTAATACCAATTGTATTCTGTTACGTATATGAAGAACATATATATATGTATATATATGGTATAATGAAGAATAAGCTGCATAAGTTAGTTCGTCTGATAAAAAATTTTGAACAAGTGGTGCGACTCTTCTCCGTTTAGAACTTTGCGAAAGATTTTGTGTTTCGGATTAGAAGGGGTTAAAGCAAGTCACTTCTCTTAGAACTAAACTTTATTTCCCCAACTAGGGTGCGTTCAATGTATAACAGAACTATGTACACTGTAATGTTTTATCTGGCCAAAACACAAGCTCGTTTTGGGCTAGATACTGATAATAAAGAGTTTTGAGAACAATGGGGAGAACAAGATGAGTTTTCCCTTGAGAATTAGATAGATATATTCACTGTAGAAGAAGTGAATCCCGAGATTGAATCTACTAACTCGCGAAAACCGGTCAAGGGACGAACGACGTTTTCTGAAGAACGAGTTAGAACGACTAACGAACGTTGCGATCGGAATCGAACAGCTGGCAGTTTACCGTCACCGTCGAACTATTGATTGGCGGATCGATAGAGCGATCCGCCAATAGTAATCCCAATTTTGGGTCGATAATCGATTGTAATCGACGTCCGACGGTGCTGGCATAAGCTACTGCGAGCTGCTTATCGACTCTCGATCTCGCTGTTACGTGTGAATCCGCCAATAGCGCGGCGGCGCAGTAAGTCGGCGCGTTCACGCTGCCGAAACACTCAGCCAATCCCAAACATTTTGAAATGGTGTATTCGATGAACAACCTGGACTCCTGTTAGCCGAACTCGAATGTGTAATATTTTCAAATATTGAATTTGGATATAGAAAGTGAGTTTGTAACCATTCCTGATTAACTCGTAAGAAACGCTGTTCTGTATAATTACCTTGTAACCATTTTTTTTTAAAGCATAGGTAAATTCTTGCAACTTTACTTTTAGTTGCTTGGCATTTTCAGGGGTGAGATTTATTTTCTTTCCTATTTCGTCTATTAGTTAATTTAGATAATGTATATGTCTACAATATAAAAAAAGAAGACGTAAATGCACATTTACTGATGTAATAAATGTTTAAATGTTGTGTACTTACCAAATATGAGATGAAGAATGAGTATATGTATAATCTACAAGTAGATTTCACTTAAATATTCACAATTTGACCAAGTTATACTGTTTCACGAACACGCTTTTTTTCTTGGTTGCCGATATCTTGTCGATATTGTAACGTTGACTGGAATGAGTAACTGCCACCTCACTTGTCTTAGTTAGTATTTATACTCTTTTTTGGAAAAGGTAACGCCTTTTCCGAAGACGCGGGGGTGGAGTCTGTTCCTTTGCAGGCCTCCGAGTGGTGTTTTGTTTACCCCAAAAACAACCCTCTATTTGGCGGAGGAAGAAGACTCCCTCAGTCAGGAAGTCCCATAACGTTTCATGGCAATCAAGCGCTTCTCGCGCTTTAAAACCATTAAAAATACACTCATTTGTTGGGCCTTGCAAATACCAGAAAGGTTTTATGGTCTAGTTGTTCCGTCGCGTCGCAAGAACCGTATTCCTCTACAAAGGTCCGTATGCCCGCGCGAAAAGAGTAGCAGCACGAAGGATATGCCCGCGTACCTGCTTTTTTAATGACTTCTTGACTAAGAGACCTTTTTAAGGATTAAATATACGGTCCCAAAAAACCCTTGCGGTCGTTAAGCTCGGCCGAAGGGTATCCACCCGCGACCATTTAGTACGGTGCAAAGGTAACGCGACCCTTCATTACTCGATTCTTCTTGCTCATGACATTAGGTGATACACACCTTTACATGCCTAAAGGCCTTTTCATAAATCTGGTCGACGAAGACTACGTTCAAATGTTCAAGAAAATACATTAATATTGCAGGTAAAAAAGTGAACAGAAATTAAAGCATATGGTATCCGCCATTTCGTTTTTGTACTTTTGACATCAAATTTGTAATCAGCGACCCGAAAAAACCCATAGCATAACTTTTGGACTAGATTGTCGTACTCCTTCATATGTTGTACTCCTTCATATATCGATTTCGATCGAACTCATCACTGAGCGCGTGTCACGCGACACTTCAAACCGTCATAATTTCCGGGGGGGGGGGGCAAGGGGGGACGTGAACTTTGCAGGATCTTTTAGAGGAAACTTTGCCGAATATGTTCCACTTTGTTAGACCGTGTCAATCGACGCCAATGTCAACTTTATCCCTTGTCAAAAGTGAAAGACTATGACGATTTTCCTTAGTAGACTAAGTATTTTTTAAAATAATAAATTATTAACATTAACGTTTAGTTCCTACGGCGTTCTCAACATAGATATACATTATTCATTTTAAAAAAATGTGGGCACTTAATCCTCAGTAGGTTTTCCAGGACATCGTTATGAAGAAACGGAATTTTTTCGGTGATAAATCGTATCTGGAAAAGTTTGATCTTTGAACGCTTATTATAACCAGAGTTTTTAATGACTTTAATTAATATTATCGTTTTCGAATGTAATGGACATTTAAGAATCACTGTGCATTGGTTAAATATCGATATGACGACTTTCATTTTTTAGCTCAGGAACAGCTAGCGCGACGATCTGGCCCACTGTGCGACGGCACGAGTCGCTCGGCGTCTCGGCCTACGCGAAAGATCGAAGACGAAACGACGAACGTTCATCTTCACGCGATAAACGTCGTGCCAACACGCTACCAGAATATTCGAAAAGATCACTGCGCGACGTACGTTTTCGATTACCACCGCCCGGCGTTGTTGGTGGGTTCCTTTCCGCCCCGCGACAGTTGGGGTTCCTCGGCCGGCGACTTTTGGTGGCGAGCGAGACGTCCGCCAGGAACACCACTCCGGGTACGATATCGCTACGAGACCGGCGTGCGTTAACTGGACACGCTGAGGCGCAACAAATTCGCGTTCGCGATGCCGCAACAAGTTCGCGGTGTCTATCGAGAGGCTGACGCGACAGTGATCATCGATCTTCGGGCGTGTGCCTTATCGATTCTAGTTCGATATATGCATTTTGGTTTTCGTCGGACGTCCTCCCGCATTGGAATCGTTCGCCTAGGAAAATGTCGAAGGTCGGGGACCCGTTTCCTGGTCCGCTGCTCGGCCCTGAAACTTGTCATTCTCGGCGCGCACGCTAGATGTCAGTGCGCGCTTTAAGTTATGGAAATTCCTCGCGGAACGCTCTCGAATCCTGTGTTTCCCGGTCTCGCGTCTCGTTATTGCACGGTCCGGTCCTTCGCACTAATAAAAATGTGCTCACACATAACGGCGAAGTGACGTCGCCGATTTGCAACGTCACACTGCATAAATAATTTAATACAGAATATTTCCTTCATTTCATGAAAGAGAGAGAGACGAAAATTGAAAAAAAAAACATTTGGGTAAAAATTGTTTGATATAAAGGGAATATAATACGGGTGCTGCGAAGCACACAATATAAACTAAACGTTCTGATGATGGTCAAAGATGATGTAGGATCTTGCCCGATGTGAGAGTCGCTGACAGCGACTCGCTGTAGGCTTTTGCCAGAACCAAAAAGTCAATGTAGGTTCTTATCCGGACTAGAAAAGTCGATGTAGGAGCTGATCCAGGCTAAGCACTAGACTATGGGGCAGCACTATAATGGGCACGGCCAAATCCCGGGCGTGAGCACTCTCATTTACTCTCTGCTGCAACGTTGTCCCCGTTCGAGCGACCTATATGAGCCGTCGGACAGGGTCAACCCCGAGGTTTTACGGGCACTGAAACCGGACCGTGCGACGTCGCGCGAGCACGGTCCCCTCGGGACAAAGCGCTTTCCCGAAGAGGCTCAATCGACACGCCAAACTCTTGTTCGGGCGCCAGGTACTTGACAGTACCACGCGTAACACGAAGCAAAATCGGGATTCGAAGAATCCGAGTCCGAAATGAGCCTCCGCGGAACGCGAACGGAAGGATTAACGCGAACGGCCAGGAATTCGGACACAGGGAATAACGGGGACTACCCTCGCGACAGGGCGGATCGCGCTGGTCAAAATTATCAAGCAGAAATTGGCTCTATGTCATTTATTGAACTCAGTTCAATCGTCGGGTGGTATTTACAATTTGGCGACCACGTGGCCACGAACCGGGAGCCCGCGCTCCTTATACACTTTTGCGACGGGTGTTCGTTCGCGAAGCACGTTCTTCGTTCGATACCGTTCGCGAAATGACAGGTCGTCGGTACTGTGTTAGCCTCCGCTGAGACGGAGATTCGCGAAGCGCAGTTGGACGGCGCGATAGATTTTTGACTGTCGCGGGACTCTCGCGTCCGATCGCCGATACGGGACTCGATTCGCCACGCGCGTTGAATAATCCGCGGTCGTACGAGTCGGAAGGACTCGTATCCTCCGCGCGTTCGCGTGCGAATTCGGACGCCCGGCCGCTGCCCGCGATTCGATATTATTTCGCGGAACTATCCAATTTCCGTCGCGACTCCTGAAGAAGACTTCCGACGCGAGGAGGGAAACGATACTCTCTATCTCAAAGCGTACTCAAGACGGACGCGAGCCAAATTACAAGGACGAGGCAGATCCGCGTCGTCCTCTCACCAAAATGGACGAGCCAACGCTAATATAGAGTCGTGGAATCACTGGTTGACTTACCGTGGTCGTACGAACTAAGCCCTCTGCCCTTCAGTAATTCGGATTCGATCCGGAATTCGGTTCGGTCAGGGCGCGGTAACAACGGACTTTACTCCGGACATGAAACCCACTCGCGACTCGGACTTTTGTACGCGAAAATCAGGACCGAAACGGGATTTCGTTCAGCCACGTGTTCGTAGCTCGAATACCAGCGCGACAGTGATTCCGCGATCCGTGACGTCGGGAAGCATCGATTCTTGTTCGCTCCCACTCTATTGGCCCTGCCGAATTTCCGATTGGCGCTTTCCGCTACGCGACTAGATGATCGCAGGATCGCATCCTCGAACAGGTCCTTGGGCTTCAGACCTGTATCCAACGCCAAATAATCGCCTTTTCGGCGAATGGGGAAGAACCATTCTTTCCCCAGGAATTCTTCCTGCCACCCCCGCCGGGATTCAGTGCGAACGGGGTGAGACGACGGCCGGACCACCCATAAACGATGATCAAACTGGATCTCTTAGTCCCGGTACGTCGTCTCCGTGGGTGGAGATTGCCCCCAAATGTACCGGTACCGGATTTTCGCCAATTTGTGGCCATATTTCACCGGGAAGATCCTTGAGCGGGCGCCTTTTTGGTATTCCTTTCGGCCAATTGTGCCCTAGGCACGTTCCTGAAACGTCGCCGTACTCGGCACGCACAATAGATGGCGTTAATTGGTTGTATCGTTTGGGAAGTCTTTCCTTCAGGAGCGCTCTCATTTCAACGAGTGGTTTCATGACCGTTCACGGTCGGTCCGGTCCAATATTTGCGGTTACTTAACCGTTTTCGCAAAACGGGGTGACGTCGCACACTTGCAACGTCACAATACGAATATAAAAGAATATACACTCCTAAAAAAAATTAAGGGATCACTTGTGCGAACCCGAAAAGTTGCTACAACTTTACATAATCATAACAACGGCCAAAATTGCTGTATCGATATCGTTAAGCAATGGTCTCGAAGCGTGGAACCTCTACTTTCAGTTTCTCTATTTTAAATATTTTGTTATGTTGGTTTTTTACAAAGTTGTAGCGAGCTAACGATAACATTGACGGTTAACAAAAATTTTGTACAACTTTGCAACGTCACACGGGGTTAAATAAATTTTTTTGATAAATCGCGTTAACATCGTTTGGAAGGGCTGTCTTTGCTGTGTAAAATGTGTGGTTGCTGATTAGTGTGCGATTTTTTTTATTCAAGTTATTTAACATTGAAGTAAATGTTGGCCTTTTAACTTTAACTGGCTCCAGATAGTGCAAAAATTGTCGTAGAATCTTGTGCAAAAAAGCAATATTAAGAGCGTTTCTTTCTCTTCAAGGTACTTTTTTTGTTTTTTCAATTTCATTAAGATTTCGATATACCAGATGTTTCTGAAAATATGCTTAAAATATGCATAATTTTCATTTTTCCTTCAACTCGCTATATCTCGGCGAGAAATTAAAAACGTCTTAAACCGCGTCTGCTCCGAACGAATTCCGATCGACCTACGAAAGTCTTCTCATCGGCTTGTGTTACAAAACCCTACGTTTTAAAAACGTTCCAAGAATGTCCATTAAACGTCTAAAAACGTCTAAAAACGACTACAAACCGTCTAGACGTTTAATGGACATTCTTGGAACGTTTTTAAAACGTAGGGTTTTGTAACACAAGCCGATATCCAAGAATTTACAAGAACATTCAAGAATATACAAGAATATACTAGAATATACAAGAATATACAAGAATATTCAAGAACATATAAGAATATACAAGGATATACAAGAATATACCAAATTATTCGAGAATTTACATGAATATAAAAGAATATTCAAAAATATACCAGAATATACAGAATATACAACAATGTACAAGAATATACCAGAATATACAAGAATAATTAAGAACATACATGAATATACAAGAATATACAACCATATACAGCGATATACACTGTTTTTTCTCGTAGCGAGGCTGATTGGGATAGTGGCACTATCCTGACAAGGATATACAGCGGTATTTAGGATTTAACGAATTTGCACTTGTTTGGTCGAAAAGAATCCCCTTTTTTATTTCACGACACCAGACGTTCACTTCGGAGACGATAATCCCGCAATAGGCACGGTATAGCGCTTCGCGTCGAAACCGAAAGGTTTTACGCTAGACAATATAAGATTGCGATAGGCACGAAGACAATGCGCGTGTTGATCGTTCGGTATCTAGATCACGAAGACGAAAAACAACGGCAGGGTCGTTTGAAATCATACCGTGGGGCTATCGATATGTAAACTAGCTGGTTATTGTTGCTCGCTCGCTTCGCGAGCTCGCGGGTGGGGTTGTTGTTGCTCGCTCGCTTCGCGAGCTCGCGGGTAGGACTGCTCTTACGAGAGGGTTAGTGGTACGCATTGGTGGGGACTAAGGTCATGTGGCGTCTGCAGTGGTGACTCTGATCCACTGTCGATTTCGGTCTCTCGGTGTGAGAGAGTCACATGACTAAATTCCTCTCACTCCACCTCCTCGTGGTGGTCCCTGGGCACCCTCTGCGGAGGGTGGCGAACGGACTGAGGGGTGCAGGGGGTTCCGGGTTGGGGCGTGTCTTGTCTGCTCCTCCTTTTCTTCTCTTCCTTCTCTTCTTTTCTTTTCTCTACCCTACGTAATAATTACCGTGGCTTTATTACATACTTACCGTACTTTTATTTACTTACCTTTCTTACCGTTCTAATCATTTACTTACCTTTTTGTTTACCTACCTTCCTTTGTTCTTCAATTACCTACCTCTATATTTATATACTTACCTCTTCTTTTTCCTTTTACTTACCTTTATTCTTTTCTACTTACCTTTTTGTTTACCTACCGTCCTTTCTTCTTCTATTGCCTACCTGTACATTTATATGCTAACCTCTTCTTTTTTCTTTTACTTACCTCTTAATATACTTACCTCCTCTTTTTCATTTTACTTACCTCCATTCTTTTCTACTTACCTTTTTCTATCTACTCCATCTTTCTACCTAAGCCATTCTTCCTCTTCTCGGTCCTAGCTTCACCTATTTTCTTCAACTATGGTTGTCATTCCGGTCGTTCCTCTCTTTTTTCTTCTTGCTCGCCTCTAATTTGGTCCCCCGTCGGGTGGTACTCTATTATACTGACCTACGCAAGATATTGGGAGTTTTTCGGTGAGATACGGGGTCCCTGACTAGCACTCTATACTGTGCGACTACCTATGGGCGGTCTGCGCAGGAGGCAGGGATCCTGAGTCTCACCCTGCTTCGGACGAATGCTGGCTAGCGGCAAGTCAGTGTCCGAAGCTCATACCGTAACCGGCAGATTACTCTGCCGGAACGGGGGTGCTTGCCTTGATTGGCCGGCCCGCGAGGATGGTCAACCTCTTTAAAAAACTTGACCCCTCAATTCCCCAAGTTGCTGGCGCGCGATGAAGAGGGCACCAGGGGTGAGCCGGTGGGTTAATCCGGCTGCTAGCGTCGCCCCTGCTTGTGCGGGCGTGGGTGGATATTTTTCTTATCCTCTTACGCCCGCACAGACAGGTGGGTGGGTGGGGTTTTTATCACTCTGGGGCACCGGCCCGCACCCCAGTAGTAAGCAGGGCTTCCTCGTCCCTCTTTCGCCAGGGGGGGGGGGGCTTAAAGAGGCATGGCGGCTCTGCCTGGGGTGACTTTTATTTCCGACCTGGCTCGTGGGAATAATATGAGTAAACCTATTAATAATAAAACAAACACAAAAGAAAACCATAAAAACTCAACAAAAAAAAATAATAATGATAAGACTGAGAAAGTATTGCCAGATATCAGAAAAGAAGCTTTAGACTTACCCTCTAAAGTCGATGAAGATATCAGCCTGGTGGATATATCTGATGCCCCAGATGATGGTACGCTGAACGCTGAAATATCTGCTGCGGCTTCTGGTGGTTTAGCTGTGAGGGGCACTATGCCTCTCACATCTACACCATATAAACCGGCAGCAGGATTGGCTGTCCAAGATCCTTCGCCGTTCTTTACTCCTAGTAAGACCCTACAAAGGAGTCCACCTACCAAAGGCGTTGTCCAAATTAATACGCTGAGTAAACCTACCATACCGATGGAAACAGAGTGGAATGTCCAAAAACTTTTGGCTTCCAAAATCAACGTAACCAAAACTTACGTACCTAGACCCAGGTCCCGTTCTGATTCGGACGTTCCTGTTAGTATGTCAGAAGTTAAAGATGAACAAGAGACCTTATATTTCGACTTCGAGCAGGAGGTTGAACAAGAACGTGAACATAATTTAACGCCTGAGCAGAGAAAGAAAAGAAAACGTGAATCTGGTAGGATTGTTTATGTTGAGGATGATGCAGTTAAATCTAATGCGAATGAATTGGCTGCCGCTCTAAAAATGTTATCTGAATTGGTAAAGGGCCGTGAAGAGGTAAAGCTAGAAATAAAAACAGCAATTACTAAATCCATAGTATCTTTTAATGAAATGCAGAGGGCTTTACAAAAATCCTCTCATTCTGTGTGCAGTAGAGACCGCTCCCTCAGCGGTAACAGACAATCACGTCGATCTTGTTCAACTGGAGCTTCTTCAAAGACAGCAAGGTCGAGTCCCGCTGGTCCGCAACACGTCCCTGGTGACCTGAAACAAAAAACAATTAATATTAGTAAACAAACACAAAACATAGTAAAAGATACGAAAACTTATACTTGCGTGAAGGTTGACGTGCAGGTTCAGACCGAGGATTTCCTGAAAATAAAACAAAAAGATGAGGTTGGTATGGATATATCTAATAAAATACTTACCACTACAAGAGATATGGGTACTCAGACTGGCGATCCCGAAGAAATTGATGTCTGCGATGTTGAAAACTGGAAGAAGAGAACAGATAAGTTAAGATATTACGAGTTTGTTATGATGACTAATAAAAAATGGAATGACAACATATACGAACGCACAATACTGAGTAATAAAAATATACTTAACCTAAAGGACACTGATATTATCTGCTTCACACCGGTTGATCTTCAAGTGGAAAGAGGAACGTGTAAAGCCATTCTTGATAGCCATCAGGGTGTCGAAGAAATGAGATCGCAAGGGCCCCGGATAGGTGCTGTCCTGGATGTGGTAGTTGCTACATGTATATCTGGCTGCAGCACTAATCCTGGTGCTGACAAGGTCATTAAAGAGAAACATATTTATCATATCTGTGATAGAGAGAAAGATGAAGATGAGCCTAATTCGGAAATCCTGTTTAAGACTCTAAAAGAGCTTCGAGTGTTGGCGGATGAAAACTCTAGATCCAGTCTTGCTGTTAACTGTAACGATAATATGGACATTAGTGTCATCAGAAAGATGATAGAAATGATTTTCTGTAGTTCTTCAATTAACATCAGTATTCATGGTAAGGCCGTCAAAGATTCCGCTAAAAAGCAACGTAATGGCGTAGAAATGGTTTTCATAAACAATAGCAGTTTATCCTATGCTGACACGCTCAAAGACCTAAAAAACAAAATCGACATTGAGAAAGAGGGCTTTAATATTGCAGGTGTTAAGGCAGGTAGAAATGGAGAAGTTATGGTTGCTGTTAGGGGGGATGCTAATAAGGCCTGTACCTTCAGCACCCTGGTTAATAGCAGAGTCTTGGGGGCTAAGGCTACCGTCGGAGGCAGAACTGCATCTAAAAAAGTACTGCACCTGAGACAAATGGATGGAGATATCACGGTAGACGATATCAAAAAAGCAGTCCTTACATACGTACCTGAAGCTGCCATAGAAGATTTTGACATTAAAGCCCTCCGTCCATCATTTGCTGGTAGGCAAAACGCTACGGTTATTGCCGTGAGTAATGTGGCTGATAAACTTCTAGCCTGTAGGCCTTTCCGAGTTCGATGGGGACCATGTAGGGTCACTGAACGTGTCAATCTTGTTCAGTGTTTCCGATGTCGAGAGTACGGTCACATGGCAGCTAAATGTGAAGGCGAGGATAGATCTAAGCTCTGCCGTAACTGTGGCAAAGAGGATCATAAGTCTCAAGATTGCACTAATAAAGAGAGATGCGTTATTTGCGACATTGAAGGTCATAGGGACGGAGGATTTAGATGCCCTGCTTACAAGAAGGCGCTTGAAGAAACGAAGTTCCGGGATCGCAGAAAAAAAGAAACGCTCCCTCGGAAGAATGAGGTGAAGCTCAGATCCGTTCCATTAAAAGTAAAAGATGCAAAGCTTACAGTAAAAGATATAGAAGAGAAAAAGTGTACAGAATCAGACAAAGAAGAAAAATCTAGAAATAAATATAAGCAAAAAGAGGTTGAAGTAGAAGAGGCAAACGATAGTAGTATGTCTAGGCCGGTTCTACGATCAGACTTATCATTGTAGGCAGATTCCTACCTTACCGGCAGTTTACCTTATAGCGCGACTTTGTGTGGGAGGGGGGAGGGGGGAATTAGCTTATAACAGAACCAAATTTTGCGGGGGAGGGGTGGGGGGAATTACCTTATAGCACGAGCATATTTTTGAGGGGGAGGGGGTATGAAACTGCAGCGTCAGCTTTTTGGGGGTAACCTTGAACGTCAGCTTTATTTTTGAGGGGGGAGGGGGGTATCAAACTGCAGCGTCAGCTTTTTGGGGGTAACCTTGAACGTGTTCGTAGGGGGAGGGGTTATGTAATAATATACCCCATAGCAACAGCAATCTCGCACATGTAAAACTGCAGCTTTTTGGTTAACCTTGAACGTGTGATGAGTCATGCCTGATGAGTCATGCGTCATGACTCACCATCGTGGTATTCGGAGGTATGTAATATGATACCCCATCGCACGTGCAAAACTGCAGCCGTTTGGGTAACCTTGAACGTGTTCGTAGGGGGAGGGGTTATGTAATAATATACCCCATAGCAACAGCAATCTCGCACATGTAAAACTGCAGCTTTTTGGTTAACCTTGAACGTGTGATGAGTCATGCGTGATGAGTCATGCGTCATGACTCACCATCGTGGTATTCGGAGGTATGTAATATGATACCCCATCGCACGTGCAAAACTGCAGCCGTTTGGGTAACCTTGAACGTGTTCGAACCTGTTCGTAGGGGGAGGGGTTATGTAATATGATACCCCATAGCAACAGCAATCTCGCACGTGTAAAACTGCAGCTTTTGGTTAACCTTGAACGTGTGATGAGTCATGATTGATGAGTCATCTGTAATATGATACCTCTTATCAAGGGCAGTTTCCTTGGATAAATAGACGCGATGGGCCGCGAATGGGGGATTACCTTATAGCGCGAGCATATTTTTGAGGGGAGGGGGGTATCAAACTGCAGCGTCAGCTTTTTGGGGGTAACCTTGAACGTCAGCTTTTCGGCATTTTACCTTACAGCGCGACTTTGTGTGGGAGGGGGAGGGGGGATTAGCTTATAACAGAACCAAATTTTGCGGGGGAGGGGGAGGGGGAATTACCTTATAGCGCGAGCATATTTTTGAGGGGGAGGGGGTATCAAACTGCAGCGTCAGCTTTTTGAGTATCTCGCAGGTGCAAAACTGCAGCGTCAGGTTTTTGGGTAACCTTGAACGTGTTCGAAAGTGTGATGAGTCATGCGTGATGAGTCATGAGTCATGACTCACCATCGCGGTATTCGGTGGTATGTAATATGATACCCCATCGCACGTGCAAAACTGCAGAGACAGCATTTTTTAGGAAGACTTGACCTTGAACGTGTCCGAACGTGTTTCGTGAATATGCTATTCCGAACGTGTTTCTTACCTATGGGGATACAATCCCGCCAAACCCCTCGTGGTATGAATACCTGTGGAATCGCGAAAGAATCATCGTTCGATCGTGATCAAATAAATTTAAAAATGAAAAACTAAAATGTGAAATAATTACTATAAGATTTTTATTAAAAAATAATTAATATTAATGGTCAAAATGCAGATATTTTACAATTATTCGAATCGAATATGGATTTACAAATATTCGGCGGTGAGTTATGTAACCAATTACATTAGTAAAATTGAAGGAGGTTTATCAAAATTATTAAGAGAAGCTGCTATTGATTGTGATAATAAACAATAAGACTGTTAGGGAAAAATTTCGAAATATTACCAATACTGTTTAAATAGTAATTCAATGTCTACACAAGAAGCAGCCTATCGTGTTTTATCATTACCTTAATCAAAGCAAAGTAGAAAGACAGTATACATTAATATCAATCCGATATCAGAACGTGTATTCATGTCAAAATCTGAGAATGCTTTAAAAAATTAAATGAAGACTCCACCCAAATTAATATGGATGACATATTTGATAATTATAGTAGAAGAGATATTAGTGTACATGATATGTGCCTCTGTTGATATGTGAATTTGCGACGAATTACCAAAAGATCATAAAAAAAGGAACAAGAGGAAGGTGATGCTGACAATAGTGAAGAAATTGAGTCAATTGAGTAAACCCACGTTCTTTATGACCATGTCGGCTGCAGAAAGTTACTGGCTTGAGTTGTTGCAAACATTGATGAAATATCGCGATGGTGGTAAAACATTATCTGTACAAGACGCATTCAATTTGGATTACAATACCAAAAACTGATCTAATTAGAAATGATCCCGTTACATGCGCCCGATATTTCGATCATAGAGGCACATAAGTTTATGTGGTTATTAAAGCAAAAAACCATGTAATTTCGGAAAATATGAGGTTGTGGATAGTTATGAACGAGCGAAAATTCAGCAACGTGGAAGTCCACATGAATATATTTTTCTGTGGTTGAAATGAGCACCTATGTACAAGACATGATCATGTTGCTAACAAAGAATTGATTGATTTAACTGACCAATTTATCACATGTAGATATGACGAAAATAATGCATACATTAAATTTCAAATGCACAAACAGAATCATAGTTGTTACAAAGGACAAAGAAATAAGCGGTGTCGATTTCATATCCATTATCCAGTAATGAGAAGAACCATGATTCTGGAACCATTAAATAAAAATGAAATAACGCCTAAACCCTATAAACTTATTGATGAATTAATAAATGAATTTTATAAGAAAAAATAGTTATGAGCTATGATGAAATTCTAGAGAAACTGAATATAACTGATGAAGAATAGCTATCAGCTATTCGAAGTAGTTTAAACGAAAAAACGGGTATTCTTAAAAACGATCCAGCCTTGAAGTAAATATTAATGGTTATAATGCAGATATTTTACAATTATTCGAATCGAATATGGATTTGCAGTATGTACTTGACGAATATTCGGCGGTGAGTTATGTAACCAATTACATTAGTAAAATTGATGGAAGTTTATCAAAATTATTAAGGGAAGCTGTTAGTGATTGTGGTAATAAACAATAAGACTGTTACAGAAAAATTTCGAAGTATTACCAATGCTTTAAAAAATTAAATGAAGACTCCACCGAAATTTATAGGGATAATATATTTGATAATTATGGTAGAAGAGATATTGATTTACACGATATGTGTCTCGCTTAGTTTGCAACGAATTACCAAAAGATCATGAAAAATGGAACAAGAGGAAAGTGATGCTGAGAATAATGAGGAAAATGACGAAGTAAATGATTTCAGACTTCCGCAGCAAACAGCTATTATTAGATACAGACGATACAAATAAAAATTTTTATAACTTTTTTATTTAATAAAAGTATATATTTAAATACTGTGAGTAAAAATTAATAATTTTAAATATTTATTAGTTAATTAAAAATAATACATAACATTTTTTCTTTTTACAGGCTCAACATTGAATATATAATCAATAGAATTATTTTTATAATTACAATTATTTTTTAATAAAAATCTTATATTCATTATTTTACACTTTAGTTTTTCCATTATTTTAATTTATTTTATCACGTTCGAGCGACGATTCTTTCGCGATTCCACAGACATCCACACCGCGAGGGTTTGGCGGGATTGTATCCGGATCGACTCCGATCGGTACGTTGCCGCAGTCCAGCCCACGGACGTACCAACAGAATCTTGACCAGAAGCGATGCTCCGTCATGGGATCATCATTATTTACCCATCGGCACAGACGAGCACGACATTCGAAACATTCGACGCAGTCCTCATCATCCAGATGAAAAAATCCTGCGGCAGCGAGTTTCTCCGGTTGAATGACGTGTGAGTAACGCCAATTGTGAAAACTCTGAAGTCTGTCGCGTTCGAGACGATAATCGGGTGGTGGTGTTGCGTGATCGGTTGTTGTTGATGTTGTCTCGACGGTTCCCTCGGATTTCGTAATCATTGTGATACTCTGTGAAAAAATCAAACGTAAAAAAGAGGAGTCGTTTTTGTGGTTTTGACGGGGAAAATTCAAAGATGTAGACGCGTTCCTTATAACTGATACTTTACGTGTTTTTATAATTGTTAACCCATGCTCGAAATGTTTGCACTTCGCGTAGACAGCAATGATATGGTTTCGTTTTGACGTTTTTTGCCGGTTGCCAACAGTGAAGTCGACAAGGTTCGCCGTCGACAATTTCATATACGGGATCCTGAACTAGTACGTCGTATTTCGGGCAGTTAAAATCTTCCAAATTTATCGAGTTTATTTGCATTTTTCGTAGGATGTCTCTCTCGAAACATCCACCTTTGTAGGCTACGACAGGATTCGCGTAATCGCTCACAAAATTTCGTATAACTTCGAATATATCGCGCTGTTGATAGTTTTCATAGCCGAAATCTTTAAATGGAATCCCGTGGACGAAATTGCTGACATATCGTGCAGACTTTTTGTCAGCGTCGGATAAACAACGAAAGTTCTTTCCCAAACGAAATTCAGAGAGTTCGAACGAGCCATCATGACAAATATCGATTATGGCTAATTCTTTACATATAAATTTTTTTTCCACAATGAATCCGTCCATGTCAATGATTTGAGTGATTCGATCCATCT
Source organism: Lasioglossum villosulum (assembly GCA_963971365.1). Lineage (NCBI taxonomy): Eukaryota > Metazoa > Arthropoda > Insecta > Hymenoptera > Halictidae > Lasioglossum > Lasioglossum villosulum. Next base: position 14,416,727 of record OZ020504.1, on the reverse strand, counting down.
AAATAGAGAAAGTTTTCACTAGATTTTTACATAGTTTTTAAATTTTTTATCATACTTACCGTTGAAGAAAAGGGGGAATGTGTGAAGTTGACCGGTTGGATTATATGATCATACACGCGATATAACGTCGTATAGCGACTGTGATTGACAACGTTTTTATGATATAACTTCATACAGCGACTGTGGCGAGCAATTTATAATGAATACCCCTACCACCATATCTCACTCTACGGTGGAGGGAGGTGAATTATTACTGTAATTTTTTTTCATAAATACGAGTTTAATTGTATGAGGAGGAGGAGGAGGAGGAGGAGGAGGAGGAGGATTGTTTTTAAATAAAAAAAATAAGATCATTCACATAATTTTGTTTTATTTGATAAAGTATATATTTTTTGTTAACATAAGAGCGGTTTAAGTAATTCGTCGTACAATGTTCATTAATGGACTGTCCTCCGCGATACGGTCGTGTATCATCATGCAGTAGGCTGTTGTCGATGGGGGAACGTCGGTTCGACATTCTCATTCAATTCGCACGTCGATCATAGCATTTTTTAAGGCTTAGTTTTGTCGCGAACAATCGAGAACGACGAGCGGACCATATCGCAGGAAATCCATGTTCAAATACAGTGGACGAAATTTCTATAAAAACACTACTATTTTTTAACAAAATGTTGAAGTATTTCGATAATACGATTAAAGGAAGACTAAAAAATAATTAAAGAATATAAGAAAGCAGAAATCAATATTCTGAATCCAAAAGAACTGCTTCATGTTTGTTATAAACAAAATATTACAACTGTTACGAAATTTTTATAAGAACAGTCTCATAAATTCGAACGAGAAACTAAGTTTATAATATCAGTATTTAGTACTTCCACCGTTACATTTAATCACTTCAAATATTATATTTTCCATACCACAAACTAATTTTTCTAACGTTGTTTTATGGATTTGATTCCACTCGTGTCTTACTGCGTTTTCTAACTCTTTAATGTTGTTATACTGCTTCCCATTTTTATACATATATTGCTCGTGATAGGATTCCCCGTAAATTTTCTATTGGGTTTAGACCAGGCAACGTGACGGTCAGTTAATTAGTTTAAATTCTTTTGTTTAAACTACTCCGGAGTCTTCTTAACATTGTGTATCACCGCGTTATCTTGTTAAAAAATAACGTTGTAGTTATGATTTTTTTCTACGAAGCAAAGTTAAGTGTCTTCTAACAGGGTGATGTATTTTTCTACGCTCATTCACGTACAAATTTTCCATATTAGTGTCTTTGAATTATAGCTAAACGCAACCCATAGCATTAAACTTCCACCGTCGAAATTCCTACTCATTGCTACGACTTTATTCTTACGTAAATCATGCCAATCGTATTTAAATCCATCAGGACAGTCTAGATTGAATTTTTTCATCGGAAAATATATTTTTCAACTCTTCACGCTAGGTCATGTGATCTCTTGAGAATTTCAATTTTGCTGTTTTGTGCCCACTGGCTAAGAAGTGGATTCATTATTTTTACTAATTTTTTTTAAATTTTAATTATTTTTACTAATTCTTTTAAAATATGAGAACGACCACGCTTTGCGAGTTTCGTATTTCCACCTATATATTGGTTTGTGCCATATTTTTCACGGAATTTTAGAAAATGAAGTACGCAAGTACTAGATCTATTAATTCTTTTGTTTTGGCTTTCTCCCGAATAGAGAAACTTGTATCGTGCTATCCACCTAGTTTTTCTTTATTCGGAATTTAAATTTTTTCCACGTCGCATTCTAATAAATGAAGAATTGTTTGACAGTTACATTTCCCTCCCCCATTTTTTCTAACGCTTCTCTGAAGGTCGGTCATTTTTTTCTCTTTCACGATTACTCAATGAATGACTACTTAATATCGATAATGCGTGACAGCACAGTACAGGTACAGGTACATGTGCACGTATAGTGCATGTACAGGTACAGGTATAGGTATAGCGCATGTACAGTACGGAGTATGACTGTTGTACATCATATCAACGGATCTCCCCCCACTCTCTCTCAAGATCGGTCCACACGATTCTTTTGCACGTTCACGATTGATATCTTAATATTGTCCTGATCACTTATTCCGAAGTTCTCCAGCCGATCGTCGTCGACGATGTTGTCCATATCGTCTTTTTACCTTTTCCTTCAAGGCCTCGAGCGTTTTCATTTGCGACTCATCCACAGTACAGGTACAGGTACAGGTACAGACAGGTACAGGTACAGGTACAGACAGGTACAGGTACAGGTATAACACATGTACAGTACGGATGTCTGTCTGTTTGTAATTTAAATGGAATCCTGGTGGGGGAAGGGGAGGCTTGGCGATTGGGGTTTGGATAGCACTGGGATAGGGCTAGCATAGGGTTAGGATGGGCGACGGAGATGTCCTTGGTGTTTGGGGTTAGGATAGCATTAGAATAAGGGTAGCATAGGGTCAGGATAGGCGAGGGAGATGTCCTTGGTGTTTAGGGTTAGGATAGCATTAGAATGGGGCTAGCATAGGGTCAGGATAGGCGAGGGAGATGTCCTTGGTGTTTAGGGTTAGGATAGCATTAGAATGGGGCTAGCATAGGGTCAGGATAGGCGAGGGAGTTACCGAAAAAGTAGACGAAACGGCTGGTCATCGTATTATTGTGGACCAGTCACATGCGACCGCATGTGACCTGCCGTTTCGTCTACTTTTTCGGTAACTCCCTCGCCTATCCTGACCCTATGCTAGCCCCATTCTAATGCTATCCTAACCCTAAACACCAAGGACATCTCCCTCGCCTATCCTGACCCTATGCTAGCCCCATTCTAATGCTATCCTAACCCTAAACACCAAGGACATCTCCCTCGCCTATCCTGACCCTATGCTACCCTTATTCTAATGCTATCCTAACCCCAAACACCAAGGACATCTCCGTCGCCCATCCTAACCCTATGCTAGCCCTATCCCAGTGCTATCCAAACCCCAATCGCCAAGCCTCCCCTTCCCCCACCAGGATTCCATTTAAATTACAAACAGACAGACATCCGTACTGTACATGTGTTATACCTGTACCTGTACCTGTCTGTACCTGTACCTGTACCTGTCTGTACCTGTACCTGTACCTGTACTGTGGATGAGTCGCAAATGAAAACGCTCGAGGCCTTGAAGGAAAAGGTAAAAAGACGATATGGACAACATCGTCGACGACGATCGGCTGGAGAACTTCGGAATAAGTGATCAGGACAATATTAAGATATCAATCGTGAACGTGCAAAAGAATCGTGTGGACCGATCTTGAGAGAGAGTGGGGGGAGATCCGTTGATATGATGTACAACAGTCATACTCCGTACTGTACATGCGCTATACCTATACCTGTACCTGTACATGCACTATACGTGCACATGTACCTGTACCTGTACTGTGCTGTCACGCATTATCGATATTAAGTAGTCATTCATTGAGTAATCGTGAAAGAGAAAAAAATGACCGACCTTCAGAGAAGCGTTAGAAAAAATGGGGGAGGGAAATGTAACTGTCAAACAATTCTTCATTTATTAGAATGCGACGTGGAAAAAATTTAAATTCCGAATAAAGAAAAACTAGGTGGATAGCACGATACAAGTTTCTCTATTCGGGAGAAAGCCAAAACAAAAGAATTAATAGATCTAGTACTTGCGTACTTCATTTTCTAAAATTCCGTGAAAAATATGGCACAAACCAATATATAGGTGGAAATACGAAACTCGCAAAGCGTGGTCGTTCTCATATTTTAAAAGAATTAGTAAAAATAATTAAAATTTAAAAAAAATTAGTAAAAATAATGAATCCACTTCTTAGCCAGTGGGCACAAAACAGCAAAATTGAAATTCTCAAGAGATCACATGACCTAGCGTCAAGAGTTGAAAAATATATTTTCCGATGAAAAAATTCAATCTAGACTGTCCTGATGGATTTAAATACGATTGGCATGATTTACGTAAGAATAAAGTCGTAGCAATGAGTAGGAATTTCGACGGTGGAAGTTTAATGCTATGGGTTGCGTTTAGCTATAATTCAAAGACACTAATATGGAAAATTTGTACGTGAATGAGCGTAGAAAAATACATCACCCTGTTAGAAGACACTTAACTTTGCTTCGTAGAAAAAAATCATAACTACAACGTTATTTTTTAACAAGATAACGCGGTGATACACAATGTTAAGAAGACTCCGGAGTAGTTTAAACAAAAGAATTTAAACTAATTAACTGACCGTCACGTTGCCTGGTCTAAACCCAATAGAAAATTTACGGGGAATCCTATCACGAGCAATATATGTATAAAAATGGGAAGCAGTATAACAACATTAAAGAGTTAGAAAACGCAGTAAGACACGAGTGGAATCAAATCCATAAAACAACGTTAGAAAAATTAGTTTGTGGTATGGAAAATATAATATTTGAAGTGATTAAATGTAACGGTGGAAGTACTAAATACTGATATTATAAACTTAGTTTCTCGTTCGAATTTATGAGACTGTTCTTATAAAAATTTCGTAACAGTTGTAATATTTTGTTTATAACAAACATGAAGCAGTTCTTTTGGATTCAGAATATTGATTTCTGCTTTCTTATATTCTTTAATTATTTTTTAGTCTTCCTTTAATCGTATTATCGAAATACTTCAACATTTTGTTAAAAAATAGTAGTGTTTTTATAGAAATTTCGTCCACTGTATTTGAACATGGATTTCCTGCGATATGGTCCGCTCGTCGTTCTCGATTGTTCGCGACAAAACTAAGCCTTAAAAAATGCTATGATCGACGTGCGAATTGAATGAGAATGTCGAACCGACGTTCCCCCATCGACAACAGCCTACTGCATGATGATACACGACCGTATCGCGGAGGACAGTCCATTAATGAACATTGTACGACGAATTACTTAAACCGCTCTTATGTTAACAAAAAATATATACTTTATCAAATAAAACAAAATTATGTGAATGATCTTATTTTTTTTATTTAAAAACAATCCTCCTCCTCCTCCTCCTCCTCCTCCTCCTCCTCATACAATTAAACTCGTATTTATGAAAAAAAATTACAGTAATAATTCACCTCCCTCCACCGTAGAGTGAGATATGGTGGTAGGGGTATTCATTATAAATTGCTCGCCACAGTCGCTGTATGAAGTTATATCATAAAAACGTTGTCAATCACAGTCGCTATACGACGTTATATCGCGTGTATGATCATATAATCCAACCGGTCAACTTCACACATTCCCCCTTTTCTTCAACGGTAAGTATGATAAAAAATTTAAAAACTATGTAAAAATCTAGTGAAAACTTTCTCTATTTAGATGGATCGAATCACTCAAATCATTGACATGGACGGATTCATTGTGGAAAAAAAATTTATATGTAAAGAATTAGCCATAATCGATATTTGTCATGATGGCTCGTTCGAACTCTCTGAATTTCGTTTGGGAAAGAACTTTCGTTGTTTATCCGACGCTGACAAAAAGTCTGCACGATATGTCAGCAATTTCGTCCACGGGATTCCATTTAAAGATTTCGGCTATGAAAACTATCAACAGCGCGATATATTCGAAGTTATACGAAATTTTGTGAGCGATTACGCGAATCCTGTCGTAGCCTACAAAGGTGGATGTTTCGAGAGAGACATCCTACGAAAAATGCAAATAAACTCGATAAATTTGGAAGATTTTAACTGCCCGAAATACGACGTACTAGTTCAGGATCCCGTATATGAAATTGTCGACGGCGAACCTTGTCGACTTCACTGTTGGCAACCGGCAAAAAACGTCAAAACGAAACCATATCATTGCTGTCTACGCGAAGTGCAAACATTTCGAGCATGGGTTAACAATTATAAAAACACGTAAAGTATCAGTTATAAGGAACGCGTCTACATCTTTGAATTTTCCCCGTCAAAACCACAAAAACGACTCCTCTTTTTTACGTTTGATTTTTTCACAGAGTATCACAATGATTACGAAATCCGAGGGAACCGTCGAGACAACATCAACAACAACCGATCACGCAACACCACCACCCGATTATCGTCTCGAACGCGACAGACTTCAGAGTTTTCACAATTGGCGTTACTCACACGTCATTCAACCGGAGAAACTCGCTGCCGCAGGATTTTTTCATCTGGATGATGAGGACTGCGTCGAATGTTTCGAATGTCGTGCTCGTCTGTGCCGATGGGTAAATAATGATGATCCCATGACGGAGCATCGCTTCTGGTCAAGATTCTGTTGGTACGTCCGTGGGCTGGACTGCGGCAACGTACCGATCGGAGTCGATCCGGATACAATCCCGCCAAACCCTCGCGGTGTGGATGTCTGTGGAATCGCGAAAGAATCGTCGCTCGAACGTGATAAAATAAATTAAAATAATGGAAAAACTAAAGTGTAAAATAATGAATATAAGATTTTTATTAAAAAATAATTGTAATTATAAAAATAATTCTATTGATTATATATTCAATGTTGAGCCTGTAAAAAGAAAAAATGTTATGTATTATTTTTAATTAACTAATAAATATTTAAAATTATTAATTTTTACTCACAGTATTTAAATATATACTTTTATTAAATAAAAAAGTTATAAAAATTTTTATTTGTATCGTCTGTATCTAATAATAGCTGTTTGCTGCGGAAGTCTGAAATCATTTACTTCGTCATTTTCCTCATTATTCTCAGCATCACTTTCCTCTTGTTCCATTTTTCATGATCTTTTGGTAATTCGTTGCAAACTAAGCGAGACACATATCGTGTAAATCAATATCTCTTCTACCATAATTATCAAATATATTATCCCTATAAATTTCGGTGGAGTCTTCATTTAATTTTTTAAAGCATTGGTAATACTTCGAAATTTTTCTGTAACAGTCTTATTGTTTATTACCACAATCACTAACAGCTTCCCTTAATAATTTTGATAAACTTCCATCAATTTTACTAATGTAATTGGTTACATAACTCACCGCCGAATATTCGTCAAGTACATACTGCAAATCCATATTCGATTCGAATAATTGTAAAATATCTGCATTATAACCATTAATATTTACTTCAAGGCTGGATCGTTTTTAAGAATACCCGTTTTTTCGTTTAAACTACTTCGAATAGCTGATAGCTATTCTTCATCAGTTATATTCAGTTTCTCTAGAATTTCATCATAGCTCATAACTATTTTTTCTTATAAAATTCATTTATTAATTCATCAATAAGTTTATAGGGTTTAGGCGTTATTTCATTTTTATTTAATGGTTCCAGAATCATGGTTCTTCTCATTACTGGATAATGGATATGAAATCGACACCGCTTATTTCTTTGTCCTTTGTAACAACTATGATTCTGTTTGTGCATTTGAAATTTAATGTATGCATTATTTTCGTCATATCTACATGTGATAAATTGGTCAGTTAAATCAATCAATTCTTTGTTAGCAACATGATCATGTCTTGTACATAGGTGCTCATTTCAACCACAGAAAAATATATTCATGTGGACTTCCACGTTGCTGAATTTTCGCTCGTTCATAACTATCCACAACCTCATATTTTCCGAAATTACCTGGTTTTTTGCTTTAATAACCACATAAACTTATGTGCCTCTATGATCGAAATATCGGGCGCATGTAACGGGATCATTTCTAATTAGATCAGTTTTTGGTATTGTAATCCAAATTGAATGCGTCTTGTACAGATAATGTTTTACCACCATCGCGATATTTCATCAATGTTTGCAACAACTCAAGCCAGTAACTTTCTGCAGCCGACATGGTCATAAAGAACGTGGGTTTACTCAATTGACTCAATTTCTTCACTATTGTCAGCATCACCTTCCTCTTGTTCCTTTTTTCATGATCTTTTGGTAATTCGTCGCAAATTCACATATCAACAGAGGCACATATCATGTACACTAATATCTCTTCTACTATAATTATCAAATATGTCATCCATATTAATTTGGGTGGAGTCTTCATTTAATTTTTTAAAGCATTCTCAGATTTTGACATGAATACACGTTCTGATATCGGATTGATATTAATGTATACTGTCTTTCTACTTTGCTTTGATTAAGGTAATGATAAAACACGATAGGCTGCTTCTTGTGTAGACATTGAATTACTATTTAAACAGTATTGGTAATATTTCGAAATTTTTCCCTAACAGTCTTATTGTTTATTATCACAATCAATAGCAGCTTCTCTTAATAATTTTGATAAACCTCCTTCAATTTTACTAATGTAATTGGTTACATAACTCACCGCCGAATATTTGTAAATCCATATTCGATTCGAATAATTGTAAAATATCTGCATTTTGACCATTAATATTAATTATTTTTTAATAAAAATCTTATAGTAATTATTTCACATTTTAGTTTTTCATTTTTAAATTTATTTGATCACGATCGAACGATGATTCTTTCGCGATTCCACAGGTATTCATACCACGAGGGGTTTGGCGGGATTGTATCCCCATAGGTAAGAAACACGTTCGGAATAGCATATTCACGAAACACGTTCGGACACGTTCAAGGTCAAGTCTTCCTAAAAAATGCTGTCTCTGCAGTTTTGCACGTGCGATGGGGTATCATATTACATACCACCGAATACCGCGATGGTGAGTCATGACTCATGACTCATCACGCATGACTCATCACACTTTCGAACACGTTCAAGGTTACCCAAAAACCTGACGCTGCAGTTTTGCACCTGCGAGATACTCAAAAAGCTGACGCTGCAGTTTGATACCCCCTCCCCCTCAAAAATATGCTCGCGCTATAAGGTAATTCCCCCTCCCCCTCCCCCGCAAAATTTGGTTCTGTTATAAGCTAATCCCCCCTCCCCCTCCCACACAAAGTCGCGCTGTAAGGTAAAATGCCGAAAAGCTGACGTTCAAGGTTACCCCCAAAAAGCTGACGCTGCAGTTTGATACCCCCCTCCCCTCAAAAATATGCTCGCGCTATAAGGTAATCCCCCATTCGCGGCCCATCGCGTCTATTTATCCAAGGAAACTGCCCTTGATAAGAGGTATCATATTACAGATGACTCATCAATCATGACTCATCACACGTTCAAGGTTAACCAAAAGCTGCAGTTTTACACGTGCGAGATTGCTGTTGCTATGGGGTATCATATTACATAACCCCTCCCCCTACGAACAGGTTCGAACACGTTCAAGGTTACCCAAACGGCTGCAGTTTTGCACGTGCGATGGGGTATCATATTACATACCTCCGAATACCACGATGGTGAGTCATGACGCATGACTCATCACGCATGACTCATCACACGTTCAAGGTTAACCAAAAAGCTGCAGTTTTACATGTGCGAGATTGCTGTTGCTATGGGGTATATTATTACATAACCCCTCCCCCTACGAACACGTTCAAGGTTACCCAAACGGCTGCAGTTTTGCACGTGCGATGGGGTATCATATTACATACCTCCGAATACCACGATGGTGAGTCATGACGCATGACTCATCAGGCATGACTCATCACACGTTCAAGGTTAACCAAAAAGCTGCAGTTTTACATGTGCGAGATTGCTGTTGCTATGGGGTATATTATTACATAACCCCTCCCCCTACGAACACGTTCAAGGTTACCCCCAAAAAGCTGACGCTGCAGTTTGATACCCCCCTCCCCCCTCAAAAATAAAGCTGACGTTCAAGGTTACCCCCAAAAAGCTGACGCTGCAGTTTCATACCCCCTCCCCCTCAAAAATATGCTCGTGCTATAAGGTAATTCCCCCCACCCCTCCCCCGCAAAATTTGGTTCTGTTATAAGCTAATTCCCCCCTCCCTCCTCCCACACAAAGTCGCGCTATAAGGTAAACTGCCGGTAAGGTAGGAATCTGCCTACAATGATAAGTCTGATCGTAGAACCGGCCTAGACATACTACTAACGATGAATACTTAAATAATGAAGAAGCATTACAGCTAGTCACTAAAAAGGCTGGCTATAAGAAGACGTTACCTGAATATACTGGTAATGGATAATAAAAATAAAAAATCAATGTTACCTTTGACTGGTATACTTGATACTTCTGATGTGATACCTGAAATAGAAAACATTAATTTAGGTTTAAGTGTAAATAGTAACCCTGTAAATAGCTGTAAATATGTAAAGTATGATCACGAGACAACTTATCTTTTCTCAGGCGATGTGTCTGGCTCTTCTGTGATGGTTTCAGGCATGGTATCCAATTATGCTGGTAATCCTGTAAATGATAATGAAAATCTAGTTGACATAATTAAAAAAGTTAGCATACGTCACTTACCTGGTTATAAGACACCTGATCCTTACTTAAATCCTGGGCACTTACCTGATCCTCATTCAGTCATTAAAGATGGTCCTATAAATAAAAATAATACTTACCTTAGTAGGGTCTCCCCTGGTGTTGATCCTGGGGATGTCATTCCTGATGCTGATCCGGGTGATGTCATTCCTGGTGGTGGTCCTGGGCTGGTCCTTCCGGGGGTTGATCCGGGTCCTCCTCCTTGTGGTCCTCAGTTGTGCTCGCTGATTCCTGGGTCGTCTGGGTCCTTGGTCGTTCCTGGGTCCTTGGTCGTTCCTGGGTCCTCGTCTGCACCTGAAAGAAAAAAAGAAAATATTAATAATTTGATTATTATGCAAATCAACCTTAATAGATGTGAGTTGGCGCAAGAATTACTTACTCAAGTTGCGCTTGAGCGCAAAGCTGATGTGGTCATGGTTTCTGAACCATGGTACTCACCTCCTGGTTGGTTCAATGATGGATATAACACTGTTTCTATTTGGATACCTGGTGAGCAGATCAATAAATACAGTAGTATTAATAGCATCTTCTGTGATAAAGGTATAGTGGCCATTCAGATAGGAGATGTTACATTAATCAGTTGTTACTTCTCCCCCAACTGCACTACTGCAGAATATGTTGATTATATTACTGAGTTGGAAAGTTTCATTAGAACCGTGGACGGTAGCAGATGCATTATCGCTGGCGACTTCAATGCTAAATCTCCTGCATGGGGCTCCGGCAAACTAGATGAACACGGTAAAGCCGTAATGGAAATGTGCAGTTCGTGTGATCTGGCGCCTATAGTGAGCGTGGGTACACATACCTTCGAAAGGAACGGTAGGAGATCTACAATAGACATCATGTTGGTTGGAAGAGAGTTTATTAACAGGGTTGTCTATAGTGATGTCCTGGATATATACTCAGCATCCGATCACAGGTACTTGCAGCATGGTATTAACCTGGAGGGTGCTAGCGTTAAGGTTGGAGGCGTAAATAAGATCAAAAAACTTAATGCAGAGAGTTTGAAGAAGCTGTACGGACAGATGTGCTCCATTGCTGATTCGATGAAAATTGAGAGCACCGGCGATATTGATGCGTATATTGATGTAATTGAAGGTATATTTAATAGAACTTGCCGGGGTATCCACCCTGCTCTGGAACGAAAAAAGGCTGCCTGGTGGTGGAACGCTGACCTTGATGTCCTAAGGAGGGCCGCTATTGCAGCTCGTAGAGGGCTGCAGCGGGCCATATCTAAAAAGAAAAAGAAAAATATTATAGATAACAAAATTAAAGAATATAAAAAAGCTAAAACAACGTTTAAATACGCCATATATAGAGCAAAAAAGGATGCCTGGTCATCTATGATTAATTGTGTGGATCAGGATACATGGGGTAAACCATATAAATGGGCGGTCAGGACCATTGCTGGCAGACGGCCTCCAGCTGTCCTGTCTTCTTCGGAAACGAGAGAGGTCATTGACACCTTGTTTCTGACTACTCCAGCTGCTAGGTTGTCCCTACCCACCAGCTATGTCTGGGCAGGATTTTATGACGTTGGCGACACTGAGTTTCAAACTGTTGAAATAATTGAGGCTATTAAAAGAATTAAAAAGAAATCACCAGGTTTGGACTGTCTTCCGTCCGAGGCTATAAAATTGTTAGGCGAGATAGCTAGCACCCATATTACTCACCTCATAAATTGTTGCTATAAAAAAGGATATTTTCCTCTGAAATGGAAACGGGGCAGGCTGGTTCTTATCCCAAAAAAGCCTGGTCTTGGCGGTAAAGTTAGTTGGCGTCCTCTATGCATTTTATCTAATTTTGCTAAACTCCTAGAATATTGCATGAAGAGTAGATTGCTGGACAAAATTAGTTTTGCAGATAATCAATTTGGCTTCTGCCAAGGTAGGAGCACGGTGGATGCGATCTATGGCGTCGTAGCTAAGTGGGATTCTGCAAAAAAGAAAGGCCACCATTGTGTAATGATAACACTGGATGTAAAAAATGCGTTTAACACCCTAAACTGGGCAAATACCTTGAAAGCGCTGTCACGGAGAAAACTTCCTTCTAGGCTTTTTAAAATCATTAGTAATTATCTTACTGACAGAGCTATCGTTTATACGTCAGATAATGGCGTTACTAACGTGGTCAATGTCTTCGCTGGGGTTCCGCAGGGCTCTGTCCTAGGACCCTTATTATGGAATGTTCATTACGATGACCTGCTGAACATGGACTTACCTGTGGGCTCCTCGCTATTTGGTTTTGCTGACGACGTGGCTCTCTAGACGTGCTTTTGACTCGCTTCGCAAGCTAAACCAATGGTTCAGTAACAATGGGCTTTCTTTAGCACAGGACAAAACTGAAACGGTACTCCTTACTGGTCGCAAGACCCCTCGTGGTCTTTCCATCTTCTTTGGTGATGTCTGTTTGACTTCTAGTAAATCCAATAAATATTTAGGAGTCATGGTGGAAGGCAATCAGTCGTTTTTTACACACGTCAAATATGCGGTAGAAAAGGCCACTAAAGTTGCAGGTGTATTAGCCAGAATTATGCCAAACTGTGGCGGGGGCTCCTTTCAATCCAGAGCTCTTTATTACAGGGTGGTGGAGTCTGTTGAGCTTTATGCTTCCCCCATCTGGGGTATAGCGTGCAACCGTGACTCTATTAAAAAACAACTAAATGGGCTCCAAAGATTTGCCCTGGCCAAAGTTATTAGAGCCTACAGAACCACGTCTCTTGACGCACTGTGCGTCCTGTCTGGATTTCCCCCTATCACCCTTTTGATAGAGGAGAGGGTAAGGATCTTCACCAGATCCAAAAAGTTGGATCGCATAAATGAGGCTACCTATAAGAAAAATGTGTCATTAATTAAAAAGGAAGAAAGAAATGTTACGCTAATTAAATGGCAGGAACGGTGGGACCATGCGAAACATGGCAGAAAAACGTACAGACTTATACCGATCATCAAAGACTGGATCGAATGGGGACCGGCGATACTAGATTTTCATATGGTACAGATTCTAACTGGACATGGATGCTTTGCCAATTATCTCTTCGATATCGGCAAAAGCAAGCAAAAGCTATGTATTATATGCAAAACTCTGGAGGATAGTCCTCAACATACCCTGCTTGAGTGTGTGGGTTGGCAGGAAAAAAGAGATAGCTTAAGTTCCAGTGATGTAACCCTGGCTTGGGAAGATTTAATCGATCAATTGAAAGACCGAGACAAGTGTATTATTATCAGGAAATTCATACACGATGTCATGTCCTCCAAGGAGAAAGTTGAAAGAGATATTCAACTTGAGGAGAAGAAAATTAGGCTTGAAACTATCAACAAGTCTAAAAGAAGGCGTTCCAGACGTAAGCGTAAAAGACAACTCTAATTGAGTTTTTTATTTATATATAATTATAGATATTTGTTATACTGTAATTGTTATAGTTTTTATACCGTACTTATTTATATGTATGTATTTATTAATATCGTTTAACATTTCTAGTCAGTTCTAGTCTTTTTTACTTAGTTCTTATGGTTTTTAGATGACCCATACTATTTGTATATACGTAGTAATATTATTCTGTACCCCAGTATGTAAATATAGAGACGGTGTAAAATAATAATAATCCCCTATACCGTGCAGTAATGCCTAAACGGTAATCCCGCGAGTTATTTAGGGTGGTTTATAGGCTGAGTTGTATATATAGGAGGTTAGGGTTTAAACGGGCTCCCCCGGCGGTAGGGGTTTGCGGCGCCCCCCGGGAGTACTCGTGGACCGCACCAGGATACAGGAAGGGTGATGAGTGAGGCCCTCCTCCACTTGTGGGGGAGGGTAGTAACCAAGCCTGTTATGAACTTATGATGACGACGAAACAGACGCCTCGGAATATTACTGGGCAGGAGGGGACACCGCGCCCGGAAGCGGTTGCAAAGAGGGGTGTTGAAGCGGCAGTGGGGATAAATACCTCCGCTGCGAGCGCTGGCACCCCGGCGGCTGGGGCCTCGGGCAACCGGAGCACCGGTCGCGGAGTGGGAGGTGGAGTTCTGTCGGGTGCGGTGCCTCGCATCCGCCTCGACAGAATCTTTCGGCCCGGAGAGTCGAGCCTCGGCGGCCCAGGAGCGCGGTCCAAGACTGCGCCTCGGCCGCCGACTGCTCTCGACGCACTGGGTTTGGGGGGTGGGGGCGGGGGTGCCGGGGGTGACGGCGCGGGGACGAATTATGAATCCGTATGCTCCGAGTCGTCGATCCCCCTGGCCTCTCGCTGCACCTCCTCGGTAGGTGAGGGTTCGGTCGCCACGTCAGTGGCCGGCTCCCGTAAACGCCGGGGGGCCTCTGGGGATGTGGGGGAGGGGAGCGTGGGGCGTAAACGCCCCTCGCTCGTCCCGACTCCGCAGGTGACGGATGCGGTTCACAGCTCAAGGGGGAGGAAGGGCCCGGACACGGCGGCCCTCACTCCGCTTCGCCCTTCAAGGGGTGTGAAGGACGGGGACTCGGCGGCCCTGACTCTGCTCTACGAGCAGAATGAGGCGCTTCGCCGAGAACTCCGGGAGATGAGGGAGACAAATCGGGTCCTCAGGGAGGAAATGATGGCGGCGAAGAGGCTGGCGGCCGGGTTGCCGCCCGCCTCCCCGATCCCATCGGTGGAATCGGCACCCCCCCCCTGCTAAGGTTGCCGGCGAGGGAGGGACCCTGCTGGCCAATATCGGGGCGCTACTGGACGCCAGGTTGGCCCCGATCCGGCAGATGCAGGATCGCCTCACTAGGGCGGTGTTCGGGGGTGTGTCGGACATCTCCCGGCTCACACTGGGTGGTGCCCCCCGTCCTCTCCCTACCAGTTATGCTGGCGCTGCAGCTGCTCCTCCTCCTGCCACCGTGCAGGTGGCAGCGGCCGCTGGGGGGACGAGGAGGAAGAGAAAGGGGGGGAAGAAGAAGAAGAAGGGAGCCTCGTAGGTTTCTGGGGGCCCACCGGTTCTCCCCCTCCCGCTCCCCCGCCTGCGCCTGCGCCCTGGTAGGACTGGAGGGAGCAGGGCCGAGAAGCGGGCCCCTCCGCCTCCACCGCTGTCGATCCCGTCTCCTCCCACGTTGGGGGAGGCCTGGACGCAGGTGGTGGGGCGAAGGGCCCGCCAAAAGGAGACCAAGGAGGCTGCGCCCGGAAAGGCCGCACCTCCCAAGAAGGCAGCCCCGAAGGGATCCCCCCTGATGAAGGGGGGCAAGAAGGATGGCCCGGCCATGGTCAGGGTGGCGGCACCTCCTCGCACGGCGGCGGTCACGTTGACCGCCCCAGAGGGTTGCAAGACCTCCCTGGCCGAGGCAATGTTGATGGCAAAACGAGCCATCAACCTTTCGGAGCTGGGCATCGCCGAGGTGCGGCCCAAGCGGGCGATGACCGGGGGTCTCATTTTGGAGATCCCCGGTCAGGAGGGTGCCGCCAAGGCTGACAAATTGGCGGCACGAATGGCGGAGACCCTCCGGGAGACGGGGGTGAAGGTCGCCAGGCCCGTAAAGACGGTGGAACTCCGTCTAAGGGGCCTGGACGACTCTGTCACCCCCAAGGAGGTGCAGGCGGCCGTCGCTGAGGCGGGAGGCTGCCCACCCGAGCAGGTGAAGGTGGGGGCTATCAAGCCCCAGCCTGCCGGGTTGGGCACCATATGGGTCCAGTGTCCCGCAGCGGCGGCGCGGACCCTCATCGGGGCAGGGAGGATGAGGGTCGGATGGTCCTCCGCCCGAGTAGAGCCACTGGCCACAAGGCCTCTCCAGTGCTTCCGTTGCCTGGCCATCGGCCATGTGCGGCAACGATGCACATCGGAGGTAGACCGCAGTGGCCAGTGCTACAAGTGTGGCGCTGAGGGCCATCGTGCCAAGGAGTGTTCGGCGAGGCCTAATTGTCCCATCTGTGCAGAGATGGGCAGGCCCGCCGGGGACAAGGTGGGGAGCAAATGTGGCTCCCCGCCGGCGAGGAAAGGTCGGAAGGCTGGTGACAAGGGAGTCACCGGCACTCCGGCGGAGGCGGGGACAAGTGGGGCTGGCACTGCCACGTACCCACCCTCCGCCCCTGCGTCTCCACCCACGGCGGAGGCGATGATGGAGGTGGACACTGCTCCATCTCCGGCTGACGAGGCGTCGGCGGTGCCGGGAACGTCGATGGCCCCATAATGCCACGCACGTTCCCGGTTACACTGATCAACCTCAACCACTGCCGCCGGGCTCAGGATCTGCTCATCCAGGGCCTGGCGGAGTGGGAGGTTGCAGTGGCCGTAGTCACGGAGCCCTATAGGGTCCCCGACGCCCCGTCCCCTTGGGTAGGGGACCTGGGGGGCTCCGTGGCAATATGGCGCAATCAGCGCCAGGAGTTTCCCCCCGGCACCGTGGTCGAACGGGGCCAGGGGATGGTAGCAATATCATGGGGAAGGTTTCTGGTAGTGGGTTGCTACATATCGCCCAATTGTAGCCTCGCTGAATACGGGGAATACTTGGACCGTTTGGGGGTGTTTCTTGCCCCCAGCATGAACGGTCCAGTCTTGGTCCTGGGGGACTTCAATGCGAAGTCCACTAGTTGGGGAAACCCCAGGACCACCCCACGCGGCGAGGCGACAGAAGATTGGGCGGGGGGCTTGGGGCTCCGGTTGGTGAACCGGGGCTCCGTACCCACGTGCCTGCGGTGGAACGGTTGGTCCATTGTCGACTTGACATGGGCCTCCCCGACCGCCGCCGCACGTGTGTCCGCCTGGCGGGTGGCTGAGGAGAGGGAATCCCTCTCCGACCATGTCCATATCACAATGGAGGTGGAGGCCGCCCAGCCCGCGGGCACCCCCCAATCAGCAGCCCACCCAGCGCCCGTGAAATGGGCGCTGAAGAAACTGGACGGGGACGTCCTGAGGGCCGCTGCCCTTGCCTGCGTGTGGCCGGAGGCCACAGAGCGCGGCGCGGAAGAGGGGGTGGAATGGTTCCGGGGCATCATGAAAAGCGTATGCGACGCTTCGATGCCCCGGATTAAGAACCACCCCCCGTTGAGGAAAGTGTACTGGTGGTCGGGCGAAATAGAGGATGCTAGAACGATTAGCATCCGGGCCCGACGCCAGTACGCCCGCGCGCGGCGACGTCGTCGAGATCCTGAAGAGGACGACGACGAAGCCGAGGCAAGGATGGCCTCCCTGTATGTTACTTACAGGGAGGCCCAAGTGGCCCTGCAGCGTCTAATCTCTGCCGCCAAGGCCAAAGCCTGGGAAGAGCTCTTGGGCACTATTCAGAGTGACCCATGGGGGCGCCCTTACAAAATGGTGTTGGGCAAATTACGCCCATGGGCGCCCCCGTTGACGGAGCAGCTGGAACCGGAATTCCTAGGGCGGGTCGTGTCCACCCTCTTCCCCCCTACTGAGGGGGAGAGGGAGTACCCGCCCATTCCGTCCCAAGAGTGGGATGAGGGTCTCCGGATATCCGGCGCTGAGCTCTCCCAGGCGGTCCGGAGGATAAGGGAAGGGGGTGTTAAGGCCCCCGGACCAGATGGTATCCCCGGACGAGTATTGGTCGCGGCGCTCGACGTCCTCGCCCCGGCTCTGATCGGCGTACTGAACGCGTGTCTGAGCCGGGGAACCTTCCCCAGGGAATGGAAAGTCGCCAGGCTTGTTCTCCTCCAAAAGGCAGGCAAGCCCGCAGAGCTTCCCTCTGCGTACCGGCCGTTGTGTCTCCTCGACGAGGTGGCGAAAATCTATGAAAAGATTATCGCAGATCGCCTCGTCGAGCACCTGTCAACGAGTGGTCCCGATCTCAGCGATTGCCAGTTTGGGTTCCGCAGGGGGCGTTCTACGATCGATGCCATCGATCGACTCGCCTCCCTCCGGACCAGTGCAGTCGCTGCGGGCAGGGTGTTGTTGGCGGTATCGCTTGATATCACCAACGCGTTTAACACCCTGCCCTGGGATGAGGTAGTGGGGGCGCTGGAGTATCACGGGGTGCCCCCCTACCTCCGTGAGGTCATTCGGGACTATCTCCGGGACAGGCGGTTTGAGTACCGTGGCCGGTACGGTGTGATGCAGAGGGAGAACATGCACCGAGGAGTTCCGCAGGGGTCGGTTCTAGGACCGCTCCTGTGGAACATAACATACGACTCGGTGCTGCGGGCTACTCTCCCCCGCGACGCCAGTGTGATTTGCTATGCGGACGATACACTGGTGGTCGTGGAGGGGGAGACATGGAGGGGAACGATAGCCTTGGCGGCTGTAGTGGTGGACTCCGTGGTGGGTAGGATCGAGGGGTTGGGGCTCAAGATAGCCGCCGGTAAGACGGAGGCGATGTGGCTACACGCATTGCCTCCGAACCGGCGGCCGCCGCCCCAACTCGGGATCCAGGTAGGTGATGCCGTTGTCGAGGTCAGGCAGGAGATGAAGTATCTGGGCCTGACTCTCGACAGTCGCTGGCGCTTCCAGAAGCACTTCGGTCGGTTGGCCCCCCAGGCTCAAGCGGTGGCGGCCTCCTTAAGGAGACTGCTGCCCAATACTGGGGGGCCCGATGGACGGATCCGCCGCCTCTATACGGGGGTGGTGCATAGCAAGCTCCTATATGGGGCACCCGTGTGGTCCGACGCATTGTCGGTCAGCCGGCGCAGTAAAACACTCTGCAACAGAGTGCAGCGCCGGCTGGCCTTGCGGACCATACGGGGCTATCGCACCGTCTCCACCGAGACGGCGTGCCTCCTCGCGGGTCTGATTCCCCTGCACCATCAGGCAAGGGAGCGGACGGCTTGGTATTTGGCCGTCCGCTCGTTGCGCAGGGGAGAAGCGGACCCGGACGAGGAGGACAGGATTGTAGAAGTGAAGCGCCAGGCCCGGCAGTAGTCGCTGGCCCTGTGGCGGTCGGAAACTCTGGCCGCCAATACGGGCCGGCCAATAGTCCGGGCCCTCCTGCCCATTCTGGAGGAATGGTGCGAGAGGCGAGTAAGGCTCACCTACAGATCCACCCAGGTGTTAACCGGTCATGGATGTTTCGGCCGGTACCTGGCGTGGATCAAGAGGGAACCCACCGAACGGTGCCACCACTGTCCGGAGGCTTTGGACACGGAGCGGCACACGCTGGAAGAGTGTCCAGCGTGGTCGGCGCCGCGCCGTGTCCTAAGAAGCGAGATTGGAGGCGACCTCTCGTTGTCGGCCGTGGTCGACCACATGATTGGCGACGAGAGGTCGCACAAGGCCGTGACCTCCTTCTGCGAGGAGGTGATGCAGCGGAAGGAGGTAGCAGAAAGGGAGAGGGAGGCCAACCCCCTCTCCGAGAGAAGGATTGCTCTGGCGAGGCGTCCTCGCCGAGCGGCCCGCCCCACGCTACGGGGCAGGCGACGGACCGGGGGAGGCGGGAGTCGTTAAGTCCTTCCCGCCTCCCCCGAAGAGGCATCCCAGACGGGTTGTTCCTTTGTGCTGGGGGGGCTATTCCCGCCCCCTTTCCTCTGTCCCCCCGGGGGACGTAAAGATCGTTGGGTCGGGGGAGGGGGTGGGAGTGGGGGAGGGGCGAACGCGGGCGGTGTGCCCGCCTTCGTCCCTCCTTGTCGCGCGCGGAGACTTCGTCCTTCGGCCGAGAGCCCTTTTAAGGGCTCCTCGAGCGAGGAACGGAGTCACCGGGGGTCGTTGGGCGGAGCGAGCTGGAGACTCGCGAAGCCCAACGAACGGCCCAGGGAAGGGGGGTGTAAGTGGGCAACCTGCTTACACCCTGATAGCGTAGGTATTGCTGGGGGGAGCTTCCCTCCCCCCCGGGACGAGGCCCCACACAGGGCCAAGGGCGAAGGGGGATGGCTGGTTGTGTTCTTTGGAGACCCCAGCCGCCCCCGGATAGCTTAGGGAAGGTTGTCGTGAGGTTTTTAGTGGGTATTGTGAGCCCTTCTGGCCACGTAGCCCCACATAACCTCGTATCTCTCCCAGGGGGTACGGGGTATGCGTAAAAGCATTTCCCTCACGCTAAAAAAAAAAAGGGTTTAAACGGGCTATTAACATCTAGCCCACTTTTGTTCTCCCCTCGTTAAAAAAAAAAAAAGTGGTACGCATTGGTAGTGAGGCATACAGCTAATAATGGTTTTTTTTTTATTTTGTGTGTGACTCTCCACGAGCCACACAAAGAAACTTCCCGATTCGTTAGTTGTAAGCGGTAACATTAGCATTAGTTGCATAATTTAAAAAAAAAATTTTTTTAAAAATTAAAACAAATTTTTTTTAAAAATTAAAAAAAAATTTTTTTTAAATTAAAACAAATTTTTTTTAAAAATTAAAAAAAATTTTTTTTAAATACAAATGAAATTATATAATTTCGTTTGTTTATTCGGTGGAAAATTTCTATCCTCTCGTATAAATTGCATTCTTGAATGAATTTCTTTCGAAAAAAACTGAAAAATCTAAAAAACTACTTGACCAATATGGACCAAAATCTAATCAGCTCTAAGTTACGACGGGGCATATCGATTGCATCATTCATCATTCTGATCGCGTTGTTACTTTTTCAGAAAACGTTAACGAAAAATTTGATAACATAAAAACGGCCATACGCGCGCACGCACGCACACACACACACACACACATACACACACACTAACAATTTGATAAAAATAGTCTAAAATGACTTCAATGACCATGAAACGTGAAGATCTGTTAAAAAATCGATTTTCGGGGAAATTACAGTAACTTCCCTATGAATCGGGAAGTTAACTAGTGCCCGATCAGCGGAAACTTTAAACGTTGTAGTCCTGAACATACCGCCCGCCTCGGATATTTGTATCCGATTACGAAATGAGGGAGATACAAACGACAAGGTTTCGATGAAGCTCGTTGCGAAATGGATTTGCTCAAGACTTATAATTTACGTAGCGTATCTTAGTTTTTGGATACATTTTTTGACCGCCTGCCGTGACGGAGCGGTTGTTTGTTTTGAGACTGTGTCTCGTCCGCGTTTTTCGCATCGAGGGTTTCAATCTCGTTTGACGATCGGACGTTTGTACTCCGAGTTGGCAGTCTTAATGGTCACAACGCGAATAATGTTATCCTCTCCGGGATGACATTTGATTATCCGCGCAAGTTCCCACTTGCACGGAGGTGCAAGGGCGTTTCGGAGAAGGACGATACGACCCATCTTCGCGAGGTGACTCGCGGTGCGCCATTTCGTGCGTTGTTGCAACGAATGAATATACTCATTCGACCATGCCTTCCAAATACTTTCGTACAGTTTCTTTAAGAGCTGCCAACGAGTCAAGCGCGAATCGTTTACATCTAGAAGAGTTACGGTAGGAATGGTAGTGATCGCCGTGCCGATACGAAAGTGACCCGGGGTCAGAGCTGTATAATCGTCGATGTTTTCCGAACTCGGGGCAATCGGACGGGAATTCATGCATGCTTCGATCTGACACAATACAGTAGTCATCTCTTCGAACGTTAGCGTGTGCGAACCGATGACTCGTTTAAAATGATTGTTATAAACACAAACTTTATTTTCACCCGTCAAACGATGTACAATTTCGCGATGCCCACTGTAGCGAAGTCGGATAACGAAAAGACCCCGACAATGGTTTTCCGCCGCTATTTATACACTCCTTTTACCCTTATCAACTACCTGAGATTCGTGGAAAAGGCTAGAGCAGTTGCCTGTTATTATTCACTTGAACCGCCGTCCCAGGTGTGTAAGCCCTGGGCTCGTCCTTACATGTCACCAACATGCGTAATGACTTTCGCTAGACGGTTCCTTCTTTTAATTTTACAACCATATTTTGTCTCGAACCTTGCGACCCTTTGTAGCCTGGCGGCCCCAGGTCCACCTTTCGGTTTCCCCGTGCTCGCAAGTGACCTTCATGTGAGAAATTCTCCGAATCGAGGTTCTTTCGCGGCCTAAGGTAGACACGCATTGTATCCACCTTTACACGCTATTGGCTTGAATGCAACAAACACTTTCGTGTAGTCGCCAGTGTCAACGAGATTCGGATGCTTAAACTTCAAACTATTCATAATTTCACATCACCGACAACCGACTAACAATAGCCATTTTCCACCAATCTCTTACAATTTCACTTTACATACCTTTATTTATTTCGCATACATTTGTTTAACGCAAAAAACAACAGAAATCCATTTCTATCCGTAACATTCTCCCCTTAAAATTAAACACTTTTTTTTTTAATTTTACCTTAGATTAGTTTACAAACCGTAAATGACATAACTGTACAATATTATGTACCTCATCGACATCACTTATTAATTTTATTAGTTTTCTGGTGGGACGTAATAATTCACCCCTCGATGTTCGCACTTTGACGTTTCTAATTACCCCATCCGAACCAGGATACACTTGAATCACGGTTCCCGTGTTCCATGAATTTCGCGGCATTTGGAAATCTACAATCAGCACGAGATCTCCTTTCTTTAAAAACGCATCTGATTTATGCCACTTCGGACGCGAAATTAAGGTGGGTAAATATTCGCGCAGCCAACGTCGTCAGAACGATTCTGCAAAGGATTGCGCGATTTTCCACGGTCTTTTAGGATACGTGATTTGAGCGTCGTATTTCCCCAATTGTACTTCCCCTGATGATGTACCCAGTAGAAAATGGTTCGGGGTTAGAGCTTCATTATCGCCCGGGTCAACGGATAAATGCGTCAAAGGTCGTGAGTTAATGGAGTGTTCTATTTCTACTAATAACGTGTGTAGAACTTCCGAACTAGGTGTCTGGTCTCGCAGAATAGCATGTAGCGCACTTTTTACGGACCGAATGAGCCTTTCCCATGCTCCCCCCATGTGGATTGAAGATCCATTTTATTTGTTTTTGTAAGGCGTAACTTCGTATATTTTCTTCTTCAATTGTGGACACAGCGTCTTGTAACTCTTTATTGGCCCCTTTAAAATTTGTACCGTTATCGCTGTACATGACTATAGGAGAACCTCTCCGCGCTGCCAATCTCTGCAGAGCCATAATGGCCGACCTCGCCGTCAAGCTATCTGCCAATTCTAAATGAATAGCACGTGTTGTAAGACATGTGAAAAGCACCCCCCAACGCTTTTCCCTGCGTCTTCCTATCTTGACTTGCATTGGTCCGAAATAGACCATGCAGCAATGACTAAAGGGTCTTTGTCTGTAAGCTACACGTCCCGGTGGTCAATTCGACATTTCCGAATATAATACACTTACTAATCAAAGTTCGGAGCGCTCGTCTAATACCTACTATGTAGTATTTTTGGCGCATTTCGTTTACCACCGTGTTACTGTTTTCGTGGTAGAAACTTTGATGATATGCCCGTATTAGTAATATAGTCGCGGGATGCCTGCTGTCTAGTATCATGGGTTGGTTGTTAAATACCCCGTCACGAAATCTGGTGATTCTTCCGCGCGCCCTTAAAATTTCAAATTCGTCCATAAACGGTTTCAACCCGATAATTCTACTCCCCTTGTTGATCTCTTTGCCAGCATTCAGAGCTTTTATCTCTCCTGCGAATACTTCTTCTTGAATGACCCGATACCAATACATCTCCGCCGCGTGTATAGTTTCTACCGTGATATGAGTTTGTAGTTTCCCCCTCCAGCGATTGAAAGCTCTTTTCACTCGTCTCGCCGCTACGAGCAACCCTGGCCAGCCCAAGAACTTTGCGACTGTCGGAATGCGGTATTCACTCATTTGAGCAACGTATGATTGCACTTTACGTAATTCTATGTTATTAATATTATTTTTTTCTTCGTGACTCATGATTTTTTCTACCGGTCACTTCGATTCGGACTGTCGCAAGTATTCCGGACCGCTGAACCAATGATCACTCGTATTTATAAATTTGTTTGACCACCGCGTTGCTTCGTCCGCCGGGTTCAAGCCGGACGGTACCCAGTGCCACTCCGAATTCCGCGTTAACTCCTCAATTTCTCCTAAACGATTTGCAACAAATATTTGGCGGGTTCGCGGTTTCGACCTTATCCATTGAATCACCGTAGTGGAATCAGACCATAAAAAGCGCCGGTCTATTTTGCTTCCTATTTCTTTCGCGACCATATTCGCTAATCTAGCCCCTATCACCGCGGCCTGCAATTCCAGTCGGGGAACCGACAACGGTTTTAATGGCGCCACTCTAGTTCTAGCCGATACGAGGGATACCCAGATTCGTTCATCTTTACCGGTAAATCTCAAATACGCAGCCGCTGCGCAACCCTTTAAACTTGCGTCGCAAATACATGTAATTGAATCTCCGAATGACGGATTTCTTTCGGTGTGTAACATCGCGGAATACGAAAATTTTCCATGTCCCGGAGCTCTTTAAGCCACGAAATCCAAGCCTCTTGTTCCTCATCTCGTATTTCCTGGTCTCACCCTATTTCGCTACGCCATACTTCCTGCATCAGTATCTTCGATTTTAGGGTGAACGGGGAAAGAAAACCCAACGGATCAAATATGGACATAATTATTCTCAAAAATTCGCGCTTCGTAGGTTTTCTTTTCCCGGTCGAGATCGTTTCAGAAATTTTTCCCGTATCTAAATTAAAACGAAGGTCATCTGTTTCAGTATCTCAAATAAGTCCTAATACTCTTTCTCCTCCTTGGTCGCATAAACGCATTTCATTTTGACCCTTTTTTCTCCGTTCCTCCGCTACCGTGTTTAGAATCCTCTCCGAGTTACTAGCCCAACCGTGCATTTCAAACTCACCATTCGAATTTATTTGAATGACATCGCGAAACAAATCGGTCGCCTCCTTGATGGTTTCCCGGCTGGCTAAACAATCATCCATATAGCTGTCATTAATAATACTTTTTGCCGCGTCCGCTTTCGACTCACTGTGTTCTTCAGCATTTTTGTTTTTTATGTAAATAGCGCAGCATAGCGACGATTTCGATCCGAAAATCAAGTCAATCGAGACCATGTCGGTCTCGTCCTCGCCATAGAAATTTTTGAGCAACCCGATCTTCCTCTCTAATTCTTATCTGTAAGAACATATCTTTCATGTCTGCTTTAAACGCGAAACTATGTAAACGAAAACGCAATAGAATTCCCGGTAACGATTGCAGCAAGTCTGGCCCCGAGTCGAGTTGGTCATTTAAACTAATACCTTCTGACTTAGCCGTTGTATCAAAAACTAACCTAAGTTTACCCGGTTTATTTACATTTTGCACACCAGAATGCGGTAAATACCACGATTTTTCCTGTCTTTCATCATTTCGAATTTTTACCGCGTACCCCTTTTCTATGAACCGATTCCCTTCCGCATAGTAAAGGGCTGCGTATTGCTCGTCGCGATCGAGTTTCTTCTCTAAAGAAATTAGTCTTCTCAAAGCGATCGTTTTACTATCTACGCTCCGCGCCCTGTCTTCTCTCCACAAAAGTCCTATTTCCCAGAACGTTCCTGCGCGGTGACAGGTCCCTTGCAAAGTATTCATAGCCCGATCTTGTTTATCCTTTTTATTTAAACCGTCGACACTGAGGGTGTCTACACAGAAATATTTCCGTACAAGTTCGTCAAGACTCTCTTGTTCGCCTAACGGGTTTTCGAGCGATCCTTCCTGCGTCATATATGAACTCAAGAGTTCCTTTCTTTTTGAGCGACATTTGACATTCCCGTATAAAGTCCACCCTAGCTGGCAACGTGATAATACATAATCCGCGTTTTCGATTTCGCGCAGTTCCCGTGTTACTATGTAAGGCCAATTATCCTGTCCTATAAGGATTCTGGGCTGTGCACTCAAGTATGATTTTAATTTTATTCCGGTCCTATTCTCAACGCGGTTTGCGACCTCTTCGGAGATAGATTGGGTAGGGAGGTTCAAATTTCGGATCGTGACAGCCCGATCGATTTTATAGCGGCCCCCGTCCACTTGAATACCGAATTCGACCCTCTCACAGTTCGATATTAATTTTTCATTTGTTTGAATACCCTTCAAAGTTATATCTACACAAGTCCCGCGCGCACCTATTTCCCGCGACAATGCCTGATCTGTTAGCGTGACCGTCGAACCTTCGTCTAATAACGCGTAAGTCCCCGCGTCCTTTCGCGGTCTCCAAATTCGGACCGGCAATATCTTTAACAACGACTCCATATCCTCTAGTCAAGAACTGCCAACGGAATTACCTGCGCTCGTTTCGGGGGAGTTTTGCCTGCGATTACCTTTGTTCTTTTCCGCGGTCCGATTTTCATCTTCGTACCTGGGGTTGTGGAGAAAACTATGGTGCATGCCTTTACACGTAGCGCAATTTGCACTCCTACATTTATCACGCGGATGACCCTTGCGCAGACACTTAAAACATAATTTATACCGCTTCACTAGATACCATCGCCGCGAAATTGTCTCTCGCGCAAAATCCCGACAGTGTTCCGAACCATGATTTGCTCGATTGCAAAAGATGCATGTCCTATCTCCCGACTTGCGGCCCTCCACCGTATTAATAGTAAATACCCTCATTTCCGCAAATTTCGGATCTTTAGGTCTCGCTCGCTGTCGCGGAACAGATGTCGTACGCGACGAAGATGCTAGCTGTATATCCACATTGAATACCCCCGTTTTTACTGCGAACTCCGCTTCCTTATACAAGAAATCCGAAAGCTTTTCTAGTTGCGGTTTCTCGGGAGACGATTCGGCCGAATTTTTGTTGTACGCGTATTTAAGCCAGGATGGCAGTTTATTTCCTATGTCTTGAATCAAATCGAGGCTATGTAGGTAACCGGTGAGCTCCAAAGACTTGAAAGCAACGACCGCATTGCGAAGTTTCGTCGCGAACTGAGCTATGTTTACCCTGTCCGCGTCCAGGTGAGGCAAGCCTTTGACATCACTTATAATTTTCCGTGCTACTACATTTTTGTTTCCGAAATTCAATTCTAAAGCTCGCATTACGGTGGTCGCATCCTGCCCAGCAGCTAACATGGTACTCACAGCATCGCGCGCTTCTCCTTTTAAAGCCGTGAAAAGCTCTAGCAAGTTGCGCGGTTGGGTCCACGAATTGCGGGGTTTGAGTTATACCTTCATCTGGTTCTCGCAGAAGTGTGCTGTGGGCTCCAGAATGCAGGTCGACCTCTTCGCTCGTAGTACGGCCGCCCTCTTCCTCGACGGTTACCATTCTGGACCGTGGTGTTTCAGACGCGCCTGCTGTTCCAGATGTTCCTGGTTGATCGTAGTTAGGAGGCGCCTGCTCCTGCCTCGGCTCCAAAGTCGCTGTTCCCCGTGTCTGCTTTCTCCTTGGCGCATCACTCCTTGTCTCTGCTGAAGATGACTTCCATTTTCTTCCCGGCATCTTTAACCCACCGTTTTACGGGTAAAATGTCCACCGGTCAGTCTGTAAAGCTCCCGGGTTTCGGCACCAAAATGTTATAAACACAAACTTTATTTTCACCCGTCAAACGATGTACAATTTCGCGATGCCCACTGTAGCGAAGTCGGATAACGAAAAGACCCCGACAATGGTTTTCCGCCGCTATTTATACAGTCCTTTTACCCTTATCAACTACCTGAGATTTGTGGAAAAGGCTAGAGCAGTTGCCTGTTATTATTCACTTTGTAACGGTTCGTCTTTCCGTGCGCCGGTTTTCTCGCGGTAGTGCTCCTCGGTGCCGAATAGCTCGCCGATCCAGGGTCCGGTCAGGCGAGGAGCGTGTCTGGAGTGGAAGTGCGGTCAAGGTGTTTGAAAAAGAACAACTCGTTTGTGGATTTGTTGCTCGCGGTGCTTCGTGTGGAATATCCGGTGACCGGGGGTTCGTAGGCGGCGGCGGGATCGTTCTCGCAGTCGCGGGGGTGCCGAGCCGGGGATGCTGACCTTAGTGATGATTGACGAGGAAGGTCAAGGACGGTGGAGGGACTTGATCGCTGCTTCCGCTGCGATCGTTGATTCTAGGCCGGATCTATCGTAATGCAGGTGACGCACCATACATTCAATTTCCCAGTGCAGGTTTTCTCGAGGAACGAGCAGGGTGACGCACCAAGTCGTTGCTCTCGAACTCGTGGACGACTCGTCTCACGGGTGTGTAGGTGACTCACCGTACACTCCAACCTTTCCTAGATATCTGCTAGAAGGGTGACGCACCTCTTCTAGGTTGTTTTATGTCTCTTTCGAGGACGATTTGTCTCACGAAATCTGACAGACAGGAGCGGGGTGCAGGAGCGGATGCGGGGTTCGCACGGCGAACGGATTCGGGCCTGCTTATCAGCGGCGATCTTTTGGGATAGGCGGAGAAATACTCACAGAGCGATTCCTCAGTGTTGCTGGTGTTCGCTAGATATCTCTAGGTGGGCTCGGTCCGGATACAACTCGAAGACAGGTGATTTTGATGTGTTTCGGGGTGGTTTATATAGTAAAGTTTGGTGATGAGGAGTGAGGTCGCGGCAAGGTGTTTTCCGTGACGTATAATATCCGGTTCCCGCCAAATTCGTGGATTTTCGTATCCGGTTCCCGCGAATTCGCATTTTCTAGGAGAGGGGTAGACGCGGTAAGGGTGTTGCGAGACGGTGCCGGGGAACCGGAGGTTCCTTACGGGGTTCGGTCTTCCTCGGATTTGTTCGGGGGGTCTCGGTCGGGTAATTAGTGACAGAGCTGCCCGGAGCAGGTCTGTTACAACTTGAACCGCCGTCCCAGGTGTGTAAGCCCTGGGCTCGTCCTTACATTGGTCCTCAGCGATTGCCAGTTTGGGTTCCGGAGGGGGCGTTCTACGATCTATCCCATCGATCGACTCGCCTCCCTCCGGACCAGTGCGGTCGCTGCGGGCAGGGTGTTGTTGGCGGTATCGCTTGATATCACCAACGCGTTTAACACCCTGCCCTGGGATGAGGTAGTGGGGGCGCTGGAGTATCACAGAGTGCCCCTCTACCTCCGTGAGGTCATTCGGGACTATCTCCGGGACAGGCGGTTTGAGTACCGTGGCCGGTACGGTGTAATGTAGAGGGAGAACATACACCGAGGAGTTCCGCAGGGGTCGGTTCTAGGACCGCTCCTGTGGAACATAACATACGACTCGGTGCTGCGGGCTACTCTCCCCCGCGACGCCAGTGTGATTTGCTATGCGGACGATACACTGGTGGTCGTGGAGGGGGAGACATGGAGGGGAACGATAGCCTTGGCGGCTGTAGTGGTGGACTCCGTGGTGGGTAGGATCGAGGGGTTGGGGCTCAAGATAGCCGCCGGTAAGACGGAGGCGATAATGGCTACACGCATTGCCTCCGAGCCGGCGGCCGCCGCCCCAACTCGGGATCCAGGTAGGTGATGCCGTTGACGAGGTCAGGCAGGAGATGAAGTATCTGGGCCTGACTCTCGACAGTCGCGGGCGCTTCGAAGCGCACTTCGATCGGGTGGCCCCCCAGGCGCAAAGGGTGGCTGCCTCACTTGCGAGGTTGCTGCCCAACATTGGGGGGCCCGATGGACGTATCCGCCGCCTCTATACGGGGGTGGTGCATAGCAAGCTCCTATATGGGGCACCCATGTGGTCCGACGCTTTGTCGGTCAGCCGGCGCAGTCAAGCACTTTGCAACAAGGTGCAGCGCCGGCTGGCCCTGCGGACCATACGGGGTTATCGCACCGTCTCCACCGAGGCGGCGTGCCTCCTCGCGGGTCTTGCTCCCCTGCACCACGTAGCAAGGGAGCGGGCAGTCGTATATGCGGCCGTCCGCTCGTTGCGCAGGGGAGAAGCGGACCCGGACGAGGAGGACAGGATTGTAGAAGTGAAGCGCCAGGCCCGGCAGGAGTCGCTGGCCCTGTGGCGGTCGGAAACTCTGGCCGCCAAGACGGGCCGGCCAATAGTCCGGGCCCTCCTGCCCATTCTGGAGGAATGGTGCGAGAGGTGAGTAAGGCTCACCTACAGATCCACCCAGATGTTTCGGCCGGTACCTGGCGTGGATCAAGAGGGAACCCACCGAACGGTGCCACCACTGTCCGGAGGCTTTCGACACGGAGCGGCACACGCTGGAAGAGTTTCCAGCGTGGTCGGCGCCGCGCCGTGTCCTAAGAAGCGAGATTGGAGGCGACCTCTCGTTGTCGGCCGTGGTCGACCACATGATTGGCGACGAGAGGTCGCACAAGGCCGTGACCTCCTTCTGCGAGGAGGTGATGCAGCGGAAGGAGGTGGCAGAAAGGGAGAGGGAGGCCAACCCCCTCTCCGAGAGAAGGATTGCTCTGGCGAGGCGTCCTCGCCGAGCGGCCCGCCCCACGCTACGGGCAGGCGACGGACTGGGGAAGAGGCATCCCAGAGCGGTTGCTCTTTTATGGGGGGACTATTCCCGCCCCCTTTCCTCTGTCCCCCCGGGGGACGTAAAGATCGTTGGGTCGGGGGAGGGGGTGGGAGTGGGGGAGGGACGAACGCTGGCGGGGTGCGCGCCCTCGTCCCTCCTTGTCGCGCGCGGAGACTTCGTCCTTCGGCCGAGAGCCCTTATAAGGGCTCCTCAAGCGAGGAACGGAGTCACCGGGGGTCGTTGGGCGGAGCGAGCGAGACTCGCGAAGCCCACCGAACGGCCCAGGGAAGGGGGTGTAAGTGGGCAACCTGCTTACACCCTGATAGCGTAGGTATTGCTGGGGGGAGCTTCTCTCCCCCCAGGGACGAGGCCCCACACAGGGCCAAGGGGGAAGGGGGAAGGCTGGTTGTGTTCTTTGGAGATCCCAGCCGCCCCCGAATAGCTTGTGGAAGGTTGTCGTGAGGTTTTTAGTGGGTATTGTGAGCCCTCCTGGCCACGTAGCCCCACATAACCTTGTATCTCTCCCAGGGGGTACGGGGTATGCGTAAAAGCATTTCCCTCACGCTAAAAAATAAAAAAAAAGGGTCATATACAACGGATGCGTTCCTCGCGTGCTACGATAGGTTCATCTCGCGTCGCGGTTTACCGGTCGCCATGTATAGCGATAATCGAACCACGTTCCAGGGCGCCGATAAAGAAGTGACCACGGCGTTTCGAGCCGCCACTCGCGACCCGAATCTCCTTAACAAACTAGGGACCGACCAGATATCATGGCATGGATAACAACAGGAGCGGCCCATCCCAGCGGGTCGTAGAATCGAGCGTTAGTCGAAAGAATTTCCCGTTTTGTTGCCGGAATGACGTTTTGAATTCCGATATCGAATCGAAATGAGTCGTTCCCGGGATTCCAATTTATACCGAGACCTTTAAATTGTCGTCTGGTAATAATAGTTTGCTTGCCGCGAGACCATGATCTGCGGGATCAATATCGGCAATTAGTGCAGGGCAATTACTAGCCCATTTGCGCAATTTAAAGCCACCCTCTTGCAACAGGGCAGTAACGTGGTCACGTGTTTGACGTGCGAGCTGTGGATCGGCCGCGCCGAACACGCAGTCGTCCACATAGATTTGCTCGCGAAGAACCAGCTGCGCGAGAGGATATTTCGACCCTTCGTTCTTAGCGAGTTGTTGGAGGACCCGTATAGCAAGATAAGGAGCTGTACCGTACCGTACGTAACGGTCAAGAGCCGATAATGTCGCAATGGTTCTGAGGGGGAAGATCGCCACAAAATCCGTTGATAGTTAACGTCCTTGTGGTCGACATGGATCTGCCGGTACATTTTAGTAATGTCGGCGATAAAGACGTATCGATAGCGGCGCCATCGAAGAATCACAGCGGCTAAGTCCGTTTGTAATTTGGAACCGATCAATAAGTGATCGTTGAGTGATTTCCCGTTCCCCGTTGTCGAGGATGCGTTGAAAACTACACGAAGCCGTGTTGTAGCGCTGTGTTCCCGAGTAACCGCGTGATGCGGTATGTACACGGTTTGAAGTGATGGAACCGTTTGTGCACCGATGACTTCGACCATGTGACCGAGGGCCTCGTACTCGCGTAGAAACAGAACATATTCCGCTGAATACTCCGCGTTTCGTTGCAACCGATTTTCCTGTCTTAGGAACATAGTGTTCGCTGCGGAGAGCGAAGGCCCAATGTCAATGGGAGGTCCTTCAATAAACGGCAAGCGAACGATATACTGCCCGTTCGGAGCCCGGGTGTGCGTGCCTTGAAAATGTTCCTCGCACTTTTGTTCAGCGGGAGAGAGATGCGTGACGAACGGTATCTCCTCGACTTCCCAAAATCGTCGAAGTTCGGCATCGAGATTCCCCGAAACGTTGCAGTGGAAGCTTGCAACAGAAGTAGGAGCATTGGACAAGGAAGATGGAACGGGACCGGAAAGGATCCAGCCTAACGTGGTGTTTTGAGCCGTCGGCTCGTTCACCGGGCCCCTTCGCAAACCTTCTAAAAGAAGCAACCCGCACTGATCAGCACCGATAATTAGTTCTATCGGAGCCGAGTCAAAAGGGTTGTCGTCCGCCAATTCCAGATCGCGAATATGAGAGAGCCTGACGTCGGTAGACAATTGATGTGGCAGATAGTTTGACCACGATCGTATTACGTAAGCGCTCATGGAGTATACGGACTCCGTTTTACACGACGCTAAGGTAAATGTTGACGATGAGCGACAAGCAACCGCGTTATTACCGATGCCGGTAATACTGACTGAAACTCGAGAACGCGGTAGTCGGAGTCGTTGTGATAAATTCTCGGCAATTATAGACACGATCGAGCCTTGATCGAGTAACGCGCGAATTTTCTCTGAACGGCCAGACGGTGACCGCAGTTCGACCCATGCAGTCGCGAGCAAGACTTGCTGTGTGGCAGTGACGCGCGGAACAGAGCAAGACGTGAGCGGCAATGTGACATTTTCGATCGGTAACGTCGAGTTATTCGGTGACGCGGTACCGGTTCATGACGCAGTCGCGTTGTTGATATGTAACAAGGTGTGATGACGCCTTTTACAAATTGAACAATTATACGAACTCGAACATTTTTTCGTCGAGTGGTACGGACTCAAACAGTTCATGCACCGGTTTGTCCGTTTCGCGTACTCGACCCGTTGTTCGACAGGTTTACTTTTGAATGACGCGCATTGTCCCAGTACATGATTTGCTTTGCATAATTCGCACGGGCTCTTGACGGCAGCGGCACCGTGTAACGAAGTCGCCCGAAAACGACTCGATTTGGTTGTTGCCGAGAGGTCGACCCCGACGGAGACGGCTGAATTGTTTGTAACGCGCGTAGTCGCGATTTTAAAAATGTATTGAGCGCTTCGAATGTCGGACAATTTGTATTATCGCCGAGTTCCAACTCCCAAGCCGTCCGCGACTCGGAATCTAATTTTATTGCTACAAAGAAAACGAGTAAGTCGTCCCAATGTTCCACGGGACGTTCGAGATTTTTCAAGGCTTTCATCGCCTTGTTGGCTTTGTCGCGAAGGCTTCGCAGCTGATCGGCAGACTCGGAACGAACTTATGGAAGGTCGTACAGAGTTTCTAAATGCGTTGTCACTAACAGCCGCGTGTTTTCAAAACACTCTACCAGAAGGTCCCACGCGATTGCGAAGCCCGCATCGGTTATCGCGATGTTCGCGCCGAGATCACTAGCCGCGCCTTGCAAACACAATAATAAATATTCAAAACGAGATACATTTGACAGACCTTTACGAGAGATGACCTTCGCTTTAAAGCGATCGCGGAAGGTTTCCCACTCACTGAAGACTCCAGTGAATTTCGAGAGAGCGAGCGTTGGCATGCGACTCTTGTCTTCATCAGGTTGC
Source organism: Lasioglossum villosulum (assembly GCA_963971365.1). NCBI lineage: Eukaryota > Metazoa > Arthropoda > Insecta > Hymenoptera > Halictidae > Lasioglossum > Lasioglossum villosulum. The sequence goes on along the minus strand of OZ020504.1, from coordinate 14,382,892 downwards.
GAGACAGGTCCTGCTGGTGACGGCGTCGAGTCAGTACCAGATGAGTTGGCAGCTTCTAGACGAGAAAGAGTTTCCGCCATGTAGTCTGATGTCTCCACGTAAATCTCGTGCATGTCCATGAATCGATCCTGGGTAAAATAATTCACGGTGGCACGCTCCGCGTCCGTTGCAGCGGCAGAGAGCTTCTTATGCAGATTTTGGCACTCGGCAAAGGATTCGGTCAGTCGTGCGATTCTATAGTTAACGGTGGCTACCGTTAATTTTGCTTTGCCGATCTTCTTAAAATTTTCAAGGGTACGTTCGACAATACGAGCTGCATCGATTTGTTGTTGAAGAAGTGTCTTGAGGTCACCCATTTTGAACTGTTCTAGACCGACTAGTCCTTTTGTCCTTCAACTTTGAATGTCCAACGTATCACTGAATCGTCGTCAATTACCGAACGAGATCTTTTCACCTCACAAATGTTCTTTCTTCACTAAAACTCACTGCAATCCGGCTCGAAGGACCAATGTTTTTTCTCGTAGCGAGGCTGATTGGGATAGTGGTACTATCCTGACAAGGATATACAGCGGTGTTTAGGATTTAACGAATTTGTACTTGTTTGGTCAAAAAGAATCCCCTTTTTTATTTCACGACACCAGACGTTCACTTCGGAGACGATAATCCCGCAATAGGCACGGTATAGCGCTTCGCGTCGAAACCGAAAGGTTTTACGCTAGACAATATAAGATTGCGATAGGCACGAAGACAATGCGCGTGTTGATCGTTCGGTATCTAGATCACGAAGGCGAAAAACAACGGTAGGGTCGTTTGAAATCATACCGTGGCGCTATCGATCGATGCGCGCGATCGATATGTAAACTAGCGCCCGATCAGCGGAAACTTTAAACGTTGTAGTCCTGAACATACACGAATATACAAGAATATACAAGAATATATAATAATATACAAGAATATACAAGAATATGCAAGAATATACAAGAATACACCAGAATATACAAGAATATTTAAGAACATACATGAATATACAAGAATATACAACCATATACAACGATATACACGAAAATACAAGATTATACAAGAATATATAATAATATACAAGAATATACAAGAATATGCAAGAATATACATGAATACACAAGAATATACAAGAATATACAAGAATATACAAGAATATGCAAGAATATACATGAATACACAAGAATATACAAGAATATACAAGAATATACAAGAATATACAAGAATATACAAGAATATAAAAGAATATACGATAATATACAATAATATACAACAATATACACGAATACATATACTGTAATATACAAGAATATACAATTCTTGGTTGGAAAATATATTGTTAATGAATTCATATTTAATTCACTGTACAAGTTGTCGAATTGACGAATTCGTAGTCGATTCATTGAAAAAAATGCTACCTACTGTGCGATATGCTACAAAATAGTGTACTCGTTCAGAAAGAAAGTCTAATAATTTTTCCAGGAAAAATGTTTGGGGATCATATTCTTCCTCAGTCTGTTAACTAGACATGACTTTTAGACATACTTATTCAACCCAACCTCGCGTAACAAACTGTTAGAAAGTGTACGTTTGAATAAACATACGCAGTATCGTAGTTACCTGCAAATTAACGTTGGGCGAGAGCATTGCCTTTGATGCTTCGTTACGAGCTGCGCGGTCGCATGCGTTACTTAATTAATTTCTGATCACTATTCACACCGGCACGGCGGGTAATTGAAATGAAACTTGTTCGTGCGTTCTTTCAGAACCTACGAGTTATCAAAATCATCCGCGGTTTTTATCGCGATACAGTATTTTATCGATACATGTCCTCGACACAGATCTGCGTAGGATCATTTATACGCCAGGTATACTATTCTTTGAGATTCGCTGAACTTATAACTAATCCGAATTTCAAATTTCTTTATTTTTCATTATTTTTCTCATAAAAATCATACCAAACATGATGTAATTCCGATGATATTTACTCGTGTAATAGACAATTAAATTTTCGGGCGCACGTTTCAGAAAGTACTGTAAGAATTTGGAAAGAGTCACTAAATGACTAGCTAATCGAGCTTGCCTCTTATATAGCCTAACATCGAGGAGCCCAAAGGGTTCAATCTTGAATCTCGTCCGGTGATCTAAGCTCGATCATGCTCCGGGAGCCCTGGGTGACAGCTTCATTACTTTGCATAAAGTCAAACCGGAGCCGTTGCGAAATTACTGATCCAATTCCTCGGTCAGCGACGATACTTATGGTCAGCTGGGTAACGATTGCGCAATATCAACAAGCCGAGGAAGAGGTTTTTGTCAGGTCGACGTGATTGCGCAAGCGATTTGAGCGAACGCGGAGAGGATGATTGATAGTTGCCAATCGGGTAGAGCGGGGCTCACTGTAATTGTGAGGGGCAATTCTTTCGGCGCGGCGCGGCGCCGCGCGCCGGTTTCTCTAATGAGGCATCGCTTCAAACTCAAAAATCGTCAAATTTCACGCGGACTCGCGAGAATTTAGATATCCAGTCTTCAAGACTTAGTAAAAGAATTAGTGAAATTAATGAATCTAAAGCATATTATATATGTTTTTATTATATTCTTATCGCTTGCACTTTTTCAATTCCATTTTGTGCGGTGTAATAATGACCGCGCGTTTAACTAAAGCATGTCCATCTCTTTAAATAACAATTTCACAGTATTAGCATTTCTTTCAATGCAATGTTTGTCTTTATTAACAATATTTTATAAAGCAGGGCATTTTCGTGACCGTGTGGCTATTGGGTTTATTTGAATCTATGTGGCGCAACGCAGCGCGTGTCGGATATCAATCTTGACACTCTGCCTCTAAAAATTCGAAAATTTACTTCTGTAAAGTTCATGTCACTGTTCCCATATTTTTGAAATCTGTTCGACAAAGCCAACAGATGTTCTCCGCTCTCCATCTGTTTGACTTTCAAGCCGGAGACGAACTGTAGCCGCTTGGAATCTTTAGCGATTATGATCTGCAAATTTGAAAACCGTGTTATCAGAATGGCCTGTAAATTATTGTACGATACAGTCCTTGTAAAAAAGTATTCGAGCAAACGTTTTAAGTTTTTAATTTTAATAATTATTCTAATGTCACTAACCATATTCTCTCGCGCCATAGACCGACGCTCGTTCCAGCAAGCGATCGATGTACTATTTACGAGGGCGAAGAATAAGGTGCCCGATCGTGACATCGCTTTGGCACTAGACTGAGTGGGCAGAATATGGATATAGCTGAAACAAACAAAAATGGATCACCAGTTTAATTTTTGGCCTCTTAGCAATTAGCCCCCCTCCCACCCCCCACTTACATATCACTCTAGACGAAGCTCTAGATTCTAGACCTTCATCAGGTTTCAAAGATTCGTGCAGATAATCAAGTTCGTAATTACTTTTTCATTGGTATGACACCGCACGTTCCGTCGAGGTCGCTTTGACTGATGGCGACTAAGTTGTAGGATGCCAAAGGGCTCATGTAAAGCTTCTTGCTTGAGCAAGACAAGGCCATGCCGGTGGGACCATCTATGAGTTGGAAAGATTCATTCGCGACCGTGAATATGACTGCATTTGGATCGTAATCGAGTGGAGCCCCTGTGATCCGACAAAATTTTTCAGCCTCGTGATGATAAACGACTATGGCGTAGCCCGTGACATCCGCAATGTAAACCTGCCATACCGTAACAAACAATTTTTAATTATACGGAACCAACTATTCAACGAAATTAACGGATACAACTGAAAAGTCAACGCATTCTATGCGGATGGTTCAGGAGATTTATATGTATACGCATTTACAATATGTATACATAGACTACAATGAGTTACCTACTTCCGCATTAAATAGATTCTATTGTTTAGATGAACTCAAAATTTAGCTGAAGCAACTTGCTACTGCAACGGTAAATTTTCCACTATGTGCTACTGAACATACGATACGGAAGTAACAATTTATGCACTTACGTTTGCGTTGCGTCCATTGGAAGTGCAACAATCGACGATAGGCGTGATTAACTGTCCTTGGGCTATTGTGGTGTTTACGGCGACATCGATTGGTATCGTCAGATTTTTCAATATCTTGTCAGTCTTCAGATCGAACAGATAAAGTCGGGGTGGACAAATCATGACATCGCCAATTTGTCCGTGGTCCACCACATACAGTATGTCCTTGCAGATCTGTGCAGAATAAAAACACGTATCAAACCGTTCTTACATTTTTTTACAGATTCATCAGGGCGAATGAAATTTTTAAGTTTGAAGTTAGACTCACCGCGACTCTATTGACGGCGTGAATGCCAGAACAATCTGGTCTAATTACGTCCCAACTGGGATATGGTTTCAACAGTAGACCGCCATCGCCAAGTTGATCGGATACGGTATTCAAAGATGAGGGCACGCCAACGTCTTTTAATATGGTCACAAATACCCTACCTGTGTAACAGATTACATAAGAGAATTGCAATCAACTTTTCCTGAATTGTCTCACCTTTCTCTCATTTTCTATACAATATAATCAATTAATTCGTTTCGTATGAAAGTAAAATTACTTTACCATCTTCGGTCGTGTCGGCATCAATCGGCACATTCTTTGCCTTGACGTAGCCGGTGATGCCCATGATAGTTTGTTTTTGTTCCTTGCTTTCATAGAGGAAATCGAAATAATTCCACTTCAAAATTTCTTCTAATCGGTGGTTATGAATCTCCAAATCTTGAGTGAGCCCGCTCTGCAGACAAACTGCACCGCCGCAAACAGCCAACAACCATGACGCGAACATTTTTCTGAAAATTTACTTTCAGGATCAATTTGTGTTAACGGTATATGAAGTGTTAGCACAACAATTACTTTACCGAGTGTCGTTTATCGGGTATTATACATACAGGGTGTTTACCTACAGGTGGGAGAAAATTTAAGGGGTGGTTCTCGACGATAATATAAGACGAAAATAAAGAATAAAAAAATTGCGATTTCGATTTCGTTAATTAGATAATAGCAATTAAAAATTGGCCCAAAAAGCGGCAACATTTCGACACAGATGTACGTTGCGTACGTCACACAGGCGCGCGACACTCTCGTATCAAGTGACAAACGCATGCAAACCTTGGTTCTCATTTGGGGCCCCAGCGAGGTGAAAATGTTTAAAAAATTGTTGGACGACATTGAACCTACCTACTCGTTAAAATCCACAAGGGCATTTTTATTATCCGCCCTATGGAATTATCGAGTAGAAGGGGTCAATGCCTTTTCACTTTGAAATTCTTCTCACACAAATCCACAAATCGTTATCCTGCACTATAATTGTTCATAACACCATACATAGTACACTGAAAGAAACCACTTTAAAATGGTATCCATTGGGTCCATAAATGTTGAATAAAATCTTCACAAATGCAAGTATCCAGAAAATTGCACATACATATTGGAATCGTTCACAGCTAATTCACGTTTGATGCACGTCAATTTGACTGTCGCACACAAAAATAAAATATCAGTAAAATTACTGTGAAGTACACCCACTTAATTAATACCCTAATTCAATGTTTTAAGATAATGGTCAGAAAATGTGTTTCTGCGAGGAGACAGCTGACGTGATGAATATCACACACATGAGACACTTGGCGGTCACAGACAGAATGAGAAAGAGTCACGAAATTCATGAAAACAGGATAGAGAATGTATTGGTATAGCAACGTGTGATGTTTGGGCGGGAATTTGCTGTAGATCTTCATTTGTTTTATCGATCTGGCATTGACCTCACAGCTGTCTTGAATCAGTGTGCATAGGAACGTGAACGTGTACAAACGATTCTCCTCGCAGAAACACTTTTTGTTAAAACATTGAATTTGGGTATTAATTAAGTGGGTGTACTTCACAGTAATTTTACTGATATTTTATTTTTGTGTGCGAAAGTCAAATTGACGTGCATCAAACGTGAATTAGCTGTGAACGATTCCAATATGTATGTGCAATTTTCTGGATACTTGCATTTGTGAAGATTTTATTCAACATTTATGGACCCAATGGATACCATTTTAAAGTGGTTTCTTTCAGTGTACTATGTATGGTGTTATGAACAATTATAGTGCAGGATAACGATTTGTGGATTTGTGTGAGAAGAATTTCAAAGTGAAAAGGCATTGACCCCTTCTACTCGATAATTCCATAGGGCGGATAATAAAAATGCCCTTGTGGATTTTAACGAGTAGGTAGGTTCAATGTCGTCCAACAATTTTTTAAACATTTTCACCTCGCTGGGGCCCCAAATGAGAACCAAGGTTTGCATGCGTTTGTCACTTGATACGAGAGTGTCGCGCGCCTGTGTGACGTACGCAACGTACATCTGTGTCAAAATGTTGCCGCTTTTTGGGCCAATTTTTAATTGCTAATATCTAATTAACGAAATCGAAATCGCAATTTTTTTATTCTTTATTTTCGTCTTATATTATCGTCGAGAACCACCCCTTAAATTTTCTCCCACCTGTAGGTAAACACCCTGTATATAGCACAAAAAAATCTAAAATGAATTTATCCGAGTCAACTGTGCATATTGTCCTTAGAATTGTTAAAAAACCAAGTTTCAAAACTACCACGAAGAAGAAACGAAGCATCATTTTATACGAATCTTTTTACAATTCAAGCATTGTTTTTAAAAATGTAACTTAAGTTTATGACTCCAAAGATACTGATTTATTCGCAGATTTTATACGAAATAATTGTGTGACTGTGCAGTGTAAAAGTTAATCAACTTACATTGCGCCTTCTTTTTACAATACTAGAGAAGTTGGCCGAGCAACGAAAAATGTGGCAAAAGTACAGCGACAGGGGTATATGTATATATTGTTCATGGCGACACAATATCGACCTTCTAGTTCGCAAACTGATAAGATAATACATATAATAAGACAGGCGATACAGCAATGTGGTAGCAAGAAGAACCGAATTAAATATTCGCATATTCAACGTGTCTTGAATAGACGAATGAGTCGTTCCCTTCTAGGCTTACCAAGAGTGATATAAGCTGTGGCGAGACATCACTGAAATCGGATCCTTACAGAAAATATAATTGGTTCTGTATCGTTTGCAAGAGACAGAAGTGAAATAAAAATCTATTTCATCCTCCAATCATTTTATTAAGTTGGAAAGTAACAATGTTTTCAAATTCTTTTAACGTCTTCGCAATTCATTTCGAACAAAATAAATTTTTTTATTTATGATAATTACAGTACGTATGGACTTTCGCCTAACATAAACAGCTCACTGTATACTTGTGTATAATCCAGTTCAGGAAGTATGAATTTCATTAAATGCAATAAAACTTTCGATGAACTTTAATTATTCCTCAAAACATACATAGTTGCATTTGCCTTGATAGCGTCAAGAACGAATACTTAAAATAGAATATTTAAAGAACCCATAGACTGTATCCGTCAAAACTCTCGACATTTACTATACTTAGCTTCCTTCGACTTGTTTTCCACATTTTCAACTAATAAAAGAATCAATCGTTAACGTAACTACGTAGGGGCCAGGTATGATTTTTTAAATTAAATTCTTTAATTCAAAAACTTCAATGTTTCTGCTTTCTTATGATAAAAAAGCAGATGTAACTAACTAATCTAAAAGTGTGTGTTGGTTTTGGGAAGCCGGTATACTCGCGTAATAAAAAGACAAGAGATTTTATTTAACCGTGTTCTCTCTTATGCTTCCGGATTCGGACTGTGGGCCGATCATTATGTAAAACAAACGTGTCGCACACGTCGAGATGCTTCTGTTTAACAAAATATCTATATTCATTTGACACAGAAACAAATGAACGACGTGCTCGTCACGTCGGTTAACATTCAATATTGATTTTTGTATACATATATATCTATACTTCCACTCAAAAATTAATTTGTTAACAATTAACGCAAGAGAGAACACTTCATTTATTAAATATTGTTTTAATACTGGGTGATACATAAATGGTCCAACATTTGTTGCGCTGGATTGGGGAAAACCCAGAAAAACCCAATCAGACCATATACTGTACTATACTGGCGATTACAGATGGAAATAAAAGAAAAAATTAACGAAATTTTAAAACATATTGGAAATTATAGTTTTACATGAATTTAATTTTAATAGTTTTGTTTTCCTTTTTTTATTCATGTTCCAGTAGTTCCATCTGCTTGCGGATGTACAAGAACCGAACTTTCGGTAATGGTTTTGTGAATGAGTCAGCTAACTGTTTATCTGTGGGAATATATTTAAGTATTATTACCTTTTGTTCCACTTTTTCACGTGTAAAATGATATTTTACATCTATATGCTTTGATCGTTTATGATCTGTTGGATTATTTGCGATAGCAATGCAACCATTATTATCCTCGAAGATAATTATCGGGTCTTTAATATTTATCTCCATGCTTTTTAAAAGAGATTTAAGCCAACAAGCTTCTCTAGTTGCTTCATATAATGCCATGTATTCGGCTTCTGTCGAGGAAGTTGCAACTGAATTTTGCCTTTTTGTATTCCAACAGATTGTATTACAATCAAACATTTTAAAAATATAGCCAGTTGTACTTTTCGGGTCTATTTCGTTACCTGCCCAATCAGAATCTACATAACCATTTAATAAATTTTCATAATTATCATTTCGTTTGTAAACCAAACGAATTTTTAACGATCCTTTTATATATTTTAAAATTTTCTTTAAGTTTTGCCATAGCTCTCTGTTATTTTTATTTTGATATCTGCTGAGCAGATTTACTGCAAAACATAAATCAGGCCGTGTGCATAGCATAGCATACATTAAACAGCCTATAACATTTCTGCATGGTGCATCATAATACTCGTCAGCATTCAGAGCATTTAAATCTACTTTAGGAGGCAAAGGAGTATCTAAACTGTTACAATCAATCATATTGTATTTACGCAAAATATTTTTTAAATAGACATTTTGATCTAATGAGATTGTATTTTCTGTTCGTATGACATTTATTCCTAAGAATAACTTTATCTCGTTCATATCTGTCATAGAAAATTGTTTCTTTAAGTATTCTTTGAAATTTTGCATCGTATCTCTGTCATACGTTACTATCAGAATATCATCTACATACAAGAGTACATAGATATTCTTACAAATATGATTGTTATTTAAAAGATATAGACAACGATCTGATAAGGAGATTTTAAAACCATGCGTTTTCAGTGTAACTTCGAAAAGTTCAAACCAGCATCCTGCAGACTGTTTCAGACCGTATAATGCTTTATTTAATTTACATACATGTCCTTCAGGTGCTGAAATCCCATCCGGCACACGCATGTAAATTTCCTCTTTCAATAAACCGTTTAAAAATGCGGTTTTTACGTCCATCTGATGGATCAATCAATTATGTTGATTTGCAAACGCGATGATCATTCTAAAGGTAGTTATTCGTGCAACTGGAGCAAAGGTTTCATTATAGTCTTGTAAATATTGTTGACTAAAACCTTTTGCAACAAGTCTAGTTTTATATATACATGAATTTCCATTTTTATCCATTTTTATATTAAACACCCATTTGCAGTCAACTATATTTTTATTATTAGGACGTGGAATCAAAGTCCATGTGTTATTTTGTGACAACGATCTAAGTTCATTATTTACAGCTTTCTCCCACTCGCATTTATCACTACGATGATTATACGAGCTAGGAATGTCAGAAGTTGTCGACAGTGCACAAATAGGATAATCATATTCCTCATTATAATTTATTTGAGGTTTATTCTTTATTCTTGTACTTCGTCGCAACTCACCTTCATGAGAATCATTACGAGCTTCGATCTTTTTACTAGAATCGTTTGCTTCGCTTTCTTGATTCTCACTGATTTTTATTTCATCAGTTTTAGTACATTTTGTTTGACGGTTATTGTCTTCCAAGTCATTATTTCTGTGTACAGAAGTTGGTCTCGAGTTTTTAAAATTAATCTCGTCAACAACCACATCACGTGCTATAATAAATTGATTTGTTTCCACGTTTAATACTTTGTATCCATTCTTTCCATAGCCAACTAAAATTCCTTTAATAGACTTTTTATCGAATTTACTTTGTCTGTTTTTGTCATGAATATAAACAGTGCTACCGAAAACTTTCAAACGATTTAATTTTGGTTTCCTATTATGCCAAAGTTCAAAACGACTTTTGTTTTCTATAATAGCTTTACTTGGGGTTATATTAACTAAATAGTTAGCTGTTAGAATAGCTTCGCCCCAAAATTCCTTTTTGAGTTCAGCTCCGTGAATCATAGCGCGAGCTTTTTCTAACAGTGTTCTATTCATTCGCTCCGCTATGGAATTTTGCTGTGGCGTGTATGGAATTGTTAAATTATATTGGATACCCTTCTGTACACAAAATGCTTTGAATTCATTTGACAAATACTCATTTCCATTATCACAATTTAAATTTGCGATTTTTAAATTAAAGTGGGTTTCACTTTTAGCGACAAAGTCTTGAAACATTTTTAATACGTCAGATTTATATGTAATAAGATAAACTATCGTATAGTGGGTAAATTCATCAATAAATGTGACAAAATAATTTTTATTGTCAATAGTCGGAGGCTTAATTGGACCGCATACATCAGAGTGTATGATGAACAAAGGTCTCGTAATATGACTCCTGTCCCTTTCCTTTGAGAAAGGCAATCGTGCTTGTTTTCCAAATACACAAGCTTCACACAAATCTTTTGTAGGACTTATTGACTCAATTAAATTTTTGTCTTCAAATAAATTATGCTGCTTCATTTTGATGAACTTAGATTGTTCGATGTGACCTAGACGTTCATGCCACAATTTATATGCGTTTAAAATTACGATGTTATTTGCATATGTTTTGTTACACATATTTTTATTTATCGTGAAATTTACGCATATTAAATTATTTATTGACTTACCAGTTAGGATAGTCTTACCACCCCTTTTTACCATGACGCCTCCAGATTCACCAAAAATGATTGTCATCCCTGCTTGCTGGATTCGGCGCACCGACAAAAGATTGGTTGTTGCTTCTGGTGCATACAGCACATTCTCTAGAACACCCGTTACACCAAGGTTTGTTGTCACATCGATGGTCCCGATCTGTGTTGCGCTGATAGATTCTCCCTTCTTTGCAACAGATATTTTTATTGGCTTGTCCAACGTAGACAGTGTCTTAAACACTTCGATGTCTTTGACCACATGATCCGTGGCTCCCGAATCGATTATAAAACTGATTTTTTTCGGATCATTAAGCTGTTCGTCATCAGCTTGATCTGCAGTCATAAATGCAAATCGTTCATCCTCATTCTGCATTTGAACTGTATGAAGTGATCGTTGATGATATTCCGCTGCAGCTTGATTTCTTTTGAAGAAATAGCAATCCTTCTTTTCGTGATTGCGTCTCCCACAATGATCGCACTGCATTTTATTATTTTTATTAAATTTGTTATTTTTGAAGCCGTAGTTTTGCTTCCTTTTAAAATTTAATTTAAATCCTCTACTTTTCTTATTCTTCTTTTCACTATTTATAATTGTCTCTGTTTGCAAAACTTTCGCGCTCGCTTCACTTTGTTCATTTTGCAATTTCACTTCATAATCAAGTAATTTTATTTTCACAAACCCGAGTGTCAGGTCTTCGTCCGCATGAGTTTGAATCGCGGTAACGAGTGTATCATACGAATTCGGTAATGTTAGTAAAAGTCTTGCGATTTTGTTCATTTCACTTAATGTTGCCCCTGCTGCTTCTAATTCAATCACCATTTCGTCAAAACAGATCAGGTGTTCTGATAGCGGTGTAGTTTCCTTAAATTTGAATGTTAGAAGTTTTTTCTCAATCGCCAATTGAGTCGCCAGGCTTTTTCGGTTATAAATCGAATCCAGTTTATGTATAACTTGTTTTGCCGTATCAGCTTCTGTTGAAAAACTGAGCATTGAATCGAACAAATATTCAATAATAATTCCTTTGGCAATCCTTTCGCATCTTTTCCAATTAGTTAATGCCTTTGAATCAGTAGGAGCTACCTCGTCTAAGACTTTTAATGCGTCTTCTTCTGCTATTAATGAACGAATTCGATATTTCCAGATACTATATTTTTTACCGTCGAACGGCTTAATGTTACGTTTTGCCTTTTTCGCCTCTTCACTCATTTTTGCACTGAGTTTTAACACTTACAGTTAACACTTGCACTTTCGCTTTTTTATTTTAATGTCAATTTTCACAAAAAAATGTTATACTGTATTTTTTTTAACGTCACTCTACACTAACACGTACACCTTAACTATGTGCCTGGGCCCATAACCTGTTGGTTTTGGGAAGCTGGTATACTCGTGTAATAAAAAGACAAGAGATTTTATTTAACCGTGTTCTCTCTTATGCTTCCGGATTCGGACTGTGGGCCGATCATTATGTAAAACAAACGTGTCGCACACGTCGAGATGCTTCTGTTTAACAAAATATCTATATTCATTTGACACAGAAACAAATGAACGACGTGCTCGTCACGTCGGTTAACATTCAATATTGATTTTTGTGTACATATATATTGTGGCTGACATAGTGCGTGGGAAAGATGGACTTTTTGGACGCAGAAATTCTATCCTTTCTCGAGCATGCACTTCGGACGGTTGGGTCGAGGGTTCGGTCGTTAAAGTGACGATTGCCAGCACCCTGACTCAACCGTTACAATGTCCTTGGCGGAGTCGACGATGGATACATTGTTTCGGGAGAGAGGACTTTTCTCCGTACTCTTGAGGAACGGAAAAGTCCTCCCCACCTTTTTAACGGTTTTTCGGACGTCGACAAGCCTCCCACCAGAGACGATTTTTAGGATTCAGCCAGAAAGCTCTTGACGCTCGTAGAGAACGCTTCGCTCTAGAGTCGTTTTATACACACGATTATCTGTACCCTAGTTAGGACAGCTGTTGCATCGTGTTGCTAGCTTTTCGTTATTGTTGTGTTTTTGTTATATATCGTTTGTTTTATTCTTGTTTAGTTTCGTTATTTGTTATTTGTTGTTGTTCAAATAAATCTATCTTTTGTTGTCTGTTAAATCGCGAGGCATTAAGACATTTAATTACCCGTCCACCTAAAACTGGTGACCCAGACGTGATCGTTGGTAAAGTAGGCGACGGTTTATAAGTGTCGGTACGCGCGCGTATGACAATGAATCCGAAAGATCAAAACGAGATGGACGGAACGAACATCACCACCGCCACCTTGAAGGTGCCACCATTTTGGCCGCAGAAACCCGCTCTTTGGTTCAAACACGTGAAATCGCAGTTCGTCGTCGGAAAAATAACGGGTGACCAGGCGAAATATGATTTGGTGGTGAAGATGTAGAGGAGATCGTGCTTAATCCACCTGAGGAGAACCGGTACGAGACCCTCAAGACGCAGCTGGTGAGACGTCTCTCGGACTCGGACACGACGCGGATTCGCAAATTGTTGGAGACGAAGGAGATCGGCGACCGTACGCCCACGCAATTTTTGCGTCATTTGCGGCGGCTTGCCGGACCTGCGGTAAACGACGAATTTTTAATTGAGATTTGGCGGAATCGTCTTCCGGTGAAGACACAGCAAATATTGGCTGCCACGGCTATTAAGGAAGGGATCCAGTTAGCCGAGATAGCTGATAAAATCCACGAAATCCCAGGCAGTCGGGGGAAGATTGCAGAAGTCAGCGGCGGACATGCAAGCGGTTCGTCCGAAAATGACGCGTTGCGCGAAGAATTGCGGCAAATGCGCTTGCAATTAAATGCGGTTTTGCGCGAGTCCCGTGGACGCCGTCGGATGTCGCGACCCAAGTCGCGGGCGTCGTCCCGCAGTTCGAATCGCAGTGACGACCAGGGGCTCCCCAGAGGGCGATCGCCAGCGGGGGACCGTGTGTGTTGGTACCATCGTGTGTGGGGTGAAAAGGCTGCGAAATGTAAAGATTTCTGCACGTGGAAGCAGGGAAACGAGGAAAACCGTCGCATGTAAATGCGGCAGTTCTCGACGGTCCTTATCCTGGCCGCATTTTCGTAACGGACAAATGTACAAAAGTACAGTTTCTTGTGGACACGGGGGCAGATGTGTGCGTGTTCCCGCGATCGCGTATCACCGGCCGGTTACCGAAGGACGATACGGAACTTTTCGCGGCAAACGGAACGCGCATCGCCACGTATGGCACAAAGACCGTCCATTTGGATTTAGCGTTGTGACGTAGTTTCCTGTGAAATTTTATGGTGGCCGACGTGGATGGACCGATAATCGGGATGTACCTGTTGTCGCATTACAACCTACTTGTGGATGCGCGCAACAAACGTTTAGTTGATGCGACGACGAAGTTGTTCGTGAGTGGTTGTGCGGCAAGCAAAGGCCTCCCGACGGTAAAAACAATAGGCGGTGATACGGTGTACCATAGACTGTTAGCAGAGTTTCCGGATTTGACTCGACCGACGGTATTTCGACCGGAGGCGGTCAAACATAGCGTGGTGCATCACATCCAAACGACCCCGGGACCTCCTGTATTCAGCAAACCGCGGCGGCTCGCCCCGGATCGTTTGAAGGTGGCTAAGGCGGAGATTGACCTGATGTTGCGGCAGGGAATAATTCGTCCTTCTAAAAGCGCATGGGCCTCACCGCTACACCTTGTGCCCAAGAAGGATGGCAACATACGACCGTGTGGGGACTACCGTCCGCTTAACGCTCGAACCGTGCCTGACAGGTATACGCCGCCTCATATTGAGGATTTCGCGCAATCCTTACACGGAAAACGGGTATTTTCCAAGATTGATATGGTCCGCGCCTATAACCAGATTCCGGTTGCGCCCGCGGACATCGAGAAAACGGTGATAACGACACCGTTCGGTTTATATGAATTTTTATTTACGCCGTTCGGTCTTAGAAACGCTGCGCAGACGTGCCAACGTTTCGTAGACCAAATCACCCGGGGGTTAGATTTCGTGTACGCGTACATAGACGACTTCTTTATCGCGTCCGAAAACGAATCGGAACACCGGGAACATCTGTGGATATTATTCGATCGATTGAACCAACACGGGGTCGTTATCAATCCGGCGAAATGTGTTTTCGGCGTGGGCGAAATAGAATTTCTCGGGTATAGCGTGAATAACGAGGGAGTAAAACCTTTACCTGAGAAGGTAGAAGCGATCAGGGTATTTCCCAGGCCCGACACTATTAAGGGTCTGCGTAGGTTTTTGGGGATGGTAAATTTTTACCGCCGTTTTATTGCCGACGCGGCTGGCCTCATGAAGCCATTGCACGACCTATTGAAAGGGTCGAAAAACGGAAATTCGCCGGTCCAATGGACCGAAACAGCAGGAGAGGCTTTCGTGAAGGTTAAGGATAGCCTCGCGAACGCTACTATGTTAACGCATCCCGCGCCTAACGCGCCGATAAGTGTTGTGGTCGATGCGTCCGATTAGGCTATCAGAGCAGCGTTACAACAGCGCATAGGTGAAAATTGGCAGCCTTTGGCATTTTTCACGAAAGCCCTCTCCGTCGCACAATGTAAATACAGTGCGTATGATCGCGAGCTACTGGCTATTTACATGGCAATAAAGCATTTTCGGCATTTGGTAGAAGGTCGGAATTTTATAGTCTTTACCGACCATAAACCCTTAACTTTTGCTTTCAGGCAAAAGCTTGATAAATGTTCGCCTCGCCAGTTCCGTCATTTAGACTACATTAGTCAATTTACGACGGATATAAGGCATGTTAAGGGTTCAGATAATACAGTGGCCGATGCTTTGTCGCGTATTGAGGTAATAACCGTAGCTCCCGATCATGCCACAATGGCACAGGCACAGGAAAGCGATCCGGAACTGAGAGGGATTTTGGAATCGAACTCTTCTGCCCTTTGTTTGAAGAAGACGTTTTTCCCCGGTTTCAACGTTAGTTTATACTGCGACTCGACGAACGAAACCGTGAGACCCTTTGTTCCGACGCCATTTCGACGGGCAGTTTTTAATTCGTTGCACGGACTCTCTCATCCTGGGGTTCGGGCAACACAAAAATTAATTACCGAACGTTTTATATGGCCTTCAATAAATAAAGATTGCCGAGACTGGACACGGCATTGTATATCATGCCAGCGATCGAAGGTCACTCGACACGTCGCAGCCCCCGTCGGCAACTTTGACAGCCCTTCCGGCAGATTTGAACATATACACATAGATATAGTAGGGCCAATACCAATGTCGCAAGGATTTAGATATTGTCTTACTTGTATCGATCGATTCACGCGCTGGCCGGAAGCTATACCTATCGTGGGGATCGACGCGGAAACGATCGCGAAAGCGTTCATAAACACGTGGATTAGTCGTTTTGGCGTTCCTTTGAGAATAACCACTGATCAAGGACGCCAGTTCGAGTCACGGTTATTTTATGAGTTATCGCGTATGATCGGTGCATCTCATCTCCGCACGACCTCCTATCATCCTCAAGCGAATGGGATGGTCGAGAGATTACACCGACAAATGAAAGCAGCGATTAAATGCCACGAGACGGATAATTGGGTTGATACGTTACCAATTGTCCTACTCGGTATTCGCACAGCCTATAAAGAGGACTTGGAAACGTCTTCGGCGAAATTGGTTTTCGGTACGGGTATTCGCCTTCCGGGGGAATTTTTTGTCGCGAATCGAGAAGATTCACAATCAGATTTTGTGGACCGACTCAGACAACATTTCCGGAATATTAAGCCGTCGCCGGCCACGCGTCACGGTACACGTGAGACATTTATATTTAAGGAGCTTTCTACATCTCTTTACGTATTCTTGCGACATGACGCGGTTAAAAGACCGCTAAAGCCGCCGTACGATGGGCCATTTAGAGTAATTACACGGGGTGATAAAACGTTTGTCATCGATGTCAAAGGCAAGGAAGTCAGGGTCTCAATAGATAGGTTGAAACCGGCTTTCATTTTGAATGATGACATTGACGAAACTCCTCCGCAAACTATTGTTTGCACGTGGACAGACAATACTACGACAACGAACAGTACGGCTGACACGACTGCAACACAACGTACAGAGGACAGACCCGGTTTACGACGATCAGGTAGAAGAGTTCGATTCCCCGATCGTTTTCAGGCCGGTCTACGTTGACTTGTGCATGTTGCGTTTCTACGGTAATAGTTATACGTCTAATGTTTAAGATCCTGTATATAGTATCATTAGAATAGTAGTATATATATAATAATTTTTTTTTTAGGTTGTATATAGTAGTATTAAACCTCGTATTTTAAGGTCTTGTATAGTAGTTTTAGTGTTTTTAGATGTACCTTACTTTTTTGTTCTTCTTTTTGTTACGATAGGTTTAAATCGCGTATGATAGTTTAGTTAGCGGAGTGTGTGCGTACGACTACGCGCTAGCTAGTATATAGCAAAAGGCTCTCGCTTTGTAAATAGGTATTATAGTTAGTTCATTAATTTTTTTCTTTCGTCCTGATTGGCGTTCTCACTGGTAAGGGGGTGCTGTGGCGGACATAGTGCGTGGGAAAGATGGACTTTTTGGACGCAGAAATTCTATCCTTTCCCGAGCATGTACTTCGGACGGTTGGGTCGAGGGTTCGGTCGTTAAAGTGACGATTGCCAGAACCCTGACTCAACCGTTACAATGTCCTTGGCGGAGTCGACGATGGATACATTGTTTCGGGGGAGAGGACTTTTCTCCGTACTCTTGAGGAACGGAAAAGTCCTCCCCACCTTTTTAACGGTTTTTCGGACGTCGACAAGCCTCCCACCAGAGACGATTTTTAGGATTCAGCCAGAAAGCTCTTGACGCTCGTAGAGAACGCTTCGCTCTAGAGTCGTTTTATACACACGATTATCTGTACCCTAGTTAGGACAGCTGTTGCATCGTGTTGCTAGCTTTTCGTTATTGTTGTGTTTTTGTTATATATCGTTTGTTTTATTCTTGTTTAGTTTCGTTATTTGTTATTTGTTGTTGTTCAAATAAATCTATCTTTTGTTGTCTGTTAAATCGCGAGGCATTAAGACATTTAATTACCCGTCCACCTAAAATATCTATAGTGTGTATACAATTATTCTAAAAGTACATCTAGAATATGCAATTTTGGACACTACCGTATGTTTGTCGCAGACATTAATTCGTAGAAGGAGAAGATAATCTACACAAATTATATTTATTTCCAATATACATATAAGTAGTTGACTAGCAGTAAACGTAGCAGATGTTACCAAAAATACCCAGCGCAGGGCGTGTTATTTACCAATTGTGACACAGTTCCTTTCAAAATTCGGAAATTGATTTCGGTCACGTTCAGAGTGCTAGTCGCTGCTTTTTGATACCAGTTCGAAAGAGCATACATATGTTCTTGTAGCCGGAAAAAGTGCATCTGCGGTATGATTTTCATGCCAGAAACGAACTGTAGCCGCTTGGAATCTTGAGCGATTATGACCTACAATTTGAAACCCGTGTTATCAGAATAGCCTGTAAATTATTGTAGCACACGTTTTCTAGTTTTTGATTTTAGTCATTATTCTAATTTTACTAACCATATTGTTTTAATCAAAGACCGATACTCGTTCCAGCATGCGATCGATTCACTGTCTATAAGACCAAAGAATAAGATGCCGTCATGTGAAATGGCTTTGGCACTAGACTGAGTAGGCAGAACGTCTTGGAAGCTGAAATATACAAAAATGGATCGATACTTGGATTTGTGCTATATTAAAAATTTGTAAAAAGAAGAGTTTCTGTCTAGAGCTTCTTCAGGTTTCAAAAATTCTTATAGATAATAAAGGTCATGATTACTTTCTTATTAGAACGTTGCCACACGAATTATCAAGGTCCCATAGGGCTCAGGGCAAGGGTCTGGCCTGGGCAAGAGAAGGCCATGCCAACGGGACCATCTTGGAGTTGGAAAGATAGATTCTCGATCATATAAGTGGTTGCCTTTGGATCGTAGTTGAGTGGGCCCCCTGTGAACCAACAGAATTTGTCGGTATCCTTATGATAAACGATTATGGCGTAACCCGTGACGTCCACTATATACACCTGTCGTATCGTAACAAACAATTTTTATTAATTATACTAAACCAACATTTCAACGAAATTAACTGGTACAAGTTAAGAGTCTAGTATTTTTAATCTAACATTATTTCCTCCTCGCACCAGACAAATATTTTTCAAGAGTATTTCGCCAGATCAGGGGAATTGACTCGCATTCAGGAGAGAAAGCACGACACGTGCACGACGTTTTAATTAAAACTAGCTGGTTATTGTTGCTAGCTCGCTTAGCGAGCTCGCGGGTAGGGTTGTTGTTGCTCGCTCGCTTCGCGAGCTCGCGGGTGGAGTTGTTGTTGCGAAAGGGTTAGTGGTACACATTGCTAGTGGGGCATACAGCTCTTACTGGTTTTTTTATTTATTTTGTGTGTGACTCTCCACGAGCCACACAAAGAACTTCCCGATTCGTTAGTTGTAAGCAGTAACATTAGCATTAGTTGCATAATTTAAAAAAAAAATGAAATATATATAATTATGTTTGTTTATTCGGTGGAAAATTTCCATCCTCTCGTATAAATTGCATTCTTGAATGAACTTCTTTCGAAAAAAGCTAAAAAAACTAAAAAATCTAAAAAACTACTTGACCAATATGGACCAAAATCTAATCAGCTCTAAGTTACGATGGGGCACATCGATTTGCATCATTCATCATTCTGATCGCATTGTTACTTTTTCAGAAAACGTTAACGAAAAATTTGATAACATAAAAACGGCCATACGCGCGCGCGCACACACACACACACACACACATACTAACAATTTGATAAAAATAGTCTAAAATGACTTCAATAACCATGAAACGTGAAGATCTGCTAAAAAATCGATTTTCGATTTTCGGGGTAATTACAGTAACTTCCCTATGAATCGGGAAGTTAAAAAAAAGAAAAAAGTGTTACATACTTGCTAGGTGCAGAAATAAAATTTTTAATTGTATAGAAAACACGTGTTTTAAAATTTCATTTTTGAACTAAGCATGGATGTATGTATCACTTTTCATACGACAAAACATATTAATTTTTTAATAATTTACAGACAGAATTTTTCTTTTCTCCTTGAAAATGGTCGAAAATGAGATCTAGACGTCGGAATCTACGATCGACATAAGGATACATTTATTATGCACTTACGTTGTTGTCATTGCGGTCGCAACAAGGGACGATGGGCGTGATTAATTGCCCAATCTTTGTTGCGGTGTTCGTAGCGACATCCATTGGTATCGTCAGATTTTTCTGACGGGTGGACAAACCTGGACCCCGTCGCCAGATTGCCCGTTGTCCACCACATATAGTATGCCCCTGCAGATCTGTCAAAAATAAAAACACATATGTACTAATCCGTACAGTTTCCGGTAGTATTTCTTACTTTTTACAAATTCATCAGGGCAAATTAAAGTTTGTAAATATTTAACTTTGAAGTTACACTCACCGCGACTCTATAGACAGAATAAATGCCAGAACAATCCGTTTTAGCCGCGTCCCAATTGGGGTATGGTTTCAAAAGTGGGCCGCCATCGCCGTAACGATCGGATACGATATTCAAAGATGAGGGCACGCCCTTACCGCTTATTACAGTAACGAACGTCCTACCTGTATAACATAAGATTGCATAGCATATACAGTCGGTGTACAAATAGAATAACTTTTTTATAATTGTACGAAACGACCTGATTTTTTTATCATTCTTACTGAACATTTCAAATATATGTTTCTTATACACATGCTGAAAATTTCATCCAAATCGATGAACATACACACGAGCTGCCAAGCGGTTAAAAATGGTTATTACTTCCTTGCCAGTATCATTCGAGTGCTAAGGGTTAATTCAATCTCGAATATTTTACGCTACTTATGCATTTCTTACTTAATGTCACACTTTTACTTGATCTATACGCTTTATCAAAGCAGCACAACATTTTCTTGGGGACCCAAACTTCCTATTGGCAAAAAGTAAAATTATTTTACCATCATCTGTCACGTCGACATCGATAGGAATATTATTCTCCTTGACATAGCCGGTTCCGTTCTTCACAGCTTCTTCCTGATCCTTGCTTTCAAATAAGTGTTGCATGTACTTTCACTCGCTAATTACTTCGAATTGGTGGTTCTAAACCATCAAAGATGCAGCCATGCGGTTTTCCGGCAAACTGCACCGAAGGAAACAGCGAACCACCATGACGCGAACATTGTCTCTGAAAATTTATTATCAAGATCAATTTGTATTAACGGTAAATGAAGTGTTAGCATAAAAATTACATCACTCAGAGCAATACAAACTCTTCTCAGGTCACAATTTGCCGAGTTAGACGGAAAGAGTCTCATTCATCGAAGATATGATAGTACAAAAAAAGCGAAGATAGCTTCGTGTTAATTGAATTTATTCGAGTTAACTGTGCAAATCGTTCTTAAAATTGTTTAAAAAAAAACAAGTTTCAAAACCTTCACAATTGAAGCATTATTTTGTACGAATTTCTTATAGTTCAACCATCGTGATGCATCGTTTATGTAATTCAAGAGTTGCCTGTATTGTTTTAAAAATTGTGAGTTTAATTCATGACGTTTGTGACCGACCCGAAAATTGCTGACTTGTTCGCAGGTTTTATATGAATAAGTATAAATGTACTTACGATAAGCTTGCTGTTCGCAATATTAGCGAACTCAGTCGAGAAACGAAAAGTGTGTTGCAGAGGAACGACAACAAGTGTATATATATACAGAAATATTATCGCCATAACAATACAATGTCGACCTTCTAGTTGGAAAAATGATAAGATAAAGGAATACGTATACGCTTAAATTGTACTCGGAAAAGCAGAATTGAATATTCGTATATTCTATATGTCGGAGAAACCTGGAAATTTTGTAAACATAGGGTGTTTCTGTTATCATTTCTTGCGTCTGAGGATTCGTGGGCCATCTGGGAAGGGGCTCTCACTCTGACTACCTGAATGAATCGAGGGGTCGGCGGATAGATGATCCGCGGTAGGGCGGATGGGCCCGAGGACTTGGTTTCGAGCATTCGACGAGAGCGGTTCGTGATCGAGCGAAGAATAAAGTTTTCTTTAAAGTTGGAAAGTGTTCGCTTCTTTTACTTTCCGGTCCCATGGATACGTCAGGAGGAGAAGGACCTTCGGGAATCTCTAGAGAAGAAATTATGTTCCCTTCGACATATATTTATTTTCTGTCTTAGGCGCAACGTACGATGATGGACAATATATAATTTATGGCATGTCGTGGATAGATAAACCAGTTAGCTTCCTATTCTTGACAAGAGAGGTGTAAGCTTCGGCAAGAATAGGCAGAAGTGAAATAAAAATCTATTTCTCCGTTCAATCGTTTCAATAAGGTAAAGGGTACGTAATTTTTTTCAAATTCTTTTAATGTCTTTACCATTTCCAATTTCACCTAGTTCGTTTCTCATAAATGTTTAAAGAACTTTTTTTTAACGTTTACGTAAATTTGTAATGCGTTGTTCAAAATTGATAATACTTCCCTATTTACTTCTTACAAAGTTTAATTAAGCAGGAATTTTAATGAATCCGATCCCAACCCTGAAAGAAAGACACAAATTTTTGATTGTATAGAACGTTTGTTTAAAATATCTTCTAGAAATAGGTTACAGTGTTGGGACGAAGACTTCACATTTATAATGCAAAACGAATAAATCAAAATTCTGATGTTTATTTTAAAAGAAGACTGCGCGTCATTTATGGTAAGTTATTATTCAGCGCCCATGTCATTCAGTCCATATGACAACTGCGTTAAAAAATATATAAATACAGTAAAATATAATTACAGTAATTACCGATTGTCGCATTAGATAAGTCTCACTCGAGTTTGTCGAAGTAATTTATGTATGTATATAGTATATTGTAACAGACCTTTACGCAGGCCTGTCACTAATGAAGCGCGAACCGAAATATACCGACCCGAGCCGAACGAAACCGACGCCGGTCCCGAAACATTCGCGCCCCGCGATGGGAACCTGACAGGAAATATTCCCACGAACCATGGGAATATTTCCCACGGTCCTTAGCCAACCCCCACTCCTCACAACCGTATATAAGGCCGCTACGAACGAGCACTCGCTCTCAGTCGCGCTCTTACCTTCGAGGATCGACGCCGTACCTGGCACGATTGCACGAAGTAAGTATCCCGCCGCTCCTATTCCCACCCGGTGACGAACTACGTTCCACCGCATCCGAGTACGGCGTACCGCCACTCCCAGCAGCCACGGTGTACCACCAGCTGACCTGCCAAGGCGTACCGCCGGCCATCCAGCTACGGTGTACCACCAGCTAACTTGCCACGGCGTACCGCCGGCAGAGAGTCACGGTGCACCACCGACTATCCCGTAACGGCGAACCGCCAACGGAGACGTCTGACGAAGACGATGTACCATCCTTCGTCAATGTAGAACCGCCCGGGAGGAATCCGACGCATGGTGTACCACCACGTCACGATTCCGATAAACCCGACCCGGGTAGGGAATCCGAGCCCCTTCCCGATTCCACACACGGATATCCGGTTCGCGACACGCGAGTACGAACACTGTGAACCGCGAACAAAGACGGAACGCGACGCGTAAACTCCCGCGAGTCCGAGGGCAGCAAGCCTCCGCCGTTAAAAGTCCTCCGAGTGTTGTTATTTCGCACACCCTACGCCCGATCCGGAGGATACCTCTCCTCGCCGCCCACGGACCTGGCACGACGAGCAATTCAGCCACGAGGAGGCCGACCACGCGGGCAGGGAAGCAACGACCAGTTACAATATAATCACCTGTTTAGTGTTGAAATGTTGCATAAAATTAATTAGATATAATTATTTTGCGGAAAGTTTCGACGACCTGAAATTCTTCCTTAAAAGATAGTTATATTTGTTTATAAAAACAAGTGTATTATTCATACTTAAAATTGTATAATCAGGAGGCATACTTTGTGTCGAAGTAACGGAACACGGATCTCAAGAATAAACTAGACAGTCCATTAATACTTAGAAAACGTATGATATTCTTCTTAATTATTCATTAATTCTCTACATTTACTGTACTTACCGTCCCCTTAACTAGTTTATCGCATTTTCAACTAATAAACGAGTCAATCGTGACAACATACTTGTGAAGTTAAATATTGTCATATCGTAAAACTGAAGATCAGGAAAAAACATCGGTCAAACATATTTCTAGTATATTTTATAAAGGGCAATTTGTCTTATATATGTACATCCAATTTATAAGGACACTTTTTATTAATTACAATAATCCTCGATTCTTAGTACGCACGTAACGCATCTACGAGGCGTTGTTTTTATTTCCCTCATTCGTACATTGTTTAATATCTAAAAATGCATATCGGCGAGATACAAATTAAACTCAACAATAGAATACCGCTAATCGAAACAAAACTCAGTCACACTATTCTCAAGATTCACGTAAAATATTACAATAAAAACTCTGGAGTCGCTTACAACGAACGCAACAATAAATACCAATAACTACATCAATTGAAATAACAAGACCTTCTCGGTGTATTTAAATTTTCAATAGTCCTCTCACAGCACTGAAATTTTCACAACTTCAAAACGGTCCCTCACAGCACCGCGAGCAGAGCCAAAAAAAGTCTCAAATTATACTTCGCGACTCTATTTATCCACAATTTTTCGGTATAGCTAACGCGAAATCATTATTTCGTTTAGCCGTTTTATTCAAAATTATATAATTATTGATTGTTTAGTAGGGAAGAACTCTATTCTGAAGCACTGGATACCAAAATATGAATTTAATGCGGTTGCAGCTGAGTAAATACAGCGACATTCAAATGTTCTGGAGAAATGTCGAATTATGAAAGTTATTAATAACAATTTTAAACATTAAAAACACTAATTTCTTCTCCAAATCGAAAACTTCGTAGAAACCAAAATCTATATACTTTTTGTCACATTTTAATATCGTTGCTGTATGCATCAATTATTAGCGTTTTAACCAGGCAAAGTGAAAACACTTCACATACTATTCCACGGTCAATCGTAATCGACGAAAACAGCGTAACCGCGATCCAGAGATCGGAAATAGGGATAATGGCGACTGTGAATATACTTACGTGGATAGGACCACGTATAGCGTTTGCTCATGAAGAATGGCTTGCTCGTAAAAAAAGAGTATCGCCAAAATGGCGACGATCTGCCACGATAGTAGGTGGAAAACTGCTCGTGGTGCCATCATTTTCATGTTGAGGTGAAACGTCTTGATGGGGTGGACATGTCGCATTTGGTGCCTCGTACCAGCTCGTCTAAGAAGCTAGCTTGAATCCTGAAGTTGATCTCGGTGAAATTCAAGGAACCGCTCATGTATCTTTGAAACGAGGGGGTTGTCACGGGAATTTATTTGTAATACAAACAAAACTGAGATGGTCAACACCGAACTACAGGTATCTCGTATATTCATTAAATATAGGAAGAGCCGCAGCGATCTTAATATACGGAACTGACTGATTATCCGGGATTTTAAACGTATCGCGTACCGTAGAAGGAGGATTCGGAGTTGGGAAGAGTCAAACGACGTATCTATTTGATTATAAATCCAAGACTGATTTTGTATTGGTGCTGTGTCTTTTATACATATTTTTTATCGAGGTGTTGTTACCAGGCGACCTCTGAACAAAAGGGTGTCGTATGTTTCAAATGGTGATAAGTCGAGTGTTGTCTGTCGCGGTGTCGTATGCGAACTCTGTCTACTGGGTGATCGATAATATACGCTTCACAAGGTCAACACCCACAGCTCGTTTCTGCCCTTGTCCGAGGTGATGATCTGCATTCGAGACTCATTTTTAAGTGAAGTTCTAAATTTATTAACATCTTAACTGCCTTAAGATTAGTTTGATTTTACAGAGAATCATATTCTTGAGTATTCACCTTCATCCCAGAAGGGAACTGCAAAGTCTCCAGATCGGTGATCACGATATCATTGCCACCGGCACCGTATTCAGGATATTTTATGCTGTTCCAGTATCCAATAGCTAAATTGGACAACAATCCGTAGAACAGGACTCCATTTTGATCCATAGCTTGCCCTACTGATTGCGAGGACCTCTTCAACGGGAATGAAACGAACGATCTAGCCTCAGCTTCAGCATCGTTTTGGAATAGAGAGTAATTCCTAAACATTATGTAAGGAAAAAGCCAAGCCGTCGTAAGGAAAAAGCGTATTTAATTGTAAAAGGCGTAAGGATAACCAATCGTTGACGTGTTTGTCGCGGCGGTTGCTTGTTTTGATCTGATCTTCTTTTTGCGATTCATTGGCCATCGTATTTCTACAACTCTTCTTTGTTATTACAAATTTGGTCATATATAGGGCAGCCTATTAACACGCATACATACATCATCCGTACTTAAACCCTATAGTTAACTATATATATATATATTTTGTTACGAAGACTTCGGCGCGGTCTTGCCGGAGAACTCATTATTGTAGACAATAACAATTATTTATTAATTGTACAACAGTGAACAAAGAATTAATGTAATCGTCGGTGCGTGTTCTCGCTTCAATCGTTCGAAAGGATCTGACGACTCTCTTCTTTTAATCAACAACCTCGTTCTTCAGATACAGCAATATCGATCTAACGCTCGATCTCTGCGATATGTTCACAGGGGAAAGCAACTTCATCTCGTGTCATCGTAACTCTACTCCCCCCTTCGAAGAAAGCGGGCGTCCCGTTCGCGACTAGATTCACCTCCGTAGACGTTTCAACCTTCACGCTGCTGATTAACCAGTATCTTCAGTACGTAGCCGCTAACCTTCTCTCGTCAGAACGACAGTTCCTTGACATCTCAACCACTGTCTGAAAAATCAATAATCGAGAACATATACGATTTACCCTGGTGGCCTCAATCAGACAGTAAACGTCCCGACATTTGTCCTCCGTCTCAGGGAACAACCACCCAAAAACCCTGAGCAGGACGCTGGCACAGGATATTTCCCTTTGCTATCCTATGTGGTCGTTCGAACGACTCCTCGCCCTTCCTCTTGACTCTTGTGCCTTGAGTGCTTCTTTCTTGACGTCTTCCCGGGTGTCCTCTCCTCCGGACAACCACCGAACCCCTCCCCAGGATGCACCTCCAATCACCGCAGAGACCCTCCCGCGGTAATATGACGACCGGTACACCACTTTTTGTGGACCAGTCAGGAAAGAGGGTACCCTCCTGTGGACGTATCCTCACGAGGATACCACTTCCTCCCCCAAATTCCTAGGACTGTATCTTCCACAAATGAAGAGAGGTCAAGGTGTCGGAAAGGAGCTACACCATTGTCTTCTTTCGATGAAGCGTCCTCTTCTTGGGCGAAAAGTATCCAAATTTCTTCCTTCAACCACCGTAACGTGCAAGCCGATTCACATGAACGACTTTCGGTTTTGCCTTAGGAGATCGAACTATACGATAAATCAATTCATTCAATCGATTCTTAACAATATACGGTCCTTCCCAGTCAGATTGTAGCTTCGGACACCGGCCCCTTATACGCCGTGGATTGAATAACCAGACTTTATCACCCGTTTTAAATGAAACTGGATTCGTGTGGACATCGTACCAAGACTTCATTTTGTCGCTACTAATCCTCATCCGTTGACGCACAAAATCATGGATTTCCAAGATTTTAGCCCTCATTTCTTCAATGTAAGCTCCTTCCTCTTTCTTCTCGGAAGCGTAGTTACTTCCTCTCAGGAGATCCAAAGGAAGTCGTAATTCTCGACCCATGATAATGATAAGTAATTCTCGAAATGCTAGAAGGAACGTCGGCACCCATTCATCCCAGTCTTTTTGATGTTCTGAAACGAACTGTGTTAGATACTGCAATAAAGTTCGAATCATCCTTTCAACGAGTCCATCCGATTGGGGATGCAAGGGCGTCGTCCTTGTCCTTTTAATTCCAAGCATCCTCATCAATTCCTTGAAAACATTGGATTCGAAATTCCGACCCTGATCTGAATGCAGTTCCAGTGGTACACCATGGCGGCTTATTACTTCCGTTAACCCTCCGATGCCCAACAACTTTTTCAACGGTCATAGCCCGACAAGGTCCCCAGGGACCTTCTCTATTAATATGGCGTGAGATGCGTATAATAGTTTTTTATTGTTAGCCGTAATGGTGTTATTACATTTTTTTTTGTTTCTATGTTTGTTTCTATGCTGCAAAATGTGTATGTATATACAGGGTGTCCCAAAATTCCTCCGACACCCGAAAATGGAAGGTTCCTTGGGTCATTTGAAACGACATTTTCTTTTACAAAAATTACGTCCGCGGCTTTGTTTAGGAGTTATTAACGAACAACACGGACCAATCAAAGCGCGATCTAGACATGCGACGACACGTTCGGCCAACTGACAGTTGGGCCCACTGTGCTAACTCGCGTCTAGGTCGCGCTCTGATTGGTCCGTGTTTTTCGTTAATAACTCCTAAACAAAGCTGTGGACGCCATTATTTTTAAGGAAAATGTCGCAAATAAAACAGATATAAGCAGTCTTGCGTTGCTTATTCGTCTCTTGACGACACAAACGACGTGACGGACGGTTATGACGCGGTGCCAATGGTGGTGCGGTATCTCTGTTCGGCGGTGGTATCATTACTTGGAATGCTTCTATAGCCGCACGTATCTTCGGATAGCAGGTAACATGCGAATGTTTAGCCCGTTCTGCAATATTAGACGTAACTAGTTGCCTGCTCAATTTCTTCAGAAATTAACGTCTTTGGTCTGACTAACGTGGTGATCAATTCATCGTAGATAATGAATAATGCGAGTCCAGCAATGTCAACAATGTTGTAAAACATGGCAGGCGGCCATCGTTTTGTTGCACGTTTACACGAATATGTACCCAACATTTGGAATCTGCAGCGATTTTTAGGTCGACAAATAATAAAGAGGCAGCGCGTCACCGTCGCGCTGTGCAGATCGTGCACGTGCGTATCCGTACACAATCACTCATTTTTTCGCAGTACACCTTTTCATCAACAATTGTCCAACCCATAGAACACGAACAAATTACACGAAAATACCTGCACGATCAAAAAACAAGAACAAATTACATGGAAGTTCCCACAAGGTCCCTGCGGACCTTGTCGAGCATCGACGCCATAAATGACTTCAACCCGACGTTTATGATGAAAAATTTTACGGAATCGTATCGATGACGATTGTAATCGCTTCCAGACATCCCTTTTATAAAAATCACGTAGGCTGCGGCTGTTCGGACGAACCGTATTGAAATGCCGCATCGTTGAAAACGTCATAGGTCCCCAGGGGCTTTGTCGGGCATCGGAGGGTTAAAAGAGTCTTCGCTATGGTCGTCGCTTTTTGATTCGGAAGCGGAAACACTTCCGGCCACTTTGAGAAATAATCTACGACAACAAGAGCATATTTGTTTCCGGTCGTAGATTTCGGTAAAGGTTCCACAATATCTAGTGCAACTCGTTCTAAAGGGGCGCCAACATTGTAAATCTTCAAAGCGCCTTTCTCTCTAGGACCCTTTTTCGCCATGCAACTATCACAACGACGGCACCATTCCTCAACTTCCCGACGATGATCAGGCCAGAAAAACCTTTGCCGAATCTTAGCAAGTGTTTTACGAATTCCGAAGTGTCCTCCCAATGGGGTGTTATGACACTCGTGTAACACTTCTTCGGTTTTGCATTTAGGGACGATTAACAGCAGAACTGCTTCTTTCCCGTCTGCGGATTCCCACCTGCGGAAAAGCAAACCTTTTCTCACTTTAAGGGAATCCCAAATCTTCCAGTAAAACTTTGTCACTGGGGAAAATGAGGAAACTTCCTGCCAGTTTGGCTTATTTTGCTCAATTACTCTTTGTAATATGAAATTTATTTCTCTGTCATCCTCTTGCGCTCTCTTCCATTCTTCTGAACCGGCGTCTTCACAGATTGTCCTGTATACGTGTTCTTCCTTGTTAGATATTTCTTCTCGCGACTCTCTCTCCTCAAGGCGATGACAATACTTACACTGCGAAACTTCGCATGGTCTTCTTGACAGACTATCTGCGTTCATATGCAACTTTCCTTCCCGATGTTTAATTTCAAAATCATACTGTTGCAGCCTTCCTATACAACGAGCCGTTTGCCCTTCTGGATTCCTGAACGACAGTAACCATCTTAGCGCAGCATGGTCAGTCCTCACTAAAAATTTTCGACCATATAGATAGTGGTGAAAATGTTCAATGGACTTGATTATTGCCAAAAGTTCTCTTCTAGTCACGCAGTAGTTCCTCTCAGCTTTTCCCAACATTTTCGAGAAATACGCAATAACTTTCTCCTCTTGATCTTGAACCTGCGAGAGAACAGCTCAAATGGCAAAATTCGATGCATCAGTATCCAAAATAAAATCTGCATCTACCAAAGGGTAAGCCAGTATCGGAGATTCGGAGAGTCGTTGCTTCAGCCACTCGAACACTTCCTGGCATCCTTCTGACCATCCAAAGGTAACTTTCTCTTCTGTCAAGCGATGTAGTGACCTAGCGATGGCAAAAAAATCCTTGACGAACTTCCTATAGTAGGTACAAAGCCCAAGAAAACTTCTTAGCTCCGTTTTGTTCTTCGGGACCGGCCATTCCTGGATTGCCTTTATCTTCTCCGGATCCGTTTTTATTCCGCGTTAGTCCTTATGTGTCCAAGGAAACGCACCTCCTTACAGAAGAAATTGCAATTCTTCGGGTTCACTAACAGTTTGGCTTGGCGCAAGCGTACGAAAACGGTCTTCAGATTTTCTATGTTCTCATCGAAATTTCGCCCGTAAACGATTATATCGTCCAAATACACCAGGCAGATTTTTCCGCAAAGGCCTTTCAGTACAGTATCCATAAGACGTTCAAACGTGGCAGAGGCATTGCAAAGTCCGCAGGGCATCACTTTGAATTGCCAGAGTCCTTCCCCCACGCAGAACGCGGTCTTCTCACGATCCCTTTCATGCATCATAATCTGCCAATAACCACTTTGCAGATCTATCGTTGAAAACCAAGACGATTCAGCTAGGGCATCTAGCGTGTCTTCAATCCTCGGTAATGGATAAGAATCCTTTTTCGTGACATCATTGAGCCGACGATAGTCCACACAGAATCTCGTGCTTCCATCCTTCTTCTTCACAAGAACGATAGGAGAAGACCATGAACTTTTCGACTCTTCAATTACTCCTTGCCTTTCCATCTTTGCGAGTAACTCTTCAACCCCATCTCGTCGATGGAAAGGAAGGCGTCGTGGTGCCTGTTTGATTGGTACACAATCTCCTGTATCAATTCTATGTTGGACAACGTCACACCTTCCAACATGCTCAGGATTTTCTGCGAACACATTATGGAACTCGCATGTCATTTCTGCAAATGCTACTTTCCGTGGCGGGGATAAGGCCGCGCTGCATCGCCGGAAAAGATCTTCTAAATGCTTTGGCACAGGTGAGACTGTAACCTCTTCCTGATCTTCTGCTTGCGAAGTCTCCTTTTCCTCCACCGGAGTCTCCTCTTCCGCTAACAGAGTTTCCTCGTCCCTTTTTGCAAATAAGGCCGTATCCACCTTACTTCGCTTCTCCTGGCCAATAAAGCTGACCTTCTCTTTTCCGGCTATTTGTAGGTTTCTTGTCGAATAGTCGAGCCTACACGCGCGTTTCTAAAGAAATCCATTCCCTAAAATACACTCTTCCGCCATGTCAATTCGGAAGAAATCTTCCTCCGATTCAAAACCGTGGATGTTAACGAGGCATTTGTATCTGTCTTGAATCGGTAAATTCTCTCCGGAAATGGATACAAGTTTCATTTCCTGAAGTCCCGCCGCCGCGCCAAGCTCACTTCTGAGACTAAATTTATTTGTCCCCAAAAGATTCACACTCGAACCCGTATCGAGTATTATTGTAGCCTTTTCTCCATCGATGAATCCCTCGATGGCCGTAGAATCTTTCTTCGAGTAAGTTTTCAGCACGACGGGGGTAGAAGAAGAAGAAGTCACAGTCTCCCCCTCTAGTGTGACATCTTTGCGTTTCCCATCTTCTGTGTCTGCCGCTTCGGGCAGTCCTTCTGAAGGTGTCCAAGCTGCCGACAACTCCAACACACCCTAGGTCGATCTTCCCGTTTATTGTCGGTCTTCGTATTCTGGCTCACGAAACTGGTCCTCTGCACGTAGCTCCTGTTCGGCCTGCTGATTTCTTCCGGTCTTCTCTCGTAGCCACGGTCATCGTAACTCCGTCCGTGAAAGTTTTGTTTTTGAAAATAATAAGGTTTCTAGCGATTTGTTTTGCTTGTATATTGATTCTCAGCTATAGACTCGACAGTTTCAATCTCCAGGGCTCTAATAACCGTCGCCCTCAGGGATGTAAAACCACCGAGTCTTAATAGTCGTTTTGTCTCCTCGTTGGCCAATGCTGCTACGAATTGACAAGCTGCAAGTTTATCTCTACTTTCAAAAGGGCATTCGCCAAATGCAGCTTGAGCAAGCCTCTCAATTTCCGCTGCCAACTTAGAGATCGACTCCCCTTTCCGTTGTTTGTAATTTTGAAATTTTACGTAGCTTAAATTTTGAAAATTTTTAATTCCATAACGGAACTCTAGTGCTGAAACAATCGCTTGGAAATCATTCCGCTTATCAACAGAAAGAGAGGTCAACACTCCCCGAGCAGGGCCGTCTAAAGATGCAACCAAGGCCAAAGCTTTCCTCGGTTCATCCCATCCATTTGCGCGAGCTATCGTGTCGAAATGAATTCGGTATTCCTCCCATGAAGCTTTGCCATCGAATCTAGGTGGCTTCACGGCGTATCCCAACTCTGAAACACCACGAAACACACCAACCGTATCACGCATAGGTACCTGCTGCACGGGTGAGAGAACCGTGGACCCGTTAGGAACAGGCATATTTACATTTTGAGGTTCACGGTTCTCGGTAGAGTTAATTAACGGCTGTTCAAGCGCGTGTATTGCTAAGGATTTGCTAAGGTGTATTTGCTAAGGACGCAGCGGTTAGAGGAAGATCGCTCTGATTCTCGAAATCGTTCTGATCGTCAAGGTTCTGATTATTGTGTTCGAATCAGGGTGAGGAAATGGCAGGAACTTAAAGGTTTGGTTGCCGAATTCAACGGTAAAAATTTAGATTACGACAAGTGGGAGAGACAAGTGAAGAAACTGTTATCCTCGTACGAGCCCGACTAATACGAGAAGAAGGCATTGCTGTGTAACAGACTCGTCGGCAAAGTGTTGAAATGGTATCACTCTAGGATTGATTGTGCCGATTTAAACTGCGATGACTTGCTGCGAGAAATGAAGAAAATTTATGGTCTACGCCCTGATCCACTGGTACTATGACGAGAATTTGAGAAAAGGATTTGGAGAACCGGCGAAACTTTCTCAGATTACCTACATGATAAAGTAACGTTGGGTAATCGCGTGCCTTTAACGGAAATCGAGATGATTTCCTATGTCATCGAAGGTATACAGAGCGAGACGTTACGTACACAATCGAAGGTACAGCGTTACGAATCCATCGAGGCTTTGCAAGAGGCATTCGCAAACGTACCAGCACCAAGAGAAACGTTACGCCGACCGTTTATACAACGGGAAAGAGTGATGCAGCCAAACAGGGAGCAGAAAGAAGACCAGCAAACGCGGAAACAGATAGAATCCGGTACGCAGAAATGTTATAATTGTAACGAGGATGGACACATCGCTTACAACTGCCCGAAGCCAAAGAAGACGACGGAGCCTCGTACGCGAAGGTGCTACAACTGTAACGAGGCTGGACACATCGCGTATGACTGCCCGAAGCCGAGGAGGGAAAGAGGTTCCTGCTTCAAATGTGGAAAATTTGATCATCAGGCAAGCCAGTGCAGTTCATCATCCAACATCAATTACGTGGGAGAAGAAGGAGATGACGATGACGACTTCCGACGTCAGGTGGAGCTGCGTATTAAAAACAAGGACGGTATTTTTAGTCTTTCTGTTGATGCGTTGGTTGATTCGGGAAGTCCAATATGTTCTTTCAAAGAACATTACATTCCTAAGAATTGCGTGACAACCGATTTAGATGGAAATCGGTTTTACGGTATTAATGGCAGTAATTTAAGTGTTTTAGGTTATACGGAAGCAACGGTTCTTTCATATAACACAAACTACGACGTAGTCTTACGGGTAGTACCGGATCGGACAGTGCAAAGTCCAATGATTTTGGGTCGTGACTTCTTGAAGTTAGCGAGATTGTCGTTGACTAATAAAGAGGAAGTGAACGAGATCATGAATACAGAGATAGATAAGCACGACAGTGACAGTAAAACGACTTCGCAGGACATGAAAATTAATCCAGGTTGAAGCGTCCGAAAATCGCAAGTTTGTTTTTACCGGACTTCGCGAGGTCGTAAATCCCGCTTCGCTTGTTCGCGGCGACGTTCGGGGCTTTTTCGTCGTTGAGGGTAACAACGACTGGTTGAAAGAAAATCCGACACTTGCAAGAAACACCTTTATATATTTTTAAAACTTAATAGATAACAAGTAACAGCGGGTATAGTTAATGTTCAGCGAGAGAAAATGTTATCGGTTCGAGCGCTTGTTGAGTTCTGTCTGGTCTCATCGTGTCTACTCTATCGTCGGTTCAGTCTTTCTTGTTATTGGATGTTTGTGGATTTTTGGTTGTGAAAATGTAGAGTTTTCTTATTGGACGTAGGTGTGTAGGGAGGAGTTTTGTGTTGAGGAAAGTGGGAGACTGTCAGGTATTGTCTTCGTTCGTCAGTGGCGTGATTTATGGTAAAAAAGTCCGTTAGTCGTTTGCCGATTCGGTCGCATGTGCTGTCCGTCTGTCGGGGTCGAGATTGCCTTATTGCGGCTGTAAACGAATTTCTCTGGCTGGGTTGCAGCTTATCCTCACGGGCTTTTTATGGTTAAAAACGTGCCTTTCAGGTATGTTTCTTTGTGACCTAAAGGGACGGTACGGTACGGTACGTTGTACATCTCACGTTCGGTCGGCGTAAGACCTAACACAGGTATTCCTACTGAAGTTCAAATGCGTCTGCACGAATTGTTTGAGACATATTACATTAACGTTTAAAGACCATCGGAACCCGCGGTAGACAATGTTATGAAATTAACACTCGTGGACGACAGACCATTCTCGTACACTCCACGAAGACTATCTTATGACGAGAAAAATAAATTACGAAATATTTTAGACGGATTACTTGCTAAGGGTGTCATTAGAGAGAGTACGTCTGAATATGCTTCTCCGATAGTATTAACTAAGAAAAAGAACGGTGAAACGAGGTTATGCGTGGATTTTAGAACCTTGAATAAGATTACGACACGCGATAATTTTTCACTTCCATTAATAGAAGATCAACTTGATTTACTGAGAGGGAAAAAATATTTTACAAGTTTAGATCTTAAAGACGGTTTCTTTCACATCAAAATGCACGAGGATTCAATAAAATATACTTCATTTGTCACGCCTTTGGGCCAATACGAGTATACGAGGATGCCTCTTGGGTTAAAGGGAGCTCCTCTGAAATTCCAACAGTTTGTGACACAAATTTTTATTAAAGAAATTGATAGAGGTGAAATATCGGTGTATCTAGACGATTTCTTAATTATGACGGAAACGATCGAACATCACTTGCAGATGCTAGAGCGCGTCTTCAAACTACTTGTAGCTAACAAACTCAAATTACGACTTCATAAGTGTAATTTTTTTTAAACGAAATTAGATTTTCTGGGTTATACAATTAGTGACGAAAGAATTCGTCCGACGGAAAGAGGTCTGGAAGCGGTAGCGAATTTTCCTTATCCTCGTAATCTACGAGAGGTTCAAGGATTTCTAGGATTGTGTTCGTATTTCAGAAAATTTGTCGAGAGATTTTCGATCATCGTGAAACCTCTTTATGATTTAATAAAGAAAGACGTGAAATTTAGATTTACGGAAATAGAAAAACAAACGTTCGAGTCACTTAAAGAGCGTTTACTTCAAGCACCGATTTTAAGTATATATTCACCACGAGATGAAACTCAATTACACTGTGATGCGAGCACAAAGGGGGTTTGTAGCGATCTTGCTACAGAAAAAGATAGATAAAAAGTTACACCCAGTATTTTATTTTTCGAAAAGGACGACAGAGACTGAATCGAAGTACCATAGCTTCGAATTAGAAACTCTAGCAATAATTTATGCGTTACGTCGTTTTCGTGCATATTTACTTGGAGTTAAATTTAAAATAATCACGGATTGTCAGGCTCTAAGTCTTACATTGAATAAAAAAGAAACAAACCCACGGATCGCGCGTTGGGTTATAGAATTACAAAATTACGATTATATATTGGAGCATAGATCAGGAGCTCGAATGCCCCATGTCGATGCTTTAAGTAGGCAAGTACTCGTAATAGAGAACAATTCTTTCGATCGTAACCTCGCTTTATGGCAAGAAGACGATCCAATAATAATGAAAATTCATACCGAGTTAGAGCAGGTAGAGAATAAATTATATGAAATGAGGAATGGTTTAGTTTATAGAAAATACAAAAATCAAGCTTTGTTTTATGTTCCTACGGCATTGGAAACGAGCATAATACACAAGTATCATAATGAGATGAGTCATGTGGGATTAGAAAAGACTATGCGAAACATATTAAACAGCTATTGGTTCCCAGAAATGAAATGCAAAGTGGAAAAACACATAAAGAATTGTTTAAAATGTATTTACTTGGAGTTAAATTTAAAATAATCACGGATTGTCAGGCTCTAAGTCTTACATTGAATAAAAAAGAAACAAACCCACGGATCGCGCGTTGGG
Organism: Lasioglossum villosulum; assembly: GCA_963971365.1. Taxonomy (NCBI): domain Eukaryota; kingdom Metazoa; phylum Arthropoda; class Insecta; order Hymenoptera; family Halictidae; genus Lasioglossum; species Lasioglossum villosulum. Next base: position 14,346,022 of record OZ020504.1, on the reverse strand, counting down.
TTATAGAATTACAAAATTACGGTTATATATTGGAGCATAGATCTACGAGAGGTTCAAGGATTTCTAAGATTGTGTTCGTATTTCAGAAAATTTGTCGAGAGATTTTCGAATTTTCATTATTATTGGATCGTCTTCTTGCCATAAAGCGAGGTTACGATCGAAAGAATTGTTCTCTATTACGAGTACTTGCCTACTTAAAGCATCGACATGGGGCATTCGAGCTCCTGATCTATGCTCCAATATATAATCGTAATTTTGTAATTCTATAACCCAACGCGCGATCCGTGGGTTTAGCGAGGTTACGATCGAAAGAATTGTTCTCTATTACGAGTACTTGCCTACTTAAAGCATCGACATGGTTGTTAGGAGCTCCTAACATGCATTTTCACCAAACACAGGGAAATTGGAAAGATCGTTGTATAATATACCGAAAGGCAATGTACCGTTTGATACATCGTATATAGATCATTTAACTCCAGCTTCTAGATCAAGTTCAGGAAGAAACCGTCACATTTATGTAATTGTAGATGCGTTTTCTAAATTCGTGAAACTGTACGCGACCAAAACAACTAATTCGTCCGAAGCCATAAAATATCTGAAGGCATATTTTGAACAATATGGTCGACCATTACGAATTGTGTCTGATCGTGGAACATGCTTTACGTCTAAAGAATTTGAAGATTTTGTAAATGAATATAATGTACAACATATGAAAATAGCTACAGACTCTCCGCAAGCCAATGGTCAAGCTGAAAGAGTTAATCGGACAATATTGCCGATGATTGCCAAATTAACAGACGAAACTAATTTTTCTTGGCCTAGTGTTTTAAAGGACGTCGCATTATCATGTAATAATACGATATCAAAGACAACAAACGAGTGTCCTAGCGTGTTATTGTTTGGCGTACGGCAGCGCGGAAGAGTAATTGATGAATTACGAGATGCGTTAGAACTAAATGAACGAATTAATGTACCACACCGTGAAGTATCGGAGTTGCGCGAACAAGCCAACGAACAGATTCTAAAGAATCAGAAATTAAACAAACGTATATACGACCGAAAGCACAAGTCTGCAAAAAAGTACAAAATTGGAGACAAGGTTATGATAAGGAATTTCGATTGTTCATCGGGTGTTTCGACAAAAATGATACCGAAATTTAAAGGACCTTATGAAATAGATCGTATTCTCAGAAATGATCGATATTCCTTAAAAGACATTGATGGATTTCAATTGTCCAGAACTCCGTATCGAAGGACATGGGAGGCATCAAATATGCGGCCATGGGCACCGGGCTAAATTAAAATTCAATCATTGTTTTCATTATATTATATTCGTTAGACAGAGTAGATATCTAAATATTATTTGAATTTAATTCAATTCGTGTTTCTCTGTTAATTTAAGGAAAAATTGTTAACTCTTATTTATGTTAAAACTTGTATTATATTTAATTTAGTTGTGTGATTAATCGGGACGATTAATCGTCAGGATGGCCGAACTATAGGGTTTAAGTACGGATGGGGACCGAGGGATATGGGGCTCTCCAATGGCGACTCTGATCCATTGGAGGGTATGACTACAGTGGTGGTGGTCCATATCCTAAATCCTCTTACTCCACCTCCTCGTGGTGGTCCCTGGGACACGCTACGGCGTGTGCTAACGGAGCAAGGGGTACAAAGGGCTCTGCCTGTTGTTTTACTGCGTGCTTCTCACGCAGCAGGGCGGGCCCTTTGTTCCATGTGTCCTGGGCAACAAGATGTTTGCCCGGGGCCCCATACCGTAAGCTGTACAGGACCGGAGCGAGGGGCTTGCCTTAACTGGCCGGTGCCGCGAGGATGACAACCTCGGTAAAAAATCCCTACCCCAAGTTGTCGCTCGTGGCGAGGGGGACTCCCCGAATTAGACGCCAGGGGAGGGCCGGTGGGAGCATGCGGTCGATAACGAGCACCCTCTGGGGTACCTGCCGGAACCCCAGAGTATAATGGGCTTCCCTCTCCGACCCTACGGGGGACGTTAAGGGTAAGGCGGCTCTGCCCGGGGTGACGATATTCCGACCACGCTCGTGGGATTCATATGGATTTTTCGAAAATTTTTGGGGACAAGGGAGGGAAAGGTGCGGGTAGGCGCGGCGGGAAGGTGGGGTCGGCGAGGCCGACGGGGAAGGGGAGCACTGGGGCCGGTTCGGGGGTTGGGTTCTCCGCCGGCGGAAGTGCCTCGGCGGCTGGTGGCTCGGGTGACCGAGACAATAGCCGCGGAGAAGGGGAGGGATCCTCGACGACAGCCTCTGCTCGCAAAGCGCTCTCGGCGGATGTTCCACGCGTTACGCTGGAACAGCTTCCGGGGCCAGAGGGCCCGGGCCCTAGCGGGCATTTGACGCGGTCGAGGACCGCTCCCAAGCCACGTCCGGGACCTAAGATAGTCTCGGACGTGACGTTGGGTGGTGATGATGAGGGGGACGGCATGGAGACGGACACCGGGTCTGTGACCTCCGTGTCCTCCCTCTCGTCGTCGGGCGCGGGGAGGAAAAGGGGCGTAGGTCCCTCGGGGGAGGAATCCCCCTCTGAAAAGAGGACCAGGCCTCGTCCCAATTTTCGGGACATTTATGATCCCATGGGGGAAGGGATCAGTTTCTCCAAAGCCTCCCACGCAGCTCTGCTCTCTGCTGAGGTGCTGGCGGCGGACTGCCGCACTGCCAGTGTTTCGGAGCTGCGCGGTAGACTGAGGGAAGCGTCGTAGGCGGTGGACAAGGTGTCCACCGTCTCCAAGGGATTAAAGGGGTCCCTCGCGCAAAGGCTACGCGTGGCGAGCCGCTGTATCCGGGCAGCCGGGTACGACGTAGTCACGCGTACTCGTGTGGCCGTGGAGGACACCGGGGAGCAACAGGTTGCGGAGATGCGCCGGCAACTGCAGGAGGCGGATGGTCGTATACGCTTTCTGCAGGACAAGCTGGACGATCTCCTCGACCGAACGAGGGCCCCCGGGTGTTGTCCCAGAGAGGGACCCACGGGACGTCCAGGGGAGGGGATAAGGGTGGGGCGTCGCGTCCTCCCCAGAGGAGCACGGGGGAGCTGTGGAGACGCTGCCGCCTGTAGTGGAGGAGACGGCTCCGGCCATTGGAGAGTGCCGCGGGGGGGGGGGAGTTGTCCTGGACTGCCCTAGTACAGTCAAAGACAAGCTCTTGGCCCTTGAGGGCCGGATGATGGAGGCGCTCTCCACCATAATGCAGGAGCTGCTCGAGGCGAAAGGCCCCGAGAGAGCCGCGCCCGCGCGAGCCGTTCCTCGGGAAAGGGGGAAGGCGAAGGGGAAGAAGGAGGCTGGGAGGAAGCCTCAGAGTGCTCCTCCCAAGGAGGCCCCCGGTGCGGCGACGACGAGGGGGTGGACGTACCCCCCCCCCCACCCACCGCCGGCACGAAAGGGGACGGTACCTGGGCGGAGGTGGTGTCCCGGAGGGGAAAGCGGGCGACCAAAGTGGCCGCAGCGCAACCCTCGCCGGGCCCCTCCTCCTCCGAGGCCTCCCCAAGGGATGATCTCCCTGCGCGGGCGGGGTCGGTTAAGGGGGCAAAGCGGCGCCGCGTTTACCGCGGCAGCCGAAAACGGCGGCGGTGGTGCTCACCGTGCCCGAGGGGGTGGAGGCGACCCTTGCCGTCGGTATTACCGGCGGACTTGCGGTCGGCGTTGCCCGAACCGGGGCTCTCATGTTGAGGGTCCGCGGGGAGGGTAGCCGATCCAAGGCGACGACCCTGGGCGGAGAGGATGCGGGTTGCCCTCGAGGGGACTGGAGTGCTTGTGAACACCCCCACCAGGAGCGCGGAGATCCGCCTCCCGGGCCTCGGTGTTGAGGCTACCCCGGAGGCGGTAGGCGTCTCCCTCGCGGAGGCGGGCGGCTGCGCTCCTGGTGATGTTAAGGTGGAGGTGGTCAATAGACCCCCGTCTGGGAATGGTCCCGGCACTTGTTGGGCTCGAGTGCCCTTGAGTGCTGCAAAAAAGCTGGTGGTCGCCGGCAGGGTGAGGGTAGGGTGGTCCTCGGCGAGTGTGGAGGTACTGGAGCAACGTGAGCTCCAGTGTTACCGATGCCTTCGTCGAGGACATACGTGGTCGCGTTGCGATTACAAGGGGGAGGGGAGCCGGCACGACCGGTGCTTCAGGTGCGGGGACTAGGGCCTGCCCGCGGACCATCGGTCCGGGACGCGGGCTTGCCCTTCCTTCCGAGCTGGTACCCCCAGGTCGAAAGGAGGGAAGGGGATGGGGCGCGGGGTCTAACAGGCCGCACCCACACCGGTCGAGCCGGCTCCACCTCCCCCTCCAGGGGGGGAGATGGAGGTGGTACAAGGGGAGTAAGAGGCTCCGCCCTTCTGGTGGGGTCCACAACGGGGATTGACCTTCCTCCCACGATTCGGATACGTCCGTATCGCCGGAGGGAGGAGGGAACGCGGTGGTCTCGGGACCGCCGCGCTTCACGGGATGGGGGGCTAGTCCCGAGGGTGTGCGAAATGCACCCCTGCGAGGGGCGACCCTAACCGCGAGCGGAGACCCCCTCGCCCGCGCCGGCCAGAGAGAGTGACAGGCGATCACGCTCTGGAAGCGGGCGGACGACGGGGTCACCGGGTCATCGGGTGTCGAGCTGGTTTACTCGGCACCCATCGGGTGAGCAGGGAAGGGGGGAAACATGGCTACCTTCGTCATGGTTCCCAAAATTCGAGTCATAGGCGTGGGGGAGCTTCTCTCCCCCTCGGGGTGGTCTAATGGAAAGGCAGCGGGCGGTGCGGTTGTGTACTTCACAAGGTAGGTCATGTGGTTTTTAGTCCGGAGTCCGACATTGGCCTCTCTCATCTCCCAGCGATGAGGGGGGTTATCTCTGGTTGCGATTTTCCACATGTTAAAAAAAAGGGTTTAAGTACGGATGATGTATGTATGCGTGTTAATAGGCTGCCCTATATATGACCAAATTTGTAATAACAAAGAAGAGTTGTAGAAATACGATCGCCAATGAATCGCAAAAAGAAGATCAGATCAAAACGAGCAACCGCCGCGACAAACACGTCAACGATTGGTTATCCTTACGCCTTTTACAATTAAATACGCTTTTTCCTTACGACGGCTTGGCTTTTTCCTTACAATTATAAGCTGACATAAATCTTTTCTTTCTTTATTGTTTAAAATAGTACTGTAGTTTCTGTCACGTTAAAACGCCGAGCGAGTAGCCTTCTGAAGGGGAACCGATAATTGAGAAGCGGGTTGCCTACTAAAGAGGAACCGAACATTGAGCACCACGACAGCCTGTATTTTTCAGAAAAAGAAAGAGAGATAGAGAGAGAGGGGGAGAGCGAGTGGGAGAGACAAAAAAAGGTCACAAATATATATTTGCTACAGTATTACACTGTATTTCGAACTGATCTAACCTGATTACAGACGTAGACACCCTAGACTCAACTCTGCTGGCCAACGAATGGAAGTAGAGGGTTCTGTCTCCGTTTACTATGGGACTCAACGCGAGTCCTATGATGCCGTCCATCAGATCGAACGTGTCTCCTTTGATGTTGAAGGTGCCGTATTGCGGATAAGGATAAAACAGGTTGTTAGTGATCTTCCAGGACCTGGAGTGTTCATGATCTTAAACGATCAATGCAAACCCTGTCACATCCGCGATGTCCGCGTAGGTGTCATAGCCATTGTTCTCGTTCTTCCAGATATCCACAATCACCGTTACGAACAGGGAATCGTCCTTGTACTGATCTCTGGAGAATTTGTATCTGGTGATCAGCTTGTCTTGTTCGTCACCTAACTTCCCCCTGTCGGTCACCCATAATGGGTCCAGTTCGTCCACCTGGAGACAAAGGAGCTTCATGTTAAGCCACGTCCACACTAAAGGTAACATTCTCCTTTTACCGAAAAATTCCACTGAAATTTTACAGAATTAGTTTTTCTATGAAATGTAATTAAAGTATGCAAAACTTAATATCAATTTCCTCTAAACTTTGATAAATCTGCTTGTCGATGTGCTACCTCCTCTCCAATTTCAATAACCTTAAATATGTTGTCAAGGTCAGTTCAAACAAATTAAGTGAAACTAAGATCTTCGTTATTACGAAGACTTGTAATTCGTTATACGACATACGTATGTAAAGTAAGTAGAAAATTGCATGATCTCTTTTTGTTTCGAGTAGGTACATTTACATACTTCCTTCGTTCTCCTTATATTTCGTTAATTTTTCCTCTAACGCGCTTTGTCGCACTAACCACTTGTTTATCAACAAAACCTGTTTAGAACGTGACGTCACGCTGCTCCAAATACAAAGAATTTGCAATTTTACCCGTGAGCGAATTTTTCCTATTCGTTTTCAAATAATCTTTTAGAATTAAGTAATAAGCATGTAGATATAATTTTACGTAAGTAGTACATTTAGTACACCCAGTTAATTTTCCAATTAAACCGATTCCTCAAGGTCTAACTGTACTACAAATTACATTTAATTAATTTCATATGCAGGACGGCGTCGTTTTGTACAGTTAGGCCTTTCAGTGACTCAACGCTACCCAGATATATAATTTCTCCTACTTTCGCTGTGGGGATTTTCCAAATGACTGGATACCAGCCGATGATTTCCAATTGAGATTTCCCGGTTTCCATTTGAACATGCGGTTGTGCAATACTGAGAACCGATTCTTTCTCTACTATATAGGATGCTAATATCGCTGTAATCTTGTTTACCGTTTCTTCAAAGATTTAATCACCGTTCAAGAAAAGCAACGTCACAGCCATTCTCACATGCAATGACAATATTTGCTAGAATAAATCTAAAGATTCTTACGGATACAACCGATCACAGTTAAAATGGTCAACGTGACGGACTAACAGTTCCTGCAAATAGGAACGTTTAAATAATTCAACAGCTGGAGAGATCTATGAGTCTCAAGGTTTCCTCGTTCGATGTTAGGAAAATCAAAAAGAGAAAGTTCTCTAGATTTATAATTTTTCTGCGGTTAGAACGTTTCTAAAATTGTCTTTACACCCCTGTAGAAATTTCTATGCCTTTCCTATGGTTTTTAACGTTAGGTTTACCTAGTGAAGCACTAGAAATAACTGTTTTACATTATTTTATGAACATAACAAGCATGCGTCTATCCAAATTTTTGGCCATTTTTCCGCAAACCGAGTTTACGTTAACTACGTTAAGAACATCTTGGAGCTTCTGGTATATTCTAAACATAAAAAATACCGAAAAATTCAAGAAACTTACCTGTACCCTGTAGACGCTAATGATGGACTCATAGTTCGCCACGCTGTTGTACCTCCAGTTTGGATAGGGTGCGATTACGGGATTCCTATCTGACGACACTTTATCGGTGACGTAACCAAGGGTCATTGGCACGCCACGCTGAAACTTTGGTATGGTAACGAACACCTTCGATTCTTTTCCTAAGAAGCGAATCGAATTGTATCTCGTTATCAGTAATATTTTCATGTTAAGCTTATGGGCATTGTTAAGAAAAATTCTTTACACTAAAAACGTGTTGAAATTGGCTCTGCTAATATAGTGTATCTACATTTCCTGTAATACTTCTTTTCGTGAAATTATGAATAGTATATTTATTGTAATATTCAACTCTATTAATTTGTAGTTGATAGTGGTTTGAAGTACCAGTTTTGTTAAAATGGTTCAGCTAATCTAGCATGTCTACGTTGTTTGTAATATTTAATTTTGCTAAATTGTAACGGAAATAGTTACTGGTACATCCCTTCCCTGATCGAATCAATCAACGCGCGCGACAGCGCGCGACCAAGTCCCTCCTCCCGCTCTCTCTAAGCTGCCGAGTAGTTTATCTCGTAGAACACTTAAGCGCTTTTTAGCCATATTAGCACCGCCACTGCCGCTCCGCCCGCTAACCTAACCTAACCAAAATTTGTATGTGAGCTAAATATAATATCAACTAACTCTCATGTAAAAAGCAACTTTCTACCTAGCCTGGAACCTGAGATATAAACACGCCAAAAATGCATAATTCTTGGAATATATGACGATGATCATGATGATCATGTTAATTCTAACCCACTTCCAGACAAGATAGAAATTTGAAAATTTGGAATCAGATGTCTTTTATATCCAAACCATCAGGAAAAATCGAAACACCCGAAAAATATTTTTTTTCTTTTGAAAAGATCAAAAGACTACATATGTCACATGGTCGGGCATACCCCTTTTGCTTTAAGCACGGTCTTTTGAAAGTTTCATTATTTTTGCGGTAGGACATGCCATTTCCGAAATACGGCCGCCTGAAAAAAAATTTTTTTTCTTTTTTTCGAAAATTCAAAAAACTACATACGTCATGTGGTCCAGCATTCCCCGTGTAGCGGCCTCGCTGGACGGATTTATGGTAGGGACACCCGTATTGCGCATGGGCCCGGTACGTGACGTCTTGTAGTTTGGCCACGGCGTTTGGGCCTGTCATCGCCGCGTGATTTCCGTCCGTACCTGGGTACCCTCGATTTCGTCCCTACCATAAACCACTTAGAAAACTTTCACTTTTTAGGTCCAGCGCGGACGGTTAGCGTCTGCAACTCCAGCGTGTCTGTTTGCCAGATGGCTGGAAATCCCAGGGTTTGGCCGCCAAATGTTTGGCCTTGGAAAATCCTCGGGACCGTTGCAGACGCGTATCTTGGTACCGTCCACCCCCAAATCATCCCCAAGGGTGGGTGTTTGAGAAGGAAAGGATATTTTCCTACCATGTAGGTGATTCACCAAGACAAGAGCTTAACCTAAATTACGCTTTTAGGTATGAATCTGGAGAACCGCGTGTGAATCCAGCCTCAGGAGTTCCACCAGTATCCTTCTCCTCGTCTTCAGGTGACAACCGAGCGATAGACTTGGCCACTGATCGACGAAATGGCGACGACAAGATTCGCAAAGTTGCGACGAGAACCCGATGCCATCGAGAAACCCTGGATACTGGTGGCTCCTCGAGGTTGGGTTCTGAAACAGAGGTGAGATATTCTCCGATTGAGAAGTGCCCCAGTGTCAGGGCTGCAGGATCCTCAGGGTCGTCTGTCAACGGAAGTATGAATTTAGAGAGAAGCCAAGCTTCGATACCTGTTAGGAGCGTGGTCAGCTCCTCGAAGTTTAGACGTTGCTCACCGATAATCCTCCGCAGATGGTACTTTACTGATTTGACCGCGGCCTCCCAGATACCTCCAAAGTGTGGAGCGGAAGGCGGGTTGAAGTGCCACGAGATGCCTTCCATGGAGGCTGCGGCGAATGGCCCTCCGCCCTGCTGTACAGATTGTCGAAGCAGTGCGCGTAACTCGTTGTTGGCACCTACAAAGTTCCGTCCGTTGTCGCTGTGCAGTTCAGCACAGCGACCTCTACGCGAAGTGAATCTGCGCAGTGCTGCTAGAAAGGTGTCGGTGGAGCCATCCGACACAGCCTCCAGGTGCACGGCTTTCGTGGCGAGGCAGATAAATACAGCTATGTACCCCTTCGTAGAGAGCTGACCACGGCCCCGACCGGCTCGCATGGATATGGGTCCTGCGTAATCGACTCCGCTTCTGAAAAATGGTCGACTTTTAGTGACGCGTGACGATGGGAGATTTCCCATTTTTGGGCAACAGGTTTGCCCCTTCCAGCGAATGCAGGTAGTGCAATTGTGAATGCAGGCCTTCACCGACTGACGACCCCTGAGGATCCAGCACTCCTGGCGTAAAGTTGCCAGGGTCAGCTGTGTCCCCCCGTGCAGGCATCGTTTGTGGGCAGCTTCGACCCACAACTTAGCCAGAGGGGATTCGTCAGGAAGAATGGCAGGATGAGTCCTGTCGTAGGCGAGGTTAGCTGCCTGGATGCGCCCTCCGACCCGCAATACTCCGTCCTGGTCGAGGAAGGGACAGAATTTGGCCAGTCGACTCCTAGCTGCGACTGGTTGACCCTTCTTGACGTTCCTGATTTCATCAGCGAACGCCCTGGCTTGCTCCAACCGCAAGAGGGTAAGTTTGGCCTCATGTATTTCGGAAGCCGTTACTACAGGATCGCTTGACCTTTTCCCAGGGATCCAGCGACGACACCAGGCCAGCACTCGCACTAGACGAGTCAAGCTAGAGAATCGTTCGAATACCTGGTTCGGCGAGTTCTCCACCTTGCTGCTTACGTGGTGGACTTCCAGAGTCTCCAGTTCGTGGTTGGCATCCTCGATGCTGTCCACCGGTAGAGGGTCTGTTGACGCCAGCCACTCCGGTCCTCGCCACCAGAGATTGAACTTCGGAAGTTCTGCAGGATACAGTCCTCGAGACGCGCAGTCAGCAGGATTTTCGGCACTACGGACGTGGTGCCACTTAGCCAAGGGTAACATCCTCTGGATTTCGGCCACCCTATTTGCTACATAGGTTGGCCAGCGAGAAGGATGGCCATGTATCCAGTTGAGGGCCACTGAAGAGTCTGACCAGAGGTGCACGTCAACCTCATTCCAGTCGAGCACCTTCACGACGTGTTCGACGAGCCTGGCCAGAAGGAAGGCTGCGCAGAGCTCCAGCCTGGGCAGAGACACCCTCTTCACAGGAGCTACCTTCGACTTGGCGATCAGCAGGGAAACAGTCACCACTCCGTCTGGACCTATAGAGCGGGAATATACTACCGCAGCGTAGGCCCGCTCTGAGGCATCCGCGAACCCGTGGATCTCCAGAGGCTGCAACGAAGAGCTGGTTCCAAGCCATCGCCAACTCCTCCTTTTTTGGCAGTGGAGAGTCCCATTCCGCCTTCAGGAGCCACAAGGACTGGATCAGCACCTTCGCTGTGATCGTGACCGGGGCAAGCCATCCCAGAGGGTCGAACAGCTGGGCAGTTCCGCTAAGCACCGATCGCTTCGTGAATCCAGTATTCCGGAGAGCCTTAACAGCGGTCACCTGAAAACAATCAACTGCGGGAACCCACTTGATTCCCAGCACGCTATGAAGCGTGGGAGAGTCCCACTCGACGATGCCCTTCCGCTCGTCGCTGGACAGTCCGTCCAGCAGTCCCTTCGAGTTGGCAGCCCACTTGCGGAGAGGGAATCCGCCCGCCATGAGGAGCTCCCGCAGTTCATCTTGTTTCCGCTTGGCCGTTTCAAGATCGTCAGCTCCGGTGAGGACATCGTCCATATAAATGTCTTCCAGGACGATGCGAGAGCCAAGAGGATACCGATTCTCCTCATCCTGGGCGAGCTGATGCAGGCAGCGGATGGCAAGGTAGGGTGCACTGGCAAGACCGTAGGTCACAGTGTTGAGATCGTACTCTACGATGCTCTTTTCCTTTCTCCACAGTATACGCTGCCATTTCCGGTCTTCAGGGTGTACCAGGATCTGCCGATACATCTTCTCGATGTCGGCAGAGAAGACGATCCGGTGCTTCCTCCATCGCAGTAGTACATCCGCCAGATTAGGAAGAAGATTCGGGCCCCGGAGCATGAAGTCATTCAGTGACTTCCCGTTCGAGGTTGCCATCGAGCCATTGAACACAACCCTGAGTTTCGTGGTGACGCTGTCTTCTCGCCAAACGCCGTGGTGCGCAAGGTAGTACCTCTCCCCCGAAGAAGGTGGCTGCATCGGCGACATGTGCCCCAGGGACTCGTACATGTCCAAAAACTCAGTGTAGGCTCGATGGAAATCAGAAGAGCGAGTGAATTTGTTGTTGAGAGACTCCAGAGTTCGAAGAGCGATGCGCCTGGAGTCACCTAGGTCTGGTGTGCAGCTGAAGGGCAACCGGACCATGTACCGCCCTTCAGGTAGCCTCAGGTGAGTCTCAGTGAAGTGATCCTCCGCCTTCCGCTCGTCGTCAGTCCTCGGTATTGAAATCTCAATTTCCTCCTGTTCCCAGAACCTCGTGAGGACCTCCAGTAGTTCCTTGTCGACGCTGCAATGGTGAACAGGGATCTCGGAACCACCACAAGTCTCAGAGTCTCTCCCAGAGCTGAGCCCGCCAGTCAGGATCCAACCTAGAGCAGTTTCCTGCGCGACAGGAGCGTTGGACGGACCTCTTCGTACACCCTCTCGCAACAATAAGTTGTACGAGTCAGCTCCCAGAAGGATGTCCACTGGATCGGCCAGATGATACCCGGGATCGGCGAGCGTCAACCCTTGCAGATGAGGCCACGAAGAGAGGTCTGGCAAATTCCTCGGTCTATACTTGGAGAGCTCCGGAATTATATAGACCGGGATCTTGAAGAGAGCCGACTTGCCACAGTGGGAAGCGAGGACCAGTGTTGTTTTTCCTCTCGTATACTTGGCCTGACCACCCCCGACTCCAAGTAGAGGGACCCGTGCTTGGCTCCTCCTCACGCCGAGCCGCTGAGCCAGGGCCTCGGAGATGAGAGAAACCTCACTGCCGGGATCAATCAGGCACCGTACCACACATTCCTGCTGCCGAGAGCCTGAAACCTTAACTCGCGCGGTGCTTAGGAGCACCGACACGGAACGACTCACGTGCGTGGATGAGTGTTGCACCGAGGCCCCGGAGGTGACATCCTGCGAAGTCGAAGCTGCTTCTCCCTGGTGGATCGAGGTATGGTGCTTTCCATTGCATTTTTGGCACCTCTTAGAAGAATTGCACTCACTCACTGGATGCTTTCTCAGGCAGTTGTAGCACAGATTCAGCGACCGTACCAACTCCTTACGTTCTCCGGGGGTCTTCCCTTGATACTGTCCACAATAGAGGAGGAAATGTCGCCCAGGACACAGACTGCACTTCTTGAGCGCTCCGCTGGAAAACCGAGACGTTGACTCTCCCGAACCACAGGGCTCCGTCACCTGGTGCACCCTAAAACCCTTGCCAGCAGGTTTCACCGGTCCTGACTTCCTCCCGTCAGAGTGGTCCTCGCGAGGCGGCGTCTCTAAAGCTTCGCAGGTTCGAATTCTCCCTTCCATGAATTCTCTGAGTTGCTCCAGAGTAGGAAACTCCTTTGAAGTTTGGAGTGACTCTTCCCACTCGCGTCGAGACTGGCGGTCCCACCGATTTACGGTCAGCTCGACGACCCAATCGACCGCGTTGGTGACGGGTCGACCAAGGTTGGCCAGTGAGTCTATGGCATCGAAGGTCTCGTCATAGAGACGCTTCATTTCGACAGCTGATTCCCTTTTTACAGCTGACAGGGAGACGAGCGACCGAATTTGCGCCTGCACCAACAGTCTGGGATTGTTGTATCGATGCTCCAACTTATCCCAGGCTATTTGGAAGTTGTCGGATGTCGTCGGCACATTTTTTAACAACGACGCTGCGCTGCCCTTCATGCATCCCTTGAGATAATGTAACTTCTCGACCTGTGAAAGGGAGGAGTCGTTCAGTATCAAGGACGTGAACAGGTCGCGGAATGACACCCAGTCCTTGTATTCCCCGCTGAATTCGGGAAGAGGCATTTTCGGTAAGACGGCGCGTGACCTTTGCGCGCTCGACTCGTCAACTGTCGTCTTTGAATTTCCAGACCCTGGACTGCTTGATGTGGCCTGGAGTTCCGAGGCCATGGAGGTCAACGTGGAGACTTGCATCAAATATTCCTCTTCGACGAGCGCATACTCATCATCCTTGAAGTACCGACTTTCCTTTAATTTTGGCTCTCTCGCGGCGGCAGCAGACAAGGACTCGTCGCCTTGTCGGTACTCATTCCATAATTGCTTTAGATTTTCGGTGTATGCTCGAACCATTTCAATTGTAATGTTGGCCTTCCCTTTCTTTTTTAAATTTGTAACGGTGCGGGCAATCCGCGGCGCGAGAGTCCGTTGCCTTTCGATGAGGTCAGCCATGTTATTTTACAAGGTCGAAACACAGCACAAAGAAAACCGTTCCGTTTGAATTTTTCAGGCGACTGCAGCACTGAATCCGGCTCGAAGGACCAAATGTTTGAGAAGGAAAGGATATTTTCAGACCAAATGTAACAATGATAGGTCACTTTATTATTCCTCTGTGGAATTCGTCCCTTTAACAACAATTACACTTGTTTTACAATTACGCGAGCGCGTTTGGTTTTATTTCCCGAAAGAACCGAAAGATTCCTTTCCCTTTCCCTTGGAAAGCTCCTGGGAGTTAGAAGAGTAGGAATAATTAAAGCTGGTCAAAAAAGACGCTAACTGATACTTGATTTTTCGCAGCTGAATGCTATGGGAGATCGATGAGAACTGGAGATCGATTGATTTCGCGAGCATTCAACCGACCCCGTCGCACGCTTGATTGGCGGGTCGCTAGCGCGATCCACCAATCCGCGTGGTGCCAAGCGGTCTATGATCGATAATATCGATATCGACGGTGTCGGCCAATGACTCCGCGAGCTATCAATCGATTCCAGATCTCTCTGCTCCCAAGACAATTAGCCAATAGCGCGTGGCCAATTGTCGGATTGACTTTGACGCTGTCGACACACTCAGCCAATCCCGAACAGTGGGGATGAATTTGTAAGAAGTAGGGAGGGGAACCGAGGTGATATAGATGAGAACTCTCGGTCCTCCGACAGACAACCTCGTGACTTCTGCATTCGCTTCGCATTTGGACTTAGACAGCAACGCGCCGCCGGTTAACATCGTTATAGTTGGCAGATTTCACTGCACCGCGCCTAGTTGTATAGAAGCAGTTGTTGCTCTCACTTATGTATAGATAGTGCAAATACATTTGTTTAAATAGCAATTGTCAAATTTTTGTCCTTCCGCATTTGGAAGGTGGTCCTTCGGATAGTTAGCGGGCACCTCGCAGTGCTAATACATTCAAGGCCCGAACGATCCTCAAGATCAACCACGGGCATTAACACCCCGTAAGCCTTAGGTACGGTCTTTAGAAAATTTGGTTATTTTTACTTCAGAAATTCCTTACAACACTTAAGTTATTAAGTGATTCAGCGATAATTCTAACTTTGCCATTTGAAGAGGCAGCAAGTCCAAACTCGACATTTCATTTCGAGGCTGCCCGGATTACGCTAACCAACGGACACCACACAAATAAATCAGTCACTTGAGTGTAACATTAATGCAACATATTGTGCGTGTTTTAAGTGAGCCGAGCATACTATTTTCTGCAGATTAGCTTCCGCCTATGAATCCGAATATCTGGCCATTTCTTACAAAAATAACATGATATCCAAACCAAAACACTTCGTGTGAAGGTTGACCAAGTTCCCCGGCCCATCCACTTCAATGATATGAAAGATGGACCAAGTCCCTCTCGCCTATCAAATATTGGTTGGTGATATTATGGTTGGACCAAGTTCTTCTTGCCTACAAGGCCTGTGATATCGGGAAGGACCAATTCTTAAAGGCCACTGACGCACTTACCTAATTCAAACTTCATAACCTAGGGAACTTGGCGTCGGCGCCGGCACTAGAAGGTGAGACTAGAAGTCACTAGAAGTAGGTGAAAATAGTGTTTTCTCATTAGAAATTTGTTTATTTAATTTCAAACTATTTTGAGAATTCTGTATATTTAAACTTTAGTATGTAACTAGCTTTCCCCCCGCCACGCTTTGCTGTGGCACATCATTTTTTAAAAGTATGTAGGTATTATATGTAAGTTGAAACGTTAGAATGCGATTGTCAATGCGGATGCGGATGCGGATGCGGATGCGGATGCGGATGCGGATGCGGATGCGGATGCGGATGCGGATGCGGATGCGGATGCGGATGCGGATGCGGATGCGGATGTCGATGTCGATGTCGATGTCGATGTCGATGTCGATGTCGATGTCGATGTGAATGTGAATGTGACTGTGAATGCGACTGTGAATGTGAACGTGAATGTGAACGTGAATGTCAATGTGAATGTCAATGTCAATGCGAATGCGAATGCGAATGTGAATGTGAATGTGAATGTGAATGTGAATGTGAATGTGAATGTGAATTCTCTCTCTGTGTGTCTCTCTCCCTCTCTCTTTCGCCCCCTCACTCCCCCCACTCTCTCTCTCCCTCTCCCTCTTTGTCTCTCTCTCTCTCTCTCTCTCTCTCTGGGAGGTTTTAGAGCAAACCGCATTCGAAAAAGTCTATTTGTTTAAAAGTTATATGCAGGAACGTGCACAATAGTGACGGAGACGGACGCGTTTCGCGTGAACGCGACACGAACGGAGACTCGCTGGGCGAGAGTGACGGAGACGGATGCGTTTTGCGTGAGCGCGACGCGGACGGTAACACGGTGCACGAGAGTGACGGAGACGGACGCGTTTCGCGTGACCGTGACGAAGACGGGGCCTCGATACACGAGAGCGACGGAGACGGGTGCGTCTCGCGTGAGCGAGACGCAGTTCGCGATATGGTCGTCGCTCGTCGACGGCTCGTCCTCTGACCACCCGATGCTCCGGGCTCGTGCTGAGGAGGGGAGCGGATCGAGGAACGACCGATTCCGATAGTGGGAGCGGATCGAACGTCGCCCGTCGACGGCTCTTTCTCTAGCCACCCGATGCTGCGGGTTCGCTATGAGAAGGAGAACACGTCGAACTGACGATCGGCTTCGGCGACGGAGACGAGTCGAACGTCGCTCGTCGACGGCTCTTCCTCTAGCTGCCCGATGCTCCGGGCTTGCGTCGAGGAGGGGAACGCGTCGAGCGGACGACCGGATTTGGTAACGGAGACGGAGGATGCGGGAACGGGTAACGCGTGTTGACGCTTCGGTGGGGAGACCCTGGGCGGCGAGGCTCGGTGTGCTGCGTATCACGGCCAGCTCGTGTTGAAGCCCTGAGAAGAGCTGCTCAGGAGAAACTCCGCCGAATGTTTTTTTTTGTATTTTAAACAGAAGGTGACGAGGCCTGTGCCTAGCGGCTTTAGTGCTGCTTTACCAGGTAACATAATTGATACGACAGTCTAGTAGCTGTGCGCGCTAAGCGTTGAGTTACTATCCAACTGTCCCGGGTTTGAATCCCGAAGACTCCTGTTTCGATTTTCTCGGATCATTCCAGTGTTCGGACCACATATATATTCCGGCATCGTTGTTGCATCTAACATCAATGTCGTAGAGAACCATCTGTGAGAGCAACCTTCTGAACTGTCGCCTTTCTGTAATTCTGTTGATTCCACAGCAGGAGAACAGGTTGGTATAGTTACAATTTTGGGAGCCGAAGTCCGGGATGGATTCGGAGCGGGAGAGGGAATGACCTTGAGGTCCCCATGCCTCTTGGAATTCCCCCTCTCTCGCAATGAAACCTCGATGGAACTGATGTTCTCCTGAACTGGGTACTTACCTGATTACTTACCTTCGGTAAGTTCTCGGGAGAGAGGCCTGGGGTGGAGAATTTCGGTGAAATTGAGGGTCCATCTTGGGCAAAATCCTCCTACTCCACCTCCTCGTGGTGGCTCCTGGGACTCTGTGGAGGCTTCGGCCGAAGCAGAGTGCGAACGGAGTAGGAAGGTACCCATGCGCCCTGGACACAGGCCTAGCGGCAAGGTCTGTCCAGGGCCACATACCGTAAATCCGGTGGTCATGTTTTACCGGACCGGGGGGTTTGCCTTGATCGGCCGGCTCCGCGAGGATGACTAACCTCTATAAAATATGTCTCTAAGTACTAAGCTTCGACGCGCGGTGAAGGTAGCACCATTGCACTCTGGTGGGCCGGTGGATGCATCGGTCACTTAGCGCGTCACTGATGTGCGTGTGCGCCTGCGCACGTATGCGTAGGGGCACACGCACAGCAGTAGGTGGGTGGGGTTTTTTCACCTCCGGTCTAGCCCGGGACCGGGTAGCGAATAGGGCCCCCGGCGGTAGGGGTCTGCGGCGCCCCCCGGGAGTACTCGTGGACCGCACCAGGACACAGGAAGGGTGATGAGTGAGACCCTCCTCCACTTGTGGGGGAGGGTAGTAACCAAGCCCGTTATGAAATAATGATGACGACAAAACAGACGCCTCGGAATATTACTGGGCAGGAGGGGACACCGCGCCCGGAAGCGGTTGCAAAGAGGGGTGTTGGAGCGGCAGTGGGGGCAAATACCTCCGCCGCGAGCGCTGGCACCTCGGCGGCTGGGGCCTCGGGGAACCGGAGCACCGGTCGCGGAGTGGGAGGTGGAGTTCTGTCGGGTGCGGTGCCTCGCATCCGCCTCGACAGAATCTTTCGGCCCGGAGAGTCGAGCCTCGGCGGCCCAGGAGCGCGGTCCAAGACTGCGCCTCGGCCGCCGACTGCTCTCGATGCACTGGGTTTGGGGGGTGGGGGCGGGGGTGCCGGGGGCGACGGCGCGGGGACGGATTATGAATCCGTCTGCTCCGAGTCGTCGATCCCCCTGGCCTCTCGCTGCACCTCCTCGGTAGTTGAGGGTTCGGTCGCCACGTCAGTGGCCGGCTCCCGTAAACGCCGGGGGGCCTCTGGGGATGTGGGGGAGGGGAGCGTGGGGCGTAAACGCCCCTCGCTCGTCCCGACTCGGCAGGTGGCGGATGCGGTTCGCTCCTCCAGGGGGAGGAAGGGCCCGGACACGGCGGCCCTCACTCTGCTTCGCCCTTCAAGGGGTGTGAAGGACGGGGACTCGGCGGCCCTGACTCTGCTCTACGAGCAGAATGAGGTGCTTCGTCGAGAACTCCGGGAGATGAGGGAGACAAATCGGGCCCTCAGGGAGGAGATGATGGCGGCGAAGAGGCTGGCGGCCGGGTTGCCGCCCGCCTCCCCGATCCCATCGGTGGGATCACCGGCAACCCCACCTGCTAAGGTTGCCGGTGAGGGAGGGACCCTGCTGGCCAAGATCGGGGCGCTACTGGACGCCAGGTTGGCCCCGATCCGGCAGACGCAGGATCGCCTAACCAGGGCGGTGTTCGGGGGTGTGCCGGACATCTCCCAGCTCACGCTGGGTGGTGCCCCCCGTCCTCTCCCTACCAGTTATGCTGGCGCTGTGGCCGCTCCTCCTCCTGCCATCGTGCAGGTGGCAGCGGCCGCTGGAGGGACGAGGAGGAAGAGAAAGGGGGGAAGAAGAAGAAGAAGGAGACCTCCCAGGTTTCTGGGGGCCCCACCGGTTCTCCGTCTCCCGCTCCCCCGCCTGCGCACCACCCTAGTAGGACTGGAGGGAGCAAGGCCGAGAAGCGGGCCCCTCCGCCTCCACCGCTGTCGATCCCGTCTCCTCCCACGTTGGGAGAGTCCTGGACACAGGTGGTGGGGCGAAAGGCCCGCCAAAAGCAGGCCAAGGAGACTGCGCCCAAGAAGGCCGCGCCTCCCAAGAAGGCAGCCCCGGTGGGATCCCCCCCGAAGATGGGGGGCAAGAAGGATGGCCCGGCCAAGGTCAGGGTGGCGGCACCTCCTCGCACGGCGGCGGTCACGTTGACCGCCCCAGAGGGTTGCAAGACCTCCCTGGCCGAGGCAATGTTGATGGCAAAACGGGCCATCAACCTTTCGGAGCTGGGCATCGCCGAGGTGCGGCCCAAGCGGGCGATGACGGGGGGTCTCATTTTGGAGATCCCCGGTCAGGAGGGTGCCGCCAAGGCTGACAAATTGGCGGCACGAATGGCGGAGACCCTCCGGGAGACGGGGGTGAAGGTCGCCAGGCCCGTAAAGACGGTGGAACTCCGTCTAAGGGGCCTGGACGACTCTGTCACCCCCAACAAGGTGCAGGCGGCCGTCGCTGAGGCGGGAGGCTGCCCACCCGAGCAGGTGAAGGTGGGGGCTATCAAGCCCCAGCCTGCCGGGTTGGGCACCATATGGGTCCAGTGTCCCGCAGCGGTGGCGCGGACCCTCATCGGGGCAGGGAGGATGAGGGTCGGATGGTCCTCCGCCCGAGTAGAGGCACTGGCCACAAGGCCCCTCCAGTGCTTCCGTTGCCTAGCCATCGGCCATGTGCGGCAACGGTGCACATCGGAGGTGGACCGCAGTGGCCAGTGCTACAAGTGTGGCGCTGAGGGCCATCGTGCCAAGGAGTGCTCGGCGAGGCCTAATTGTCCCATCTGTGCAGAGATGGGCAGGCCCGCCGGGCACAAGGTGGGGAGCAAATGTGGCTCCCCGCCGGCGAGGGAAGGTCGGTAGGCTGGTGGCAAGGGGGTCACCGGCACTCCGGCGGAGGCGGGGACAAGTGGGGCTGGCACTGCCACGCACCCACCCTCCGCCCCTGCGTCTCCACCCACGGCGGAGGCGATGATGGAGGTGGACACTGCTCCATCTCCGGCTGACGAGGCGTCGGCGGTGCCGGGAACGTCGATGGCCCCATAATGCCACGCACGTTCCCGGTAACACTGATCAACCTCAACCACTGCCGCCGGGCTCAGGATCTGCTCATCCAGGGCCTGGCGGAGTGGGAGGTTGCAGTGGCCGTAGTCACGGAGCCCTATAGGGTCCCCGACGCCCCGTCCCCTTGGGTAGGGGACCTTGGGGCTCCGTGGCAATATGGCGCAATCAGCGCCAGGAGTTTCCCCCCGGCACCGTGGTCGAACGGGGCCAGGGGATAGTAGCAATATCATGGGGAAGGTTTCTGGTAGTGGGTTGCAACATATCGCCCAATTGTAGCCTCGCTGAATACGGGGAATACTTGGACCGTTTGGGGGTGTTTCTTGCCCCCAGCATGAACGGTCCAGTCTTGGTCCTGGGGGACTTCAATGCGAAGTCCACTAGTTGGGGAAACCCCAGGACCACCCCACGCGGCGAGGCGACAGAAGATTGGGCAGGGGGCTTGGGGCTCCGGTTGGTGAACCGGGGCTCCGTACCCACGTGCGGGTGGCTGAGGAGAGGGAATCCCTCTCCGACCATCTCCATATCACAATGGAGGTGGAGGCCGCCCAGCCCGCGGGCACCCCCCAATCAGCAACCCACCCAGCGCCCGTGAAATGGGCGCTGAAGAAACTGGACGGGGACGTCCTGAGGGCCGCTGCCCTTGCCTGCGTGTGGCCGGAGGCCACAGAGCGCGGCGCGGAAGAGGGGGTGGAGTGGTTCCGGGGCATCATGAAAAGCGTATGCGACGCTTCGATGCCCCGGATTAAGAACCACCCCCCGTTGAGGAAAGTTTGCTGGTGGTCGGGCGAAATAGAGGATGCTAGAACGATTAGCATCCGGGCCCGACGCCAGTACGCCCGCGCGCGGCGACGTCGTCGAGATCCTGAAGAGGACGACGACGAAGCCGAGGCAAGGATGGCCTCCCTGTATGTTACTTACAGGGAGGCCCAAGTGGCCCTGCAGCGACTAATCGCTGCTGCCAAGGCCAAAGCCTGGGAAGAGCTCTTGGGCACTATTCAGAGTGACCCATGGGGGCGCCCTTACAAAATGGTGTTGGGCAAATTACGCCCATGGGCGCCCCCGTTGACGGAGTAGCTGGAACCGGAGTTCCTAGGGCGGGTCGTGTCCACCCTCTTCCCCCCTACTGAGGGGGAGAGGGAGTACCCGCCCATTCCGTCCCAAGAGTGGGACGAGGGTCTCCGGATATCCGGCGCTGAGCTCTCCCAGGCGGTCCGGCATGAGTTGTATATATATTATAGCTGAATGATATCCCTACGTCCTGCCTGCTTGAGCATGGGGACAGAAATTCTACCGTGCCCAGGGGCCGTGGTGTTGTTAAGCCTACTGATAAACTCTGTGATTTCAGTTGGGGTGACGAAGATCCGTCTAGCCGAAGAATTTAAACGTGTATTTAACACCTCCTGGTAGTGGGCCTCATCGACTTGCCTATGAGGGGATTGTCGCTGGCAGCGGAAGCATTGACAAAAACTTGGGCGAAGGTGTTTGCCTTTTCCCTGTCCAAAAGGACCGGAGAGGGCGAATTGGAATAGGAGAGAGGAGGAAACTTAGTACGGGTGCCAGTGATAATCTTATAGTTCCTCCAGAAGGTCGGATCTGCCTTGTCCGCCTTTGCCAGTCTGGCTTTAAACTGCTTGTGTTTGTTCCTGGAATCTCTCTTTCTGATTTCCTTATTTAGGTGTCTGATTCGATCAGCATAGAAGTGACAGTACGTGCGTTGAAGGTCGCGACGGAGCTTCCTTCTCAGCCGAACGAGTGCAGACAGAAGGGGGTCGTCCGGAAGATGTGGACGAGAGGTTTTAACCACATGTACTGAGGCTCGCTTTAGGCAGGCAGAGAGAAAGGAACCAGTAGATTTGATAGAGGCATCGATCTCCGTCTGGTTATCAAGGTGGCCCGTGATGTAAAGTTTGTTAGTGAGCCGATTGTACAGGTCCCAGTCGTACGTTGTTTGAATGCACGAAGCAAACATTGCATTAGCCTTGGGATTTAACAGGACCGGACTATGATCCGTGGGTAATTGTTCGATCAGAGTGCATTCGAAGTCACATGGGATATTGACAAGAAAGAGGTCGATAAATGAGAACATGTCACCTTTGCGATAGGTGGGAAGATTCGGGCAGAAAATTCTGTACTTGGAATTGGTCGAATGGTTGAAGAGGACGTTGCCGTTGCGGTTTGCACGAGAGTTACCCCACTGAGAATGTCTGGCGTTTAGGTCCCCGCCAATAATGGAAGGGTATCGAAGTCGGGAGAGTGAATCCAGGAGTCGTGGATGTAAGATTGTTTTGGGGTGGATGTAGACCGCCACCAAGGTTACCGCAGGTGAGGCTTGTCTCACGCACGCTATGTCAACGCCTTCACAGGGTGGGAGATCAACAATGCTGAAGTCCAAGGAGTTTTGTACAAGGATGGCCACCCCTCCTCCTCTGCCGAGGGGGCTGTTCGGGGGGCGATCGACACGAACCACCCTGTAACCAGACAGGGTGATGTCCTGGTCAGGCCTTAGTCAGGTTTCAGTGAGTAAAGCAATGTTGACGCTATGCTGTTGTAGGTACAGAGTAACATCCGTTAATTTAGGAAGGATTGAATGCACATTCCACAGCAGGACCTTAGGATACTTTCCACCTATGAAAGGGAGGCTGAGACTTGCATGAAAGCGGCAAATTTCTCAGACTCAGATTTGCACGTTCTTAATTTAGCGAGAAGATTTTTTGCTGCAGCTAGAATGCGATCAACATTGCATATCTCAGCAATTTTCTTGAACACCAGCATTGTCTCCTCGACAGAGGAAAGTGGGGGTTTGGACGAAAGTGAATGGTACAGCTCGTGGGACACTGGAGAGTTTGTGGCGGACCTCTTGGAGGAAAGTTAGTCGGACCCAGGTAGGCTTACTATATACGGGCTGGGACCTTACGCACATTTGGTCACCAGGCCCAGGCTTTCCCGAGCGTACATTTGGTCGCCGGATTTCTGTTCCTACCTGGGGTGCACATTTGGCGACCAGGTCCGGGTTTTCCTTGGCGTGCACATTTGGCCGCCAACCTTCGACTTTCGCCTGGATACGGGTGGTCGGTCCAAGGGCACGAACTTTCTCCAAGGGGTACGTCTAGGAAAGCGACAACCCCACTCCAGAGATTTCCTTGTTTGAAGGAAATTTCTGGGGGACACCGGGGGTGTATATAAGTGCGTATTTTTACGGACGCAAGTCAGTCGTTGTATTGCAACTAACGAATCGTCCACGCCGCCATATTGCCGTTTTGCTGCTGCTGCTGCTGTTGCTGTTGCTGCTGCTCTGCTGGTGCTGCTGTCCTAGCATGGCCGCCGTTCGGGAGGACGTGCTTTCGCCGTCGCGACGAAGGTCCTCTGTGGGATATACCGAGTCGCGATCTGCTGACGACGTCGTCAGTACAGGTTCGTGGGTCCGGTTATTGCCCTTTTCTGGATACCTGTGGACAGATCGGCGGCTGGCCAATGCTAGGAGAGAGAAGTTGTTAACTTCTTAATTCCTCCCGTGATTTTGTTTTTGATCCTTTCTTCCCCCTGTTGCTGCTGATGGCGCTCGCTCCTCTCTCCTCTGGGCTGGTTGCGCGTTCTATGACGTAATACGATGTTCGTCAGGTGGTGACCCCTTGGCGGCAACTGAACGGGAGCTGTGCGGGAGGACGGGATAAAGATGAAAGGGGGGAAGGAGGCGTTTCGTCCTAAGCCCGCTAGAGGACTCATCGGTAAGGCTACTCTAGCGGGCCCTGCCTTAGACGCAGAGATGGAAAGTGTGGTTTCGAGGACGGTATTAAACATTGGTGACGGATCCGGTACGGTGCGGCGGTAGTAGTTGGGAGGGGGGAGATTTCTTTGTCTTGATTATTTTGTCCCTCTCTTGTGTTAGCGACCTCGACTTTCAATCGCATCGTCACCGACATTCGGTTCATGTGTTTAGCATTCGCGCCATAGACATTAAGATTTATAACTGTAACCGTCGTGCCTAGCCTTCACGACATTGTTTTCCTTAAGGACCGTGAAGGTTCGAAGCAAGCCCTCGCATCTCTCCCAGGCCGTGTGATTTAAAAACAGCCTGCCATTTGTATGGAATAAGAGATTTACGGGGTAACGAACGCGAGGTACTCGAGGCTCCGGAGTCCGGTTTCGAGTCAGATGGACGGTTGTCCGCTTAGGACAAGGGGCCATAAAACGCCACGACGATGCGTAGGCCACTTGGGCCCTTTTTTTATATACCGCTCATCTGGAGCCCCGACATTTGGCATTTCCCGGAGTTTCCGCGATTGACCTGGGGTAGGGACTTCCTCCTCCACCAACGAGGACTGTTCAGAAGATCCTCCTCCCTCAGGTCAGGCAACGAATAGGAAAAAACTTTCGGAAAATTGGGTCCAACCCCTGGACGAACGTAGGACCAAGGAGGCGACCAAGGATGGGACCAGGGAGAGCTGACGGCAGATCAACTTCCACCTCGAAAAGAGACACATCGCGCGAAACAATATTCATTTACGAAATACCGAAAATTCGGACACGGCAGAATCGACATTCGCGCACTTTAGAACAAACAGTTCTCCACGGAGAGATCGCGCACATTAAGGTTATCGTTCATTCACACGTCGCGACAATTCACTGTTCCGAAACCCAATCAGTCGCCCAAAGTTAATTCGGCCGGCGACAGTGCTGTATATAGTGTTCAAATAAACTAATTTATATCAAATACACGCGGAACATTTATTTACGGCACTGTAGTGTCCGGAATTCGGAATGTAAGCATTACGGCGAGGCAATAACCTCCGGTAGGTAAAATCAGCAAAATGATTGTAAGCGCTATCGCGAGGCGTTGACCGCTGTAATATTCCAAGTCAGCAGAAGACATGTATAAAAACTCCGGACATCATCCGGGCGACAACACAAAATTCGAATAAAGCAGAAAGACGCAACATCGTGTTTGGTTACATTGTCGCCACTCCCGATCTAATCCCGATTCCGGTATTAGACGTTAAGAATCCGCCTTAAACAATTGTTGGAACCCGTCCGGGCACAACAATTTTGGTGGCAGCGGTGGGATTCTGTCTGTCGAATACTAACAGCAGTCTGAGGACTGACCTGAAGAAGTAACAACCTGAAGGAAGAAGGCAGCCAACGGTCTGAGGATCGACTTGAAGGAGTAAAAACCCGAAGGAAGAGCGCACCCAGCAGTCTGAGAACTGACCCGAAGGAGTAATAACCCAAAGGAAGAGTGCAGCCAGCGGTCTGAGGACTGACTTCAAGGAGTAACAACCCGAAGGAAGATTGCCGTCAGCGGTCTGAGGACTAGCAACTCCAGAGTATCTTCCGGCGACACAGGACGGAACCATCGGGAGTCAGAAGGACGACAATTGCAGCAGTCGCCAGTCCGAGGACTAACGACCCGCCAGTACCAATCGAAATGCGTCATCTAATTCTGTAAGTGCCGAGATCACACTTAAACAAAGACTATACATCGAATAATTTTGTATGTCGGGAAAAAACGAAGATTTTAAGCCTTTGCGTACATCTTATCGTAAACGTATCTCAAGATCATTTGAATCAATATTCGACAAATTCCCCACTTTCTCCGGAAAAGAGGAACCGCGTACGCCGTATTCCGATCCACCGACATCGCGTCGAACGCGTTTACCCGCACCGTACATAAACCTAGATAGCGAACCATCAAGCGATAGCGAAGCTTACGATAACGTAATTAGACAGAGGGAATTCCCTGTAAATATTGCAGACTTCAGCCTACTAGAAACACAAAACATGGCAACCAGCGGTAGTAACCAAGCAACGGGAAACGTAACTGTATCAAAAGCGCTCTCATTAGTAAAAGACTTCAGTGGAGAATCCGCTAGCGAACTAACCACCTTCTTGAAATCATGCGAGATCGCGTCGGAGTTAGTATCCGTAGGTGAACAACCCCTACTATTGCGAGCAATTTTAGGGACAAAATTTAAGAAGCGAGCAGCAATAGAACTAGAATATCGGGACATAGACAGTTTTGACTCGCTAAAAACACTATTACTAGCACTCTTTAAGGAAAAACGTTCGTTATGCGCTGTCCAATCAGAGTTTAATGCATGTCGTCAAAGAGATAACGAAAATGTCAGGGCGTTCGCAGCAAGATTAGAAAAACTAACTATAGAATTGTCACAATTAATATCAAAACCAGGAAACAGTAACATAGTCAACAAAGCGTTGGTAGAATCAGTAAACGAGCAAGCTATAAACGTTTTTAGCATAGGGTTGAAAGAAAAACTGAGAGTGATAATTAGATCGCGGACATTTGATACACTTAGAGCAGCTATAACTGCGGCTATCGAAGAAGAACAGGCACTAGGCCCGAACAACGGTCGCAGCTACGGAAATTATGGAGGCACCGGATTTAATAGAGACAGAATAGGACAAAGATATAATGAAATAAAGTGCGAAAGGTGTCATAGACAGGGGCACCTAGCAAAGAACTGTTATACGCGTCTGAGCATGCCGCGACCGGAACTAGCATCTAATCGTCCCGCGTTTAATCGACACAGCTTGGGACCCCGACGGGAGATGTACCTCGCCGCGGTAGTTTGCAACTACTGCAAGAAACCCGGGCATGTCCAGCGCGATTGTAGAACATTAATGAGAGTCAACAACGGAGAGATACGAACCAAAAATAGTGAACAAACTACTAACTACCGACGCGACGGGTTCAGAAACACAGAAGATAGGCCATTTGGTAACGCAACCGGAAATAGACCTGGGCGAGCAGGTTCAAACGAAAGGCCAACTCTGGAATCCTATCAAATAAATTGTACTAGCGGAATGAGCAAATCAAAAAATATAGTAGAAATAGAAGCAAAGGAAATAAAGTGTCCGAAAATCCGCATGCTGGTCGACACGGGAGCAGACATTACTCTACTTAAGTATAGTAAAATTATAGGGAAAGTGCGCACGACACGAGAGGTAATAACCCTGAGGGGTATTGGAAATACTGAAATCCCTACCATATGTAAAATAGAGCTTAATGTGAAAATAGGTACAAGGTTCGTTATGCACCCTTGCCACGTAGTTAAAGACGATTTCCCTTTACAAGTTGATGGAATACTAGGATACGATTTCGTAACTAAGTACAATGCAATAATTAGACCAGGAGTAAATGTAGAAATTTTAAACACATATTGGCCGTTAGTCCAGGACGAGATTATTATCCAATCACGAACGGAAACAATTATTCGAGCTCGCACAAAAGAGCATGGAGATGGGTTAGTGGAAAAACAAATGATAGAACCGGGTATATACATAGGAAATTGTCTGACAAGCTCCGACAATGGCACGTGCCCGATACCTATAATAAACATGACGACTCGCGCGATCCAGTTGCGGCCTCCGACGGTGCAACTCGAGACGTTCTCGACAACGCCAGATACTGACCTACGCGATAACATCGGTAGCAATGACTGTATCAGCAAGGCAATGTATGACATTCAAGTTCTGACCGGGAAGGATAGAATGAAGTCCTTACGCGACAATATCAAAACGGAAAACTTAAACGAAGAAGAAAAGGCAAGATTAATGGAACTATGCGAAAAATATAACGACATTTTTTATTTAGAAGGAGACAGATTATGATTCGCGGACAAAGTAAGGCACAAAATACGATTGATACCGGGCGCGAAACCAGTAAACGTAAGACCGTATAGACTACCTCAAATACACAAGGAGGAAGTGGACAAACAGGTCAAAGAAATGGTAGAGCAAGGCATAATAGGGCCCAGTACGAGCGAATGGAATGCCCCATTGTTAGTAGTATCTAAAAAGCCCGATGAAACCGGAAAAAAAAGATACAGAGTAGTAGTCGATTTCCGAAAGTTAAATGAGATAACAGTAGGAGACTCATTCCCCCTACCAAACATATCAGACATACTTGACCAATTAGGAGGAGCGAAATACTTTTCCACCTTAGATCTAGCGTCAGGGTTTCATCAGATCGCTATGGATACCGAGGATTGCGAAAAGACAGCGTTTTCTACTTCACACGGGCACTTCGAATACAAACGCATGCCATTTGGTCTTAAGGGCGCTCCCCCTACTTTCCAAAGAACCATGGAAGCCTTATTAGGAGGACTACGTGGAATAAAATGCTTCGTATACATAGACGATATAGTCATTCACGGACGCTCACTCAAAGAACATCAGGAAAGATTGGTGCAAATTTTCGAAAGAATAAGGGAAAGCGGTCTAAAATTACAACCAACTAAGTGTCAATTCTTGCGTAAAGAAATAATTTATCTGGGTCATGTCATCACCGAAGACGGCATTAAGCCAGACCCGTCAAAATTAGATGTAGTAAAGAATTACCCGGTACCTAAGAAAGTGAAAGATCTACAATCCTTCCTAGGATTAGCAGGTTATTATAGAAAATTCATAGAAAATTTTTCAAGTATAGCAAAACCACTCACTCAATTATTAAAAAAGGATGCAGAATTCAGATGGACTGATCAGGAACAAGAAGCCTTCCAGTTATTAAAAGAAAAACTGACATCGGCACCATTGTTACAATACCCGGATTTCTCAAAACCGTTTACGCTAACAACAGACGCATCAGGTAAAGCTATAGGTGCGATATTATCACAACAGCAACAGGCAAAGGACCTACCAATAGCTTATGCAAGTAGAATACTCAATAAAGCCGAAATTAACTATAGCACAACGGAGAAGGAGCTACTAGCCATAGTATGGGCAACCCAGCACTTCCGGCCTTACTTATACGGAACTAAATTCACGATCGTCACCGATCATAAACCCCTCACATGGTTATTTAGCGTTAAAGATCCGGGCTCTAGATTAATTAGGTGGAGACTGAAGTTAGAAGAATACGACTACGAGATTCGTTACAAGGAAGGAAAGGCAAACCAAAACGCGGACGCACTTAGTAGAATGTATGTTATCAAACGCGGACGCGGAAGGCCACGAAAGTCACCACCACCAGATGATCCACAGGCAGCATCAGATAGCTCAGAGAAAGACGAACAAAAATCTTCAGAAACAGACGAAGACGACACAACGGCTACGACCAAGGATAAATATACAGAAGAAGAAAAGAAACAAATATTATACGAAAACCACGACACCCCATTAGGTGGACACATAGGTATGAAGCGAACTTTAAAACGCATACAATTAAAACACTCATGGCCAGGAATGAGACAAGATGTAGAAAATTACATTTCGAAATGCGAAAAATGTCAGAAAAATAAGTTGCGCCAATCAATCAAAGCCCCTATGATAATTACAGATACACCATCGGCACCGTTTGAAAAATGCGCGCTAGACATAGTAGGACCACTACCCGAGAGTAACAAACGGAACAAATACGTATTAACATTCCAAGACCTACTAACAAAATTTAGTAAAGCGATACCCTTACCCGACCAGGAAGCAAATACCATAGCCAAAGAATTTGTAACCAAAATAGTGTGCGAGTACGGAATACCCAAGAAATTACTTACAGATCAAGGGACTAACTTTCTTAGTCAAATATTTAAAGAAACGTGCAAATTGCTTAGAATAGACAAAATACAGACGACGGCATATCATCCAGAATCAAACGGTGCACTGGAAAGAAGCCATAGGACACTAGCGGAATATCTAAAAAATTTTATCGATGAAGATCAGTCGAACTGGGATGAATGGCTCTCCTATGCAATGTTTACATATAATACAACGCCACACACAGCGACAGGCTACACTCCTTATGAACTCGTATTTGGGAGACGAGCCGAATTACCGACCTCGCTCAAACTCGCGCCGCAACCCGACTATACCTACGATCATTACGCTCGCGAACTAAAACAACGATTACGCTCAACCAATACAATAGCAAGGGACACCATAAACAACCAAAAATTGCGCTCTAAGCAACACTACGATAAAAGGACGACAGATATCAAATTCAAACCAGGCGATCGAGTACTGTTACGCGACGACACAGTCAGACGAGGGCGTTCGAAAAAATTAACACCGAGTTGGATAGGCCCATACACAGTAATACAAACACACGCAAACGAAAATTATACAATAAAAAAAGGACGCAGACTTCTACGAATCCACACTAACCGTCTAAAACATTTCATAGACTAATATTATTGAAAATCATAGGATTATGCTAGGCGCTGCCGTATCAATAAGTTAGGAATAATTACAGAGTTACACCATAGCAACCAATACCTTGTACTCCACTTTGCAGAGCCTCACGTTTAATCATAAGAATAACGCACAGAATACCACCGGATGAAGGCATTACCATTCAAAGGTTCACAGATCATCCAGGCATCTATTTCGAAGAACTCGGTAATTTACATATTTATAGAAGTACTTGGAAATTAGTCATTCACATAGATGTAACACCGTTATCTATACGTATTGCCAAAATACGCGATACTTAAAAACGAAGGTAGTGCACTAAGAACATCATTATTAAAACAAATACAAATTGTAAATAGAAACATCCAACTGTATAACGAGTCTATCGGGAACATAAATCACAACGAACGTACACTGTTGAACGCCACAAACGCACTTAGACAGTTATTACAAACGGAGACAAACAGCGAAAATCTCCAAGCTGCTATTGACGAACAGGCCATAATTTTCGAAAAGATAATCAAGGATCTAGCCGAAGATGTAAAAAACATATTAGATTATACACAAGATATCAGGAAGGGAATCCTAAACCCAATAGTCCTCCCTCCCAAACAGATTATCGAATACCTAAATTCAGCCTTACCTAACTTACCGAAGGGCCTAAATTTCCCGATACCGCTCACGATCGAAAATACCCACTCCTTATACGAATTAATCAATTTAGCAACCTATAGCACATCCCAGTCTATCAATACAATTATCGAAGTGCCATTACTCAATGCGAAACAATATAAGGTAAATAAGGTATATCCAGTACCCACAAAAATAAACAAATCGCTCTACGCATATTTAGATACTACCGATACACTAGTAACAATAGATGTAGCAAACTTGGATTACGTGCACATTAATAACCAAGAGTTGAGAAAATGTAAAGTGTTAGACAACAACTATCTATGTAAGTTATACCATCCTGTTTTTAAAGCATTACCAAAAGGCCCTTGCGAAGTGTAAATTTTTACGAAATTAGTACAGCAACCCAAAAACTGCAACCTCAGATTCATAAACCTCAACCAGACTATTTTGATCGAATTAAATCAACCAGGAACGTGGATCTATGTTACACCAAAACCAATTCATTTAGTAATATCATGCGACCAGAACCCCATTCAGAGCACATTAATACAAGATTCTAGGTTTGGAAAACGAGTTAACACCCGTAGTATATCATTATAGCCTTATCTCATCCTTTTCCATAACCGGAATAATTATACTCCTAGCAATTGTAATAATGTCTTACAAATATATTCCACAGATGAAATGTAAGCGAGGTAACCAACAAAATGGACAACCAAGCGAATAATATGCATGTAAACCTTAGTACTATAATTATTTACGAGTTATTTAGTAAGTTATTTAATAAGTCATTTATAATTATTCGTTGCGATATCATGTCATGCTCTTACATATTTCATGGAAAATTGTAAGAGCACTCTCCCTAAGGGGGTAGGGATGTAGTGTCCGGAATTCGGAATGTAAGCATTACGGCGAGGCAATAACCTCCGGAAGGTAAAATCAGCAAAATGATTGTAAGCGCTATCGCGAGGCGTTGACCGCTGTAATATTCCAAGTCAGCAGAAGACATGTATAAAAACTGCGGAAATCATCCGGGCGACAACACAAAATTCGAATAAAGCAGAAAGACGCAACATCGTGTTTGGGTACATTGTCGCCACTCCCGATCTAATCCCGATTCCGGTATTAGACGTTAAGAATCCGCCTTAAACAATTGTTGGAAACCGTCCGGGCACAACAGCACGGAATCAAAACATGGTCCTTCGAGCCGGATCAGTGACTTGGTGGAGTGCGAGAAAGTGAACAATCAAAACGAACGAGATCTTCGTGGAAACCACAAGTGTCGCTTTCTAAACCAATCAGGGTCATCACGCATTGAAGCCGAACTCAGAAAAGGACGAACAATCATCAGGATCAACGAAAATTCTGGGCTGCGAAACATCCAGACTGCTGATCCACCAGGAAGGGAAGCCAGGGACGAGAGGGCCAACGGAGATCATCGACAGAGTAAGCTTGTCAAACTGCACATTAGTCAATTCCTCGCTATCCATTCTCCTTCCTGTCTCGATTCTCCGAAATGGCAAACTCCGACAAAGAGGCGACCGCTCAAGAAAAACTAGTTCGGGCATTAGTTCACAGAGGTAGATATTTTAAAGGTCAGATTACAAAGTTAGCTAATTTTGTTGTGTCTTATAAGGATTCCGCAAAGGAACGAATCAAACTACGAGAAAAGGTCGATCGCTTAAAAACGTTATTCGATAAATTTAATGAAGATCAACACGAGCTTGCAATGATTAACGACGAAGACGCAACGATAGAGTTACAACGCGAAGAGGTTGCGAAACAGTACGACGATGTAATCGCTTGCGCGCTCGAGTTATTAGAAGGCTTTAATATCGCGCGAAACACACCACCGTTAGAAGCTTCGTGCGCTAGACCACATTCACTAAAGGTAAACTTACCAAAAATAAATCTCCCGAAATTCGATGGCCGCATTGAAGATTGGGTTACCTTCAAAGACGCATTTCAAACACTCATTCACTCGCACGAAGGTCTTAACAACATTCAAAAATTAAATTACCTAAAGCTTTCCCTGTCGGGAAGAGCCGAAATAG
Organism: Lasioglossum villosulum; assembly: GCA_963971365.1. Taxonomy (NCBI): domain Eukaryota; kingdom Metazoa; phylum Arthropoda; class Insecta; order Hymenoptera; family Halictidae; genus Lasioglossum; species Lasioglossum villosulum. The sequence continues at coordinate 14,313,082 of OZ020504.1, read as the reverse complement.
CGATCGGCGCATTCACTATCAGCGACGATAATTACGATGCAGCGTGGAAACATCTCGCAGAGATTTATGACAACAGACGCGCATTAGTTCTCAGACACGCGTCACTCCTACGCGATACCCCGGCGATGCCAAACGATTCCTCCGAGTCAATTCGAGATCTTGTAAACTACATGCAATTACACTTGCATTCGTTACAAGCGATAGGTCGAAATTGGGAAGATATTGCAAACGATCTTCTATCGAGCATCGTGATTTCGCGCATGAGCAAGGAAACGAGGAAAACGTGGGAACGCACGCTATCAGATACCGAAATGCCCAAAATTAATGATATTTTTAAACACTTGCACGTCGCGTCACATCAATGCAAAGATTACGAATCCGCATCACCCACAACATCCAAGCAAAATGTCCATTCTGCCAAACCGCAATTCAATAATCGCGCCAAACTCAACAATCACTCCTACGATTTACGGTCATCCTCGCAGGCCACACCGACCTTGAATCGTCGGCAAGTTTTCGCGACCGCGAATCGATTTCCGAGATGTGCAATTTGCAATACGGGTGACCATCCGGTATTCCAATGTAAAACGTTCTTGGACGCGTCGGTAGAAAAACGCAACGAAGCCGTGCGCAAGGCAAAATTATGTATTAACTGCTTGAAACCCGGTCATTCACTTGATACTTGCTACGGAGGTAGGTGCAAAAAATGCAACCTACCACATAACACGTGGTTGCACCGAGACCACAAGAACAAACTACCGACTATCGAATCACACACGGAATCTCAAAAACAGGAGAACATCGTCTCCTGACTCACAACGCGCTTTGACATTACACAAAAATCAAATGCTCACATTACATCACTAGCAACCGACGGATCGACGCACGGCCTCATGGCTACAGCTATAGTTTTTGCAATAGGTCAAAATAAAGAACAGGTAGAGTGCCGGACACTATTGGATACCTGTTCAAACGCCAACTTCATTACCGAAGATCTAGTCAAAAGGCTAAGAATACAAACGCGCGAAAAAAGTGTAATGATCGAAGCGCTGAATGAGCTAAATACAGTAACAAATCGGATTGTCGAATTAAAAATAGAATCACGATTGAATAATTTCAACCGCACATTAGTTTTCTTCGTGATACCGCAAATCGCAGGGCAATTGCCCGATTGTCAAATCGACCGGTCCCGGATTCAAATTCCGCCTAACATCAAATTAGCCGATCCTCACTTCCATAAATCAGCTCCAATCGATTTATTAATTGGTACTGGACCCACACTCTCATGCCTCAGCATCGGGCAAATCAGCCTATCCAGTCGCGTCAATTCAGACTTAATTCTACAAAAATCACAGTTTGGTTGGATTATCGGGGGGAGCGCGCCGACCACGTCCCATAAAGGTTGGCACAAGACATTTTACAATAACGCTGAGTTTGATTTAAAGAAATTTTGGGAAGTAGAGGAAGGGCCACAGCATCGTTACCTCACCCCAGAGGAAGAAGCTTGTGAGTCCCACTTCAAACGCACTGTGTCTCGAGACCCAACAGGAAGATATATTGTCGCTCTTCCCTTTAACGACAAAAAAAATCTCATAGGTGAATCATATGATCGCGCATTAAATCGCTTTCGTTCGCTTGAACGACGATTCGCTATGGATCCAGAATTACAAATTCAATACGCGCAGGTAATCGAAGAATACTTAGAATTGGGCCATATAAGCCAAATAGAATCCCCTGATAAATCATATGGTTTTTATTTACCACATCACGCCGTCATCAAACCCTCCAGCTCGACCACGAAATGTCGAGTTGTATTTGATGGATCGGCAAAATCAAGTTCGGGGATTTCATTAAATGACACACTACTAACCGGTCCAACAATTCAAGACGACATATTTTGTCTTTTGTCGCGCTTTAGAATGCACTCTTTTGTACTGACTGGCGATATTGAAAAAATGTATCGGCAATTTCTTGTCCGAATAGAGGATAGACCCTATCAACGAATCCTTTGGCGAAACGCGGAAGGCGAAATTGCAACCTATCAATTGAACACAATAACATTTGGTCTGTCTTCCGCACCTTATTTAGCCACGCGATGTTTACAGCAACTTGCTAATGACGAATCACAAACCTATAGCGAGGCTTCCGAAGTCATAAAACGAGATATCTATGTAGACGATCTCTTGACCGGTGCCGCAACATACCGCGAAGCTCTCAAATTACGCGACAACATAATTAATTTACTGAAACAAGGAGGGCTCAATATCCGCCAGTGGGCGTCAAATGACTCACAATTATTGTCCGACCTCTCAGACGAACAAATACACCCCAAGCTCTTTGGGGATTCCACCGTAAAAACCTTGGGAGTAGCCTAGGATCCGCGCACTGACACTATTCATTACTCGGTCAATACAAATACGCCAACCATACATACAAAACGCGCCATATTGTCGACCATAGCCAAAATATTCGACCCTTTGGGTCTTCTGGCTCCAGTAACAATCACAGCAAAAATATTCATGCAACGTTTGTGGCAATTAAAGGTAGACTGGGACGAATCGCTTCCAATGAGTATGCAACATGAGTGGGCAGTCTATCAGAACAATTTAAAATTATTAGAACATGCCCAATTTAGACGACATGTCGCTCAACGCTCGGTAAAGAACATCGAATTACACGGCTTTTGCGACGCCAGTGAGCGCGCTTACGGAGCTTGTCTCTACATTCGCTCAATTGACAAGTTCGGAAAAATCCAAACTAACTTGCTTTGCGCCAAAACTCGAGTCGCACCTTTGAAAACTGTCAGCCTAGCCCGCCTGGAGCTCTGCGGGGCCCATTTACTCGCAACCCTTTATTGTTCCGTGAGAGATTCGTTCACTCACCCGCTGACCAAAATTACATTCTGGACCGATTCGACTATCGTCTTGCATTGGATAATGAAATCCCCGAGCTCATTGAAAACGTTTGTAGCAAATCGCGTCGCGGAAATACAAGAAAAAACCCGCGTGAAGGATTGGCGACATATTCGTACTGACGACAACCCAGCGGATTTGTCATCACGCGGCATCACGGCTAAGGAACTAATTGATAACAATTTTTGGCATTTCGGTCCGAATTGGCTCTCACTCGATGAATCAGTTTGGCCAGAGTCGCATCTTGAAACTCTCAAGGAGATACCTGAATCTCGCAAGATCACTTGTTTCGTGTCATCCGTTGGTAACCCATCCGAGATTCTGCAGTGATTTTCTTGCATCAAACGCTTGCGTCGAGTAATCGCTATTTGTTTAAGATTTCTAAAGGGAAATCGTCGTACTGGACCGCTTTCAGTAGATGAAATACATCGCGCAAACGAGAAAATTCTGACATTAACGCAACAACAAGCATTTTCGGAGGAAATACAAGCACTAAAAGCCGGATTCGAGTTACCGTCAAAAAGTAAATTACTGTGTTTAAATCCCTTTCTGGACAAGAAAGAAATACTACGCGTTGGAGGTCGTCTCCAAAATTCCCATTTCTCATATGAAAAGAAACATCCAATTCTCTTGCCAAAAAACAATCATGTCACAAAACTTATTATTCGTAATTCGCACGTTCAAAACCATCATTCAGGCCTCACGTCCACCTTGTATAATGTCCGCGAGCTTTATTGGCCACTCGATGGAAGAAACACAACACGCAAAATATTGCGTAACTGCGTGAAGTGTTTTCGCATGAACCCACCCATGACCAATTACATCATGGGTAGCTTACCCGCGAATAGAGTTAACGAAACTCGACCATTTACTAACATAGGGGTGGACTACTGCGGTCCCTTCTTCATAAAAGAACGCAAGTTCCGTAATCGAACAAGGATAAAAATTTACGTTGCCGTTTTCGTTTGCTTTTCTAGTAAAGCCGTACACCGTGAAGTTGTTAGCGACATGACCACAGAAGCCTTTATCGCCGCCTTAAGGGTGTAGATCCACTCTCTAGTGTGCATGACTCACACAGCGTAGACCCATATACATGCACGAGGATTGCAAGGGTCCGGCAAATTACAAAGTATGACTTTTTACTGCATATTTGCGACCCGTACGACGTCACAATCGTTAGATGAAAGATGTGTCTAGCGCGCTATGAAGCTACAATTTTAAAATTATGCGCTATAGAGGCGTAATCGACTTTATTAGACAGCAAACAGCTGAGCATCGAGTTGAGAGGTATGCAATATGGCGGTACTACGACTCCCGACGAACGCTTATGTCTATTTCAGCTAAGTCAGTCCCCAACGAGCCGAGTTGTCGGGTATGTATCGGTAAAACAGAGGGAGGCTCTGCGAAAAGGCCCGACTAGCCGTCCCACGATGCGCTCGCACGGGGCGAATGAGAGGTTCGGTATTTGCGAAAACATAGCTCTGCAATACACATTTCGGTGCTCTGCGTGGTCGCGATCGCTAGATGAAAGATCAATCTAGCGCGCTATGTCCCTACAATTTCGATATTATGCTTTACAGAACGGCAATCGACGATATTCGAAAGGATTTTCGGGATTTTTCGCGTCTGTGTGCCTCAAGACGGTCAGTCGATTACGCCTCGATAACGCATAATTTCGAAATTGTAGGGACATAGCGCGCTAGATTGATCTTTCATCTAGCGATCGCGACTACGCAGAGCACCGAAATGTGTATTGCAGAGCTATGTTTTCGCAAATACCGAACCTCTCATTCGCCCCGTGCGAGCGCATCGTGGGACGGCTAGTCGGGCCTTTTCGCAGAGCCTCCCTCTGTTTTACCGATACAACCCCGACAACTCGGCTCGTTGGGGACTGACTTAGCTGAAATAGACATAAGCGTTCGTCGGGAGTCGTAGTACCGCCATATTGCATACCTCTCAACTCGATGCTCAGCTGTTTGCTGTCTAATAAAGTCGATTACGCCTCTATAGCGCATAATTTCAAAATTGTAGCTTCATAGCGCGCTAGACACATCTTTCATCTAACGATTGTGACGTCGTACGGGTCGCAAATATGCAGTAAAAGGGCGTAGTTTGTAATTTGCCGGACCCTTGCAATCCTCGTGCATGTATATGGGTCTACGCTGTGTGAGTCATGCACACTAGAGAGCGGATCTACACCCTTAAAACGTTTGATCGCGCGACGCGGATTATGTCAGAACATTTATTCCGACAATGGCTCCAATTTCATAGGTGCCAACAACGAATTGAACGAGCTTGCCAGAACCCTGCGCGAGGATGAAAAAATTAGTCGATTTCTCACAGACAAAGATATTTCATGGCATTTTATCCCGGCTGTATCACCTCACTTCGGCGGTCTCTGGGAGGCTGCGGTCAAATCATTTAAGCATCATCTCAAACGCGTAGTCGGTGCTGATTTCTTTACCTTCGAACAATTCGCCACCCTTGTAACGGAAATCGAGGCAATCCTCAATTCCCGCCCACTGACTCCCCTTTCACCCGATCCCAACGATCCAGCAGCTTTGACTCCTGGTCATTTTTTGATCGGATCCGCAATGACGAGCTTACCTGAGGCCGATTTCACCGAGACCTCTAGCAATAGGTTGTCCAAGTGGCAACATATTCAGAAGGTGAAACAGGACTTCTGGACCAGATGGTCCAAGGAGTACATCAATCTTCTAAACGTACGAGTCAAATGGACCAAGGGATCCCATCACATAAGGGAGGGAACCATTATCGTCTTAAAGGATGATCATCTGCCACCATCACATTGGAACCTGGGACGCATCGTGGACATTCATCCCGGACCAGATGACATCATTCGCGCAGTCACCGTTAAAACAATTAACGGAATTTATAAACGGAATGTGAAACAGCTCGCACCTCTTCCCATTGAAAACAATTGACATTATCGTGCGCTTTACCTTAGTTATTAATTCGCATAAGATTATGTTTCTATATATCTAATCCATGTTATTGGTACATTGCGTTTTTTTTCGCCAACATCGATTTGTATTTGCAAATTCTAGGGATAGTGCGTCATGCATAGTTTAAGTCTCATTCATAGTTGTCGCCATGACATTTGCATGTTCCAATCACGCTTTCCGCGGTTCATCACCCGCAGATTTCGTCAAATTATTACTTGTTACAGACCTATTCTGTTATTGCATTCTTGAACTACTAATGTAGTTCAACGGGGGGAGCATGTTAGCGACCTCGACTTTCAATCGCATCGTCACCGACATTCGGTTCATGTGTTTAGCATTCGCGCCATAGACATTAAGATTTATAACTGTAACCGTCGTGCCTAGCCTTCACGACATTGTTTTCCTTAAGGACCGTGAAGGTTCGAAGCAAGCCCTCGCATCTCTCCCAGGCCGTGTGATTTAAAAACAGCCTGCCATTTGTATGGAATAAGAGATTTACGGGGTAACGAACGCGAGGTACTCGAGGCTCCGGAGTCCGGTTTCGAGTCAGATGGACGGTTGTCCGCTTAGGACAAGGGGCCATAAAACGCCACGACGATGCGTAGGCCACTTGGGCCCTTTTTTTATATACCGCTCATCTGGAGCCCCGACATTTGGCATTTCCCGGAGTTTCCGCGATTGACCTGGGGTAGGGACTTCCTCCTCCACCAACGAGGACTGTTCAGAAGATCCTCCTCCCTCAGGTCAGGCAACGAATAGGAAAAAACTTTCGGAAAATTGGGTCCAACCCCTGGACGAACGTAGGACCAAGGAGGCGACCAAGGATGGGACCAGGGAGAGCTGACGGCAGATCAACTTCCACCTCGAAAAGAGACACATCGCGCGAAACAATATTCATTTACGAAATACCGAAAATTCGGACACGGCAGAATCGACATTCGCGCACTTTAGAACAAACAGTTCTCCACGGAGAGATCGCGCACATTAAGGTTATCGTTCATTCACACGTCGCGACAATTCACTGTTCCGAAACCCAATCAGTCGCCCAAAGTTAATTCGGCCGGCGACAGTGCTGTATATAGTGTTCAAATAAACTAATTTATATCAAATACACGCGGAACATTTATTTACGGCACGGAATCAAAACATCTTGTGGTACGGGATTTGAGGAGGCGCCCTCTCATCGGTTCCCTTTCCAACTTCTGAACTACGATAATCTTGACAAGATGATTCATTCCCCTTTTTGCCTCCATTTCTACAATGACCCACGATGTCACATCCGGGGAGGAGATATAGCTGCTGCAGAGGTAGATATCTATAATTATTTGCCCACTCTATGCCTGTTTGATCAGGGCGGGGTGATGGAACACACGTCGTGGCGAGGCAGTGAATCGCACTCGCGACATAGGTGGCTGGCTGTTGTTGTTGTTTTCGTTTAATAAACTATTGTGTTGTTACATATATTGGGGAATTTCATTTTTCTCCAAGAGCAAATACCAAAAGTTGTTTAAGTTGCCAGGACTTTCCCTAGGTGGGTACCTTTTAGGAGCGAGAACATCGCTGTACGAGACATGAGGACGACGAACAGCGGTGTCCACGGAACTATGATATCCAGTGATAGAAGAAGTGACTGGTTGAGAGCGGGTGGATGGAGAGGCTCTCCTGGCTCTTTCGAGATAGGTTATCAGCGCGGGGCACTTGGAGTAATTTGCTGTGTGCTCACCGTTACAGTTCACACAGGTGGGTTTTTCGACTTTGGCCGTTAGACATTCCGAGGAGGGATGTGGACCAGCACATTTAACACACCTCGGCTTGTAGACACAGTTCAACGACGAGTGTCCAAAGGCCTGGCACTTGAAGCATTGGGAGTGGTTAACCCGGGATAAATATTTATCCCAGTGAACTATCGTATAAAAGAGGTGGGCAATCTTCCTGACCTTATTAAGGGTTACACCGTTGGGGAAGGTGACCTTGTAAACACAGTAGGAAGAATCGAGATTATGCCTGCTGCCAATGGGAATGCAGGAGACGGGGTTCAGCTCATGCAGCCTCATTTCCTGCATCAGCTCGTTTGTATCCATCCGAGGGAGACCCTTCAGGGTGGCAGATAACACCTTCTCAGAGTTCACCCTGAATGTGTGAAACGGAAGATTTGCATCCTCAAGTTTGCTTCTAAGGTCACGGAAATGCTCCAGGGAATTCAGTTGGACCCGTACCCGTGTGCCCAGAAACTTCAGTTTGAAGTCTCTCCCATAGGCTTCCACCAGTGATTTGGTGAGGCGCGGCATATTGCCGTCAAAATTTGAGATGTAAAGGGGGGAGGTTTAGAGACAGCTTTCTTGTGGAGAACTTCCGGAGGAGTACCAGCTGGATTGTCGCCAGCGGAGTTTTTCCGCCTAACCGAAGAAGTCGCATGTGCGTCTCGGAGAGACGGACCTGCATGATGTATGTTTGCTTTAGGCGGAGGGAAAGTTTGGCGGTCCTCGAGGAAGGAGCCAAGAATGTCAAACCGGTTGGAAACCGTTACCGCAGGGGTTACGCTGAAGTGGGGAACCCCTGTCATATCGGGACCTTGAGGGTCGATGACAAGGATGGAACTATTATTATTGCAGGTTTTTTGTTTTTCGACACCGGCGAGGATTGAGGCTGTAAACAGGGCGTCGACCGGCTAGCGGTGAACGGAACGGTTACGAAGTTTGATTTCTGTCCGAAATCAGCAAGGGACCCAGAGTTGGATATTGGATTTACAATAGGATTGGAAATTTCCATAGGGAAATTTTCCAGGTGGAAAACATTAGGTTGGGTGGACTCATCCAATGCAGATGCGATAGGAATAGAACCGAAGGGATCCAGGTCCCGAGAGTCAGAGTAAGGTAGAACCCTAGTATCCAGAGGATACAATACCGAGGGAAGCTGTTCCGACTGGGAAAATGACGGAGAGGCAAGCTCCGAGGTGAAAGCTTCGCCAGTAAGCGCAACCGAGGGTGCGGAGACGGAACGGAGAAGAGTGGCCGGACCCCCACTGCCACTGGGCACGTTATTCACCAGATCTTGAAGAATGGGTGTCTGGGAAGTGAGCTCTGGATCATGCGGACTACTGCAGTCCGCGGGAGAAGGCAAGGAGCAGTGGCCGGAAGCAGTAGAGGCAATATCTTGCCTTTTCGTACCTATTTTAACTTTCTCAATTCTGGGAACGTCGAAAGAACAGCACCAGGGGTATATTTATAAGTAACTCCACTGTTGGACAGAGGAGTTCTCTTAAATAACGACGCTTTGCGTCTCACATTCGGGCGCTTGTTTAATGAGCCCGAGGGGCGGTTTTCCGTTAACTCCCGGGAAAACGACGAAAACCCGTCGACGGCTACAGCGAACACTACGCGTGACCGACTTTACGGTGAAAAGATCACACTTAGATTTTATATAGGAGTGAGTTGAATTAACTAGGCCTATGCCATATAACAACTACTGTAATACACTACTGCAATGACACTATGCAAGAGCGCACGGTAGAGAGACGTCCGCATCGGACGAACGCCAACGACCGAATCGATGTTTCTGTTTTTCCCAGGAGGAACTCCGCCGAATGTGTCGATCACGCGGTTTATATAGCCCGAAATCGCGAGCGCGGACCATGACGAGTGGCCCGCTCGTTCCGCCGTGCTTGCTCGTTCGCGCTTGGCTCGCGGGAATGGCGTGCTCTGATTGGCGCGCAGCAGAGTACGCGCGAGTCTACAAATATGTCTCGCGTCCTCCGTCTCGGTTTCATTCGGCGCTCGTCGTTTGTCTAGCGCGGACCTATGCTTCGTCGCAAATTATTTGTTTAGTAATATTATCTACTGTCTCAACACATTTTTTAAATTTTACAGTTTCTGTTTGATTTATGTCCTTATTGTGTCTTTTCTTACTTAATTAAAAAAAATTCATAATATTTTCGCTTGAGCACTTGGTAATCCGGATATAAATTATTCTCATGCACGTCAAAATACTAGTGCCAGCGCCGACGCCAAGTTCCCTAGGTTGTAAAGTTTGAATTAGGTAAGTGCATCATTGACCTCTGGGAATTGGTCCTTCCCGATATCACAGGCCTTGTAGGCAAGAAGAACTTGGTTCATCCATAATATCACAACTTTGATAGGCGGGATGAACTTGGTCCATCCTTCATGTCATTGAAGTGGATGGGCCGAGGAACTTGGTCAACCTTCATACGAAGTGTTTTGGTTTGGTTGAATAATTTCTTGAATACTTCGAGTTTCGTCATCGTGGATTCTTGACTACCGGTCGAATGGGTTTTTTTAAAAATAGATCATTAATTAACTTCACTGTAGACAACAACGTCGATGGGAAGAGGCGCTCCAGGTATGTAACTTCCGCTCTGAATGGCTGCGAGTCTTGCAGATTCGTTCGGGAAATCGAATTCCAATCTTTTCCACGAATAGATGCCCTTCAGTGGCTCGATCGTCGGCGAATCAGAAGCGGCAGCGACCACCAGGAACAACCACCAAAGACGATCATCTCTGAAAGCGCAAATAACGTGATTATCGCCGCATCATTTATAATTACTTCTCGAAACGATCAATCGCTGAATGACGCTATGACAGATTTCTCTGCAATTTCGTTTAACGCCGGAAACGTTACAAGGCGCTTCACAGCGAGTGCTGTAGAACTCTGTTTCGCAATTCTATGTCTCGTCTTGAATTTTAACACTGAAGTTATGACTGTAATATTTCTCCCATTGAGAACCGTACGTCGATAAAACAACTCGATGTATAACGACCTTTTCCGAGATATTTATGGGTTTCGAGGATTGCATGCGAGATTTGACCAACACTGAAATAACTACTCTTTTATATTCTACAATTTTGAAAAAATTCCCGTGTCAAGTGCATCGATACTACTTGTTGCGCAACTATAAATGGTTGACGAGTTTGTGTACCTTTCTGTTATTTTTCAAGATTCTGACTTTTGGCAGTGCTAATCGGTACAAAAAGCACAAAGAAAATATTTGAACATATGGTAAACGATAATTGTAAATGTTTGCCGAGTAATGCGTAGCTGTATTTGTTATTTAAACTAATCAGTATTACCAAACAGGACATCCTCTCTGGTATTACGACTGTCGACGATATCATAATACTGATAGCGCGTTTATGACATCGATATCTGACAACAATTACGCATGTTGGAGTGGAGCACATGAACTCAATGAAAGGTGAGTTTGTACTTAACAAGTAAACGTTTTTTATAGCCGTTAAGGAACTCTAAAGAAGATCTTGTTTCACTGCGAAAGAAGTATTTTTAAAAACTGTTTAGTCGAGAATTTCATGCCTATTAAGCAATCAGACGATTCAAACTATTGTTCACTTATGGTAGAACCCGGAAACAAGACTCATATTATATTTATCGCGATAAATTCCAGTAAGACGCTGTCAGTTAATCATTATTTAAAAAAGAGAGAGCAGTTGTTTGTCTACATTCTACATGAATCCGGAACTGTATTGCGGCTTTATGTTTCAGTAGAAAAGCAAACTTTTTCTTCCGATCTTTTAACCGTAACAAATTCCACTACGAACGAGCATTATTTTATAGCAGGAAGACTTTCTTCACCGATCTGATTGATTGTAAAACGAGACTTTCTATTATCCTAAAATCGATTTACCCACATGGTTCCAGCCAATTCGATTCGAAATTTCGAACTTTCTAAGGTTCAGACTATCGTCGCCCCGACCAACTAAAAGAGACTAAAAATTTATCAGGTCAATTATAGGAGGGGGTCGAAATCCGGGATGGATTCGGAGTGGGTGTGGGAATGACCTCGAGGACTTTGTGCCTCTTGGGATTCCCCCACATCCATGATGAAACCTCGATGGAACTGATGTTCTCCTGAACTGGGTACTTACCTGTTTACTTACCTCCGGTGAGTTCTCAGGAGAGAGGCCCGGGGTGGAGAATTTCGGTGAAGTTGAGGGTCCATCTTTGGCAAAATCCTCCTACTCCACCTCCTCGTGGTGGCTCCTGGGACTCTGTGGAAGCTTCGGCTGAAACAGAGTGCGAACGTAGTAGGCAGGTGCGTGGGTGGGCTATGGGATCTCCTCGTGGCAGCGGGAATATGAACCTAGACCACTCCAGGGACTGATTTTCGGCGACGTGCGGGCACGTATGGTGAAGACAGCTGGAGAGCTATATACTCTACTGAGACTGGATTCACCATTTGAGAAGAAAGTTTACGGTGCAGGGGAGGGATACCACAGTACCGGCACGGGGGCGGTTGGTTCGACGGCCACCCCCAGGTCGTCATCCCATGACGTCGAAGCTGCGGGATTGGACCCTTTGGTCCCGCAGCAAGTAGCTGTCACAAAGGTAGGTCCCCCTCTAAAGGGGGATGGTCCCGGGCCTGTTCTGCCGTCTGCCAGCGACGGGCGGGTTGGGGGCTATGTATCGGGCGGCCGAGGCAACGGTCGCGGAGGAGGGAGCCGGGTGACGGGGGCTGTTCCAAGGGTTCGCCTGAACAGGATCCTGTTGCCCGGAAGCTCGGGCACCGGCGGGTGGAATGCGCTGCTGAAAGCGGCGTGCCAACCGCCGGCGATGTTCGGAGCGGGGGTTTCGGGAGCTGGGAGTGCTGTGGGGGATGGCGGTGCGGGGACGGACTACGAGTCCGTGGATTCCCTGCCGTCCGTCTCTCCCGCCTCCCGCTGCACCTCCCCGACCGTCGAGGGCACGGTCGCCGTTTCGGTGACTGGCTCTCGAAAACGTCGGGGGGCCTCTGGGGTGGAAGAGGGGCAGGGAACGGAGGAGCGTGTCAAGCGCCCCTCTCTGGACCCGACCCCTCAGGTGTCGGATATGGCCTTGGCCATGAGGCCCCTCGGAACGGGTCGTATTGTCCAGGAATTCCTGGACACAGTGAGACTGGTTGAGAAGACGGCTCTTAAGAGCCGCAACCTCAATGGGACAAGCGTCAGGGACTTAAAGGAGGCGGCGCGGTACGCCGAGGCCGCCCTCCTGGAGGTCATAAGGAGGGGTTGCGAGGCTCCCCTTAGTGTACCTGTCGCTCGTCCCCCGGCGGGGAAAGCCCCGGAATCGGCGGCCCTCAGGCTTCTGCATGTGCAGAATGAGGCGCTCCGCCGAGAAATCCGGGAGCTCGGGGACACGAACGCCGCCCTCCGAGAGGAGATGACGGCGGCTAAGAGGCTGGCGGCGGGGTTGCCGCCGGCCTCTCCGGTCCCCTCGGGAGGTCTGCCAGGACCGTCCAACCCTGCCGCCAGTGGCAGTGATGAGGGCCTTCTGGCCAAAATCGGGGCGTTGCTGGACGCCAGGCTCGCCCCGATACAGCAAACTCAGGCGCGCCTGAGTAAGGCTGTTTTTGGCGGGGTGCCGGACCTCTCCCGGCTCTTGTTGGGCGAAGCACCCCGCCCAGTCCCCCCTACCTATGCCGGCGTTGCGGCCGCCCCTCCCCTCGCCCCCGTGCGTCCGGAGACGGCCAACAGCGCGGCAGTGGGGGGGAAGAGGAAGTGGAAGAAAGGGAAGAAGAAGAAGAAGGGGGCCTCGCAGACTAGGGGCCCCTCTAGATCTTCCCCTGTCGCTGCGCCTGCGCCCCTCCCCAGTAAGACTGGGAAGCGGGCCAATTCGCCTCCGCCGCCATCGGTCCCCAGCAACGGTGGCAAGGGGGCCACCAAAGCTCCGGCGGAGGCATGGACAAGCGGGACATCCACTGCCACGCTCCCCCCTCCCCTGAGACCCCGCCCCAAGCGGAGGCTATGATGGAGGAGGAGACAGTGCCACCTCCGGCTGACGAGGCGTCAGCGGTGCCGGGAACGTCGACGGCCCCATAATGCCACGCACGTTCCCGGTAACACTGATCAACCTCAACCACTACCGCCGGGCCCAAGATCTGTTCATCCAAGGCCTGGCGGAGTGGGAGGTTGCAGTGGCCGTAGTCACGGAGCCCTATAATGTCCCCGACACCCCCCCTTGGGTGGGGGATCTGGAGGGCTCCATGGCAATATGACGCGATATGCGCCGTGGTTACCCCCCTGGCACCGTGTTCGAACAGGGCCGGGGGATCGTGGCGTTGCAGTGGGGAAGATATCTAGTCGTGGGCTGTTATATTTCGCCCAACTGTGGCCTCAACGAATTTGGAGAATACCTGGGCCGGTTGGGGGCGTTGATTGCCCCCAACATGAACGGCCCTGGTTTTGGTCCTGGGAGACTTCAATGCGAAGTCAACCACTTGGGGAAACCCCGGGACCACTCCGCGTGGCGAGGCTCTAGAAGATTGGGCGGGGCGCTTGGAGCTCCGGTTGGTGAATCGGGGCTCCGTACCTACGTGCGTGCGGTGGAACGGGTGGTCCATAGTGGATCTCACTTGGGCGTCCTCGACCGCCGCCGCGCGTGTGTCCGCCTGGCGGGTGGCTGAGGAAAGGGAATCCCTCTCCGACCATCTCTATATAACAATAGAGATGGAGGCCGCCCAGCCCGCGGGCACCGCTCCCCGACGAACAGCCCACGCAGCGCCCGTTCGCTGGGCGCTGAAAAGACTAGACGGGGACGTCCTGAGGGCCGCTGCCCTTGCCTGCGTGTGGCCGGAGGCCACAGAGCGCGGCGCGGAGGAGGGGGTGGAGTGGTTCCGGGGCATCATGAAAAGCGTATGCGACGCATCGATGCCCGGGATAGGAAACCACCCCCCGAAGAGGAAAGTGTATTGGTGGTCGGGCGAAATCGAGGACGCTAGGAGAATAAGCGTCCGCGCCCGACACCGGTACACCCGCGCGCGGCGACGTCGTCGGGACCCCGAGGAGGATGACGACGAAGCCGAGGCAAGGATGGCCTCCCTGTACGTCGCTTACAGGGAGGCCCAAGTGGCCCTGCAGCGGTTTATCGCTGCCGCCAAGGCCAAAGCCTGGGATGAGCTATTGGGCACTCTTCAGAGTGACCCATGGGGCGCCCGTATAAGATGATACTGGGCAAATTACGCCCATGGGCGCCCGCGTTGACGGAGCAGCTGGAGCCCGAGTTCTTAGGGCGGGTCGTTACCACCCTCTTCCCCCCTATAGAGGAGGAGAGGGAGTACCCGCCCATTCCGTCCCAACATTGGGACGAGGGACTCCGTATCTCCGGTGCAGAGCTCTCCCAGGCGGTCCGGAGGATGAGGGAAGGGGGCGTTTAGGTCCCCGGACCAGACGGTGTCCATGGACTAGCGTTGGCTGCGGCGCTCGACGTCCTCGCCCCGACTCTATTAGGCGTGCTAAACACGTGCCTGAGCCGGGGCATCTACGTCCGCGAATGGAAAGTCGCCAGAATGGTTCTCCTCCGGAAGGCAGGAAAGCCCGCGGAGCTTCCCTCTGCGTACCGGCCGTTGTCTCCTCGACGAGGTGGCGAAGATCTTTGAAAGGATCATAGCGGACCGCCTCGTCGAGCACCTGTCCGAAGTGGTTCCCGACCTCAGCGACTGTCAGTTTGGGTTCCAGAGGGGGCGTTCAACGATCGACGCGATCGATCGACTCGCCTCCCTCCGGACCGCTGCGGTCGCTACGGGCAGGGTGTTGTTGGCGGTGTCCCTCGACATCACCAACGCGTTCAACACCCTGCCCTGGGATGAGGTAGTGGGGGCGCTAGAATTTCATAAGGTGCCCCCCTACCTCCGAGTGTTGATTCGGGACTACTTGCGGGACAGGTGGTTCGAGTACCCTGGCCGTTACGGCGTAACGCGGAGGGATGGCATGCACCGAGGGGTTCCGCAGGGGTCGGTCTTGGGACCGCTCCTGTGGGACATCACGTACGACTCGGTGCTGCGGGCTACTCTCCCCCGCGACGCCAGCGTCATCTGGCCATATGTGCCATATGGCCCCGGGGGGAGGGGGGAGGGGGGTGGGAGTGGGGGAGGAGGCGGACGCGGGCGGGGTGCCTGCCTCCGTCTCCTCCTTGTCGCGCGCGGCGACTCGTCCCTCGGCCGAGAGTCCTTTTAAGGCCCAGGGAAGGGGGGTGTAAGTGGGCAACCTGCTTACACCCTGATAGATTAGGCATTGCTGGGAGGAGCTTCTCTCCCAACCGGGACGAGGCCCCACAAGGGGCCAAGGGCGAGGGGGTGGTTGGTTGTGTTCCATTGGAGATCCCAGCCACCCCCGAATAGCTTAGGGAAGGTTGTCGTGAGGTTTTTAGTGGGTATTGTGAGCCCTTCTGGACACGTAGCCCCACATAACCCCTTGTCTCTCCCAGGGGACTTGGGGTATGCGTAAAAGCATTTCCCTCACGCTAAAAAAAGGTCAATTATAGGAATAAAAGTTGAATGAAACTTTACCTTTCGAAAGCGTTAATGAGTCGAGAGTAATCTAAATATACTTATAAATTCTTCTAATATTTTTCAAATTTAAAAGATAATTCTTCTCACAATATAATTAAGTACTTAAACGGAAGGTTTCCGATTTGAACAAATAACAAAGTTGCAAGAGCAGTTACTGCGGTGGGGAGACTGTAGGTTTCATACATCTGTGACAAAAATGACAAATGTGTAGATGATATACGAAACAGTAAAAGTATTTAAAGAACTTAAAAATGCATTGTTTTCAGCCGACTGAAAGAATGATATCTATTCTGTATCTCGTTATTAATTGTGACGTGGCGTTTTAGCCAACGTCCTCCAATACCGAGTTACGGAAAAGCGGGGCGAATTATGGCGAGCGCTCTCCCTGGGCACAAACGAGACCCATGGGCGAATTTTTCATATTTTTGAGCGTCGCGCCAAATTGCGCCATGCACATTTGCAGGATCGTCACCGGGCCCCGCGAGGGACCGGAACACTTTTCCCCGCGGAGGAAATCGAACACGAAAGGCGCCGGCGAAGGAAAGAGCTGCCGGAGAGTCGACAAGGCCCAGGACCAACAACCTGGAGGCGCCACCAAAAAGCAGGACCGGCCAAGAAGATATCTCAGCTACTTTGGCGTCGCCTCAACCGGGAAGCAACGTGGCCCGCTACCGTATTGGCCGATTTTTATCGTCTGAGAGAAAAGCGGCGAAGCAGCGTCAGTACTGCCGGAGAAGCCGCCAATCGCCGGACGCCCAGGGATCGTCGCGCAGAGCGAGGCCCTCTAACGAAATTCGGGCCATAATAGGACTAAGCGTTCCGCGGGGAGAAGTGAGCGGAAAGGGGGGGACGCCTCACTTCCGTAAGTTCTAGTCGGATTTCCTATCGATAATCAGAGTGATTCTTGTTTCGCGTTGGCTCGGTGTGCGTGACGGGTTCGCGATCGCGTCGCGGAACTTCGTCGTTGCTTTGCGGCTGGCGGCTGCAGCCAGTCCGCGAGCAGAACCATCGATCGAGCGGTAGGCGCGCGGGGAAGATTATTTAGCGAAGTGCCGGGCACTATTTATCGAATTAGCGAGGATCCGTGCGTCTCCGTAACGTTCACACCAACCTCGTGTCGTCCCACGGTGGGACGCCGCCACGTACTCGCGTCGCATTCGCGTTACCAGTGCCGGTCGAGAGAAGTCAATTGAAACGCGTTTTCCATCGGAATATGGGCGTGAAACGCGTGAAACGCGTGAAACGCGTGAATCGCGTACGCTAACGCTTCCATCGCGTGTTGCCGGGTTCGACACGACTTTGAAGGAGTCCAGAAGGACGAGGCGCGCGGGCGAAGACCATCCGTCGCCGAGAATTTGTTTCGCACCGGTTAACCTCCTCAACGCTGCCGGTGTCGACCGGCAGCGCGATTATAACATCGATCACTAATAAATTGTGGTTAACCAGAGTTCACCGACTATTCTTTTCGTGAGAAACCTTCCCGCCGCGGGGAATGCCTCGTGGTCGTTTTGCGTCGTATTCTGGGCCCGTTCGCGTAAAATCCGCGTATTTCGTCGGTTGTCGCAGGCTCGTAGACACGTCGTTTGTGTAGCAACGAGCTCGAGTATTTTTAATGGCACTGTCCGTGCCTGTTGCCCGAATATTCGCGAGATTCACGGTAAATTGACGAGCCTGCGAACAACTTTTGTCCCGGGTGGACCGCGTTTCGCGCGGCCGAACGCGGCCCGGCTTCCTAGCTCATAAATACCCGGTGTCGTCGCAGTTTCCGCCCTTCTGGCGGTGGCTGTTGTTAGACGACGTGACATAATATACAAGATTTTTATATGCATACAAGTCCGTAGTTCTTCTACAGCTTCGAGAAGAATGACCGAAACGCTTTTACATTGTGGGATTTTTTAAAGTCTTAACGTATCCACAGTCTATTTATAGTGCAAAATATTTATGTATAAATTTTTCACCTCCAATGAAAAAATTTGCTGGTCCTTCGAGTGACTTCCGATCTGCAGCACAGAATCTTCGAGTCGAATGAGGTAACAGCGTTTCCGTTGATCAGGATAATTGCGAATAGTTCTTCTCTCTCTCAACCGAGATCTTTTCGGCGCCACCGGCGTTGCACGGTGTTTTCTTCCGGACGTAACTTTCACCGTCACGGATATCGCGATGAGAACGGTGCTAAGATCGTGAATCGTGCGATCGATTTTAGTTTTAGCAACTTTGCGTAACCAGGTTATACTGATGAAAATAAGATTCAAAGCTCCGTTTATGATAGGGCTAATTCGCAAGTGAGTCAAGAAGCCTCATCGGGGCTGCTTCTTATTCTCAGTGAGTGAATCAGGAGGGAGATAACGTTCGTTTAATATGTAATCGTCTTATCCGGTAATGAAAATAAACATTTATCTGTCGTGTTTAAATATATTTGTTCTTGTAAAAGTATTATGGAAATGAAACGTCAAGGAACAAAAGTGCTCTTATTGACAGATATTCTTTAGGGTCTGTTAAAGAATTATTTTATCGAAGTATCTTCATAAATATGACAAACAATTAACACATTCAGGTGTCAGTTCAACTGTGTTGATTATTTAATTTTGTTACAGTACTGTCCGTTGAATGTCACCCAGTATTTGTTACAATTATCGACGACTCTTTCAATATCAATGAACAAAATATTTGTCCCCAGGAACGGAGAAATTCCATTCAAAAAATTCAATCTACTACTCTCCAGAATTCTGTTCTTCGTCCATTCCCATCGACGCTTACAACAAAAGAACCTTTTTTGAAAAGGTTTGTTTCACCTGCTCACTTGCTTCGATCCTTGGTCTTAGCAACTCGTGTATCTACAGTAAGTCCTTTTATACTATTTTTGTGAAAAGTGGTTTCCTTATAGTAATCAGTGAAAGATAAAGACCCCCAATAAACTAGTTAATGCAGGTTCGTTCCGCTTCTTAACGACCCATTATGTCATTACAAGGAAAGTGCGTGTTCAATTTGCATAATTTTTTCGGCTACTTACAAGTCTACTTAAATCGCACAAAATTGCGTTGAACGAAATTTACAATCATATACATTAATTAACGAAGAAAGTCCTTGGTCGACGACCTCTGCAGGATCGAAACTTTTCACCAAGTCACAAGGATGATCACTCAACTCGACAAAAATGTTAATTCCATCACGAGAGTCATCGATGAATTTATATGTGCGCTACCAACGCGGGAAACCCTCGATCCAGAGAGTTATGAGGAAGAAGAGGATCCCGTGGACCACTGCGCGCCCAGTCGCGTCCGAGGATTGCAGCACAGCGACTAATCTCCGATCGCCAGTCAGCCATATCCTCTTCTCGTTCTTGTGTATGGTTTAAACCAGTCCCATCGAATGTCACGGTCGTTGGTCAAGATCGCGGAGCAGCTTTCCCAGTTCGCGAAACCATCCGAAAAATGGCAGTCCCGTGCAACACGGTCGATGTCCCGCTTTTCGTATTGGGACAAAAAAAGGACACCGAACTTCGAAGGCAGGGACTTTCGCTCCTTAAAATATCCTTACAATTCAAATATCAAATTTTACACTGTAGTTCGTACGTGTAAAAATATTTTCGACGACTTGATATTTTAAACGAATGAAAAATTTATGAAAAAAATGTTTAAAAGTAAAACAGAAAAAGTTGTTTAGAATTATGACTTTCGCAACATATTTCAATTTCATCAAAATATGAGAAGTGGTAACGTTTGACTAGGTTACCAAAATTAAACGTTATCGTTGGTCGAAATATGTTTAATAAATATAATTGTGCTATCAAACGATTTTGGTTACCCACACTGCACGTTGAAGGTTTGGATAATCGTTGCAACACCGATAATAGATGAGGTTCTGAGAAACGAGTGAGTGATTGAGAGATTGAGAGAACAAATGATGAGTGAACGGATGGAGATTGTATAAGAGTGGACTGTATAAATGGAATGGATGAACAATAAGCAGATCTGCAATAAATAACTGTATATTGTGAATAACAATTGTCACACTAATTGTACAAAATACCACAGTACTAAAATAAATGTTTTGTTTGACACTAACGGGTGGTTCGTTCGCTGATTATGAATCGATTGATCTAACCGTTGATTTCTCGCTCTTTTATTGGCTCGATCCTTTTGGAATATTCCCCGTGCACCGGAGGTTCCGGTTGCCCGTCAGGAATCTTCCAGAAGGATCGAGAACGGGTCCGACCAATAGCAGACTCGATAGGCTGCCCGCGTTAGCCTCGTAGCCATGCGCCTTGTGTCGGTCTGTATGCGAGGCAATATGGCGATCGGACGCGCCATTCTCAAACAATAATAATTAATGAATATAATAAAAATTTTAAAATTTAGCTTTTGTAGATCTAACAATAAGTTATACTTATAATTATAATTTCGTAATTCAATGACACTGTATCGATCTTTTTTATTTATACGTATTGATCGTTCTCATACACATATAAGGAACTGTGTTCGAAGAAAATCGCCGAATGAAGGCGGGGACCTATCGTGAAATCAAAAGAGTGGAGCAACTTAAAATAAATCCCAGTTTTCATCTATGGAGCTTAACTTTAAAAATGAGCAGAATAAGTATTACAGATCTATTTATTCGTATCTTTTATGTCATTATTTAGAAAATTAAACAACTTATATGTATAAATACCGATTTTATTGGATTGTAATCGTTAAACTGAATCGACCATGAATTAATGACCGTAGATACTTAATTTACCCATAGCTCGGCTAACACCCGAGTGATTTAAACGATTGCATAAATGTCTAGTGGTTGTGTAATCATGCTTGTATAGGATTTAGTAAAAACTGCGTATAAACGTAATTTGTCATGGTTTTAAAAATCCAGAGACTCATCTTTCTGAAATGACAAATTCAACAGTTCGCGGTTGTAAGCAGGTGAATAAAAAAATCATTAAGCCGTTCTGAAACATTGATTCGCTCTAGTTACACAAAATATAATTGAACATTTGAAAAGTGAAATAAATGAGAAAATTCTTGAACAATTGTTCCGATGATCTATAATTATCAGATATAAATAAATTAATGACCAACGTTCGCTTCTCTTGCTTTTCAAAAAAGTAAACTACGCATACGTATATTCGTATGTGATATTATTCGATCTTCCGAGTTCGTTCTCCTATATCTACATGTTCTAACCCCTCCATAGATGATTCACGACGAACATATCAAACGTGTCTCATATTACACTATCGAAGTAATAATACTCATTGCGATTAACAACTATCATCATTATTCATTTCGACGCAACAATCGTTCGACACATTCGTCACTCGAGTCTGTGATTACAAATGTAAATAGTGTTTTACAATTGACGCCATATTTGAAATCTCTCAGTATTGCGAATATCATACAGTTAATTCTTCGAAGACGCGCAGAGTCAGATGAATCGTATGATTCGAGTTTCGAATTTTGTATTGCATTCATTATTACACGTTCATTATCACTAAAATTATATCAGGTTTAAGTTAGCGTTAATGATTTCTTCATAATATTATATCTATAAATGCCTCGAAAAAGAATAATATACAAAGGATTTGAATGCAACACGAATGAACTACGATGCTGTACAGTCAACGGGTCAGTCTAATTATTCGGATGTTGATATCGCGGGGGTTGATGTCTCGTCTGAAGAATTTCTGGAATCTGGTGCTCATTACCCAGAAACTGCCATCTTGCTCTGCCCACCGAATCTCGACGACGAACTGCATATCCTGAGGGCTCAACGGGTCAGTCTAATTATTCGGATGTTGATATCGCGGGGGTTGACGTCTCGTCTGAAGAATTTCTGGAATCTGGTGCTCATTACCCAGAAACTTCCATCTTGCTCTGCCCACCGAATCTCGACGACGAACTGCATATCCTGAGGGCTCAACGCCAGCACCCTGAACAAAACAAAATAACCACTCGTTTCAACATAATGTTACACATGAATATCTATTACATTCAATATCTTTTATAATGATGTCACAATATTTGTTTTGTCACGTCGCTTCTCGTTTCGGAACCGAAAAGAGAACCGAACTCGGGAAATTATGGCTTGAAGACCGGGCCACGCTCGGTCGCGTGACACGTGGTCCTCCCGGGACAAACAATCCTTCGCGGTTTCGAGACGAAATACACTAAGAGATGGACGATATCGAATTCGGGCGCCAGACACTATAGGGTGTCACGCAAAACTCTTACGTTGACGCGAATTCTATGCAACGATCTCGATTCCGCGAGGACTGCGCGATAATCTGGAATAGCTGCGAACAATTGCCAGGGTTCCACGTGAGAAGGAACGGGGCATTCCCCGCGACAGGAACGTTTCTCGTAGGTAGAATAATTCACGCAGAATTTCGGCAACAATAATCGTTTTATTTAATGAATGGGCGGAATACAGGCCGCCGGTGCTCACCGGCGGCAAAGTAGCGTTGCCCGCGCGAAACAATATCGTTCGGCAGGTGTTCGGCCCATCGCGCGTAAATTTCCCTTTCGCGTTGAGCTCGGCGGTCACAGGACTTCGCGTGAATTACAAGCCTTTACGACACGAATTCCGCCGAGCTCCGATGTTCGACGCGTATTCTAATTTGACTGGGCGAGGGCCACGGCAAAGTCGCGAAGAGATCGAAACCGGCACGTCGCGTCGTCCCACCGTGGAACGTCCCGAGGAAAGCTCTTTATTAATCGCAAAGGTCGCGCGTCCCGAATATTCCGCGCGCGGACAATCGCGGACGCGACGACTCCACGGCCTCACATTCCTCTCGGGAGAGCTACTCCTGGTACACAGTGTGACGTGGCGTTTTAGCCAACGTCCTCCGTTACCGAATAACGAAAGACCGGGTCACCTCCCGCTGCCGGAAAAGCGGGGCGAATTATGGCGAGCGCTCTCCCTGGGTACGAACGAGACCCATGGGCGAATTTTTCATATTTTTGAGTGTCGCGCCAATTTGCGCGACGCACATTTGCAGGATCGTCACCGGGCCCCGAGAGGGCCCGGAACACTTTTCCCCACGGAGGAAATCGAACGCGAAAGGCGCCGGCGAAGGAAAGAGCTGCCGGAGAGTCGACACGGCCCAGGACCAACAACCTGGAGGCGCCACCAAAGAGCAGAAACGGCCAAGAAGAGATCTCAGCTGCTTTGGCGTCGCCTCAACCGGGAAGCAACGTGGCCCGCTACCGGATTGGCCGATGTCGATCGTCAGAGAGAGAAGCGGCGAATCAGCGTCAGCACTGCCGGAGAAGCCACCAATCACCGGACGCCAGGGACCGTCGCGCCGAGCGAGACCCATGCCGAAATTAGGGCCACGATAGGACTAAGCGTTCCGCGGGGAGAAGCGCGCGGAAGGGGGGGACGCCTCACTTCCGCGTTCCCGAGTCAACGCGCAAGAGATCACTCTCTCGTAGGCCATTAGGCAGGTTAAAGCGTACCATTCGTCAATCGCGAGCTTAAGAGAGCCGTTTTGCGACGCACGCTGCCGGGGAGGAAGCGAGGCGAAGATCCCGCTCTAGCAGAAAAGTGCCGGTGGTAAGTTCTGTCGGATTTCCCGGTTAATAAATAAAGTGATTCTTGTTCGCGTTGGCTCGGTGTGCGGGGAAAATATTTAGCGAAGTGCCGGGCACTATATGTCGAATTAGCGAGGATCCGCGCGTCTCCGTAACGTTCACGTCAACCTCGTGTCGTCCCACGGTGGGACGCCGCCACGTGCTCGCGTCGTATTCGCGATACAAGTGCCGGTTGAGAGAAGTCAATTGTAGCGCGTTTTCCATCGGAATCCGGGCGTGAAACGCGTGAATCGCGTACGCTAACGCCTCCATCGCGTATTGCCGGGTTCGACGCGATTTCGAAGGAGTCCGGAAGGACAAGGCGCGCGAGCGAAAAACATCCGTCGCCGAGAATTTGTTGCGCGCCGGTTAACCTCCAAAACGCTGCCGGTGTCGACATAACAGCGATTATAACGGCGATCACTAATAAATTGTGGTTAACAAGAGTTCGACGACTATTCATTTCGTGGGAAACCTTCCCGCCGCGGGGAATGCCTCGTGGCCGTTCTGCGTAGTATCCTGGGCCCGTTCGCGATTAGATCCGCGTATTGTGCCGGTTGTCGCAGGCTCGTAGACACGTCGTTCGAGTAACAACGAGCTCGATTATTTCTAGTGTCACATTCCGTGCCTGGCGCCCGAAGACTCGCGAAATTCAATCCTAAATTGACGAGCTTGCGAACAACTTTTCTTCCGGCGGTGACCTTTGCCAGACGACGTGACAACAGATACGCGGGGCGCGTGGTATACGACACGAAGTCGGAATCGGCAAATTTGCCCCGAGCCAACACGAATGAACTTCACTGTAAGAGTTGCTAAATAAAGCCTGATCGGCACTTACCAAATAGATAGAAGATCGTGGTTTCGATCGGCACTCGTTCCGATACTTTGTCACGTCGCCTATTTTTCGAAGCCGAAAAACAGGACGACTACGGGTCTTTGATAGACTTTACAACCGGGCCACGCGCGGCCGCGCGACACGTGGTCCGCCCGCGACAGTGTCTGCGATATTTCCCAAGACGGTACCTCAGCCTGTTGGCCAACCCGCCCCTCCCTTATTCCTAAAGGCGTTCGGAAATCAGGGATAGGGATCGTTTTGATGCACGATCAACGCACCTCAACCCAGGTTAACGTACCTCTACAGGTTGAGTACCAGTACGGCGTGCAATTGCAGTTTCACGCCACTACTGGTTGAGTACGGTCTTCTAGCTGACCGATTTTGAGCTGACATTTCATCGCAGGACGTGCGACGGGATCGGTCGGATCCGATCGCGCCGACGCTCCGCAATAGAAATGCCAGCTCGTACCCTTGACAGTCCGGGTCAGACACCAGTGCCACCTCGAAGTCAACGCCGTTGTTGGGGGGCAGCCGACGGAAGCCTATTGGCCGATCGTCGGCCGCCGGGCTCCCCAACCCCGAGGTACCGAATTTTGGACTCGGGTGGTCCATTTCGAGGGGGAAACTGTGCGCCGCACTTCCGAAACACGACCAGAAAGTCGAGTGTCGAGAGCACAGGAATCACTAGTCACCCCCCCATTTTGGTTCTGCAAAACCGTTAAGCTAATTCATGCAGATTGCTGAAATGGGACATGAAAAATTAGCGATTAGTAGGGGCTGGCGTTGAATAATGGAGCGCGTTTCAGGTGGGAGATAGGGGCAGATTAACTATCGTACAGCTCAGTCTGAGGGACTGGCTGTATTTCTTTTCGCTGCAGGACTTTACGTGCAAAGTCACTGAAATGCACACCTAGTTCTTTGCTGACAAAAGTTGGTAGGGGAGGGGGCCAAGGGAGCCCTAATCTATTGACAGCAAGTTCCAGGGGCGCTCTCTCCGCTGCGTAAAGTCTGCAGCGAAGGAGAACGTGGGTGGAGAATTCAGATTCCTCACCGCAGGCGCATTCCGGAGATTCCACTAAACCGAAGTAATGTAGTTACCCACGGAAATTGCCGTGGCCGGTAAGGAATTGTGTGGTGTAGTGAGTTGACGTGGCAACTGGCTCTCTCCGCCAAGCTTGGGAAGAACTCGAATGTGGTCCTTCCCTTGGTCGAAGAGATCCATCTATTTTGCCAAGTGTTAATGGTTTCGGCGCGAAGGGATTCTAGGGATTCGCGTTTGTGGAATTCTGGGTCGTCGTGGTTGGCGGGATCGAATGTAATTTCGCGATGCGTAAATGGAATGTCTTTCCTGACAAGGAAGCGAAAACGCTTCTCCGTCAGGTAGAGATCCAGTGGGATTTGGTCGGCGAGTACGCAGAGTGCATCTGTGGAGGTTGTGCGATACGCAGCACATACTCTGAGAAGAGCAGTGCGCTGCGCACTCAATAAATAGGATATGCGCTTTTGGTTGAGCTTGTGGGCCCAGCCAATCGCACTATAGGATATAATTGGAAGGAAAATGCCTTTGTATAGCAAGGCACGGGCTCGGAAATCGTATCCCCACTTGGATCCTGTTAGAGCGGACATGGAGCTAAACTTCGCTCTCGCGTGAGCCGTGATATACAGTACGTGCTCAGAAACACTCAACGAGTGATCATACACCACGCCTAGATACCTCATGCTGCTAGCGAAGCGAAGCCGAGCATCCTCAATAGATATGGCAGGCGGTCTACGGAGATCCAAGCTACCTCGCACACCCAACATTGTAGTTTTGTGTGCAGATAGGGATAATTTACATCTCAAGCACCATGCGTGGATGACACCGGCAACCACAGCGGCCGTCGCTTCGATGGAACTTCGAGAGTTCCCTTCGACGACGACCAGTAGGTCATCGGCGTAAGCCACAGTGTGCGTGCGTTCAATTACCGCGATTTCGCGTAAGAGTGAGTCAAAAAGCATGGTCCTGCGGGCATCCTTTGGTTACTGTTTTGGAGGCTGTGGAGTGCTCGGAAGAAAGGATTACTTTCCGATCCCGGAAGTAGTCTAGTATAACGTTGTAGACGTTCGTAGGGCATTCACGGTTTCGCAGTTCGGCTGTGACGGCAGGCCACCACACGTTATCGAAGGCTCCCTTGATATCAAAGGAGAGTGCGATCGCGTGCTTCGGCTTGCATGAATTTACGATGCACTGCAGCTTGTGCAGTGCATCGTCCGTTCCGCTGCCGTGTTTGAAGCCGAACTGCGACTCAGAGGCGTAATTAGGGGAGTATATAATGTTCTCAATGCCGGAGATGATGAGTTTCTCCATGACTTTACCGAGTACAGGGAGGAGGCATATCGGTCGATACGAGGAGGGCATGGTTTCAGGTATGTCAGAGCCTTTAAGAATAGCCCTGATTTTCCCCGTTTTCCATGTTGAGGAGAAAAGTCCGTACTTTAAGCAGCCGTTGAAAATTTTGAGGAATACGTCTGGGGTAAGGCTGAAGGCCTTTTTGAGAACGGGGACTTCGATACCATCCGGTCCCGGAGAGCGGTTATTACCAAGTTTCTTGATAATAGATCTCAGAACCGCTATATCGAAGTCCGGAGCGTCGGCAGTGTTAATCGCGAGGTTGTAGTCGCGGCGCGTAGAGATGTGACTCTCGCTGTCCGGAGCTGAGTCATCGGGGCTGAGGGCAGTTAATAGCGCAAGAGCGCTTTCCTGCCAGTTGTCTGTGTGTCGGTCGTGGTCGAGATCCGAGGATAGCAGAGGCGGTGGAATGTTCTTTCCAAAGGTCGCTTTGTAGGGGACGGACCAAGGGTTTTCGAGGCCCGCTCGAGTAACGAATTCTCTCCAGCCACTCCTGGTGGAGGAGCGGAAGAGCCTCCTATACTCTTTGTGAGCCTGCGAGTACGCGAGACGTTTATCTGCTCTACGGTCGGGGTCACGTTCGCGTTGGTAAGCTCGTCGGAGTCGATTCGCGGTTCTCTTGAGTCGCGTGAGTTCGGCTGTCCACCCGGGGACTGCTCTGGGGTGCCATTTCTTCCTGGGAATGGACTGTGTTGACGCGCTCAGAATGGTGTTTTCCAGATGGATAATAGCATTCTGAACGTCTTCACGGCAGGTGAAATCGAGGGGCGGCGCGTTCTCGGAAAGTAGTCGGGGGAACTCATCATTAAATTTATCCCAGTCCGCTCTGTGGCACGCAAATCTGCCCTGCAAGGGGGGTGAGGTTACCGCGCAAGATGAGTTGCTTATTTCAAGCAGGATAACATTATGGTCACTGGAAGTCCTACCATCTAGTACTTTCCAGGAGAGGGATAAATGGTCCGTTTCGGCAGTTCTGAGTGTCACGTCAATATTTGATACGCCACAGCTATTTCGGAAAGTTGGAGGTTGGCCGGGAGTGTTAACGATTTTGAGGTTATTTTAGTGTATAAAACGTTCGAAAACTCGTCCGTGGATATGTGCACGATATCGGTGTGTCTTCTGTGTGAAGCAGGGCAGATCGTCCCACAGAGGGGACCTGGCATTGGTGTCAATTGCCAGGATGATCGGCTTACCTGGGAGGGCATTAAGAACATTTTGCAGAGACGCTATCCTGATTTCTATAGAGTCAGCGTGCTGGAAGTAGCAGCTGACCACGTATAGACTTCCGAACAGACCTGTGATCTCGGCAGTCACAGTGTGCGAATCGGAGAGATGAGCGAGCTTAAGGATCGTGAAGGTCGATCCTTTGACTATTATCGCGGCTTGACAATTCTTACCACGCGGGGCATTGGTAATAATCACATTCCGGGATCCAAAGCCTGTAATCCTTCCGTTTAAATTGTAGGGTTCTTGCGCGAGAATAACATCAACCTCACCGGAATTTAGCATGTGCGACATCTCAGCCGACACTAACCGGGCTCGTCGCATGTTAATCTGCGCAATTTTCAGTTTGGAGATGCACTCTGCATTGCCCGAAACTATTGGAGGGATTGTTAGTAGTGGTGGTAAAGGGGGTGGGGAGGGCGATACTGAACGCGCGGAATCACTATTCATGAATAGTTAATCCGGGAGGCCTTTTGAAGAAGAACGGTCGACCGCGAGGGACAATTTTTATTACCTGCCGAGTGATTATGGGGAAGTTTACGGGCTCGGCAGTTCGCGCAGGACGGATTCTTTTCGCGGTTTGGACATTCCTTGTTAGAATGTCCGGTTTTTGCGCAGAAGGCACATACTACCTCACTGCTTTTGCAGTATTTGTCTACGTGGCCATACTTTTGGCACTTAAAGCAGCGGGTGGCAACTAAGTAGTCGGCTACTCGACAATTCGAGTAGGAGACAAAGATTTTTCCTTCGGAAAGGAGGATTTCGCGGATGCAACTGGATACCTCGACAACCCAGTCGTTTCCTTCTTTGTCTTTGCCACCAACTTTGAAGAGCGGACGCAGCCTGGCTTTATCAGTTACGGGGGAGGAATGGATGTTTTGGGCTCGAATGTGGTCTGAGATATCCTGAGCTTCGAGCTCCTTTGGAATATCGTAGACAATAATCCTGGATAATTCGGATTTGGGGGGTGCAGTGATGAAGCCAGCCTTGCGGAGATTTGGATTCTCAGTAAAAAGATTGAGATCCTTCGCGTTGGGAGTTTCGATAATAAATCCGCCGTCCCTGGTGGGGCGAACCGAACTAATCCCTACTTGGGCCTTACGCAGGTCAACATTTTTTAAGATAAGCTTCTTCGTAGCAGCGGGGTAGCCGTCGACCGGATTTATGGGGGTTACGACTACCTGGTGTTTGGCCGGCGCGGATTTAGCTGCAGCAATTACTTGCTGAGTAAGACGGGCTTTCGGAGGAGGTAACGAAACTTTAGGCTCGAGGAGGGGCTGTGGTGGGGGGGCTGCATGAGTATTTTCCTGAGAGCATTTCTGCGCGTTAAGGTTTTTGCTAGCGATATTAGCATACGAATTTACGGGGGCGGAGGAGGTGGCTGTTGCGGAGGTTGTGGGAGGACCGCGAGTGTTGGGGGCAGTTCGCAAAGGGGAGATTCGAAGCGCATTGAGCGATCCGGCCAAGAAATTATTATTACGCAGCGGTGCGGAGGGAGGCGAGTCGATCGACCGCGTCGATCGTTGAACGCCCCCTCCGGAACCCAAACTGACAGTCGCTGAGGTCGGGACCCACTTCGAACAGGTGCTCGACGAGGCGGTCCGCTATGATCGTTTCGAAGATCTTCGCCACCTCGTCGAGGAGACACAACGGCCGGTAAGCAGAGGGAAGCTCCGCGGGCTTTCCTGCCTTCCGGAGGAGAACCATTCTGGCGACTTTCCATTCGCGGGGGAAGATGCCCCGGCTCAGGCACGTGTTTAGCACGCCTCATAGAGCCGGGGCGAGGACGTCGAGCGCCGCAGCCAACACTGGTCCGGGGACACCGTCTGGTTCGGGGGCCTTAACGCCCCCTTCCCTCAACCTCCGGACCGCCTGGGAGAGCTCTGCACCGGAGATGCGGAGTCCCTCGTCCCAATCTTGGGACGGAATGGGCGGGTACTCCCTCTCCTCCTCTATAGAGGGGAAGAGGGTGGTAACGACCCGCCCCAGGAACTCCAGCTCCAGCTGCTCCGTCAACGGGGGCGCCCATGGGCGTAATTTCCCCAGTATCATCTAATACGGGCGCCCCCATGGGTCACTCTGAAGAGTGCCCAATAGCTCATCCCAGGCTTTGGCCTTGGCGGCAGCGATCAACCGCTGCAGGGCCACTTGGGCCTCCCTGTAAGCGACGTACAGGGAGGCCATCCTTGCCTCGGCTTCGTCGTCATCCTCCTCGGGGTCCCGACGACGTCGCCGCGCGCGGGTGTACCGGCGTCGGGCGCGGACGCTTATCCTCCTAGCGTCCTCGATTTCGCCCGACCACCAATACACTTTCCTCTTCGGGGGGTGGTTTCCTCTCCGGGGCATCGAAGCGTCGCATACGCTTTTTATGATGTCCCGGAACCACTCCACCCCCTCCTCCGCGCCGCGCTCTGTGGCCTCCGGCCACACGCAGGCAAGGGCAGCGGCCCTCAGGACGTCCCAGTCTAGTCTTTTCAGCGCCCAGCGAACGGGCGCTGCGTGGGCCGTTCGTCGGGGATCGGTTCCCGCGGGCTGGGCGGCCTCCATCTCCATTGTTATATAGAGATGGTCGGAGAGGGATTCCCTCTTCTCAGCCACCCGCCAGGCGGACACACGCGCGGCGGCGGTCGAGGAGGCCCAAGTGAGATCCAGTTCACCAACCGGAGCTCCAAGCCCCCCGCCCAATTTTCTAGAGCCTCGCCACGCGGAGTGGTCCCGGGGTTTCCCCAAGTGGTTGACTTCGCATTGAAGTCCCCCAGGACCAAAACCTGGCCGTTCATGTTGGGGGCAATCAACGCCCCCAACCGGTCCAGGTATTCTCCAAATTCGGCGAGGCCACAGTTGGGCGAAATATAACAGCCCACGACTAGACATCTGCCCCATTGCAATGCCACGATCCCCCGACCCCGTTCGACCACGGTGCCAGGGGGGTAACCACGGCGCATGTTGCGCCATATTGCCACGGAGCCCTCCAGATCCCCCACCCAAGGGGGGTGTCGGGGACATTATAGGGCTCCGTGACTACGGCCACTGCAACCTCCCACTCCGCCAGGCCCTGGATGAGCAGATCCTGGTCCCGGCGGCAGTGGTTGAGGTTGATCAGTATTACCGGGAACGTGCGTGGCATTATGGGGCCGTCGACGCTCCCGGCACCGCTGACGACTCGTCAGCCGGAGGTGGCACTGTCTCCACCTCCATCATAGCCTCCGCTTGGGGCGGAGTCTCGGGGGGGGGGGCGTGGCAGTGGATGTCCCGCTTGTCCCTGCCTCTGCCGGAGCTTTGGTGGCCCCCTTGCCACCGTTGCTCCGGCCCTTCTTCGAAGACGGAGAGCACCCCTTGCTCCCCACCTTGCGCTCGGCGGGCCTGCCCATCTCTGCACAGATGGGACATCTAGGCGCCGCCCAGCACTCCTTCGCGCGGTGGCCCTCCGCACCGCACTTATAACACCGGCCACTCCGATCCTCCTCCGAAGTGCACCGCTGCCTAACGTGGCCAATGGCCAGGCAGCGGAAGCACTGGAGTGGCCTTGTGGCCAGTGCCTGCACTCGAGCGGAAGACCACCCGACCCTCATCCTACCAGCACCGATGAAGGCTCTTGCCGCCGCCGCGGGGCATTGAACCCAGACGGTGCCTAACCCGGCAGGCTGGGGCTTGATGCTCCCTACCTTCACCTGCTCAGGTGGGCAATTTCCCGTCTCCGCGACGGCGGCCAACACCTCCTCGGGGGTGACCGAATCGTCCAGGCCCCTCAGACGGAACTCAGCCGTCTTTATTGGCCTGGCGACTTTCACCCCCGTCTCCCGGATTGTCTCCGCCATGCGCGCCGCCAACTTATCGGCCTTGCCGGCGCCCTCCTGACCAGGGATCTCTAAAACGAGACCCCCGGTCGTCGCCCTCTTGGGCCGCACCTCCGCTATGTCGAGGTCGGCCAGGTTGATGACCCTCCTCGCCAGCGACATGGCCTCGGCCAGGGAGGTCTTGCACCCCTCTGGGGCGGTCAACGTGACCGCCGCCGTGCGGAGGGGGGTGCCGCCACCCTGACCTTGGCGGGGCCACCCTTCTTTCCCCCCTTCTTCGGGGTGGGTGCCCTCTGGCCATCCTTCCCCGGAGGCGTGGCCTTCTCGGGCGCAGCCCCCTTCGCCGCCTTTGGACGGGCCTTGCGCCCCACCACCTTCGTCCACGCTTCCCCCAACGCGGGAGGAGCTGGACCTATCGGCGGCGGGGGCAGCGGGGCCTTCTTCCCGGCCTTAACCCCACTGGAGGGGCCAGGCAGAGACGCCGGAGGAGCCGCAGGGGAAGAGCCCGAGGGGGCCCCCGATTTGGAGGCCCCCTTCTTCTTCTTCTTCCTCCCTGCTTCCCTCTTCTTCGCCGCCCCAGGAGCCGCGTCGCCGGCCGACTCCACCCGCACCGGGGCAGGAGTAGGGGCAGCCGCCGCGACACCGGCATACGAAGGGCGGGCCGGGCGGGTTGCATCGCCCAGCGTGAGCCGGGCCACATCAGGCACCCCGCCAAAGACGGCCCTACTCAGGCGAGCCTGGGTTTCCCGGATCGGGGCGAGCCGGGCGTCCAACAACGCCCCGATCTTGGCCAGGAGGCCACCATCATCGTCGCCACCGGTGGCAGGGAGGGAAGGTCTCGGGAGACCCTCCGAGGGGACCGGCGAGACCGGCGGCAACCCCGCCGCCAGCCTCTTAGCCGCCATCATCTCCCCTCGGAGGGCAGCATTCGTCTCCCCCAGCTCCCGGATTTCTCGGCGGAGCGCCTCATTCTGTACGTGCAGAATCCTGAGGGCCGCCGAGTCCGGGGTTTTCCCCGCCGGGGGACGAGCAGCAGGGGCAGGAGGAAGGGCATCGCCTCCCCTCCTTATCACCTCCAGGAGGGCGGCCTCGGCATACCGCGCCGCCTCCTTCAGCTCCCTGATGCTGGTCTCCTCGAGGTCTCGGCTCTTAAGAGCCGTCTCCTCAACCAGCCGGACTTTGTCCAGGAAATCCTGGACAATGCGTCCCGTCCCGAGCGGCCTAATGGCCAGGGCCATTTCGGACACTTGAGGGGTCGGGTCCACCGAAGGGCGCCCTCTAGAGGGGGATCTACCTTTGCAGCTATTGCTTGCTGCGGGACCAAAGGGTCCAATCCCGCAGCCTCAACGTCGTGGGATAACGACCCGGGGCGGCCGTTGAGCCAACCTCCCCCGAACCGGTACTGGGGTATCCCTCCCCTGCACCGTAAACTGAATTAGCTTGATGTCGTTCCAGGGTTCCGAGTACCAAGCTCTTCAGCATTAAGCTCCTACTTGCCCGATTCATCGCCAACAGAAACCAATCACTGGGGCGGACTGGGTTCGTATTTTCGCTGCCACGAAGAGATCCCACAGCCCGCCCACGCACCTGCCTACTCCGTTCGCACTCTGTTTCAGCCGAAGCTTCCACACAGTCTCAGGAGCCACCACGAGGAGGTGGAGTAGGAGGATTTTGCCCAAGATGGACCCTCAACTTCACCGAAATTCTCCACCCCGGGCCTCTCTCCTGAGAACTCACCGAAGGTAAGTAAACAGGTGAGTACCCAGTTCAGGAGAACATCAGTTCCATCGAGATTTCATAATGGATGTGGGGGAATCCCAAGAGGCGCAAAGTCCTCGAGGTCATTCCCACACCCACTCCGAATCCATCCCGGACTTCGACCCCCACGTCGGCAAAACCTGCCACGTCACAACATATCAAATCGATAAATCGTTCTGGAGAACGTGTTACGCTCGAAGCGTCGATTTTATCGTGTCGCGGTCCTGTGTTCGAGGAACGCGGATTCCTCGCACTTGTCCATTGACTTCGGACTGTTTCAAACGGTAACACTGTCCAACAAATTTTAACTTTTTTTCTTCTTACACCGCGTGGCGCGCCGACGAACGACCGCGCTAGTAGAAGAGCGCCACTGGCAGCAACTCGTGTCAGACGATAATATTTTGCTTTCTGGAAAGGTAAAAACGTCATTTGTTGCTAACTTGAAAGGGTGGATCTTCTAGATAAAAATCTGCTCTATCGCGTGGTATATTTCGATTCTCCGCTGGACCCTTATTTTTTGAGATAATTTAAAAAATATCATCAAAATTTGGTGCAAAAGTGGTGTCTCTCGGTCTTTAATAATTATTTATTAATGTTTTAACAATCATAACGTGTTAATAATGGATATCACCGTATTCAGAAAAGTCTACAGAATCTTCTGCTGCAAAGAACTATTCAATATCTTTTATAATACCGTCACAACATTTGTTTAAAGTTGAAAAATAGGTTTTTTTTCAAAGTCATGTTTTTCAAAAACTGTGCGTGTAGGAGAAAAACTAAGGACAGATTCGGAATCAGCGCAAAAAACTCTACAAGATCCACCCATCAGTTATATGAAAACATTTTTGGTGTTGGACAGTGTAATTAATACAGAAGGTAATTAATGGTACCGAATGGCAGCGACCCAGGAACCAAATTCGATAGCGAATATATCGATTTCATCGAAAGTCGCGATCCCCTGGTTCTTTTCGGAGGAACACGATCTTCGTATAATATACAAGAATATTCATGAATATACCAGAATATACAGAATATAGGACCATATACAACAATACACACGAATATACAAGAATATAAAAGAATATTCAAGAACATACAAGAATATACATGAATATACGACAATATACAAGAATATAAATGAATATAAAAGACATTATACGAATATAGAAGATATGGGTGAGTGGATAGATGGGAGAGAAAAAGATGTAAGAGTGTTAATCGGGGGTGATTTTAATGCTAGAACGGGAAGAAAGGGGGAGCGATAGAAGGGGAGGAAGAAGAGGGAAGAGGAGTGGGGAGCAGAAAGTCCAAAGATGTGTTACGTCCCAAGTAAGACAAACAGAGATTCAGTAGAGATTTTGATAGATTTATATGATAGGGATATGACGCAGTTTCGAACCTACCTGCATTCACCGGCTTCGGTTCGGGAAATTGAGGGTTTTTATGATGTTTATGTGGCTTTATTATAAATTATTGGTCACGAAGAAATGGAAGTTAGGTATTTTGAAATGAATTTGGAGAAGCTGATATTTAATGGAAGTTAAACAAAGTGTATTTAAACAATGAATTCAGAGTACATTTGAGTTTTGCGAGTAGTCGATACGAGAGTTAGTAGTTATTATAAATGTTAGTAATTACCGTTACACTGGTTCGAGTTTCGTGTAGGCGAAATGGTAGTCCTTACAATTGTAATCCTTACGAACTATTACACACGGACGATTTCACTTTTAACTCGAAATGATTGTTTGACTGATTACACACGAACGATTTGACTTCAGACTCAAAAATTATTATTAAATTGGTATTGTCGGATTCAACTGTTGACTTTTGACTGACTACTACTTTTGATTGACTACTGACCACTGTCAGATTGAACCGTTGACCTTTTTCCTACTACTGCTGAGGCGCTGGCGAGATGTCGTCGTTTTTATATTTTCTTCTATCCTTTGTTCTAAGCCAAATCCTTGTGGAGTTGGTTCGGTTTTCACTTTGTCATCGTAATCGTAGTCTGCAGTTTGTTCACTGAATTATTCTTGTGTCTTTCTCTCTCTCAGCTGGATCCTCCGTTTCTCGCGTTCTTCTGGAGTGCTTTCGTCAGTGTCAGCTCTATTGCGTTCTTGGTCTTCTTGGTATTTAATTTTGTTTAGGTGGTTTTCTTGTAATTTTGCGCTCCAGGTGGCCTGCAGCTGCTTCGTTGCTTATTATTTTCGCTCGCGTATTATTTTTCAGTTTATTCGCTTAGTATATGATTACAATATTTTATTAGTTAGAGAGAATTAGTTAGAGAGAATGTTAAACAAAATTAAGAAATATTTGTATCGTCGTTATTTACTGTTTATTAATGATGGTTGGACCACCGGACGTGACAGATGGAAAAGTAAACGCGGAAGGGAGAAAGTTGTGCAAATACCTGGAGGAGAGAGGGTGGGGAATCATGAACGGGAATGTAAAGGGGATGAGGAAGGAGAGTGGACATTCGTAGAGGGAGGAGGGAATTCGGTTATTGATTACGTGATAGGGAACGATGATACAAGGGAAGGAATAGAAAAGATGGAAGTTGGGGAACAGGTAGAATCGGATCATTTACTCATAACCATGTGGATAAAAGGGGAAAAGGGTTATGGAGGAAAAAGAAAAGGGAAAGAGAAAGGTTTGGAGAAGATGGACGGAGGAGGGGGTTAAACAATTCAGGGAAAAATTTGGAGAAAGGTCAGAAGTAGAGGATGAAATGCAAGAAGAATGGATAGGGTTATAAAATAAAATAAGAGAGGTATTAGAGCAGATGGAGAGTAAGGAAAGAGAGAGGAGAGTGGGCTGGGGGGACGAGGAATGTAGAGAAGAAAAAAGGAAAGTCAAGGAGGAATTGAGGAGATGGAAGAGAGATGGGGGAGAGGGAGTAGAGTTTAAGGCAAAGAAAAGGGCATACAGGATACTGTGTGAGGAAAAAAAGAAAAAGGAGATGGCAAAATGGGAGAAGGAGTTGGAGGGGATAAGAATGGAAAGTCAGATATGGAAGGTTGTGAACAGGGAAAGGAGAAAGGGTACGAGGGTAGACGAGAGAAGTAGGATGGAGGAGTGGGACGAATATTTTAGGGAGGAACTGGGAGGAGTAAAATGGAGGGTGAGAAAGGGAAAGGCGAATGGAAGAAGGGAAGATGAGGACGGGGATTTGACAAGAGAGGATATTAGAAGAGTAATAAAGAAACTGAAGGAGGGGAAAGCGGTTGGGGGGACGAGATTCCGAACGAAGTGTGGAAACATGGGGGATGCGAAGTGGAGGAATGGTTGTGGAGAGTATGCAATAAGGTATGGAGGGGGGAGGGGTGGCCGGATGACTGGACGGAAGGTGTGGTGGTACCAGTAGCAAAGAAGAGGGATAGTAGAGAGGTAAAAAATTACAGGGGGATAACGCTGACACAAACTGCATACAAGATGTATGCAGCAGTGCTGGCGGAAAGAATAAGAGAGGAAGTGGAAGGAAAGAGATTACTAGCGGCAAGCCAGACAGGGTTTAGGAAGGAGTTAGGATGTATCGATAACACCTACGTTCTAAACTACCTAATAAACAGACAAGTGATGAGGAAGAAAAGGAGGTTGGTAGTGCTGTTTGTAGATCTAAAGGCGGCTTTTGACTCCGTAGACAGAGAAATTTTAGTGACGTCGATGAGGTAAAGGGGGATGAGGGAAGGGTTAATTGATAGATGTGAGGAAATCTTGAGAGAAACAAGTTGTAAAGTAAGAGTTGGGGAGAAAGAAGGGGAAAAGTTCTGGACAGCCAGGGGTGTGAGGCAGGGGTGTCCATTAAGCCCGCTAATGTTCACGCTGTTGTTGGCGGATGTAGACGAGGTATTGGAAAAGCGAGGATGGGGAGGAGTAAAGATAGGAGAGAGGATGATATACACGCTGGCATATGCGGATGACATTGCGGTTTTGGCGGAGGAAGAGGAAGGAATGAGGGGAATGATTAGCGGATTAGAGAGGTATTTTGACGAAAGAAGGCTCCAGTTAAATGCGGAGACATCTAAAATTTTGAGATGCAGCAAGGGCGGGGGAAGATGGAAAAAAGTGAATTGGAGTTGGAAAGGGAAGAAAATAGAGGAGGTGGGGGAATTTAAGTACTTTGGGTATAAGATTAGGAGAGACGGGAGTCAAAAGGCACAGGTATAGGATAGGATGAAGAAAGAAGCGGCGGTAATGGGGCAAGTCTGGGGAATAGGGAAAAGAAAATTTGGGAAGGACTGGGGTAGGAGAATATGGATATTCGACAAGTTAGTATGGGCAATGGTTAGTTACGGTGTGGAGATATGGGGATGGGAAGAAAGGGAGGGGTTAGAAAAAATGCAGGAAAGATACTTAAAGTGGGTATTGGGGGTCGACAGATGCACGTCTGGATGTATGGTGAGGGAAGAATTACAAAGAGAACTTCTGAAGGGAAGGGCGGGGTTAAGGGCTTGGAGATACGAGAAAAAATTAGTAGAAGGAGGAGGGGGGAACTGGCGAGACTATACCTAGAAGAGTTAAAGAAAAAAGATGGGAGGGGAGGGGCCAGGAAAGCATGGGAAAAAGAGAGGGCTGAATTCTTTGAGGGAAGGAGTTGGACTGCAGAAGAGGCAGGAAAAATGATGGAGGAGAAGGGAGTGGATGCAAGTGAGGAACTAGTAAGAAGAGAGAAGAGATTACAGAGAGAGGAGAGATGGGAAAAAATCAGAATTTCAAAATATAACAGGTGGTATGGGATGGTAAAGGGGGAAGGGTTTCTGGGATATTTAAAGAAAGGGTGGGAAGAGAGTAGGTGGCAGAGAGTGGGGAGGTTTAGATTGGGGAATGAGATGAGGGAGGGAAGGTATTGGATGGATGAAGAATGGAGAAGGTGCAGAGTGTGTGGATGGGGGAAGGAAACGTGGGAACACGTTTGGGAGATATGTATAAGAACAGAGGAAGGAAGTGGATGGACTGAGAGATTGGAAGAAGTATTCGAGGATGAGGGTGGAGGAGAGGAATGCACGCTATTTTTAGATCAAACTTTAAATTTTACACTTCAATTTTGAATTTTTATAAAACACTTTAATTGAACTAACTGAGCTTTAACTGAATTTAATTTACTGTACTGAATTTTTTATTTGACCGAATCTGAACTGTGGATGAACGAGAAGTACTTCAGAGAGTTTGATTGTCGACTGACTGTTCCTGATGAGGAGGCTCCCTTTATAGATTTGTTAATCCATTGTTCTTCGCTTAATCTTCTTATGGTGGATGCATGCTCATCAATTTCTTTGTAATCATTTTCTTCTTAATCCATTGTCTATCTCTTGACCAGACGTATGATATTCCATTCATTTGCACCGGTCTATTATCACGTATCGCTCGCATATTATGTTTCGAATTATTTCATTTGCTTAAAACAAATTTCACTATGAATTAGTTCGGTGAAGCTTTTAATTAAAAAAAAGAAGTTTAGTTTTGACATAGATCGCATGAGTTAACAATCCTATGTAATTCGCTGCAAAATACATCTTATAAACTCTTCTTAATTCGATCGCTCGCAGTACGGTATAAAACACGATAATTCAATATTCAATATAATATTTGGTATAATAGTTGGTTACAATTCTCGCGCAATATTAATAAAACATGAAAAAGAATTCAGAAAGTATATATTATATATACAGGGTGTCCCAAAATTCCCTCAGCATCGGGAAATTGGAGGTCCCTTGGGTCATTTCAAGCACCATTTTCGTTTACGAAAATGCCTGCGCATGTCTATGGCAGGACCTGCTAGAATTGCCTTACTGATGAGTCCACTAGCAGGTCCCTGACGAATCGCTTCTTTTAACGCTATTCATGTATATCCAACCAACCGAACATAGTCTTTTGCGCAATCACGTATCCATTGAACCGGCTACCCAATATTAATTTGGCGGGTAGCACACGTCGTGCGAAAGCAATCGCGAGACGACAATCGCGAGCGGCGCAACATACAAGAATATTCAAGAACATGCAAAAATATACAATAATATACACGAATATATAAGAATACACAACGATATATACGAATATACAAGAATATATTATAATATGTACAATCATGTAAAACAATGTACACGATAATACTATAATATACAAGTATATTCAAGAATATGCAAGAATATACAACACTATTCAAGAATATACAAGAATACAGTAAAATATACAAGAATATACAAGCAAATACAAGAATATTCAGGAAAATAGTACAATGTACAATAGTATACAACGGTTATAAGTATAGCGATCGTATTAAGCTTTAAGGAAAGATTAAATGTTATCGGCGCATTGGTTCGATCAATTAAATACTTTAAAACACTATTTGCAAAATATCACAACATTTTATCTCGACGTTTCGATCTAAATTCAGATCATTTTCAAGAGATTAACAAAAATAACATTGTATCTGTAATGAAACAAAAGAAAATTATTTCAATTTAAATAAGAAA
Source organism: Lasioglossum villosulum (assembly GCA_963971365.1). NCBI lineage: Eukaryota > Metazoa > Arthropoda > Insecta > Hymenoptera > Halictidae > Lasioglossum > Lasioglossum villosulum. Next base: position 14,272,869 of record OZ020504.1, on the reverse strand, counting down.
ACCTAAAACGATGAACCATATTATAATAAGCAAAATGTTACTCACTTGCGTAGTGTCACAAAACAAACTTTAAATTAGAAAAATTAATATATGTATGACATACATGTTGGTGCCTGGACAGTCACCATGGTAGTGAAGAGATTTAAATGTAAGGAAAACGTATAGACATTCGGGAACCAATGGTTGATCAGATATCGATCTATTGGCCAATATCAATATACGGCGGTAAATTCGAACATTGTATAAACGTAATACTTTCATTTTTACCACAACCTTTTACCTCAATAAACCTTTTGAGGTAATTAAATGAAATACACATCTAGAATGGTTTGCCACAAAGATTATACATATAAATGTAATTAAAGCGTGACCAAAACAAAAAGGATTTATTTAGAAAAATTCATCATAAGCATTACCGATCCAGTAAAGCCGCGTAATAGTCATATATCTTAGGCTTTTCATACCTAAGATTTACGCTACGTTGTTTAATCATATGTATTGTTTCTAACAACATCCTTTGATATAAATTGGTTTCATGGTCCACAACTTTAACATTGTCAAAATCAAACGGGTGGTCAAATTTCATCGAGTGCTTAGTCAAAGCTGTATGATTAATGGGTGGAAGGAAAATGTTACGTTTATGTTCTTTAATCCTGGTTTCCAGACGTCTAGACGTTTGCCCAATGTATACCTGACTACATCCTTTGCAAGGAATAGAATAGACTATATTATGGCTTTTCGATAAAGGTAATTTGTCTTTAACAATGGGAAAATACCGTTTTAAATATTGTGGTACCTTGAAAATAGTGTGTAAACCAACTTTTCTGAAAATCCTTTTAATGTCATCAGAAACACCTTCAATATAAGGAATTACAACAGTGTTTTTCCAATTTATGGGTCCAGTTCTTCTGGCTCTTTCCTCTTTACGTTTACTGACGTAAACAGGATGATAAATTTCAAAAACCCTTTCTTTTATAATTCTGGATAAAAGAAGTTCAGGGTATCCATTTTTTTGAAGTGTGCTTCTGATTAACTTTAAATTGTCCTCTCTAAATCTAGGATCTGATAAAACTATTGCACGGTCAATAAGCCAACCTTTAATTAAGCCAACCTTATGCTGCATCGGATGAGCCGAGAGATAGTTAACATATCTACCAGACCAGCTTTTTTTATGATACCAATTAGTAATCAATTTCTGTTCAGTTTTAACTACGCTGACATCAAGGATATTGATATTGGCCAATAGATCGATATCTGATCAACCATTGGTTCCCGAATGTCTATACGTTTTCCTTACATTTAATCTCTTCACTACCATGGTGACTGTCCAGGCAGCAACATGTATGTCATACATATATTAATTTTTCTAATTTAAAGTTTGTTTTGTGACACTACGCAAGTGAGTAACATTTTGCTTATTATAATATGGTTCATCGTTTTAGGGTTTCTTATTTAAATTGAAATAATTTTTTTTTGTTTCATTACAGATACAATGTTATTTTTGTTAATCTCTTGAAAATGATCTGAATTTAGACCGAAACGTCGAGATAAAATGTTGTGATACTTTGCAAATAGTGTTTTAAAGTATTTAATTGATCGAACCAATGCGCCGATAACATTTAATCTTTGCTTAAAGCTTGATACGGTCGCTATACTTATAACCGTTACCATGCAAGGCGAAACACATATTCCGTATACAAGTTTTTATGTGTCATTGAAAAGGCATTTTGATATTGAAACCGTTAAGTATCTAAAGGAATGGTCTAACACAAACTTGTCTATTGCCAAGGTAATAAACAGAAAACTTTTTTTGCTTAAATGTCGTAATTGCAATTTAATTCCGGATTTTATTTGTGGTGTCCGGAATTCGGGTTTAAGCATGTACGGCGAGGCAATAACCTCCGAAAGGTTACATCGACAAAATAAATTGTAAGCAGTTCGGCGTGGCAACAACCTCCGTCAGGTAACATCAGCGAAATCAATGTAAGCGTTATGGCAAGGCAGTGCGCGCTAAAAAATTCTAACTCAGCGAAACACATGATATAAAAACTCCGGACACCACACGGGCGACAGACAAAAGTTGAATAAAGCTAGAAAACGCAACGTCGTGTTTGGTTCAATAAGTCACCACTCCCGATAAAATCCCTATCCTGGAATTAGGCAGTAAGAATCCGCTTTGAAGCATTGTTGGAACCCGTCTGGGCACAACATATTAAAAAACTGGTTATAAAGAAACCAAACCCCTTTATCATTTCTTGTCTTGTGAACAACAAATTAATAAATACACAAAATAGATTGTGACGTTGCAAATCGGCGACGTCACTTCGCCGTTATGCGCGGGCACATTTTGTTAGTGCGAAGGACCGGACCGTGCAATAACGAGACGCGAGACCGGGAAACAGGATTCGAGAGCGTTCCGCGAGGAATTTCCATAATTTAGAACGCACATTGACATCTAGCGTGCGCGCCGAGAACGGCAAGTTTCAGGGCCGAACAACGGACCAGGAAACGGAGCCCCGACCTTCGACATTTTCCTAGGAGATGATTCCGATACAGAAGGACGTCAGACGAAAACCCAATGGCATTTCGAAGCCCGACTACGGGTCACTATGGTTATCGAAGGCACCCGGTCAACCGACTTGGAGGCGCCGAAGGGACAGGAACCCATACCGACTACCGTACCATTTCGCGGTCCCGACGCCGCCTCATCCCGCCATAAATAGGGTTCCAGCGAGGATGGTGCCACCGAGAAGCCAGGAAGAGGCACGAGCCTCCCCCACGTCTCACGAAAAGTGAGACGTTTTCGCGTTAGGGTCCAGGAGCCAAGGACCCCGTCGAGATGCCCCTGTTACGCGAACGTCGCGCGTGAAACGGCGCTCTAGGAAATTCGGAAGGAGGTCAGGTGGGGGGAACTAGAATCGATGCGGCACGCGCCCGAAAATCGATGATGACTGTCGCGCTAGCCGTCTCGCACGCACGAAATATCCGTTGAAACACGCCAAGCGAAAACCGCCGCGAGTATACGCAGGAGGCCCGATCTCGCGGAAGTAGTGAGATACCAGCGATTACGGACGAGCCGCGAAACTTTGGCCCAGCAGCCGAGCATTACGGAGGAGTCGCCCGGGAGAGCGAAGTAGTAAACGGTAAGTCGCGCAGTGATCTTTTCGAATATTCGGGTAGCGTGTTGGCTCGACGTTTATCGCGCGAGGACGAACGTTTGTCGTTTCGTCCTCGATCTTTCGCGTAGGCCGAGACGCCGAGCGTCTCGAATCCTGTGTCGGGTTGCGTAGCGAACGCGTTTCAATTTCGTCGCCGTTCGGAGCGTCCGCCGCGTGCCTTGCGTACGCGTGCTATCGCGGCAGTCTTGTATCGCGCCGTCCATCTGCGCTTTGCGCGATCCCGTCCGTCGGGAAAACGTTATCGTCGGTACCGGTCAACCGTACCCTTTTCGCGCGATTTGAATTAACGACAACCGCGCTGCGACCGATCAACCGTCCGCAAAAATCTGTATGAAGGGCGCGGGCTCTCGGGTTGCGGTCACGTGACCGCCTATTTGTAACGATTGACAAGGAATAAAACACCCACTCGAGGCAAATTACGTTGTCGTCAGTACCCTATGAGACCCGTCCTGCCGTAAGGGCTGTCCTCGTCCTTCCCGCGTTCGGACCATCTGGCCCCGTCGCGTCCTCGTCCACGATCCGCGTGTTTCGAAGGTTCGACCTCCGAGTCCGAAATTCGTATCGCGTTTCACGTGGCATCTTCCACGGTGTCTGGCGCCCGAATCTCGCGGAAATCTCGAACCTTCGGACGACCTTTGTCTCGGGCGGACCACAGGCATACGGCTGCCCGCGGCCCGGCCTAGGGGCCTGTAAAAGCCCGAAGCCGCTCCGTCGGAGGTTTCCCAACCTCCTCGCGTGAGCGACGTGACAAGATATATGAGAAAACTTTTAAATATTGCAATAAAAGACGCACATTCCGCACACAGGCTGTCAAATTCATACTAGAATCAAATGTTTTCTTTTTCAATGGCAAATACTATAAACAGGTTTTTGGCACAGCCATGGGCTCTCCGATTTCCCCTGTCATCGCTAATCTTGTAATGGAGAAACTGGAGGAAGTATCTATCTCAAAGTTACCATTTAATTTGTTGTTCTATAAAAGGTATGTAGATGATATAATTACATGTATTAAACATGAGCAATTACAAGTTGTGTTAGACACTGTGACGTGGCAGGTTTTGCCGACGTCCCTCCAAACCCTTAACGAAGGACCGGGTCACCTCGAGCAGTGCCGAAACGAAAGGGCCGTTGCGATCGCTCTCCCTGGGAAAATCCGAGTACCAGTGGCAGAGTATTAACGCGTTTTAAACGTCGCGCCACTGAGCGCGACGCAAAATTACAGGATCGTAGCCGGACTCCACAAAGGAACCCGGTACCTAATTCCGACAGCTAATTGGCGAAAATACCTCGCGACGAGGCACTCAAAGGACCTATCGCAGCACCGATGCCGTACCGAACATGTCGCGATTGGAGCGAGCCCAGGCCAGCAAGCCTGGAGGAGCAGACGAGAACCTCGTGAATCGGAGATGACCACCCCCTCCGTCCCGTCGGCCCCTCACTCGGAGTAGATCACGAGCAGACTGCCGGACCGGCTCGTACCAACCTCGAGGCGCGCGGCGGAAAATCAGGGAACACCGTCTTCGGAGATCGACAAATTGCCGAAGACAAGGGGGCTCCCCAATTGAGAAGCGCCCCTGCCGCGAGAACCCCTGCGATAGGCCTGAGAGTCGCACCGTCGGAATTAGATGAGGGAGTAGGGGGACGCCCCACTTACGCGTTCCCGAGCCGACGCGAAGTAGGTCACTGTGCCACAGGATCTTGCCGAGAGTAGTCAATTTTAACGATTGCTTCTTATAAAGTATTTTGCACTGCCGTACCCAGAGGTGTCCTGTGACTGCCGATTTGGTAAGTGCCGGTCAGGTTTTGCGGTATAAATTGTGAACAGTTCGTGTTGGCTCGGGGCGTGTTCGCGGATCACCCTTTCGCATCGTAGTCACGCGTCCGTCTGCGTAGCCAGGAAACGTGGAATAGTGCACGCGGCGCGTCGAGACGGCCGTGAAAAGCCACGTTGCCGAGAACCTTCCATCCGGAGGAAGGCGGGACGTGCCGAATTAGGGAAAATATCGTTCATCCTCGGTGCCGTCCACGGTGGGACGACGCGACGTGCCCGATCGTTTTTCGCTCTTATCGTACTTTGCCGCGTCCTTTGGCCAGTCGCCGATTATTGCCGCGTATAACACCGGGGCTCGGTAGATTCGTGCCGATAAGGCTTGTAAAATCCTCGCGGAATCCTGTAACTGCCGAGCTCGACGCGCGAACGAGAAAATTCCACGCGAGGACAACGCGCGCGCGACCGACCACCTGCCGCGAATTTTGTAAGCCGCGCGTGGCAAATTCTGACCGCTGCCGGCTCCTGCCGACGGTACAAGACCGGTTAAATAAAGACCTGATTGCCGAAAACGATGTGTTAATTTTTCCGTGAGAAACGTCCCTGCCGCGGGGGATGCCCCGTCCTTTCCTTTCGTAGAACCCTCGGCCTGTTCGCGAGCTATTTCAGGTGTTCGTGTAGTCTCCGTCGCTTCGGAAACCGCCCTCGCGATTCATAGAGTGTTCGCGTTGTTCGCGTGGCACGTTCCCGTGCCTGGCGCCCGAATTTTGTCGTAAAATCGTGTAAAGAAGCGAGCGAACTTCGAAGCGGCGACGGACTATTTGTCGCGGGCGGAACACGTGTCGCACGGCCGCGCGTGGCCTGGCTGTAAAGCCAATCAAAGACCCGTAGTCGCTCTGTTTTTCGGCCACGAAAAATAGGCGACGTGACAATGTATGTGTGCGTGCGCGCGTATTTCCGTTTCTATGGTATCAAATTTTTCGTTAACGTTTTCTGAAAAAGTAACAACGCGATCAGAATAATGAATGATGCAATCGATGTGCCCCGCTGTAACTTAGAGCCGATTAGATTTTGGTCCATATTGGTCAAGTAGTTTTTTAGTTTTTTTCGAAAGAAGTCCATTCAACAATACAATTTATACGAGAGGATGGAAATTTTCCACCGAATAAACAAACGTAATTATATATATTTTATTTTTATTTTTTTTAACTTTAAAAAAAAATTTTTTTTAATTTCAAAACAAATTTTTTTTTTAATTATGCAACTAATGCTAATGGTACCGCTTACAATAATCGAAAAATATCCCAATGCAAGATTGAGTTATTCATCTCTACAGGGAAATGTCGCTTTAAATGATGTCAGGAATTTGTACAATATGCAGTGCCTCCAGACTGTTTCCTCAATGATGGTTATAACTATGCTTTAGAAACAACCGAATGTAAAGAAGTCATAAAACCTGATTGTTATTTACAAGACAAACATTAATTTATTTCACGAAATTATGAACAGAAATCTAAATGAGCGTGGAATATACAACTTTGCTCAAGGTACTGGTTACGTTCGAGCTTTTTTGAATAATTTACACGAGATCGCAGAACATGAGGCGAATATTCAAATAATATACACTGGTGAAATTGGAAAAAAGGTAGTAGGACATTGGATTTGCACAAGATCTGATGGTAACGGAAATGTACACATTTATGATAGTTTTAATGCTAATCGTTTGAACCATGATGTAATAGATTATTTGAATGCCCTTTATAAATATAAGAAGAAGTATATATTTCACAGAGTACAGAGAACGTTGTCTTGATGTATCAACTGTCTCCAGAAAGGCTGGTTTAAGGTGTGACGTGGCAGGTTTTGCCGACGTCCTTCCGAACTCTTAACGAAGGACCGGGTCACCTCGAGCAGTGCCGAAACGAAAGGGCCGTTGCGATCGCTCTCCCTGGGAAAATCCGAGTACCAGTGGCAGAGTATTAACGCGTTTTAAACGTCGCGCCACTGAGCGCGACGCAAAGTTACAGGATCGTAGCCGGACTCCACGAAGGAACCCGGTACCTAATTCCGACAGCTAATTGGCGAAAATACCTCGCGACGAGGCACTCAAAGGACCTATCGCAGCACCGATGCCGTACCGAACATGTCGGGATTGGGGCGAGCCCAGGCCAGCAAGCCTGGAGGAGCGGACGAGGACCTCGTGAATCGGAGATGACCACCCCCTCCGTCCCGTCAGCCCCTCACCCGGAGTAGATCACGAGCAGACTGCCGGACCGGCTCGTACCAACCTCGAGGCGCGCGGCGGAAAATCAGGGAACACCGTCTTCGGAGATCGACAAATTGCCGAAGACAAGGGGGCCCCCGATTGAGAAGCGCCCCTGCCGCGAGAATCCCTGCGATAGGCCCGAGCGTCGCACCGTCGGAATTAGATGAGGGAGTAGGCGGACGCCCCACTTCCGCGTTCCCGAGCCGACGCGAAGTAGGTCACTGTGCCACAGGATCTTTCCGAGTCGAGTTAAGATTTAAAAAGATTGCTTCCTAATTAAGTACTTTGCACTGCCGTATTCAGAGGTGTCCAGTGACTGCCGATTTGGTAAGTGCCGGTCAGGTTCTGTGTAATATTTTATGAACAGTTCGTGTTGGCTCGGGGCGTGTTCGCGGATCATACTTTCGCGTCGTAGTCACGCGTCCGTCTGCGTAGCCGGGAAACGTGGAAAAGTGCACGCGGCGCGTCGAGACGGCCGTGAAAAGCCACGTTGCCGAGAACCTTCCATCCGGAGGAAGGCGGGACGTGCCGAATTAGGGAAAATATCGTTCATCCTCGGTGCCGTCCACGGTGGGACGACGCGACGTGCCCGATCGTTTTTCGCTCTTATCGTACTTTGCCGCGTCCTTTGGCCAGTCGCCGATTATTGCCGCGTATAACACCGGGGCTCGGTAGATTCGTGCCGATAAGGCTTGTAAAATCCTCGCGGAATCCTGTAACTGCCGAGCTCGACGCGCGAACGAGAAAATTCCGCGCGAGGAAAACTCGCGCGCGACCGACCACCTGCCGCGAATTTTGTAAGCCGCGCGTGGCAAATTCTGACCGCTGCCGGCTCCTGCCGACGGTACAAGACCGGGTTAATAAAGACCGTTTTGCCGAAAACTCTGTGTTAATTTTCCCGGGAGAAACGTTCCTGCCGCGGGGGATGCCCCGTCCTTTCCTTTCGTAGAACCCTCGACCTGTTCGCGAGCTATTTCAGGTGTTCGTGTAGTCTCCGTCGCTTCGGAAACCGCTCTCGCGATTCATAGTGTGTTCGCGTTGTTCGCATGGCACGTTCACGTGCCTGGCGCCCGAATTTTTTTTGTAAAATCGTGGAGAGAAGCGAGCGAACTTCGAAGCGGCGACGGACTATTTGTCGCGGGCGGACCACGTGTCGCGCGGCCGCGCGTGGCCTGGCTGTAAAGTCTATCAAAGACCCGTAGGCGCACTATTTTCCGACTACGAAAAATAGGCGACGTGACAAAGGCAATCAGGTGACACAGTCTTTTCTAATCCTCTGAAACGAATCACATAAGTTTTGTTATCAATTCTTTTAACAATTTCATGAGGTCCAGTGTACGGAGGATCCAGTGGTTTTCGAATAGAATCAACTCTTTTGAAAACATGAGAACATGAATCTAATCCTTTATGCATAAAGGATCTTCTGTGTAAGTATTTCGTAAACCAAGCAATACTGTCGGAAGAACGTCAGGCCGAGGAGTCTCAGGACTACACATTAAGGCAGCTTTGAGAGAACGATGAAACCTTTCTATCATGCCATTGGATTGAGGATGATATGGAGTGGTATGAACATGTCTTGATCCGAGTAAATTAGCTAGTGCAGAGAAAAGGGCTGATTCAAACTGGCTTCCTTGATCCGTTGAGATTGTAATTGGAGATCCAAAATTGGCAATCCAGTTATCAAAGAAACTCCTGGCAACCGTTTCAGCATTCATATTTTTGATGGGTATTGCTACAGGCCAGAGCAATGTCACCTTCCGAAGTCAAAGTAGTGAACGGGTCCACGATGCGACGACGTCTGACATCTACCATAAGGCCATAATGAGCTAATAAATCAGCTCCAATGATGGCAGAGGCCACTCCCGCAATAATGAAAGGCCATTTAATAGACCTGCGTAAACCAAGATTAAGCTCGATCATTTGAAGACCATAAGTTGGAATCGATGTTGAGTTCGCTGCTGACAAAGTGAGTCTCTGTGGGGTCAAAGGTTTTTTAATTGCTGAACGAGGAAGGAGAGATACCACAGAGCCTGAGTCGACTAAAAAATGCATGCCAGATAGTCTGTCATGACGTGCAGGCGATTTTCTTTATATGTTCCGCCGACGCCAGCCGCCTGTACTTGCGACGGTGTACTTAGTTTTACGACTGATCAATTTGAGATATAATTGGTTTGAACGAACAAGGTTGTTCACATTTGTGAGCATCCATGCCGTACCGTCTATGAAAGAAACAATATCCAACAGAAAGCGGTGTAGGTGAACGAGCGCGTGCCGGACTACGTCTGCAATCATTCCAACGTTGATTTGAGCTTCCTTTTGACTGAACAGAAACTTTATCCAGAATTTGACGACTGAGATCAACGATTTGAATTAATGAAGCGCTGATATTGTTAAGAGTCGTCATATTTTCATTTCGACCAAAAGAGGATGATATGTAAGGAGATTGACTTTGACGTGATGGAGATAATGAACGTACACTCGCACAAGACTCTACTGCAGAAATTGAAGCGACAGCCGATGAGTTTCCCATAAGTTCATCTGCAGCTATAGAAAGTTCCTCAAGATCGGCAGTTTTGAAAATTCTTAATGGACGTTGAATATTTCCGGGTAACAAATCCAACCATTTCACACGTAGCAACTCATCAGATACCCGATCTCCTGCTAATGCCTTCATTCGACATAGTAATTGTGAAGGTTTTGTATCACCAAGTTCTAGTTGCGTAAGTAATTTGTGTAATTGACGATCCGTTGAGTCTACAAATCGACGCAGAATAGCTGCCTTAATATTATCATACTTTCCTGAATTCGGTGGTGATTTGACTATATCAGTCACCTCCTGAAGCGATTCTTGATCCAATTTTAAGAGAACAAGGTTGTATTTGGAATCGTCTGAACGAATGTGATGTATTCTGAATGCAGCCTCTACTTGGAAGAACCAAAGTTCCGGATTTGTTTTCCAGAATGGGGGAAGACGACAACTAGTAATAGCACCAACTCTTGGAATCGTCAGAGTGTCACAAATCTCTGGATCTGAGAAGCTGCTTTCAAAAGAATCTCTTCGTGTCCTGTCTTCAACTTCCGGAATAACACGACTGGTAGATGAATCACCCATCTCAGTGTGATCTTGTTGTGTTGAAATTGCAGAACGTGAAATTGGCATAATTTTGATGCACTTAATCAAACTAATCACGTCGGGGTCACCAATTTAGAATAACGTGTTCAAGAAGTTGTATTTTGAATATAATAGACTTTATTTATAGGAAATTGGTAAAACGATGTTTATTTAATGAATACCAGAAACAGAATGAACAGAAAATCAGGAAAAACATAATAACATTGAAATTAACAAAAGAACATTAATAAACAGTAACATAAAATCAATAAAACAATAAAATTGAAAATGGCGCTCTTTAAGAAAAACAAACAGAGAAGAGCGGCCGCGGTTGTAAAATTTGCTTCCTTCTAGAAGCGCCAGAAGTAACACAACGGTGAGCGGAAGAAGCATCTTGACATTGAGGTGCCACATGCGTGGGCACGCTGTCGATCAGCCAATTGGTCTAGGCTTTCTCTCGATCCTTCTGGAACGTTCTCGAACGCTCAACCGGAACCACCGGTGCGTGACGAACTTCCAGAAGGATCAATACAATAAAAGTGATTGACAACCGTCATCTGAAACTTATTACGCCACAAGTCAGCGGATTAATCATAACATTCAGCTTTTATTTCAAGTTCTCGCCTATTTCATCCTTTGTTACATATTTCGTATTTCTTAGTCATTTGACAATCTTGTACACTATCTAGTGCAAATACAGTTAAGTTATTGTAAATCCGGGTTATTACCATTTACTTTTCCGCATTCATTCCATTCAAAAATCACCGTTACATCCACTCCACAATTTCACACGTTTATACAGTCCGCTTATTCATCTCATTCACTCACGCAAACCCAAATTGCATTTTGTTGATCATCCAGATCGCTACCTTTACAGTATCTGACTTTCTAAGAAACACACAAAGAACTTCCCGATTCGTTAATTGCAGTATATTATTATCATTATTTAGTGTACGTTTTAAGACGATTATACGTTCTCAGGAAGTTCAATAGTTTTCTACTTATCAAAATGTTGCTATATGGAGTCGCATTAAACCAACTTCGTATGCTCGTTGCTCACTTAGTTCCCTGTTATAGCATAGTAATGTTGCAAAATAAATCGCAAATGCTCCACAATCAAACGCATTGTTTTGATATTGTACTCTGTGAAATATATACTTCTTCTTATATTTATAAAGGGCATTCAAATAATCTATTACATCATGGTTCAAACGATTAGCATTAAAACTATCATAAATGTGTACATTTCCGTTACCATCAGATCTTGTGCAAATCCAATGTCCTACTACCTTTTTTCCAATTTCACCAGTGTTTCGGATTGGAGCGGGTTTTCGATTCACTTCTACGAACTTTGTGAACAAAATTAAACTTTATTTTCTCCCAGAGGGGAATCGTCCACTTAATCCGAACTTTGTACAAAACTTATACAATTTAAAGATTAATTGTTTAATGTATTTTATGTGATTATTCTCGGAAGTCCGGGAACCCGATTTAGCAAGATAATTACTTTTCAAACCGGTCAGAAGACGCGCGACGTTAGAAACAGTAAGAGAATTTTGATGCCTTTGCCAGATAGATCGTTAGAGAACTGGGGATCGATCGATCAGCTGGCCGTTTTGTCGTAACCGAAGATCGCGTGATTGGTGAATCAATAGCGCGATCCACCAATCTGAGAAGGGCTCCGCGCTTGTAATCGATAGTAATCGATCACGTTGGTTATCGACAGTGCCGTCCAATGACACCGTGAGCCGACGATCGATCCCCGCTCTCGCATCGATCAATTGTCTGGCCAATAGGCCAGCCGACGCCGCTGACACACTCAGCCAATCCCAAACAACCAGTGTATATTATTTGAATATTCGCCTCATGTTCTGCGATCTCGTGTAAATTATTCAAAAAAGCTTGAACGTAACCAGTACCTTGAGCAAAGTTGTATATTCCACGCTCATTTAGATTTCTGTTCATAATTTCGTGAAATAAATTAATGTTTGTCTTGTAAATAACAATCAGGTTTTATGACTTCTTTACATTCGGTTGTTTCTAAAGCATAGTTATAACCATCATTGAGGAAACAGTCTGGAGGCACTGCATATTGTACAAATTCCTGACATCATTTAAAGCGACATTTCGATATTTTTCGATTATTGTAAGCGGTACCATTAGCATTAGTTGCATAATTAAAAAAAAAATTTGTTTTGAAATTAAAAAAAATTTTTTTTTAAAGTTAAAAAAAATAAAAATAAAATATATATAATTACGTTTGTTTATTCGGTGGAAAATTTCCATCCTCTCGTATAAATTGTATTGTTGAATGGACTTCTTTCGAAAAAAACTAAAAAACTACTTGACCAATATGGACCAAAATCTAATCGGCTCTAAGTTACAGCGGGGCACATCGATTGCATCATTCATTATTCTGATCGCGTTGTTACTTTTTCAGAAAACGTTAACGAAAAATTTGATACCATAGAAACGGAAATACGCGCGCACACACACATACATTGTCACGTCGCCTATTTTTCGTAGTCGGAAAATAGTGCGCCTACGGGTCTTTGATAGGCTTTACAGCCAGGCCACGCGCGGCCGCGCGACACGTGGTCCGCCCGCAACAAATAGTCCGTCGCCGCTTCGAAGTTCGCTCGCTTCTCTCCACGATTTTACAAAAAAAATTCGGGCGCCAGGCACGTGAACGTGCCATGCGAACAACGCGAACACACTATGAATCGCGAGAGCGGTTTCCGAAGCGACGGAGACTACATGAACACCTGAAATAGCTCGCGAACAGGTCGAGGGTTCTACGAAAGGAAAGGACGGGGCATCCCCCGCGGCAGAAACGTTTCTCCCGGGAAAATTAACACAGAGTTTTCGGCAAAACGGTCTTTATTAACCCGGTCTTGTACCGTCGGCAGGAGCCGGCAGCGGTCAGAATTTGCCACGCGCGGCTTACAAAATTCGCGGCAGGTGGTCGGTCGCGCGCGCGTTGTCCTCGCGTGGAATTTTCTCGTTCGCGCGTCGAGCTCGGCAGTTACAGGATTCCGCGAGGATTTTACAAGCCTTATCTTATATATTATTATACGCGCCAATAATCGACGACTGGCCAAAGGACGCGGCAAAGTACGGCGAGAGAAAAACGATCGGGCACGTCGCGTCGTCCCACCGTGGACGACACCGAGGATGAGCGGTATTTTCCCGAATTCGGCACGTTCCGCCTTCCTCCGGATGGAAGGTTTTCGGCAACGTGGCTTTTCACGGCTGTCTCGACGCGCCGCGTGCACTTTTCCACGTTTCCCGGCTACGCAGACGGACGCGTGGCTCCGACGCGAAAGTATGATCCGCAAACACGAAGTGTTCACAAATTATAACGCAAAACCTGACCGGCACTTACCAAATCGGCAGTCACTGGACTCCTCGTGTTCCGGCAGTGCAAAATACTTTTGATTTTTACGTAATCGTTAAAGCGACTAGTAATGTCAACGTCCTGCGGCACAGTGACCTACTTCGCGTCGGCTCGGGAACGCGGAAGTGGGGCGTCCCCCTACTCCCTCATCTAATTCCGACGGTGCGACGCTCGGGCCTATCGCAGGGGTTCTCGCGGCAGGGTCGCTTCTCATTCGGGAGCTCCCTTGTCTTCGGCAATTTGTTGATCTCCGAAGACGGTGTTCCTGATTTTCCGCCGCGCGCCTCGAGGTTGGTACGAGCCGGTCCGGCAGTATGCTCGTGATCTACTCCGGGTGAGGGGCTGACGGGACGGAGGGGGTGGTCATCTCCGATTCACGAGGTCCTCGTCCGCTCCTCCAGGCTTGCTGGTCTGGGCTCGCCCCAATCCCGACATGTTCGGTACGACGTCGGTGCTGCAATAGGTCCTTTGAGTGCCTCGTCTCGAGGTATTTTCGCCAATTAGCGGTCGGAATTAGGTACCGGGTTCCTTCGTGGAGTCCGGCTACGATCCTGGAACTTTGCGTCGCGCTCAGTGGCGCGACGTTTAAAACGCGTTAATTCTCTGCCACTGGTACTCGGATTTTCCCAAGGAGAGCGATCGCAACGACCCTTTCGTTTCGGCACTGCTCGAGGTGACCCGGTCCTTCGTTAAGGGTTCGGAAAGACGTCGGCAAAACCTGCCACGTCACAACATACACACACACATATCGAAATTTTGATAAAAATAGTCTAAAATGACTCCAAAGTCTTTTGCGACCGTTGCCGAATAGAAGGACGACCAAGAAACATAGTTGCCGTACAGCTGCCGCCTGCTGCCGTTCCTGTGGTAAGCGCCCATCAGGCTTCAATTAGCGATTGTGATTATTTTTGCGCGTGTAGCTCGGGTAGCGTATTGGCGGGTCCGCGTTCGCGTCGCGAAGGTTGACGACTTGGGTTCGGGGCTGCCGAGAATCGCGAAAGTTAGGATCGTGAGGGGCCCGAATCCTCTGGGCAACGAAATTCATTTATTTAGCGAACTCGCCTCGCACGTGGGAGCCGAGTATTATACCGGGTGTCGTCGTCAGCCTTGGGTTTTTCGATTTTTCCCGTTGGTTTGGATATAAAAGACATCTGATTCCAAATTTTCAAGTTTCTATCTTGTCTGGAAGTGGGTTAGAATTAACATGATCATCATCATCATCATCATCATCATATATTCCAAGAATTATGCATTTTGAAGTATTTATATCTCAGGTTCCACGCTAGGTAGAAATTTTCTTTTTACATGAGAATTAGTTGATAATATATCTAGCTCACATACAAATTTTGGTTACGTTAGGTTAGCGGGGAAAGCGGCAGTGACGGTGCAAATATGGCTAAAAAGTGCTTAACTGTCCTACGAGATGTACTACTCGGCAGCTTCGAGGGAGCGGGAGGGGAAACTTGGTCGCGCGCTGTCGCGCGCGTTGATATTCAAAAGTATACAAGAATATACAAGAATATTCAAAAACATACAAGAATACACAAGAATCTCAAAGAATATTCAAGAATGTACAAGGGTATACAAGAATAAACAATCATACACAAGAATATACCAGAATATACAGAATAAAGAAACATATACAAAGATATACACGAATATACAAGAATACACTATAATATACAAGAATATACAAGAGTATACAAGTATATTCAAGAACATACAAGAATATTCAAGAACATACAAGAGTATTCGAGAATACACATGATTATACAAGAATATACAAGAATATTCAAGAGAATACGATAATGCACAACAATATACAACAATATACCCGAATATACTAGAATATACTAGAATATACAAATATATACAAGAATCTCAAAGAATATTCAAGAATATACAATATTATTCAAGAATGCACACGATTATACAAGAATATTGAAGAGAATACAATAATATACAATAATATACAACGATATACACGATTATACTAGAATATACAACAATAAACAAGAGTATACAAGACTATATGAGAATATTCAAGAATATACACGAATATTCAAGAATATACAAGAATATACAAGAATATACATAATATACAAGAATATACAAGAATATACAAAAATATACAAGAATCTCAAAGAATATTCAAGAATATACAATAATATTGAAGAATACACACGATTATACAAGAATATACAAGAGTATTTAAGAGAATACCTTGCTGCCGTTACCTGGGTAAGCGTCGATCAGGCTTTCAATAGCAATTGTCCGCGTTCGCGTCGCGAATGCTGACGGCTTGGGTTCGGGACTACCAATAATCGCGGAAATCTAGTGTCGCGAGGGGCCCAGATCCTCTGGGCAACGGATCTAATATATTTGGCGAACTCGCTGCCCACGTGGGGCCGAGCAAAATACCGGGTGTCGCTGTCAGCTTTGGCCAACCTCGTCTCGTTCCACGCTGGGACGCCGTAACGTGCGCGATTTGGGTTCCGTGAATCTTGCCGACGAACGAAGCTAAAGTAGAATCGCGTATAACACCGGAATTCGGTTGTAAATTCCCCGCGTAGGGGACAAGCGCGTTAAAATCTAGTGCTGCCGAATTCGACGCGACGAAACAAAGCGCGTGCGATTAACATCCGTCGCGATATCGTATAGAACGCGCTGGCGATCATCTTTAGCGGCTGCCGACTCTTGTCGGCAGCTATGTCATTTTCCGCCTCGTTGAATAAACGATTCTTTTTTTTTAAATTATTTATTTATAAAGGTCGCATCAACATCTGGGTCATTAGCGACCAAAATAGTTACAATATTCAGTTAACAGAAGTTCGTAATTGGATTTAGAACCAGTAAAGATTGATAATTTGACATAATGTTCATTATAGATACGCTGTACATAAATTAATTTACAAAGAATTGTACATATTAATAGCTTTTAAAAATAATAAGATTTTAATAATGTTCTTATGAATGTTTAAACATTCACTTAAATTATTACTAATATCTAATCTACGTCTATGGGAGGAAAAAAGTGGGCAGTGAAGGATAATATGTTCAACAGAAAGTATAACATTGCATATAGAGCATACAGGAGGGGTATTTTTCAATATTTTATGAATATGAGTTAGGTTAGTGTGACCTATGCGGAGTCGGGTAACAATTACCTGATCTCTTCTGTTATAAATTAAGGGACAATCGTTATTACAGGTGTCTTGCCTTACCAAAAATAGTTTAGATGGAGGGGAAATAGTCCATCTTACATTCCATTCAGCTCTGATGTCTCTTTTATTAGATTAATTAAATCTCTGTGGACAGATAAACAATCATCAAGAATTCCTTTACAAGCTTCCTTGTCGCAAAATCCGCAATCTCATTTCCCGATATCCCTACATGGGAAGGAATCCAATAAAAGATTATTTCTTTATTATTTTTCTTTGCTTTGGTTAGAGCGTTATATATATATATATATATATATATATATATATATATATATATATATATATATATGAGTAATTATGGGATCTTGATTTTCCGGCAAAGATAAACAGTCTAAGATACTGGCAGAATCAGTGAAAATAATAAATTTATCTTCTTGAGAAGAGATAATGGTTTGAACAGCTTGTAAAATAGCATAAGCTTCACAAAAGAAAATTGAACAAAAATCATTAAGTTTGAAAAGTTACTGATAATTAGGGAAAATAATAGAGCATCCACATCCCTCTGTAGATTTGGAGCTATCAGTGAAAATATGAGTGTGATGAGGGTATTTTAGTGTTACCTCGTGAAATAAATTTTGAAATGTAATAGGATTAGTTGGATCCTTTGGAAATTCACGTAAGGTAGAATCTATTTTTGGGGGGAGGAGAGTCCAGGGAGGATCAGTTAGAAGAACAGTACGGAATAAATTTGGAAAAGATTTAATAGAATCCCTAATATATATCTTGATACGTTGAGAAAGAGGTTTAGGGAGTCTAAGTGAAGAAGAAGAATATAAATAATCAAGATGTTTAGAGAATACGAATGAATATGTGGGATTGGTAGGTGTAGAAATCAGTTTAGAAGCATAACTTAGACATAGCTGTTTTTTCCTAAATTCTAAGGGTAAAAGGTTACTTTCAGCTAAGATACTATTGATAGGACTAGTTTTGAACGCACCCAATGCTAGTCTTAGTCCTGTGTTCTGAACAGAGTTAAGAGAACAGAGAAGTGTTTTCTTGCGAAACGACACCGTTCGAGGGATCCTCCAGCCGCCGTACGACGGGCCATACAGGGTCCTGAATCGAGGCGCTCGGACGTTTTCGCTGAGCATCCGGGGCAAACCCGTAACCGTCACCGTGGATCGGCTGAAACCAGCGTATTTGCTGGACGCAGATCCCACGCAACCGACGACACCGGAGACAACGCGGCCAGCGTTATCGGGGCAGTCCGAGAGACCACCGCCAACACCGTTGGAGAGCACAGGGCAACCGCTCCGTCCGGGGGCACCATCGCGGGGATCGGCGCTGCCGCCCCCATCCTGACGTCTCCAGGTTTCGTGATTGAGTCAATCACTGGCGGGGGGGGGGTGATGTGGCGGCGACAGGCTGACGCCACGTCCCCGTCAATTTAGATTAATTGTTTAGGTTTAAACATTGTATGTATGAATGAGTCCGGTTGTGCGTTAGCTGCGTGAATGAATAAAGGATCTTTGTTCGTGAGAATGCATCAACGAGCGAATGGTTAGTTCGTAAGCGTAACTTCAGTCTTGTTCGAAGTCTCATCGAGAACGGTCACGCGGGCTGCGTGTTGACCGGCTGAAATAAAGTATACAAGTTTAACCACAACTCGTGACTACTGATTACTTTCTCGACGAGCAATATCCTCGTTCCCTATTGCGACATACCACCTTCAGGTCTTTAGTTACATCCAAAAATGTTTTTATTTGTAACATATGGGCGTCTAAATCCAGTGGCTCAAATTTGGTTTTCTTTTTCCTAGGGGTAATAACCCTGTCATCTTCACTTATTTTTTGTTTGGTACAGGTATCAGACAAGTTATCTGAAGAGTCATTCCTATCCTTGGGTTTGTTGATAGTTTTCTCTGAGTAATTAGAACTCGAATCCTATGTAGAAAGTGGTCTTTTATGG
The DNA here is from genome assembly GCA_963971365.1 of Lasioglossum villosulum. Classification (NCBI taxonomy): domain Eukaryota; kingdom Metazoa; phylum Arthropoda; class Insecta; order Hymenoptera; family Halictidae; genus Lasioglossum; species Lasioglossum villosulum. Next base: position 14,254,018 of record OZ020504.1, on the reverse strand, counting down.
TTTCCAGTAGGAGGTAAGAAAGAAGAATTAGAATCGTTGTTATTTTCTGTTAGAGAAGAAACGATGGTATGATCCGGTTGGGTTTCCACAACTGGAGCGGGGGAAACGGTGTTTGTTCTATCAGTATTATCAGTACGGTCAGAGGTTGTATCTAAGGAGCAGTTTTTGGCCAGATGACCCGACTGTTTACAATTGAAACATGTAATGGAGTCAGAGGATACATATATCCAGAAGGTTGTGTCGTCGAACTCAACCTTCAATGATTCTGGGATTTTGTTTATATCATCCGGGTGGATGAATATTTGACGACGAAAACTCATGATGTGAGCGTAACCAGGATCAGGAAAGCCAGCGCGTAGAAACGTCATTTTAGAACCCAATCTAATGTTCATATTCAAGAGTAGATTTTCCAGAAGGTTGTCTGGGATTAATGGGACATACATTAGACAGTATTACTCTCTTGAATTTTGACATGAGTGGGCGAATTTCAAGCTCCTTTTTGTCGATGATAATGACATGTTTAGAGTCAGTGAGTTTCGTGACTATCGTAGTATTAACCAGATATATACAAATTCTATTTAGAGAAATTTTTATGCAAATCTGATGTCAGAGGGGTTAATTATTGATCCAATTGCTTTCACATATTCTTTGATGGGTATACCTTCCGAGGCATCTATTACAATGGCTTGATCTCTAGTAGGGTACATAGATGTTCGCACAGCAGCAGCGTAGTTGGTAGTTTGAGATGATGACGATGATAAATTCTGAGTAGATGATGTCGTTGAGATTAAAGGTACCGTCTGACTCCTGTAGTCAGAAGTCAGACGAGAGTGAGAGGGAGAGGAAAAGGGTACCTTCTGCACCCTTTACTGTATCAGAGGAAATATAAAAGAGCACTATGTGACACTATTTAACAAAGAAACACAAATTAACTATTATAACCACACTGAACACGTGAACACGAAAACACGAAAACGAACTCTCGAGAGGTACAACGTAAACACGTCTTATCTCCACGACGGTCAAACCGTGTCTCCAATAAACGATTCTGATCGCGGAAAATAACGTGTTCGATTCTTGCGTAAAACCTTCCTGCCGCGAGGAACGTCTCCTGCTCTCCCCGTGTCTCTCCTGGTCCCTTAGACGAGCTATTCCAGATTCAACACGGTCGTCGTAGACTCGTGGTTTTCCAATAGTCATTGATTCGTTAAACTCAGAAATTCATAAGACACGTAGCCGTGTCTGGCGCTCGTGAATTCGCGCATGTTGTCGAAAAACCGCGAAAAATATCCTTTTGTCCAGGGTGGACCACGTGTCGTGCGGCCGATCGTAGCCCGGCGTTCCGCCTGTAAATACCCGGTGTCGCAAAGGATTTCGCCCTTCTGGCGACTCCCGATTGCCGAGCGACGTGACAATGTACATTCAAGAATATACGAGAGTATTCGAGAATACACATAATTATACAAGAATATTGTTACGTCCTTGTTGGGGCGTTTTTAGAGTAGTTAAAGAGTTTAAGATTTTAATGAGAGATATAACGCACTTTTGAACCTACCTGTATTCACCGGCTTCGGTTCGGGTAATTGAGGGTACTTTTAAATGAAAATGGCTGTAAATAAGGATGTGGAACGTAGAAATCGACGTTTGGTATTTTATAATGATTTTGAAGATTGATTTTAAATGTAACAATTGAACAAAGTATATTTTATAAATGAACAAATTCTGAATACATAGAGTTGTTATGAATTATTATAAATGTTAGTATTTACCGATGGATGTGTATCGCTTGGTCTCAATATGTCTTTTGTCGATAATGCAAATGATGGTGATGACGATGATTATGATGAAGATGATGACGCAGAAAATAATGAGTACAATACAGCGGGTGTAACACGCTCTATAATTGTATAACTTCGCTTTATATCCAAATTCAGCAATTTAACGACTGAACAGAAAGTTGGTATTTGACGAACGAGAGGTGTTGTTGAACTTTTAATTGTCGACTGACTCTCCTGATGAGGAGGCACCCTTTTATAGATGTGTTGATCCATTGTTCTTCGCTTAATCTTCTTACGGTGGATGCATGCTCATCAATTTCTTTGTAACCAGTTTTTCTTCTTAATCCATCGTCTCTCTCGACCGGACACACGATATTCAATTCATTTGCACCGTTCTATTATCACGTATCGTTCGACCGGACGTATGATATTCCATTCATTTGCACCGGACCACTGTTCAGCAATCTTTTATCAATTTTTTATATTCTTCGATAACGAATAAATCTCAACGGAAGTTTCTTTACTTAATCGTTCGCATATTATGTTTAGAATTATTTCATTTGTTTAAAACAAATTTCACTATGAATTAGTTCGGTGAAGGTTTTAATTAAAAAAAGAAGTTTAGTTTTGAAATAGATCACATGAGTTAACAATCCTATGTAGTTCGCTGCAAAATATATCTTATAAACTCTTCGTAATTCGATCGCTCGCAGTACGGTATAAAATACGATAATTCAATATTCAATATAATATTTGATATACTAATCGGTTACAATTCTCGCGCAATATTAATAAAACAAATAAGAAAAGTAATATATGATTGAGTTTATTAATTATTATTTATGATAGGACCACCGGACGTGTCAATATACAAGAATATTCAAGAGAATACGATAATGTACAATAATATACAACAATATACCCGAATATACTAGAATATACAAGAATCTCAAAGAATATTTAAGAATATACAAGAATATATAAGAATATATAAGAATATACACGAATATTCAAGAATATATAATAATATACACTGATATACAAGAATATACAAGGATATCCAGACCATTCAAGAATATAGAATAATATACACGAATATACAAGAATATACAAGCAAATACAAGAATATTCAAGAAAATACGACAATGTTCAATAATATACAACAATATACACGAATAAACAATGTTACGTATTAGAAGGGGGTAAAACAGGTCACTTCACTTAGAAATAAACTTTATTTCCCTAACTAGGGTTCGTTCAAATTGTAACTGAAACTATGTACAGATCAATGTTTTATCAAGCCCAACCACAAGCTCGTTTTGGCTAGATTTGTTGAATAAAGAGAGTTAGATGTGAACGAGATGAATATTTAATGAGGTAGATATATTCACTTGTAGAATAAGTGAATCCCGATTTTGAATCGACTTACTCGCGAAAACCGGTCAAGAGACGCGCGACGTTTTCTGAAGGAACGAGTGAGAACGATTAACGTACGTTGAGATCTCGCTGTTATGCGTGAATCCGCCAATAGCTAGGCGGCGCAGTAAATCGGCACGTTCACGCTGCCGAAACACTCGGCCAATCCCAAAGAAACTATAATATACAAGAATATACAAGAATATCCAAGACCATTCAAGAATATACAAGAATATACTGTTACGTTGTACCAACGTTTTGCTTCGGAATTTGCTCGAACGAGCAAATTCTCGGGATCTATAATTCGCGCGAACAAATCGTGGCCGTTACGCCTAATCGAAACTCTATTTTCGTGCCACCTTGATCAAAAGGTATACATGTACATACATACATACATACATACATACATATATACATATATATATATATATGTATATATATATACATATATACATATATATATATATATATATGGCGTCCGTGGCTTTGTCTAGGAGTTATTATCGAAAAACACGGACCAATCAGAGCCCGGCTATAGCGAACGGAGTCCGACTCGGCGACAGGTCTCGCTTAACGCGGTGTCGCTATTGGCCGAGCCAGAATGAATCCACTGTAGCCGCGCTCTGAGTGGTCCGTGTTTTTCGTTAATAACTCGTAAACGAAGCCGCGGACGCCATTTTTGCAAAGGAAAATATCGCTTTAAATTACCCAAGGAACCTCCCATTTCCGGGAGTTACACTTATTCTGGGACACCCTGTATATATATATATATATTTCGAGAAGGAAGAATATATATATATATATATATATATATATATATATATATACATTCGCGTCAAATCACAATCATGAGACGCCGGTGCGAGCGAACTCCGGCATAGCAACACCTTCGAGAATTTCGGCAACGCGGAGAACAATACATCAATAACAATATAAATCGTATGATCGAGAACAATTAATGTCACGCTCCACCGAATTCTCATGGTCCGCGCTCCCATTATAAATATGGCAAGATTCGCGCTCTGCGACAGTTCTCTGTGACAGCTTCTCGAAATCGTTTCGCTTCTAATTTCGTCATCTGACCTGATCGCATCGTATCTTGCTATATTCGTTTTGTTCATTTCAATTTTCATCTATCTCATTTCTTTTGTACTATAATTCTAGTTCGTAATTTAGTTTAGTGCGCATTGTTCTATTATAGTTAATTAATTTTAGTTTCGTTTATCAAATTTTGAATTGCGTTAATTCCTAAGTTTAGTTATAGTTATTTCCGTAGATTTAGTTATTTCATTTATATCGCGTTCGTGTCGTTATCTCGCCATCGTGCAGTGTTCTAGTTTAATTTTCGTTTTCGTAGCTATCGCGTAATTTTGTATTCAGCCACTTTCTTTTAGTTATTACACGTTGATTTAATTTACTTTTTTATTTTCTTTTCCTATCTCTCGCAGTGCGTTAGATCACGTCGGTGCTGTTGTGTTTCCCGAATGCCGCGTTGCGCCGGTCGCAAGTATCAGCTCAAGAAGCTGTTCGGAGGACTCCTTCGGGAGGGAAAAGGGACCACATACGACGTGAACCTCGGGATCCCCAAAACCCCGCGTGTTTTGAGCGACGTAATTTTTACCGGTACGGTTCGGATCATCGACCCGAAGAAGATCGGCCAAGATAAGGCGCCCGAGGCCCGTCCACCCGCGAGTTCGACCCCGTGGAAACCTGTGCCTATCACCTACGCTCCGAGTCTCCCTCCGTTAGAGGAGATTTGCATCGACGACCCGCGTTACGAGCGTTACGCCCTACGCAGACTCCTCACCTTGAGGTGGTATTATTAAAACCATCGTTTCTTCTCTCTCTCTCTCCCTGTCGTTCCACGACAGGGCAACGAAACCCGAGTATAACGTTTCGGCACGGAACAAGTGATAACGCGAGTGAGTGTGCGCGCGCGCGGTACAGCGTCGGTGCCGTTCTAACGTATAAGTATTTCCTTTTGGTTTAATAAATCGGTGTTCCGCCTCGTACGTCTGAGCCCACCAGGGCCCGGTACAATCGGAGGAACACAGATCCTCGCGACTGGACCTCCCCTGTTGCCTTCCGAAACGCCGATATTTTCAGATTCCAAGAATCAGTGTTCTTCCTCGTACGTCTGAGCCCACCAGGGCCCGGTACAATCGGAAGAACACGGATTGTCGCGTCACGATTCATCCGCGCTAAAACACAAAACCCGAATCTCTACGCGCTTCGTACCGCACTCACCGTGACGTCAGCGGCCGACGAGGGCTATCGCGACCGTCGAACCGCGCCTTTACATTATTCAAACTCCGGCTGCTCTCTTACGAGTGACGCGTCGCGACTTCGCTCAACCCCGCTTCTTATCTCTCTATCGGACAACCGAAATCGGCCCTGGTCAGACGTGGACGTACGTGCCACGTGGACCGAAGATCGCGAAAGGTCCATAAAACCCGTTACGACCCCCTTCCAGGACGTAACAGTACAATAATATACACGAATATACAACAATATACAAGCATATAAAAGAAAATACAAGAACCTCAATGAATATTCAAGAATATACACAAATATTCAAGAATATACAATAATATGCAAGAATATTCAAGAGAATACGATAATGTATGATAATATACAACAATATATATGTATATACAAGAATATACAAGAATATTCAAGAACACACAAGAATATTCGAGAATATACATGATTATACATGTATCGGAACGGGATGCGAACCGCTCGATACTTAACGAGAAGGCGCCCGAATCACACAGCGCTGTGTGCGAAGTTGAAGGATAAAATAGAAGTTTCGCGGTACACTTGAATTATAACGACAATAAGTGGACTGTATTTTGAATATGAATGAAACCGTACAATTAAACTGGCTTAAAACTTTAAGTATAGAGTTTCGCTTTAATATGCGATTACGTCGACGACGCGAATTCCTCGAACGAGCGAAAGAAGAACGGAGAGATTTCGAAAACGGGTTTAAGCGATCGATTGTCAGAAATGGAATGAGATCAGTATTCTCGGAACCAGCGCGATTCCGAATTCTAGGAAACCGCTGATAGGCCGATTGAGGATCACGCGATGATCCACGAACGCGGATTCGTGCGTCGCGGATCATGCGACGACACAGGATCTCGGATTGAGGAACGATCGAGAGATCGCGAGAAGGGCGACGGGGGAAACGAAGACTCGTTTCACGAGGTACCCGCGTTCGGTGGATGAGGTCACGACGGAGCGAGGGGAGCGCAAAACAAACACCTCGCCGTAGTGAGCGAATCGCGAACAATACAAGAATATACAAGAATATTCAAGATAATACGATAATGTACAATAATATACATGTTTTAGCTGCCGAAATTTATCTATTTCACGAGCTACGGTTCGTCATCCGCCAAATTAATTTTGGATAATCGATTGAGTATTACGATGGATCTGGTGAGGATGGAATGAAGGAATCGCGTTTCGTCCCAGAATTGTCGATGGATTCTTCAGTAAGGCTGATCCGACAAGTCCTGCCTTATACGCGCGCAGATCTTCGGTAGGTCTGTATTGACTCCGACATGCTGTCAACGGTCGAGAGTGAGTACAGACACTCCGATGGGACTAGACTTGCCCGTTCTCGATTGCAGTGTGAAGAGTTTCGATGTCAGGATCGAACTGAACTTTCCACTCTTTCATCAATCCCCGATGAGATGTTTTTGTTGGCTCCTCGTGGATAGAGAGGTTGCCTTAGGTGTAAGGAGGAACTCGTCATCTATTATGATATGAGAGGAAGAAGTCCGGATTAGTGCTATCAGTCGTTCAAGTTCCAATCAGGAAGCCCGCAATTGTTCAAACCTCCTTTCGCAATGATCTAGCGGACTGTCTAATTGGAAGGAGGAGTGGGACACTATACCTGATTTGAGAAATAAGGAGTTTCGGTAATGTAAAATTGCTTGAAGATTGACCGATGCACCCTCGAACTGTGTCGTAAAAAATTTGACCTTCTAACTGGGACCCGAGCCCCACGAACGCGAGGGTTTTAATTTCTGCATTAATGGTCGCGGACCGAGGGTAAGTTGCTCGACGGTTACAAGATACCTGGAGTTTATTACGGTGCCATCTGTGATATAGAAAATTGCCTTAATCTCCGAAACAGTCTCTTAGTCACGTATGTCCGGCAAAACAGATGCGAAAGAAACCTTCTGGGACTCTATTGTGTCTAAGTCTCAAACCTTAACGGTGTCATAAAGAGTGGCTCGATGGACGACTCTTATTTTATAACTATTTCGGCGAGGGAACGCTTCTGTCTGAAAACTACGGTTCTAGCGACGGAACACAACAAAATACACGAATAAACTATAATATACAAGAATATATTATAATATACAAGAATATACAAGTTTATACAAGAATATTCAAGCATATACAAGAATGTATAAAATTATACACGAATATGCAAGAATATACAAGAATATTCAAGAAAAAACGAAAATGTACAATCATATACAACAATATTCAAGAATATACAAGAGTGTACAATAATATACACGAATATACAAGAATATACATGAATATACAAGAATGTTTTATAATATACAAGAATATATTATAATATAGAAGAATATACAAGAGTATACAAGAATAAATTATAATATACAAGAATATTGTAGGATATGAACTATAAATAACTTGATACGTTCGTTATTTAAATGTTTTAAGATTTAATTTCAAATATATTGAGTACAACTTTTAAACACGTCTTTACTTTTACAACTGTCAAACCGGAATGAATCAAACAACGTAACTAATCAACAAGAAGAACGCAAAATAAATCGATAAGTCACAAACATCGAATCGTCGCGTCGTTACAGTTACTAACGACGCAAGATTCGATGGAACTCTCGACGATTACAGACGACTTCTCCCTACAATATATTATAATATAGAAGAATATATTATAATATAGACGAATATATTATAATATACAAGAATATAGAAGAATGTACAAAATTATATACGAATATACAAGAATATACAAGAATACACACGATTATACAAGAATATTCAAGAAAATACGATATTGTACAATAATATACAACAATATTCAAGAACACTCAAGAATACACCAGAATATTCGAGAATATACAATGTTCCGTCGCGTCGGAACAGGATACGTGGGTTTCTTTCGTACAATATTTATGGTGCATTCGTGACTAAAGTCCTCCTTGCAGATTAAGTAAACTAGGGTCATTCAGCGACCAATCGAGGCATTGCCAGATGCCTAATTCTTTGTACGCTTTAAGGACAAGGTGCCATAAATTTGACTCTCAGAACGATAACCCTAGGTAGTGTCAAATTACCGAGCTCCGTCGTTGACCGAGTCAAGTATCGTTTCACTCCTCCTTTCCAAGGTTCCATCATGGCTATAGGACGGAGATCTTAATAGTCAAAGTGTGCTGATTGGTGAATGCAACATTCGGCAGGAACCAATCAGTGTATTTTCGGTCTCATCGCATAGGAACAAGAAGTCGAATTCCGACAGTTCCTTTTTAGCTTAACTTTCCTTTTTAGACAGTTCCTTGCAATCACGTAATCCATTGAATTGACTACCCAATATTAATTTGGCGGGTAGTAACACACGTCGTGCGAGAAAATTCGCTAGTCTACGCGTCCACGTTTACCGGGCTCAAGCCTTACAACCTTGAGTGGAATCAATCCGCAGAACGTTCGCGAGTGTCCTTCTAAATTCACTTAAACGACGACGCAACATACAAGTATATACAAGAATATTCAAGAATACACATGATTATACAAAAATATTTAAGAGAATCCGATACTGTACAATAATATACAGTAATATACAAGAACATTCAAGGATATACCACAATATTCGAGTCTGTACAAAACCGAGTGGAGTCGATGTTAGCGAGCGCGTGAGTTCGTCCGCGACAAACAGACACCTGCCCGCCGCTCGTGTCCCCCGCGACCATCAGCAAACAAAACGCTTGTCGCCGAGGACAAAAACTAGATCGCGAGCGGCTTACGAAACGTTCGACGATAATACAAAAAACCTGCTCGTCGGTTCTCGAGCACCAGCGAAATTCGCGGCGGACAGACATCCATCGACAAGCAAAGCGAACGTTTGTATACCGCGTGTTCTTATTAATAAACGTGTGTATCATCGGAACAACGTCTTTCTTCACATCCTTTCCTCCAGTGTTCTTTCTGAACACGATCGGCAAATCCGCGAGAGTCTCGATCGCGAACAGAGACAGTGAAGTATATACAAGAATTTAAATTAATACTTGTATCGTCGAAACCTCTCCAACATGGAGAAGTTCCGTGTTTCAAATTAACGTGAGGATGTGTAGGTAGGAAAGGATTTATTTTAAATGAATAAAACTGAATTGAGCCGAAAATAATCTGAATAGTTTAATGGCTCGTTGGGAAAAAGCCTTGCGGCATAAAAAACCCAAGAAAACAAAGTTCGTACATAAAATTACAAGACGACGATGAAGGTGTAAGCGTTTAGATGCGATATAATATAATATTTAAGAGTTCGTGTGTACGACTCGGCAGATTTGGTTCTGCTGGATCCCATATGTATGATGGTGTGTGCTTGGCACGACTTGGTGGAGGTTGACTCCATGGGATCCGTCGAGTGTGTGTCTGCGTGTATTAAACGCGTATTTTGGAAGTATGACTTCCGTTATTCTTTCGAGAATGATTGGGTTTGTGCCTGGCACACCCTAGCAGAGATTGACTCTGAGGACCCATGTATGATACATCTGTATCTTATAAGGGGGTTGTGCTTGGCACACCCTCGCAGAGATTGACTCTGAGGACCCCTTATAGTTTTGTTCAGAAATGTCTTAAATATCGATTATTCGGTTAACAATATTGTCGCGTAACCTCGCTCGTACTGCACACACTACCGCGGTTCGCATACGAATGTCTAATCTCTTCTTTGTCCGGGGAAGTTTTAGGAATATATCTCCGGACGACTTTCTCTTACCCTGCGCGAATGTTATTTTTACGATCCCGAAAACAAACATCTGGGTCCAACCGTCGCTTTCGTCCCTTTTCGAGGACCCAGGAAAATCCCGGCTTCGCGTAGCCGACCGACCGTTAGGGTTAGCGCGCACGTGGCTTTCTTGGGACCGACCCGTACTAAAACTATAAACAAAAGACGTCCGGTCTGGCCTATGTCACAGGACACGAACTGTCCTCGGTCCTCCACTTCAGACCCTGGCCTTGAATGTCATAAAATCGTGAAACCCTCTTCGTCGCGATGAAGATTTATGATCGCGGTCGAACAATACTTCCTATCAGCATTTAAGTTTTGTACACTTTGTTTCTGAATTCAAGTTTCTGCTTATATAAATCCAGCTTTACAAATTTTCTTTGATTAAGTGTTACATATGCAATACTGAAATGTTCTATTCTTGAAGATGGTTTAAACTGAGACCGAAACGTTGAATTTTTCATGTAATATTTTTGCAAACTTGCTTATTGTCTAATTGATCGAACCAGTGCACCGATAACATTAAAATCACCATTCAGAGTTCAGAGATTAGAATTCAGAGGTCAGGAGTCAGATATCAGAGTTCAGAGGTCAGTCGTCAGAGGTTAGAGGTTATCACGCTGCTTATTTGTCCGGGTCCCGATACCAGGTACCGAGAGGCGGAGAAATAAACGGCTACGGGTTTTATAGGTGAAAACCGGGCTGCGTCTAGCCGTGGTAGACACAGTCCACCCGCGATAACTAACGCGAATTCGAAATTCTCAACCAATACTTTACGGTTTCGGGCGCCAGGCACTCAGAGGTACCACACAAAATCATACGCGATAAGGGAATCTCGAATTCACGTTCGCGAGGACCAGAATAGCTCAATAAGGGCCAGGATTACACGCAGGATCGGGCAGGACGTTCCCCACGGCGGGAACGGACCTCGTGAATGATTCGTACAATCTTTTATGTGAACAAGATCATTTATTAGCGGCAAAACGACAACTATTGCAAGAATGAAACTGAAGTATGGAATCTATTGTGTGGACAGTCAATATGTAAATGATATAAATTGCGGTAAACGGAAAACAAAGTAATACGGTGGGATCGGCAACCAGCCGACCAGTACGCGGTTCGAGGAGACAAGATGGCCGCGTTGGAATTCGTACGACGCCGGTTGCACGTGCGTAACAATCCGCGAAGAACGAAAGTGTACAAATTCCCGGTGTTAGACGCGTTTCTCGGATTAAACAATATTACCCGCGTCGGCAGCGAGCCGAGATGTTGGGCCGGCGCGGGGTCGAGATGTAATTGACCAAAAATTAACAAGATGACTGCGCGCAGCAATTTCGCTATCGAACGGTTCGCGAACGCGTGATTTCGCACCTCGGAAGCCTAACTAGTCGCTCTCACTGGGAACTCGCCAAAGGAACACGAAACGGGCAGCCGATTCACGGCACACGAAACACGTGGTCGCCAAAAGGACGACCCACGTAAAAACCGACACAAAATCACGAACGCTGCTCGAGCCACTACAAATGATCGCGAATCAATAATAATCGATTTTAACTGAATCTGGTGGGCACTTACCAACGGCAGCAGATAGTAGGAAGCGAAACGGCAGCTTTTACAATTTTACTCTGCGACGCACACGCGGTTATAATAGTACGGCAGCAATACAATTATTCGCTCGGAAAGCCTATGCAGCAGTGACGCGAATTGTCGGTGGCTCGAGGAAGCGGAAGTAAGGCGTCCCCTACTTGATTCGGTTTTTCAACCACCAATCACTGATCCAGAACCGCTCGAGCCGCTCCTGCAGGGACCAATAATGTTGCGGGACGAGACGTCGACGGAACGATTCTTCGCTGTTCTCTTCGTGGTCCCTTAGTCCCTCGTCGGCGCCTCCAGGTTGTTCAGCCTGGGCTCGAGGATCCTTTCCAATTCCTCTGCAGAGGGTGTTATTTTGGTCCGGCGTTCCGATTGGGCTTTCGAGACAGCAGCTTGGAATCTCCTTTTTCCGGCGATTTGTTACGTCGGGGCTCCCTGAGCCTACGCTACGTTCCTGCAATCTTTCCGTCGCGCCAATCGGCACGACGTTCACAAATCTACAGTATCGGAACTTAGTTCTTACGACGTCCCAGAGAGAGCGCTTACTGCTAGCGATTTCTTAATTATCCTGCTAGAGGGTGGTCCGGTCCTCGCGATTTTACTTTTGGGTTTTCTTACTATTGTATCATCGGGACGTGGTTATTTTGTCACGTCACAACTCCTCCCCCCCCAGGGAGGACCGGACCTCCCCGATGGCAGTTATCCACCAGATTCCTGTGGTCTCGGCTGCTAGGCGTTCTCTTTAGGCGTTTCCTCTCAGTGATTAGACAAACTTTCTAAATACACACAATATACTTCACATAAGTTACGTTCACAAAGTTATACACTTACCCCTATCACCAAATTGTATGTTGCGCACGCCACTGTGGTTTTTGTATCCTACTTCCGACGAGACGTTTCCTATTCTTTCCGATATCCTGAATGGTTCGCTATCTATTGTTGCCTACTTCCGCACGCATTTCATTCAGGTGGGGGAATGAGGGTTTACGTATACTTTGAAGAAAACGTAATGCTTAATGGTTTCCATATACTGTTTTTAATTTTGATTGAGTATCTATTTTCCCATTATTACTTAAACTAGCTGGTTATTGTTGCTCGCTCGCTTCGCGAGCTCGCGAGTAGGGTTGTTGTTGCGAAAGGGTTAGTGGTACACATTGCTAGTGGGGCATACAGCTCTTACTGGTTTTTTTATTTATTTTGTGTGTGACTCTCCACGAGCCACACAAAGAACTTCCCGATTCGTTACTTGTAAGCAGTAACATTAGCATTAGTTGCATAATTTAAAAAAAAATGAAATATATATAATTATGTTTGTTTATTCGGTGGAAAATTTCCATCCTCTCGTATAAATTGCATTCTTGAATGAACTTCTTTCGAAAGAAACTAAAAAAACTAAAAAATCTAAAAAACTACTTGACCAATATGGACCAAAATCTAATCAGCTCTAAGTTACGATGGGGCACATCGATTGCATCATTCATCATTCTGATCGCATTGTTACTTTTTCAGAAAACGTTAACGAAAAATTTGATAACATAAAAACGGCCATACGCACACACACACACACACACACACACACACACACATACTAACAATTTGATAAGAATAGTCTAAAATGACTTCAATAACCATGAAACGTGAAGATCTGCTAAAAAATCGATTTTCCATTTTCGGGGTAATTACAGTAACTTCCCTATGAATCGGGAAGTTAATAAATGTTTTCGCCGTTTCCTTACGGCATCAACTAAATATAATTAATTTTATTAAAAGACGGCAACAACTTAGTATATTTCCCCTTATTTGATTGGGCTTGTCGTACACGGCAACAACAAATAATTAGTATTTTCCTAGTAGGAGAAGTTTATCGTTAACGGCAGCAAACGGAGCGCAAAAAGATTATTTTAATATAAACTATTTTAAGTATGATATGATTTGTTTCACTCTTAATGTCTTTTAACTTATTTTCTTCCTAAAATTCCCAGTGGTATCTGGGGTCGGTGACGTATCCCCAGGGGTGGTGTGGTCCTCCCTGTTTCCAATCTTGCCTGCACTTGGGGCAAGACTAGACCGTATACCCCAGTCTGCCGCATCGGAAGCAGTATGTGGAGGCTGGTTTGTTGCACCAGCGGTGCCTATGGTCCGGGGCTCCGCCCCTCCAACAGCCGTTCTGTCTATCAATTTTATTTCTCCCGGTTTTGCCAGTTCTTGTTGGCTATCTCTATTTCTCTGTATGATTAATCTGGATCGTCCACGGGGTTGCGCAATTTTTAGTCCCGGCAGCGTTACCGTAATTGGCCCTACTAGCGACCATTCTTGTTTTATCTTCTCTTCGTCTTTTTCTTTTTGGAAGAGTTCTATGCCTACTTTGTGGAGTCTGCCAAAACTCCTCGATCCTTTCTTCCCGGGTGGGCTTCCTGCTTCCTTCCGACAGCCAGAACTGGGCTTCGATTTCTTCTGCCCAGGTTATTGTTGTAATTTCGGCAGCTCGGTCCGTGTCGTCTTCCTTCTCGCCTGCTGCCTCTTCCTTCATACCGTCTTCTTCGTTTTCTACGGCAGCATCCCCGTAGGCTACGGCCTCTTTGTCGTGGGCTGCTTCTTTGATGAATCTCGCTTCCAGGTTCTCTAGGGCCTCCCCCAACGACAATCCCGACCTGTCGAGGGTTTCCTCCCCCTTTTCCTGTTCAGGCAACTCTTCTGCGGACGCGTATTCTGATCCTGAATCGTCCTCTTCTTCTTCCACCATGACCTCTTCGAGGTCCTGTTTCGAGCTGCTTCTCGGCAGCATTATACATCTTCTGCTAGTCTGCGTTGCCACGGTCCTCTGCTTCTGCCGATTCTCCTTAATTCCCCAGTGGGTGAGTGCCTGGAGGATTTCCTCTCGGTCCTCGGAGAATTGGATGTTCTCCAGTAGGGCGCACATTTCGTCTTTTACGCTCGGCATCTTCGTTTTTAATGTTTTAAGCTGAAATAAATGTTTCAATGGTGATATAGTTGTTCTTTATACTTTTTAACTCGTCATGGTGGTGGAAGGTACAGTTTCAAGTCAGAGATGTGGGATTTCCCTGCGTTTTCGCCGCCTAATGTCGCTAATATATATACCCCTGGTGATAGTTTTGCCTTTACTTTAAATGGGCCTGCATATTTCGGTACTAACTTAGCCGCGATTTTATTTGCCGCCGACGACAAACCTCGTTGCCTTTTCAATACTATTCCCCCACTTTGAATTGAGTGTCCCTACGTCTAAGATTATAATAATGTGCCTACCTCTCGTATGCTTTTTCTAAATTCTCGCTCACCCAGCTGCGTAACGTCGCTAACTGGGTGATCCTTTCTTTCCATCCGTCGACCGGTGCGGCTTCCGGCTCGACTGGCGGTTCGGCAGCATTTCGCAAACATTTAATTGGTTTAGGTTCTCGTCCGAAGTTCAAGAATGCTGGTGATGTTCGAAAAATCGAATGGTATGCCGTATTATACGCGAATCTAAATTTCCCGAGGTTTTTATCCCAATCTCGGTGATCTTTCCCTATATATGATACCATCATTGTTTTTAATATTCGTTCACCCTTTCCACCGGATTTGCTTGCGGGTGGTATGCGGGTGTTGTCGTTAATTTTATACCGTATATCGCGGTTACTTCTTTAATTGCCTTGTTCACAAATTCCGTACCGTTATCCGTTAATAACACATCCGGTGTGCCCCAACGCGAGAAAATGAGCTCTTCGAGCGCTTTTGCGATATTTTCCCCGGTCGCCCGGCGGAGCGCTACACATTCTACCCATTTCGTGAATAGGTCCTGGATCACCAGGAGGTAGGAGTGCCCATTTTT
Source organism: Lasioglossum villosulum (assembly GCA_963971365.1). Classification (NCBI taxonomy): domain Eukaryota; kingdom Metazoa; phylum Arthropoda; class Insecta; order Hymenoptera; family Halictidae; genus Lasioglossum; species Lasioglossum villosulum. Next base: position 14,238,387 of record OZ020504.1, on the reverse strand, counting down.
GCTTCGAGGGAATGGGCCCATAATATCGGCAGCAATTACTGACCATGGGATCTCTATACGGCGCTTCCCCATCAACCCTGAAGGGAGTGTTTGCTCCACGCGGCTACGTCTTTAATTGCCTTGTTCACAAACTCCGTGCCGTTATCCGTTAATAATACGTCTGGTGTGCCCCAACGCGAGAAGATTAGTTCTTCGAGCGCTTTTGCGATGTTTTCCCCGGTCGCCCGGCGGAGCGCTATGCATTCTACCCATTTTGTAAATAGATCCTGGATCACCAGGAGGTAGGAGTGTCCGTTTTTGCTTCGAGAGAATGGGCCCATAATATCGGCAGCAATTACTGACCATGGGATCTCTATACGGCGCCTCCCCATCAACCCTGAAGGGAGTGTTTGCTCCACTTTCGTACGTTGGCATACGGGACAGCGTCTTACGTATTCTACTATAGTTCGATACATCCCAGGCCAGTAATACTTCGACGCTATCCTATGGTATGTTTTCTCTATACCTAAATGTCCCGATTGTTCGTTATCGTGTCCCTCTTGCAAAATTTCGGTTCTCCCATCCTCCGGGATTACCAATTTCCATTCGACGTGATCCGCGCCTAATAGTTCCGCTATTAGAGGGTCTGTACGGCGATAATATAATTTCCCTTTGCGAATGGACCAGTCCCTATTATTTTCTGGGTTTTTCTCTACTGAAGTTATTTTCTCCGTATACCAATTTATTTTCACGGCAGCGGCCAACGGTACTTGTTCTCCGGCATCAATGTCATCTTCAAACATTCGCGATAATGCGTCCGGCACCTTGTTCAATGCGCCCTGGCGATATACGATGTTGAAATCGTATTCGAGAAGCTGCAATGCCCAACGTGCCAATCTACCGGCAGGGTTTCTCAAATTCCTTAGCCATGTCAGACTATTATGGTCAGATAATACGGTAAAACGGTAACCTTCTAAATAGGGTCTGAATATTTTTGTACAGCCCACACAATAGCTAAGCACTCCAACTCTGTTGCGGAATACTTTCTCTCTGGATTTGTGAGGGGACGGCTCGCGAATGCAATTACTTTTTCTAATCCATCGACCTCTTGCGCTAATACTGCTCCCAGTCCTACTGTGCTCGCGTCGGTTTGAAGTACGAACGGCAGCTTAAAATTTGGGTAGGCTAAAGTGGGAGCGGTAGAAATCATATCCCTCAGAACTGTGAAGGCAGCTTTTTGGCCGTCTCCCCATTCCCATTTATTTGTCTTTCGTAATAATCCGTTTAACGGTTCGGCAGCCGTGGCGAATCCCGGCATGAACCTCCTGTACACGGATGCCATCCCTAGGAATCGCCTCAGCTGCTTCTCGTTTTTCGGTGGTGGATATTCTACAATTGGTTTGATTTTCTCCGGGTCCACCCTTAGCCCTTCCTGACTGACTATAAATCCCAAATACTTTACTTCTTCTCGGCAAAACTCACATTTCTCTGGGTTAACTTTAAGCCCGGTCGTTTTTATTTTCCGTAGCACACGATCCACCCATTCTAGATGTTCTTTGAATGTTTTCGTTACTATGATTATATCATCTAAGTAGGCAAATGCATGCGGTTCCATTTCTGGGCCGATGAGTTTGTCTAATAATCGTTGGAACGTGGCTGGGGCTCCTGTTAGCCCATACGGCATACGGCAGAAATGAAAAAGTCCCTTGCCCGGTACTGTAAAAGCAGTTATTTCTCGGCTTTTCTCATCTAATGGTATTTGGAAGTAGGCCTGACTGAGGTCGATGGTCGATATATATTTTGCGGAACGAAGTTTGTCTAAAATATTCGTCATTAACGACAGCGGGTATGCGTCTTTCTTTGAAACTTCGTTGACTTTTCGAAAGTCTAAACAGAATCGATATTTTCCATTTGGTTTCTTGACCATTACAATAGGACTCGACCAGCTACTATTCGATGGTTCTATTATGCCGTCGGCCAACAAGGTATCTACCTCCTTGTAAATGGCATCTTGCACTTTAGGGGATACCGAATAGTACCTTCGCTTTATTGGCGGATGGTCGCCCACGTCTATTTTATGACTGGTCAGGTCCGTTACACCGTTCATTTTCTCGAATTCTGCCAACGAAGTCTTAAGAAATTTCTCTAACCGTGTTCTTTCGTCCGCGTTCACTAAATGCAATCCGCAACAGAGTGGCTGTCTTGAACTGTCACTAAACGGAAACCTTTCCTTCGGACGCGATGCAAAGTACCACTCTGCATTGTGAAATTCCGCGATAATCCCGAATGACGCGATGGTATCAATTCCTAACAATAACCACGTCACCAAATTGTCCAAAATTCTCGCGACAATTTCCTTTTCTTTATTGCGTAAGCGGAGACGAAACATTGCTTGTTCTGTTGACCGATCCAAAGCTCCTGTTGCTAGGAGGAAATAACACGTTTGTTCTGCCTGTTGTATAAAAACGGCAGCGTCTTAAATTTTCTCCACTAATTCCCTACTCGCGAACGTTATTGTTGAACCCGAGTCTACTAGTGCGTTTACCTTGCAGTTTCCTATATACGCGTCGATTGTTAATAATAGATATTATTTCTTCCGGGGTCCCTCTGGTCCGCTCGAGTGACTCCCCCTCCCATTTCCCGATGGCCTATTGCATCTTCGGCACTGTCTTAACGTTATCCCCGGGGCCCCGCATCGGAAACAATGGATCATTGGTTTAGCACGACAGTCTTTTGATCTGTGTCCTTTCTTTCGACAATTCCAACACTCGAGGTCGTCGTCGTTACGTTGGTTGGCGTTCGTTTCGACGCCTCGAGGTTGGTTTCGCGTATACTGTTCCGATCGGTGCGGCGGAGGGTAACGCTGGTTGTAAAATCTACCTGTTGTCCCGGTAGCGTTGGAAACGTTCGCACATTGTTCTGTGCGTCCCTGATAATTATCTTTATTTTTCCTATGTACGCGCGAGTGGGGGTGAGGGGGTATCGGCAGCTCTCCAGAACTATCACTATCGCTATCGATCGCGTTTATATGTTTTTTTTTTAAATTATTTATTTATAAAGGTCGCATCAACATCTGGGTCATTAGCGACCACAATAGCTACAATATTTAATTACAGAAGTTCATAATTGGATTTATGACTAATAAAGATTAACAATTTGGCGAAATGTTCATTATAGATACGCTGTACATAAATTAGTTTACAAAGAATTGTATATATTTATAGCTTTTAAAAATAATAAGATTTGGATAATGTTCTTATGAATGTTTAAACAATCACTTAAATTATTACTAATATCCAATCTACGTCTATGGAAGGAAAAAAGTGGGCAATGAAGGATAATGTGTTCAACAGAAAGTATAACATTGCATCTAGAGCATACAGGAGGGGGATTTTTTAATATTTTATGGATATGAGTTAGGTTAGTGTGACCTATGCGGAGTCGGGTGACAACTACCTGATCTCTTCTGTTATCGATTAAGGGACAATCGTTATTACAGGTGTCTTGCCTTACCAAAAATAATTTAGAGGGAGGGGAAATAGACCATCTAACATTCCATTCAACCCCGATGTCTTTTTTAATTAGATTAATTAAATCTCTGTGGGAAGACAAACAATCTTCAAGAATTCCTTTACAGGCTTCCTTTGCCGCAGAGTCCGCAATCTCATTTCCCGATATCCCTACATGGGAAGGTATCCAATAAAAAATTATTTCTTTATTATTTTTCTTTGCTTTGATTAGAGCATTATATATATATGAGAAATTATGGGATCTTGATTTTCCGGCAAAGATAAACAGTCTAAGATACTGGCAGAATCAGTGAAAATAATAAATTTATCTTCTTGAGAAGAGATAATGGTTAGAACAGCTTGTAAAATAGCATAAGCTTCACAAAAGAAAGTTGAACAAAAATCTTTAAGTTTGAAAAGTTTCTGATAATTAGGGAAAATAATAGAGCATCCACATCCCTCTGAAGATTTGGAGCCATCAGTGAAAATATGAGTGTGATAAGGGTATTTTAGTGGTACCTCATGAAATAAATTTTGAAATATAATAGGATTAGTTCGATCTTTTGGAAATTCACGTAAGGTAGAATCTATTTTTGGGGGGAGGAGAGTCCAGGGAGGATCAGTTAGAGGAACAGTACGGAATAAATTTGGAAAAGATTTAAAAGAGTCCCTAATATATAGCTTGATACGTTGAGAAAGAGGTTTAGGGAGTCTAAGTGAAGAAGAAGAGTATAAATAATCAAGATGGTTAGAGAATACGAATGAATATGTGGGATTGGTAGGTGTAGAAATCAGTTTAGAAACATAACTTAGACATAGCTGTTTTCTCCTAAATTCTAAGGGTAAAAAGTTACTTTCAGCTAAAATACTATTGATAGGACTAGTTTTAAACGCACCCAGTGCTAGTCTTACAAGGAGAGTGCAAGGACCACGGCACACCGATTTAGTTGAGACTTTGTATACTTATAGATCTTGATCTCCTATTTACGAATATATACCATTATAGGCGCCAACGCTCAATAGTTTTTGAGATATTAATAAACAAAGTTCTTACATTACTGCTTACATCTGCTATTGTACAGGAGGTATATAGCGAATAAGGCTTGGTATAGCGGCAATGTACGAGACTTCCACCCGTTGGGCTAGGGTTCGATTCTTGTCTGGTGAAAATTTTTTTTCATATTTATTTATATTATTTATTCGCTGTGTAACATTGACTTGTCTATATGAGATTGCACATTTATTACAAGTTAAAGAACAAAAGATTAATAAATTATAAATAAATTCGTATGCTTTTACGACATGTACCACTGTTGTCATTAAAAATATGTAAGTGCAATATTATTCAATTTATCGTATACCATATTTTCTCTTCCCATATTTACTTTATTTTATTCCGTTTCCAGACACGAGAGGGAAATTTACTATTTTATTAATTTCGGTTAATTTATTAATATTTCTGTTCTTTAACTTGTAATAAATGTGCAATCTCATATAGACAAGTCAATGTTACACAGCGAATAAATAATATAAATAAATATGAAAAAAATTTTTTCACCAGACGAGAATTGAACCCTAGCCCAACGGGTGGAAGTCTCGTACGTTGCCGCTACACCAAGCCTTATTCGCTGTATACCTCCTCTACAATAGCAGATGTAAGCAGTAATGTAAGAACTTTGTTTATTAATATCTCAAAAACTATTGAGCGTTGGCGCCTATAATGGTATATATTCATAAATGGGAGATCAAGATCTATAAGTATACACAGTCTCAACTAAATCGGTGTGCCGTGGTCCTTGCACTCTCCTTGTTAGTCCTGTATTCTGAACAGAGTTAAGAGAACAGAGAAGTGTTTCTCTTGCAGAATTATATATTACCGACCCATAGTCTAATTTGGAGCGGATAAAGGATTCGTATGTAAGAATTATCATATTTTTGTCAGCCTCCCATTTTTTTGCAGAAATCATTTTTATGAGATTTAGTCTATGTACAGTTTCACTCTTTAGGTATTTTATGTGAGCAGACCAAGAGAGTTTGCAATCGAAAATTAAACCTAATATTTTGATTTGGTGTGCCTCCTTGATTTCATGGTTATCTAAGGAAAGTTTAATACGAAATGAGGTAATATTTTTTCTAGAAAAAAGAGTATATTTGGATTTGTTACTTGAGAATCTAAAGCCCGTATCAGATGACCATTTTTGGATTTTAGTAAGAGTGTCTTGAAGAATAGTTTGTGTAGTGTGGAGGTTTTTCCCACAGGCAAGTATAGTAACATCATCAGCATAAATGCAGAATTTAATCGGATGGGGAATAATGGAGGAGATTTCATTAATCGCTATGAGAAAGAAAGTGACGCTCAAAACCGAACCCTGAGGGACACCATTCCGAACGTGCACCCTCTGTGATAAACTATTGAGTACTTTTACGGAAATTACTCTATTTTTTAGGAAATTAGCGATAAAATTCAGAATTTTACCATCAATACCTAGGTCACGAAGTATATGTATTATTCTCTCACGCCAAACCATATCATAAGCCTTTTCAATGTCTAGCGCTATCGCAATAGTATGTTGTTTAGTCGCAAATGCATTGCAAATTATAGCTTCAAGATTAAGAAGGTAGTCAGTAGAGCTTCTATTTTTTCTAAACCCATATTGATAGGGTGAGAAGAAGTTACATTGATCAAGAAACCATATCAGTCTTTTATTAATAATTTTTTCAAAAAGCTTGCATATATTGGATGTAAGAGAAATGGGTCTGTAATTTTCCGCTCTACAAGGGTCTTTGTCAGGTTTAAGAATTGGAATGATAATAGCTTCTTGCCAAATACACGGAAAATAATTGGAAGACCATATATCATTGTAAATTTCAGTAAGAAATTCAAGAGCAGAAACAGGAAGGTATTTAAGGAATGAATTAAAAATGCCATCCGGACCAGGGCAGGTATTCTTAAGGTTTTTTATATTATTCTGAATTTCATGAAGTTGAATGGGTGCATTAAGGGGATGAGTATCATTCGTACAGGGAGATATAAAAGGTAAAGTGTTTATTTGAGAAGAGGATTTGAATACACGGAAATCATTAGAATAGTTATCGTCGCTAGAATTTTTGGCAAAGTTTAAAGCTAAGTAGTTAGCTATATCATCAGGAGATGATAGGATTATGTTATCTGAAGTAATGATAGAGGAAATAGAGTGGCATTTTTTAGAGCCATTTAATTTCCTCATTTTATTCCAATAAACCGAGGAGGGGGCTGAAGGATGAATAGAATTAACGAAATTAGTCCAGGATTCTCTTTTGTTTTCTTTGAAGATGCGACGGGCTGTAGATCTAAGCTGTTTGTACAGTATGAAGTTATCATTTGTGGGATGACGTTTAAAATGAGAGAAAGCACGTTTATATGCTTTTAAAGCTGCTTGACATGCGTCGGTCCACCAGGGGACTTGATTTTTATGGTATCTATTTGACGTTTTTGGTATAGTTTTATTGGCAGAGTCTATTAAAGTTTCGGTAAAGAAAGATAGTTTATCATCAAGATTAGATTCATAAGATGGGGAAGTAAGACAGTTTAAATTATCAAATTTTTATTCAAATCAATGAGTATTCGAGTTACGATTTGGATTAGGAGAATCTAAATTAAGTAACGATATAGGTAAATGGTCGCTACCACAAAGGTTTCGGTTTGTACTCCAGGAAAAATGAGATGCGATAGAAGAACTACAGATGGATAGATCGATAGAGCTAAACGTTTTAGAGCTACTGTTGAGGTGCGTTGGCTGAGATGTATTCAAAATGGTAAAATTAGGATCGTCCAAAAAACTCTCTAATATACTTCCTCTGGTGTCATTTTTATTGGAACCCCACATATAGTGGTGACTATTAAAATCACCAATAAGAATGATAGGTTTAGGTAGTTGGTTTACGAGGTGGAGGATATCGGAGAGGGAGAAAACTTGGTTGGGTGGAATGTAAATGTTACAAATGGAGACGTATCCAAAAGAAAGTAATACAGAATTTGCTATAGCTTCGAAATTAGTAATAAGAGGAATTGTTTGATTAGAGATATTATTTTTTATGAATGTAGCTACTCCCCCGCTTGCATGTAGTGCAGTTGTACGGTTTTTATTAAAAGAACGGTACCCTTTAATTGTCGGGCAATACGTAGCCTTAAAATTAGTTTGTTGAACGCAAATGACACTAGGATTTAGGTTGTTCTTCAGTAGATCTAGTTGTTCTCTTTGAGGAAAAAAACCATTAATGTTCCATTGTAGGATGGATTCAGTCATTTTCCTTGTCCACAACAATTGGAGATAGAGAAGTTGAATCTTCAAAATTATCGTCAGAGGTACCAGTTTCCATGAATTCATCAGGTGCTCCGGCTTCAATAAGGTTCAGTTTTTTTAGGAGTCGGCTAAATCTGTTCTTCAATATTCTTTCTTTCAGGAGAGGATATGTAGACCGAAGGGTGTTTGATATTTTTTTTAAATCGTCCCCAAATTCTTTGCAAATAGGTTCTATATTGGCACAACCAGTTGCTTTATCAATGAAACTCTTAAGTTGTATATATTGCAGGAAGTTTTGGTCTTTAGTTATATCCAAAAATGTTTTTATTTGCAACATATGGGCGTCTAAATCAAGTGGCTCAGATTTGGTTTTCTTTTTTCTAGGGGTAATGACCCTGTCATCTTCACTTTTTTTTTGTTTGGTACAGGTATCAGACAAGTTATCTGAAGAGTCATTCCAATCCTTGGGTTTGTTGATAATTTTCTGTGAGTAATTAGAACTCGAATCCGATGTAGAAAGTGGTCTTTTATGGTTTCCAGTAGGAGGTAAGAAAGAAGAATTAGAATCGTTATTTTCTGTTAGAGAAGAAATAATGTTATGATCCGGTTGGGTTTCCACAACTGGAGCGCGGGAAACGGTGTTTGTAATATCAGTATTATCAGTACGATCAGCGGTTATATCTAAGGAGCAGTTTTTGGCCAGATGACCCCACTGTGTACAATTGAAACATGTAACAGAGTCAGAGGGTAAATATATCCAGAAGGTTGTGTCGTCGAACTCAACCTTCAATGATTCTGGGATTTTGTTTATATCATCCGGGTGGATGAATATTTGACGACGAAAACTCATGATGTGAGCGTAACCAGGATCAGGAAAACCAGCGCGTAGAAACGTCATTTTAGAACCCAATCTAATGTTCATATTCAAGAGTAGATTCTGCAGAAGATTGTCTGGAATAATGGGACATACATTAGACAGTATTACTCTTTTAAATTTTGACATTAGTGGGCGAATTTCAAGCTCCTTTTTGTCGATGATAATGACATGTTTAGAGTCAGTGAGTTTCTTGGCTATCGTAGTATTTGCCAAATATATACAAATTCTATTTAGATAAATTTTTGATGCAAATCTGATGTCAGAGGGGTTAATTATTGATCCAATTGCTTTCACATATTCTTTGATGGGTATACCTTCCAAGGCATCTATTACAATGGCTTGATCTGTAGTAGGGTAAATAGATGTTCTCACAGCAGCAGCGTAGTTGGTAGACACGTTTCGACGTGTTTATGATCGTTTAGACACGCTAAGACGCGTTTATGATCGTTTCGACAAGTTTAGACGCGTTTATGATCGTTTAGACACGTTTAGACACGTTTCTGATCGTTTCGACAAGTTTACACGTGTTTATGATCGTTTAGACACATTTAGACACGTTTAGACAAGTTTAGACAGGTTTAGACGTGTTTATGAACGTTTCGACACGTTTAAACACGTTTAGACGCGTTTAGACAATTTTAGACACGTTTCGACACGTTTAGACGCGTTTATGATCGTTTCGATACATTTATGACCATTTCGACACGTTTCGACACATTTAGACGTGTTTATGATCGTTTCGACAAGTTTAGACGTGTTTATGATCGTTTAGACACGTTTAGACGCGTTTCTGATCGTTTCGATAAGCTTACACGTGTTTATGATCGTTTAGACACGTTTAGACACGTTTAGACAAGTTTAGACAGGTTAAGACGTGTTTATGATCGCTTCGACACGTTTAGGCGCGTTTATGATCGTTTCGAAACGTATAGACAGGTTTAGACGTGTTCATGATCGTTTCGACTCATTTATGACCGTTTCGACACGTTTAGACACGTTTAGACGTGTTTTGACAATTTTAGACACGTTTAGACGTGTTTTGACAATTTTAGACACGTTTCGACGTGTTTATGATCGTTTAGACACGCTAAGACGCGTTTATGATCGTTTCGACACGTTTAGACACGTTTAGACTTGTTTAGACAAGTTGACACAGGTTTAGACGTGTTAATGATCGTTTCGACACGTTTATGCGTGTTTAGACTTGTTTTGACAATTTTAGACACGTTTAGACGTGCTTAGACGCGCTTGGAAACGTTTAGACTTGTTTAGACAAGTTTAGACACGTTTAGACGGGTTTATGATCGTTTCGACACGTTTAGACACGTTTAGACTTGTTTAGACAAGTTTACACAGGTTTAGACGTGTTAATGATCGTTTAGACAAGTTTAGACGTGTTTATGATCGTTTCGAAACGTATAGACACGTTTAGACAAGTTTAGACGGGTTTATGATCGTTTAGACAAGCTTAGACGTGTTTATGATCGTTTAGACACATTTAGACGTGTTTATGATCGTTTCGACAAGTTTAGACGTGTTTATGATCGTTTAGACACGTTTAGACGCGTTTCTGATCGTTTCGATAAGTTTACACGTGTTTATGATCGTTTAGACACGTTTAGACACGTTTAGACAAGTTTAGACAGGTTAAGACGTGTTTATGATTGCTTCGACACGTTTAGGCGCGTTTATGATCGTTTCGAAACGTATAGACAGGTTTAGACGTGTTCATGATCGTTTCGACTCATTTATGACCGTTTCGACACGTTTAGACACGTTTAGACGTGTTTTGACAATTTTAGACACGTTTAGACGCCTTTATGATCGTTTCGACAAGTTTATACGTGTTTATGATCGTTTAGACACGTTTAGACACGTTTAGACAAGTTTAGACAGGTTAAGACGTGTTTATGATCGCTTCGACACGTTTAGGCGCGTTTTTGATCGTTTCGAAACGTATAGACACGTTTCGACGTGTTTATGATCGTTTAGACACGCTAAGACGCGTTTATGATCGTTTCGACAAGTTTACACGTTTAGACTTGTTTAGACAAGTTGACACAGGTTTAGACGTGTTAATGATCGTTTCGACACGTTTATGCGTGTTTAGACTTGTTTTGACAATTTTAGACACGTTTAGACGTGCTTAGACGCGCTTGGAAACGTTTAGACTTGTTTAGACAAGTTTAGACACGTTTAGACGCGTTTATGATCGTTTCGACACGTTTAGACTTGTTTAGACAACTTTACACAGGTTTAGACGTGTTAATGATCGTTTGGACACGTTTAGACGTGTTTATGATCGTTTCGAAAAGTTTAGACGTGTTTATGACCGTTTCGACACGTTTAGACACGTTTAGACGTGTTTTGACAATTTTAGACACGTTTCGACGTGTTTATGATCGTTTAGACACGTTTAGACACGTTTAGACTAGTTTAGACGTGTTTTTGATCGTTTAGACACGTTTAGACACGTTTAGACTAGTTTAGGCGGGTTTAGACGTGTTTATGATCGCTTCGACTCGTTCGGACGTGTTTATGATTGTTTCGACAAGTTTAGACGTGTTTATGATCTTTTAGACACGTTTAGACGTGTTTTGACAATTTTAGACACGTTTCGACGTGTTTATGACCGTTTCGACCCGTTTAGACACGTTTAGACGCGTTTATGATCGTTTAGACACGTTTAGACACGTTTCTGATCGTATCGACAAGTTTACACGTGTTTATGATCGTTTAGACACATTTAGACACGTTTAGACAAGTTTAGACAGGTTTCGACGTGTTTATGATCGTTTAGACACGTTTAGACACGTTTAGACGTGTTTTGACAATTTTAGACACGTTTCGACGTGTTTATGATCGTTTAGACACGCTAAGGCGCGTTTATGATCGTTTCGACAAGTTTAGACGTGTTTATGATCGTTTAGACACGTTTAGACACGTTTCTGATCGTTTCGATAAGTTTACACGTGTTTATGATCGTTTAGACACGCTAAGACGCGTTTCTGATCGTTTCGACAAGTTTATACGTGTTTATGATCGTTTAGACACGTTTAGACACGTTTAGACGTGTTTTGACAATTTTAGACACGTTTCGACGTGTTTATGATCGTTTAGACACGCTAAGGCGCGTTTCTGATCGTTTCGATAAGTTTACACGTGTTTATGATCGTTTAGACACGCTAAGACGCGTTTCTGATCGTTTCGATAAGTTTACACGTGTTTATGATCGTTTAGACACGCTAAGACGCGTTTCTGATCGAATCGACAAGTTTACACGTGTTTATGATCGTTTAGACACATTTAGACACGTTTAGACAAGTTTAGACAGGTTTAGACGTGTTTATGATCGTTTCGACAAGTTTATACGTGTTTATGATCGTTTAGACACGTTTAGACACGTTTAGACTAGTTTAGGCGGGTTTAGACGTGTTTATGATCGCTTCGACTCGTTCGGACGTGTTTATGATTGTTTCGACAAGTTTAGACGTGTTTATGATCTTTTAGACACGTTTAGACGTGTTTTGACAATTTTAGACACGTTTCGACGTGTTTATGACCGTTTCGACCCGTTTAGACACGTTTAGACGCGTTTATGATCGTTTAGACACGTTTAGACGCGTTTATGATCGTTTCGACAAGTTTAGACGTGTTTATGATCGTTTAGACACGTTTAGACACGTTTCTGATCGTATCGACAAGTTTACACGTGTTTATGATCGTTTAGACACATTTAGACACGTTTAGACAAGTTTAGACAGGTTTAGACGTGTTTATGATCGTTTCGACAAGTTTATACGTGTTTATGATCGTTTAGACACGTTTAGACACGTTTAGACGTGTTTTGACAATTTTAGACACGTTTCGACGTGTTTATGATCGTTTAGACACGCTAAGGCGCGTTTATGATCGTTTCGACAAATTTAGACGTGTTTATGATCGTTTAGACACGTTTAGACACGTTTCTGATCGTTTCGATAAGTTTACACGTGTTTATGATCGTTTAGACACGCTAAGACGCGTTTCTGATCGTTTCGACAAGTTTATACGTGTTTATGATCGTTTAGACACGTTTAGACACGTTTAGACGTGTTTTGACAATTTTAGACACGTTTCGACGTGTTTATGATCGTTTAGACACGCTAAGGCGCGTTTATGATCGTTTCGACAAGTTTAGACGTGTTTATGATCGTTTAGACACGTTTAGACACGTTTCTGATCGTTTCGATAAGTTTACACGTGTTTATGATCGTTTAGACACGCTAAGACGCGTTTCTGATCGTATCGACAAGTTTACACGTGTTTATGATCGTTTAGACACATTTAGACACGTTTAGACAAGTTTAGACAGGTTTAGACGTGTTTATGATCGTTTCGACAAGTTTATACGTGTTTATGATCGTTTAGACACGTTTAGGCACGTTTAGACAAGTTTAGACAGGTTAAGACGTGTTTATGGTCGCTTCGACACGTTTAGGCGCGTTTTTGATCGCTTCGAAACGTATAGACACGTTTCGACGTGTTTATGATCGTTTAGACACGCTAAGGCGCGTTTATGATCGTTTCGACAAGTTTTGACGTGTTTATGATCGTTTAGACACGTTTAGACACGTTTCTGATCGTTTCGATAAGTTTACACGTGTTTATGATCGTTTAGACACGCTAAGACGCGTTTATGATCGTTTCGACAAGTTTAGACGCGTTTATGATCGTTTAGACACGTTTAGACGCGTTTATGATCGTTTCGACAAGTTTAGACGTGTTTATGATCGTTTAGACACGTTTAGACACATTTAGACTAGTTTAGGCGGGTTTAGACGTGTTTATGATCGCTTCGACTCGTTTGGACGTGTTTATGATTGTTTCGACAAGTTTAGACGTGTTTATGATCTTTTAGACACGTTTAGACGTGTTTTGACAATTTTAGACACGTTTCGACGTGTTTATGACCGTTTCGACCCGTTTAGACGCGTTTATGATCGTTTAGACACGTTTAGACGCGTTTATGATCGTTTCGACAAGTTTAGACGTGTTTATGATCGTTTAGACACGTTTAGACACGTTTCTGATCGTATCGACAAGTTTACACGTGTTTATGATCGTTTAGACACATTTAGACACGTTTAGACAAGTTTAGACAGGTTTAGACGTGTTTATGATCGTTTCGACAAGTTTATACGTGTTTATGATCGTTTAGACACGTTTAGACACGTTTAGACAAGTTTAGACAGGTTAAGACGTGTTTATGATCGCTTCGACACGTTTAGGCGCGTTTTTGATCGTTTCGAAACGTATAGACACGTTTCGACGTGTTTATGATCGTTTAGACACGCTAAGACGCGTTTATGATCGTTTCGACAAGTTTACACGTTTAGACTTGTTTAGACAAGTTGACACAGGTTTAGACGTGTTAATGATCGTTTCGACACGTTTATGCGTGTTTAGACTTGTTTTGACAATTTTAGACACGTTTAGACGTGCTTAGACGCGCTTGGAAACGTTTAGACTTGTTTAGACAAGTTTAGACACGTTTAGACGCGTTTATGATCGTTTCGACACGTTTAGACTTGTTTAGACAACTTTACACAGGTTTAGACGTGTTAATGATCGTTTGGACACGTTTAGACGTGTTTATGATCGTTTCGAAAAGTTTAGACGTGTTTATGACCGTTTCGACACGTTTAGACACGTTTAGACGTGTTTTGACAATTTTAGACACGTTTCGACGTGTTTATGATCGTTTAGACACGTTTAGACACGTTTAGACTAGTTTAGACGTGTTTTTGATCGTTTAGACACGTTTAGACACGTTTAGACTAGTTTAGGCGGGTTTAGACGTGTTTATGATCGCTTCGACTCGTTCGGACGTGTTTATGATTGTTTCGACAAGTTTAGACGTGTTTATGATCTTTTAGACACGTTTAGACGTGTTTTGACAATTTTAGACACGTTTCGACGTGTTTATGACCGTTTCGACCCGTTTAGACACGTTTAGACGCGTTTATGATCGTTTAGACACGTTTAGACGCGTTTATGATCGTTTCGACAAGTTTAGACGTGTTTATGATCGTTTAGACACGTTTAGACACGTTTCTGATCGTATCGACAAGTTTACACGTGTTTATGATCGTTTAGACACATTTAGACACGTTTAGACAAGTTTAGACAGGTTTCGACGTGTTTATGATCGTTTCGACAAGTTTAGACGTGTTTATGATCGTTTAGACACGTTTAGACACGTTTCTGATCGTTTCGATAAGTTTACACGTGTTTATGATCGTTTAGACACGCTAAGACGCGTTTCTGATCGTTTCGACAAGTTTATACGTGTTTATGATCGTTTAGACACGTTTAGACACGTTTAGACGTGTTTTGACAATTTTAGACACGTTTCGACGTGTTTATGATCGTTTAGACACGCTAAGGCGCGTTTATGATCGTTTCGACAAGTTTAGACGTGTTTATGATCGTTTAGACACGTTTAGACACGTTTCTGATCGTTTCGATAAGTTTACACGTGTTTATGATCGTTTAGACACGCTAAGACGCGTTTCTGATCGTATCGACAAGTTTACACGTGTTTATGATCGTTTAGACACATTTAGACACGTTTAGACAAGTTTAGACAGGTTTAGACGTGTTTATGATCGTTTCGACAAGTTTATACGTGTTTATGATCGTTTAGACACGTTTAGACACGTTTAGACTAGTTTAGGCGGGTTTAGACGTGTTTATGATCGCTTCGACTCGTTCGGACGTGTTTATGATTGTTTCGACAAGTTTAGACGTGTTTATGATCTTTTAGACACGTTTAGACGTGTTTTGACAATTTTAGACACGTTTCGACGTGTTTATGACCGTTTCGACCCGTTTAGACACGTTTAGACGCGTTTATGATCGTTTAGACACGTTTAGACGCGTTTATGATCGTTTCGACAAGTTTAGACGTGTTTATGATCGTTTAGACACGTTTAGACACGTTTCTGATCGTATCGACAAGTTTACACGTGTTTATGATCGTTTAGACACATTTAGACACGTTTAGACAAGTTTAGACAGGTTTAGACGTGTTTATGATCGTTTCGACAAGTTTATACGTGTTTATGATCGTTTAGACACGTTTAGACACGTTTAGACGTGTTTTGACAATTTTAGACACGTTTCGACGTGTTTATGATCGTTTAGACACGCTAAGGCGCGTTTATGATCGTTTCGACAAGTTTAGACGTGTTTATGATCGTTTAGACACGTTTAGACACGTTTCTGATCGTTTCGATAAGTTTACACGTGTTTATGATCGTTTAGACACGCTAAGACGCGTTTCTGATCGTTTCGACAAGTTTATACGTGTTTATGATCGTTTAGACACGTTTAGACACGTTTAGACGTGTTTTGACAATTTTAGACACGTTTCGACGTGTTTATGATCGTTTAGACACGCTAAGGCGCGTTTATGATCGTTTCGACAAGTTTAGACGTGTTTATGATCGTTTAGACACGTTTAGACACGTTTCTGATCGTTTCGATAAGTTTACACGTGTTTATGATCGTTTAGACACGCTAAGACGCGTTTCTGATCGTATCGACAAGTTTACACGTGTTTATGATCGTTTAGACACATTTAGACACGTTTAGACAAGTTTAGACAGGTTTAGACGTGTTTATGATCGTTTCGACAAGTTTATACGTGTTTATGATCGTTTAGACACGTTTAGGCACGTTTAGACAAGTTTAGACAGGTTAAGACGTGTTTATGGTCGCTTCGACACGTTTAGGCGCGTTTTTGATCGTTTCGAAACGTATAGACACGTTTCGACGTGTTTATGATCGTTTAGACACGCTAAGGCGCGTTTATGATCGTTTCGACAAGTTTTGACGTGTTTATGATCGTTTAGACACGTTTAGACACGTTTCTGATCGTTTCGATAAGTTTACACGTGTTTATGATCGTTTAGACACGCTAAGACGCGTTTATGATCGTTTCGACAAGTTTAGACGCGTTTATGATCGTTTAGACACGTTTAGACGCGTTTATGATCGTTTCGACAAGTTTAGACGTGTTTATGATCGTTTAGACAAGTTTGTACGTGTTTATGATCGTTTAGACACGTTTAGGCACGTTTAGACAAGTTTAGACAGGTTAAGACGTGTTTATGGTCGCTTCGACACGTTTAGGCGCGTTTTTGATCGTTTCGAAACGTATAGGCACGTTTCGACGTGTTTATGATCGTTTAGACACGCTAAGGCGCGTTTATGATCGTTTCGACAAGTTTAGACGTGTTTATGATCGTTTAGACACGTTTAGACACGTTTCTGATCGTTTCGATAAGTTTACACGTGTTTATGATCGTTTGGACACGCTAAGACGCGTTTCTGATCGTATCGACAAGTTTACACGTGTTTATGATCGTTTAGACACATTTAGACACGTTTAGACAAGTTTAGACAGGTTTAGACGTGTTTATGATCGTTTCGACAAGTTTATACGTGTTTATGATCGTTTAGACACGTTTAGGCACGTTTAGACAAGTTTAGACAGGTTAAGACGTGTTCATGGTCGCTTCGACACGTTTAGGCGCGTTTTTGATCGTTTCGAAACGTATAGACACGTTTCGACGTGTTTATGATCGTTTAGACACGCTAAGGCGCGTTTATGATCGTTTCGACAAGTTTATACGTGTTTATGATCGTTTAGACACGTTTAGACACGTTTAGACGTGTTTTGACAATTTTAGACACGTTTCGACGTGTTTATGATCGTTTAGACACGCTAAGGCGCGTTTATGATCGTTTCGACAAGTTTAGACGTGTTTATGATCGTTTAGACACGTTTAGACACGTTTCTGATCGTTTCGATAAGTTTACACGTGTTTATGATCGTTTAGACACGCTAAGACGCGTTTCTGATCGTTTCGACAAGTTTATACGTGTTTATGATCGTTTAGACACGTTTAGACACGTTTAGACGTGTTTTGACAATTTTAGACACGTTTCGACGTGTTTATGATCGTTTAGACACGCTAAGGCGCGTTTATGATCGTTTCGACAAGTTTAGACGTGTTTATGATCGTTTAGACACGTTTAGACACGTTTCTGATCGTTTCGATAAGTTTACACGTGTTTATGATCGTTTAGACACGCTAAGACGCGTTTCTGATCGTATCGACAAGTTTACACGTGTTTATGATCGTTTAGACACATTTAGACACGTTTAGACAAGTTTAGACAGGTTTAGACGTGTTTATGATCGTTTCGACAAGTTTATACGTGTTTATGATCGTTTAGACACGTTTAGGCACGTTTAGACAAGTTTAGACAGGTTAAGACGTGTTTATGGTCGCTTCGACACGTTTAGGCGCGTTTTTGATCGTTTCGAAACGTATAGACACGTTTCGACGTGTTTATGATCGTTTAGACACGCTAAGGCGCGTTTATGATCGTTTCGACAAGTTTTGACGTGTTTATGATCGTTTAGACACGTTTAGACACGTTTCTGATCGTTTCGATAAGTTTACACGTGTTTATGATCGTTTGGACACGCTAAGACGCGTTTCTGATCGTATCGACAAGTTTACACGTGTTTATGATCGTTTAGACACATTTAGACACGTTTAGACAAGTTTAGACAGGTTTAGACGTGTTTATGATCGTTTCGACAAGTTTATACGTGTTTATGATCGTTTAGACACGTTTAGGCACGTTTAGACAAGTTTAGATAGGTTAAGACGTGTTCATGGTCGCTTCGACACGTTTAGGCGCGTTTTTGATCGTTTCGAAACGTATAGACACGTTTCGACGTGTTTATGATCGTTTAGACACGCTAAGGCGCGTTTATGATCGTTTCGACAAGTTTAGACGTGTTTATGATCGTTTAGACACGTTTAGACACGTTTCTGATCGTTTCGATAAGTTTACACGTGTTTATGATCGTTTAGACACGCTAAGACGCGTTTATGATCGTTTCGACAAGTTTAGACGCGTTTATGATCGTTTAGACACGTTTAGACGCGTTTATGATCGTTTCGACAAGTTTAGACGTGTTTATGATCGTTTAGACAAGTTTGTACGTGTTTATGATCGTTTAGACACGTTTAGGCACGTTTAGACAAGTTTAGACAGGTTAAGACGTGTTTATGGTCGCTTCGACACGTTTAGGCGCGTTTTTGATCGTTTCGAAACGTATAGGCACGTTTCGACGTGTTTATGATCGTTTAGACACGCTAAGGCGCGTTTATGATCGTTTCGACAAGTTTAGACGTGTTTATGATCGTTTAGACACGTTTAGACACGTTTCTGATCGTTTCGATAAGTTTACACGTGTTTATGATCGTTTAGACACGCTAAGACGCGTTTCTGATCGTATCGACAAGTTTACACGTGTTTATGATCGTTTAGACACATTTAGACACGTTTAGACAAGTTTAGACAGGTTTAGACGTGTTTATGATCGTTTCGACAAGTTTATACGTGTTTATGATCGTTTAGACACGTTTAGGCACGTTTAGACAAGTTTAGACAGGTTAAGACGTGTTCATGGTCGCTTCGACACGTTTAGGCGCGTTTTTGATCGTTTCGAAACGTATAGACACGTTTCGACGTGTTTATGATCGTTTAGACACGCTAAGGCGCGTTTATGATCGTTTCGACAAGTTTAGACGTGTTTATGATCGTTTAGACACGTTTAGACACGTTTCTGATCGTTTCGATAAGTTTACACGTGTTTATGATCGTTTAGACACGCTAAGACGCGTTTCTGATCGTTTCGACAAGTTTATACGTGTTTATGATCGTTTAGACACGTTTAGACACGTTTAGACGTGTTTTGACAATTTTAGACACGTTTCGACGTGTTTATGATCGTTTAGACACGCTAAGGCGCGTTTATGATCGTTTCGACAAGTTTAGACGTGTTTATGATCGTTTAGACACGTTTAGACACGTTTCTGATCGTTTCGATAAGTTTACACGTGTTTATGATCGTTTAGACACGCTAAGACGCGTTTCTGATCGTATCGACAAGTTTACACGTGTTTATGATCGTTTAGACACATTTAGACACGTTTAGACAAGTTTAGACAGGTTTAGACGTGTTTATGATCGTTTCGACAAGTTTATACGTGTTTATGATCGTTTAGACACGTTTAGGCACGTTTAGACAAGTTTAGACAGGTTAAGACGTGTTTATGGTCGCTTCGACACGTTTAGGCGCGTTTTTGATCGTTTCGAAACGTATAGACACGTTTCGACGTGTTTATGATCGTTTAGACACGCTAAGGCGCGTTTATGATCGTTTCGACAATTTTTGACGTGTTTATGATCGTTTAGACACGTTTAGACACGTTTCTGATCGTTTCGATAAGTTTACACGTGTTTATGATCGTTTAGACACGCTAAGACGCGTTTATGATCGTTTCGACAAGTTTAGACGCGTTTATGATCGTTTAGACACGTTTAGACGCGTTTATGATCGTTTCGACAAGTTTAGACGTGTTTATGATCGTTTAGACACGTTTAGACACATTTAGACTAGTTTAGGCGGGTTTAGACGTGTTTATGATCGCTTCGACTCGTTTGGACGTGTTTATGATTGTTTCGACAAGTTTAGACGTGTTTATGATCTTTTAGACACGTTTAGACGTGTTTTGACAATTTTAGACACGTTTCGACGTGTTTATGACCGTTTCGACCCGTTTAGACGCGTTTATGATCGTTTAGACACGTTTAGACGCGTTTATGATCGTTTCGACAAGTTTAGACGTGTTTATGATCGTTTAGACACGTTTAGACACGTTTCTGATCGTATCGACAAGTTTACACGTGTTTATGATCGTTTAGACACATTTAGACACGTTTAGACAAGTTTAGACAGGTTTAGACGTGTTTATGATCGTTTCGACAAGTTTATACGTGTTTATGATCGTTTAGTCACGTTTAGACACGTTTAGACAAGTTTAGACAGGTTAAGACGTGTTTATGATCGCTTCGACACGTTTAGGCGCGTTTTTGATCGTTTCGAAACGTATAGACACGTTTCGACGTGTTTATGATCGTTTAGACACGCTAAGACGCGTTTATGATCGTTTCGACAAGTTTACACGTTTAGACTTGTTTAGACAAGTTGACACAGGTTTAGACGTGTTAATGATCGTTTCGACACGTTTATGCGTGTTTAGACTTGTTTTGACAATTTTAGACACGTTTAGACGTGCTTAGACGCGCTTGGAAACGTTTAGACTTGTTTAGACAAGTTTAGACACGTTTAGACGCGTTTATGATCGTTTCGACACGTTTAGACTTGTTTAGACAACTTTACACAGGTTTAGACGTGCTAATGATCGTTTGGACACGTTTAGACGTGTTTATGATCGTTTCGAAAAGTTTAGACGTGTTTATGACCGTTTCGACACGTTTAGACACGTTTAGACGTGTTTTGACAATTTTAGACACGTTTCGACGTGTTTATGATCGTTTAGACACGTTTAGACACGTTTAGACTAGTTTAGACGTGTTTTTGATCGTTTAGACACGTTTAGACACGTTTAGACTAGTTTAGGCGGGTTTAGACGTGTTTATGATCGCTTCGACTCGTTCGGACGTGTTTATGATTGTTTCGACAAGTTTAGACGTGTTTATGATCTTTTAGACACGTTTAGACGTGTTTTGACAATTTTAGACACGTTTCGACGTGTTTATGACCGTTTCGACCCGTTTAGACACGTTTAGACGCGTTTATGATCGTTTAGACACGTTTAGACGCGTTTATGATCGTTTCGACAAGTTTAGACGTGTTTATGATCGTTTAGACACGTTTAGACACGTTTCTGATCGTATCGACAAGTTTACACGTGTTTATGATCGTTTAGACACATTTAGACACGTTTAGACAAGTTTAGACAGGTTTCGACGTGTTTATGATCGTTTAGACACGTTTAGACACGTTTAGACGTGTTTTGACAATTTTAGACACGTTTCGACGTGTTTATGATCGTTTAGACACGCTAAGGCGCGTTTATGATCGTTTCGACAAGTTTAGACGTGTTTATGATCGTTTAGACACGTTTAGACACGTTTCTGATCGTTTCGATAAGTTTACACGTGTTTATGATCGTTTAGACACGCTAAGACGCGTTTCTGATCGTTTCGACAAGTTTATACGTGTTTATGATCGTTTAGACACGTTTAGACACGTTTAGACGTGTTTTGACAATTTTAGACACGTTTCGACGTGTTTATGATCGTTTAGACACGCTAAGGCGCGTTTATGATCGTTTCGACAAGTTTAGACGTGTTTATGATCGTTTAGACACGTTTAGACACGTTTCTGATCGTTTCGATAAGTTTACACGTGTTTATGATCGTTTAGACACGCTAAGACGCGTTTCTGATCGTATCGACAAGTTTACACGTGTTTATGATCGTTTAGACACATTTAGACACGTTTAGACAAGTTTAGACAGGTTTAGACGTGTTTATGATCGTTTCGACAAGTTTATACGTGTTTATGATCGTTTAGACACGTTTAGACACGTTTAGACTAGTTTAGGCGGGTTTAGACGTGTTTATGATCGCTTCGACTCGTTCGGACGTGTTTATGATTGTTTCGACAAGTTTAGACGTGTTTATGATCTTTTAGACACGTTTAGACGTGTTTTGACAATTTTAGACACGTTTCGACGTGTTTATGACCGTTTCGACCCGTTTAGACACGTTTAGACGCGTTTATGATCGTTTAGACACGTTTAGACGCGTTTATGATCGTTTCGACAAGTTTAGACGTGTTTATGATCGTTTAGACACGTTTAGACACGTTTCTGATCGTATCGACAAGTTTACACGTGTTTATGATCGTTTAGACACATTTAGACACGTTTAGACAAGTTTAGACAGGTTTAGACGTGTTTATGATCGTTTCGACAAGTTTATACGTGTTTATGATCGTTTAGACACGTTTAGACACGTTTAGACGTGTTTTGACAATTTTAGACACGTTTCGACGTGTTTATGATCGTTTAGACACGCTAAGGCGCGTTTATGATCGTTTCGACAAGTTTAGACGTGTTTATGATCGTTTAGACACGTTTAGACACGTTTCTGATCGTTTCGATAAGTTTACACGTGTTTATGATCGTTTAGACACGCTAAGACGCGTTTCTGATCGTTTCGACAAGTTTATACGTGTTTATGATCGTTTAGACACGTTTAGACACGTTTAGACGTGTTTTGACAATTTTAGACACGTTTCGACGTGTTTATGATCGTTTAGACACGCTAAGGCGCGTTTATGATCGTTTCGACAAGTTTAGACGTGTTTATGATCGTTTAGACACGTTTAGACACGTTTCTGATCGTTTCGATAAGTTTACACGTGTTTATGATCGTTTAGACACGCTAAGACGCGTTTCTGATCGTATCGACAAGTTTACACGTGTTTATGATCGTTTAGACACATTTAGACACGTTTAGACAAGTTTAGACAGGTTTAGACGTGTTTATGATCGTTTCGACAAGTTTATACGTGTTTATGATCGTTTAGACACGTTTAGGCACGTTTAGACAAGTTTAGACAGGTTAAGACGTGTTTATGGTCGCTTCGACACGTTTAGGCGCGTTTTTGATCGTTTCGAAACGTATAGACACGTTTCGACGTGTTTATGATCGTTTAGACACGCTAAGGCGCGTTTATGATCGTTTCGACAAGTTTTGACGTGTTTATGATCGTTTAGACACGTTTAGACACGTTTCTGATCGTTTCGATAAGTTTACACGTGTTTATGATCGTTTAGACACGCTAAGACGCGTTTATGATCGTTTCGACAAGTTTAGACGCGTTTATGATCGTTTAGACACGTTTAGACGCGTTTATGATCGTTTCGACAAGTTTAGACGTGTTTATGATCGTTTAGACAAGTTTGTACGTGTTTATGATCGTTTAGACACGTTTAGGCACGTTTAGACAAGTTTAGACAGGTTAAGACGTGTTTATGGTCGCTTCGACACGTTTAGGCGCGTTTTTGATCGTTTCGAAACGTATAGGCACGTTTCGACGTGTTTATGATCGTTTAGACACGCTAAGGCGCGTTTATGATCGTTTCGACAAGTTTAGACGTGTTTATGATCGTTTAGACACGTTTAGACACGTTTCTGATCGTTTCGATAAGTTTACACGTGTTTATGATCGTTTGGACACGCTAAGACGCGTTTCTGATCGTATCGACAAGTTTACACGTGTTTATGATCGTTTAGACACATTTAGACACGTTTAGACAAGTTTAGACAGGTTTAGACGTGTTTATGATCGTTTCGACAAGTTTATACGTGTTTATGATCGTTTAGACACGTTTAGGCACGTTTAGACAAGTTTAGACAGGTTAAGACGTGTTCATGGTCGCTTCGACACGTTTAGGCGCGTTTTTGATCGTTTCGAAACGTATAGACACGTTTCGACGTGTTTATGATCGTTTAGACACGCTAAGGCGCGTTTATGATCGTTTCGACAAGTTTAGACGTGTTTATGATCGTTTAGACACGTTTAGACACGTTTCTGATCGTTTCGATAAGTTTACACGTGTTTATGATCGTTTAGACACGCTAAGACGCGTTTATGATCGTTTCGACAAGTTTAGACGCGTTTATGATCGTTTAGACACGTTTAGACGCGTTTATGATCGTTTCGACAAGTTTAGACGTGTTTATGATCGTTTAGACAAGTTTGTACGTGTTTATGATCGTTTAGACACGTTTAGGCACGTTTAGACAAGTTTAGACAGGTTAAGACGTGTTTATGGTCGCTTCGACACGTTTAGGCGCGTTTTTGATCGTTTCGAAACGTATAGGCACGTTTCGACGTGTTTATGATCGTTTAGACACGCTAAGGCGCGTTTATGATCGTTTCGACAAGTTTAGACGTGTTTATGATCGTTTAGACACGTTTAGACACGTTTCTGATCGTTTCGATAAGTTTACACGTGTTTATGATCGTTTAGACACGCTAAGACGCGTTTCTGATCGTATCGACAAGTTTACACGTGTTTATGATCGTTTAGACACATTTAGACACGTTTAGACAAGTTTAGACAGGTTTAGACGTGTTTATGATCGTTTCGACAAGTTTATACGTGTTTATGATCGTTTAGACACGTTTAGGCACGTTTAGACAAGTTTAGACAGGTTAAGACGTGTTCATGGTCGCTTCGACACGTTTAGGCGCGTTTTTGATCGTTTCGAAACGTATAGACACGTTTCGACGTGTTTATGATCGTTTAGACACGCTAAGGCGCGTTTATGATCGTTTCGACAAGTTTAGACGTGTTTATGATCGTTTAGACACGTTTAGACACGTTTCTGATCGTTTCGATAAGTTTACACGTGTTTATGATCGTTTAGACACGCTAAGACGCGTTTATGATCGTTTCGACAAGTTTAGACGCGTTTATGATCGTTTAGACACGTTTAGACGTGTTTTGACAATTTTAGACACGTTTAGACGTGTTTATGATCGTTTAGACACGTTTAGACACGTTTAGACTAGTTTAGACGTGTTTATGATCGTTTAGACTAGTTTAGGCGGGTTTAGACGTGTTTATGATCGCTTCGACTCGTTTGGACGTGTTTATGATTGTTTCGACAAGTTTAGACGTGTTTATGATCTTTTAGACACGTTTAGACGTGTTTTGACAATTTTAGACACGTTTCGACGTGTTTATGACCGTTTCGACCCGTTTAGACACGTTTAGACGCGTTTATGATCGTTTAGACACGTTTAGACGCGTTTATGATCGTTTCGACAAGTTTAGACGTGTTTATGATCGTTTAGACACGTTTAGACACGTTTCTGATCGTATCGACAAGTTTACACGTGTTTATGATCGTTTAGACACATTTAGACACGTTTAGACAAGTTTAGACAGGTTTAGACGTGTTTATGATCGTTTCGACAAGTTTATACGTGTTTATGATCGTTTAGACACGTTTAGACACGTTTAGACGTGTTTTGACAATTTTAGACACGTTTCGACGTGTTTATGATCGTTTAGACACGTTAAGGCGCGTTTATGATCGTTTCGACAAGTTTATACGTGTTTATGATCGTTTAGACACGTTTAGACACGTTTCTGATCGTATCGACAAGTTTACACGTGTTTATGATCGTTTAGACACATTTAGACACGTTTAGACAAGTTTAGACAGGTTTAGACGTGTTTATGATCGTTTCGACAAGTTTATACGTGTTTATGATCGTTTAGACACGTTTAGGCACGTTTAGACAAGTTTAGACAGGTTAAGACTTGTGTATGGTCGCTTCGACACGTTTAGGCGCGTTTTTGATCGTTTCGAAAGGTATAGACACGTTTCGACGTGTTTATGATCGTTTAGACACGCTAAGGCGCGTTTATGATCGTTTCGGCAAGTTTAGACGTGTTTATGATCGTTTAGACACGTTTAGACACGTTTGTGATCGTTTCGATAAGTTTACACGTGTTTATGATCGTTTAGACACGCTAAGACGCGTTTATGATCGTTTCGACAAGTTTAGACGCGTTTATGATCGTTTAGACACGTTTAGACGCGTTTATGATCGTTTCGACAAGTTTAGACGCGTTTATGATCGTTTAGACACGTTTAGACGCGTTTATGATCGTTTCGACAAGTTTAGACGTGTTTATGATCGTTTAGACACGTTTAGACGTGTTTTGACAATTTTAGACACGTTTAGACGTGTTTATGATCGTTTAGACACGTTTAGACACGTTTAGACTAGTTTAGGCGTGTTTATGATCGTTTAGACTAGTTTAGGCGGGTTTAGACGTGTTTATGATCGCTTCGACTCGTTTGGACGTGTTTATGATTGTTTCGACAAGTTTAGACGTGTTTATGATCTTTTAGACACGTTTAGGGTGCGTGCAGTATGCATCCGACGTCCGACCGATCTGGTGACGTCAGAGGCATCGGTCCGACATTTCAAATGTGTGGGTAGACTCGTCTGTGAGACCCTTCTAGTTTCGTCCGACGTCAACCACCAGGACGGCCCTCGCGCGATATATTTCGGTGTAGCGTTCACTTCAAACAATTTTCATGTCGTCAATTCTGAAGTATCCGTATTTTTTAAAAATGGTTCTGTAAAGAGTTTTCTGGTGCTATGATAGCAATGCACCTGTTTAAAAAACAATTGCAAAATAAACTATAAAAACAAATTTTTTTCCAACTGAAATACTTTTTCTTAAATACTCTTATAGTATCACTATGAGCACCCAAAGCTTATTTTCATCGTTTTGTTATTGTTTGGCCGTTATAATTTAATGAAAAACTTGTTGACACATCATATTACACGTCGGCGTGAAACCATCAATTTTCAAGATTTCAAAGAGATCTTTGAGCTACGTTGATATTTTACTAATCTTACTGTAACACAGCTTAAGTTCTATTTTAATCTATGATCAATGTAATAATAAATTTTTTAAAATGACGTTACATTATTGCCACGTCTTGGGGATTTTGCACCACTGTGCGACGTACGACAGCGTAGCGATTATCTGCACGTGCAATGAAACATTGAGCGTGCAAATGATTGGACCATTATTGGGCGATCGACTGCGAAGCTGTTTTTAGTGTGTCCAATTCATAATCGTGGTAATTTAAAAATTACTTTATAGTCAACAGATGTCCGAGAAAGAGTCGACTACCATCTCAATAGTAACGATCTGCCATAAACCTTTCCACAGAGAACAGCCCCAAGAACGGCACATAAACAAAGCGAGCCCATTCCTAGGTCTGCCTATCCCCACCACAGCCGCGCGCCTGTAGTCCCAATGTTTTGGCCGCGGCGGTGCACGCTACGTAGTATATGTGGCCAGTGCAGCCAATACACGATTCGCCAACAGCCGAAAATGCGTGTGAAACGTACATCCAAACACGTCATCGTAGTCCTGCCTAATCTTGAAAATTGATGGTTTTACGCCAACGTGTAATATGTTTCACAAGTTTTTCATTAAATTATAACGGCCAAACTATAACAAAACGATGAAAATGAATTTTTGGTGCTCATAGTGATACCATAAGATATTTAAAACAAATTATTTCAGTTGAAAAAATACTTGTTTTCATAGTTTATTTTGCAGTTGTTTTTTTAAACAGGTACATTGCTATCATAGCACCAGAAAATTGGAAAATAAAAATAATGATAATATAGCCCAAAGTGTCTTCTTTACGGACCCGTTTTTAAAAATACGGATTCTTCAAAATTGGCGACGTGAAAATTGTTTGAAGTGAACGCTGCACCGTCCGATGTCGGATGAAAAACAAAATGATTTGATTCTCCTCCGACCATCGTCCGACGTTGGACCCCATGGGGTTTGTCCCAGTGAAACCCTTCTCGAAGCACTTAAAAAGGTTTGGCTGGCGCTAGCCTCGACCGTTTCGTCCGATGTCGGGCCCACTATGAACACCTCTTCCGACGAAATCGGACGTAGCAGCACCAACACACGCCTCCAGAGGCGCTCGGAACGCTCGTCGGTGTGTGCCGAAGTCGGACGTCGGATGAAAACGGATGCATACTGCACGTACCCTTAGACGTGTTTTGACAATTTTAGACACGTTTCGACGTGTTTATGACCGTTTCGACCCGTTTAGACACGTTTAGACGCGTTTATGATCGTTTAGACACGTTTAGACACGTTTCTGATCGTTTCGATAAGTTTACACGTGTTTATGATCGTTTAGACACATTTAGACACGTTTAGACAAGTTTAGACAGGTTTAGACGTGTTTATGATCGTTTCGACAAGTTTATACGTGTTTATGATCGTTTAGACACGTTAGGCACGTTTAGACAAGTTTAGACAGGTTAAGACGTGTTCATGGTCGCTTCGACACGTTTAGGCGCGTTTTTGATCGTTTCGAAACGTATAGACACGTTTCGACGTGTTTATGATCGTTTAGACACGCTAAGGCGCGTTTATGATCGTTTCGACAAGTTTAGACGTGTTTATGATCGTTTAGACACGTTTAGACACGTTTCTGATCGTTTCGATAAGTTTACACGTGTTTATGATCGTTTAGACACGCTAAGACGCGTTTATGATCGTTTCGACAAGTTTAGACGCGTTTATGATCGTTTAGACACGTTTAGACGCGTTTATGATCGTTTCGACAAGTTTAGACGTGTTTATGATTGTTTAGACACGTTTAGACGTGTTTTGACAATTTTAGACACGTTTAGACGTGTTTATGATCGTTTAGACACGTTTAGACACGTTTAGACTAGTTTAGACGTGTTTATGATCGTTTAGACTAGATTAGGCGGGTTTAGACGTGTTTATGATCGCTTCGACTCGTTTGGACGTGTTTATGATTGTTTCGACAAGTTTAGACGTGTTTATGATCTTTTAGACACGTTTAGACGTGTTTTGACAATTTTAGACACGTTTCGACGTGTTTATGACCGTTTCGACCCGTTTAGACACGTTTAGACGCGTTTATGATCGTTTAGACACGTTTAGATGCGTTTATGATCGTTTAGACACGTTTAGACACGTTTCTGATCGTTTCGATAAGTTTACACGTGTTTATGATCGTTTAGACACGTTTAGACGTGTTTTGACAATTTTAGACACGTTTAGACGTGTTTATGATCGTTTAGACACGTTTAGACACGTTTAGACTAGTTTAGACGTGTTTATGATCGTTTAGACTAGTTTAGGCGGGTTTAGACGTGTTTATGATCGCTTCGACTCGTTTGGACGTGTTTATGATTGTTTCGACAAGTTTAGACGTGTTTATGATCTTTTAGACACGTTTAGACGTGTTTTGACAATTTTAGACACGTTTCGACGTGTTTATGACCGTTTCGACCCGTTTAGACACGTTTAGACGCGTTTATGATCGTTTAGACACGTTTAGACGCGTTTATGATCGTTTCGACAAGTTTAGACGTGTTTATGATCGTTTAGACACGTTTAGACACGTTTCTGATCGTATCGACAAGTTTACACGTGTTTATGATCGTTTAGACACATTTAGACACGTTTAGACAAGTTTAGACAGGTTTAGACGTGTTTATGATCGTTTCGACAAGTTTATACGTGTTTATGATCGTTTAGACACGTTTAGACACGTTTAGACAAGTTTAGACTGGTTAAGACGTGTTTATGATCGCTTTGACACGTTTAGGCGCGTTTTTGATCGTTTCGAAACGTATAGACACGTTTCGACGTGTTTATGATCGTTTAGACACGCTAAGACGCGTTTATGATCGTTTCGACAAGTTTAGACACGTTTAGACTTGTTTAGACAAGTTGACACAGGTTTAGACGTGTTAATGATCGTTTCGACACGTTTATGCGTGTTTAGACTTGTTTTGACAATTTTAGACACGTTTAGACGTGCTTAGACGCGCTTGGAAACGTTTAGACATGTTTAGACAAGTTTAGACACGTTTAGACGCGTTTATGATCGTTTCGACACGTTTAGACACGTTTAGACTAGTTTAGGCGGGTTTAGACGTGTTTATGATCGCTTCGACTCGTTTGGACGTGTTTATGATTGTTTCGACAAGTTTAGACGTGTTTATGACCGTTTCGACACGTTTAGACACGTTTAGACGTGTTTTGACAATTTTAGACACGTTTCGACGTGTTTATGATCGTTTAGACACGTTTAGACACGTTTAGACTAGTTTAGGCGGGTTTAGACGTGTTTATGATCGCTTCGACTCGTTTGGACGTGTTTATGATTGTTTCGACAAGTTTAGACGTGTTTATGATCTTTTAGACACGTTTAGACGCGTTTATGATCGTTTCGACAAGTTTAGACGTGTTTATGATCGTTTAGACACGTTTAGACACGTTTCTGATCGTATCGACAAGTTTACACGTGTTTATGATCGTTTAGACACATTTAGACACGTTTAGACAAGTTTAGACAGGTTTAGACGTGTTTATGATCGTTTCGACAAGTTTATACGTGTTTATGATCGTTTAGACACGTTTAGACACGTTTAGACAAGTTTAGACAGGTTAAGACGTGTTTATGATCGCTTCGACACGATTAGGCGCGTTTTTGATCGTTTCGAAACGTATAGACACGTTTCGACGTGTTTATGATCGTTTAGACACGCTAAGACGTGTTTATGATCGTTTAGACACGTTTAGACACGTTTAGACTAGTTTAGACGTGTTTATGATCTTTTAGACACGTTTAGACGTGTTTTGACAATTTTAGACACGTTTCGACGTGTTTATGACCGTTTCGACCCGTTTAGACACGTTTAGACGCGTTTATGATCGTTTAGACACGTTTAGACGCGTTTATGATCGTTTCGACAAGTTTAGACGTGTTTATGATCGTTTCGACACGTTTAGACGTGTTTATGATCGTTTCGGCACGTTTAGACGCGTTTATGATCGTTTCGACACGCTTAGACATGTTTAGACGTGTTTTGACAATTTTAGACACGTTTCGACGTGTTTATGATCGTTTCGACACGTTTAGACATGTTTAGACGTGTTTTGACAATTTTAGACACGTTTCGACGTGTTTATGATCGTTTCGACAAGTTTAGACGTATTCATGATGGTTTCGACAAGTTTAGACGTGTTTATGATCGTTTCGACACGTTTAGACACGTTTATGGTCGTTTCGACAAGTTTAGACGCGTTTATGATCGTTTAGACACGTTTAGACGCGTTTATGATCGTTTCGACAAGTTTAGACGTGTTTATGATCGTTTAGACAAGTTTGTACGTGTTTATGATCGTTTAGACACGTTTAGGCACGTTTAGACAAGTTTAGACAGGTTAAGACGTGTTTATGATCGCTTCGACACGATTAGGCGCGTTTTTGATCGTTTCGAAACGTATAGACACGTTTCGACGTGTTTATGATCGTTTAGACACGCTAAGACGTGTTTATGATCGTTTAGACACGTTTAGACACGTTTAGACTAGTTTAGACGTGTTTATGATCTTTTAGACACGTTTAGACGTGTTTTGACAATTTTAGACACGTTTCGACGTGTTTATGACCGTTTCGACCCGTTTAGACACGTTTAGACGCGTTTATGATCGTTTAGACACGTTTAGACGCGTTTATGATCGTTTCGACAAGTTTAGACGTGTTTATGATCGTTTCGACACGTTTAGACGTGTTTATGATCGTTTCGGCACGTTTAGACGCGTTTATGATCGTTTCGACACGCTTAGACATGTTTAGACGTGTTTTGACAATTTTAGACACGTTTCGACGTGTTTATGATCGTTTCGACACGTTTAGACATGTTTAGACGTGTTTTGACAATTTTAGACACGTTTCGACGTGTTTATGATCGTTTCGACAAGTTTAGACGTATTCATGATGGTTTCGACAAGTTTAGACGTGTTTATGATCGTTTCGACACGTTTAGACACGTTTATGGTCGTTTCGACAAGTTTAGACGCGTTTATGATCGTTTAGACACGTTTAGACGCGTTTATGATCGTTTCGACAAGTTTAGACGTGTTTATGATCGTTTAGACAAGTTTGTACGTGTTTATGATCGTTTAGACACGTTTAGGCACGTTTAGACAAGTTTAGACAGGTTAAGACGTGTTTATGGTCGCTTCGACACGTTTAGGCGCGTTTTTGATCGTTTCGAAACGTATAGACACGTTTCGACGTGTTTATGATCGTTTAGACACGCTAAGACGCGTTTATGATCGTTTCGACAAGTTTAGACACGTTTAGACTTGTTTAGACAAGTTGACACAGGTTTAGACGTGTTAATGATCGTTTCGACACGTTTATGCGTGTTTAGACTTGTTTTGACAATTTTAGACACGTTTAGACGTGCTTAGACGCGCTTGGAAACGTTTAGACATGTTTAGACAAGTTTAGACACGTTTAGACGCGTTTATGATCGTTTAGACACATTTAGACACGTTTAGACAAGTTTAGACAGGTTTAGACGTGTTTATGATCGTTTCGACAAGTTTATACGTGTTTATGATCGTTTAGACACGTTTAGACACGTTTAGACAAGTTTAGACTGGTTAAGACGTGTTTATGATCGCTTTGACACGTTTAGGCGCGTTTTTGATCGTTTCGAAACGTATAGACACGTTTAGACGCGTTTATGATCGTTTCGACACGTTTAGACACGTTTAGACTAGTTTAGGCGGGTTTAGACGTGTTTATGATCGCTTCGACTCGTTTGGACGTGTTTATGATCGTTTAGACACATTTAGACACGTTTAGACAAGTTTAGACAGGTTTAGACGTGTTTATGATCGTTTCGACAAGTTTATACGTGTTTATGATCGTTTAGACACGTTTAGACACGTTTAGACAAGTTTAGACAGGTTAAGACGTGTTTATGATCGCTTCGACACGATTAGGCGCGTTTTTGATCGTTTCGAAACGTATAGACACGTTTCGACGTGTTTATGATCGTTTAGACACGCTAAGACGTGTTTATGATCGTTTAGACACGTTTAGACACGTTTAGACTAGTTTAGACGTGTTTATGATCTTTTAGACACGTTTAGACGTGTTTTGACAATTTTAGACACGTTTCGACGTGTTTATGACCGTTTCGACCCGTTTAGACACGTTT